>JAVSCE010006790.1:0-600000 GCA_032199065.1 Smutsia gigantea | reverse complement strand
GGTGACCTGAACACAGTCCCTCGAGATGGGGAGGAAAGCGACCTGCCCCCAAGTTCTCTGCCCCTGGGCCAGGGAGGAGCCATGTTCTCGGTTACCAGCTTTGCCCAACCCTGGGCTGCCTGGCAATGCCCCCAGGAACCTGGCTTTGGCCGGCCCACCCTGCCCTGGCCACAGGAGCCCTGGGACAGAATGCTCATAGGGCTGCCATCCTGGGCAGGAGCTGAAAATTAAATTAAAGCCACGACAGGGACAGTTAATTAAAGCAGATTAGCGCGAGACTAATTAGGGACACTGACACTGGAACCATCGCACTCCAAGATGTTAATTAGCTGTTCATTAATGTCAGCTCCCTGTTCAAGAAAGAAATATGAACAGCCCTTCTCCGGGGCTTCATTCCGGAGCTGAACAAACAGGGCGGCTGCCCAATGGCAGCGCCAGCCCCCACCCATCTTCCCTCCCTCTCTCTGGCCCTGGTATCTGCCCACTCCCTTTGTCTCCCTCCTACATCAATTTCTGAGTATTGGCACTACCAGAGAGACCCTGGACTCAGGGAAGGAAGAGCTCAGCTGGGGCCCAACACAGAGGCTTTGGAAGAAAGGTGGCTTATCTACTTTGCAAGCCCGCCTTTCACACAGGGAACCCCCTGCCCTGCTTCATCACGCTCCGGTCGCCACTCCCGGTCTGGTCCCCTCCCCTCCTCTCCTTCCTTCAATTCACCCATCCACGCATCCACCCACCCTTTATCCCTCCATCCAAACATTCTTTACCTTCCAAATGCATAAACACACACACATATTCTGTGTACAATTTCCATTCATCCATCCATCCATCTACTAGTTCATTCAATCCATCCAACTGTCTATCAGTTCACACTAATATCCCATAATGTCCATATGCACACACAAAAATTTGGTGTATAATTTCCATCCACCTATCTACATGTTCTTCTGTCCTTCCTTTCTTCCTTCCTTCCATCCAGCCATCTATCTACCCATCCATTCACAAATCCATCTGTGATCCATCTGGCCATGTATCCATCATTTCCACCCACCTCCCTCCCTGATATCCATCCTTCCCTTTGCTATGAATGTCACCTCCACATTCATCCACTTCTTCACTCTAGTCACTCACCCCCCACTGACTTCCTATCCGCGGATTCAGCCGTCTAGCCACCGAGCCTGCTAGACTCTGCTTACTGTTCACACACAGCAGCCCCTCACCATCATTCATGCACTCAAACACTGAGGCTCCTATCTGCCTACCGACTCACCCATCCCTCCATCCGTCTCCCACGCATCTGCTGAACACCTACTATGTGCAGGCACAATGCTAGATACTGGGGGAGTGGTAGAGGAGGAATATAGAAATGAGGGAAAGCTTAAACAAGGGAATCCCTACTCTCACCCTCACTTTACAGATGAGAAAACTGAGATAGAAAGGGGTGAAGTTACTTGCCTAAGGTCATCCATGAAATGATTCATCTAATTCATAATGACTTTACTGCCTGCCTATCGTGTATCACTTGAGGATACAGTGACAGACATAGTTCTTGACTGTAAAAGCGTCACAGTGCAGAGCAGTGATTCCCAAGAGAGCCTCATGAGAGCTGTTACGGTGCTCCCCCAAATGCACGTGTGCTCGCACCGAAGACACTCTGTGGACGATTTTAATGAGTTTACAAACCTTCTTAGAGCCTAGTCACACTCCTCGGGTCAACATCCACCGTGCTGGTTGGGAGACACACAAGTAAAGATAATGCCAAACCCAGGGTTCTACACATTGTAATACAGAAATGAGGAGGGGTTAGTGAGGGCTTCTTGGAGGAGGAGATACCCAAGTTGAGCTGTAAAAGATGGCCAGGATGAGCTGAATGGAGGCTTGCACATTCTGTGGAAGGTGCAAAGCTGAGAGGGGTGAGGCAGCTGAGGGTGCTTTCCATGAACTGGGGGTGGGATGGGGTGTGCCTGGTTGGGGTGTGACTGCATCCTGCTGTGTGCAAGGGATGTAGCAGAGTTAAGACTTGGACCCACGTCCCTGCCCAGCCTCTTCCTAGTTCACAGTGAGGACCTGCCTCTGGCCCCACTTTCACCCTTATGCTGGGACTGGCTAAGGTCCATACAGGGCTTAGGCGCTTGCAGCTTGGGGCTGGGTCCCGACTGCTGCCAGGCTGTCTCAGAGGCCCTGGGCCTGCTGTCCTCGGCCAGGCACAGGGAGCTCAAGTCCGTGTATGAACTTCAGCCATGCGGCTCTGTGGGACAGGTCCCCCTCATCCCAGCCTCCCTCTGAGGGTGGGAGCTGGGAAGCGGGGGTGGAGGCCTCTGTGGTCACTGGCCCCGGAGCTGTGCTGGAATCAGTTGAGAGGAGGCCAGAATGGTGCATGGCAGGCACTCTGGGAGTCAGTCCAGGCTTTGGTCTGGAGGGTGGGGCATGCCCTGCCTAGGGCTTCTCCCTATGGGCCAGCTTGACCTTCTCTTCACTGTTGCCCACTCCAGCCTCGCTCTGAGATGGTGGGCACCTGGCTCCAGGTCAATATCCCATCAGATCAAGGTCATGACACTGGTTGACTTCATTGGAGGCAACTAGACATTCTCAGAAAAGCAGGAATTAGGAGATAGAAAGACCTGGGTTCAAATGACACCTCTGCCATTTAAGGGTGACATGACCGCAAGGGAATCACCCTACTGTTCAGATCCTCAGCCGTGAAATAGGGGTGATAATGATATTGGTACCCCTGCTTTCTTTCCCCATCTTAAAAAAACATTTTTAGCATTGCTCAGTGGGCCTTTTTCTATCCCTGTATTTTTGATTCTTCATTATTTTGCTTTAGATGTGTCTTTTTGAAAGAGCATGTCTCTGCATTCATTCCATTTCTAACCCTATGTAAGAGCCTTTGCCTATTAACAAGGAGATATAACCTATCACACTCATTGCAGCGCTGTATTGGTGCATAGTGAACACCTAACAAAAATTAGTCTCCCCTCCTAGTATCATTCCTTCGCTCCTCATCCCTAATCCACTGCCCCTCCCACAAGTGCCCTCCCTTCCCATAAGTACTGCCTTTGGAACTGAGGAACATACTGCTCTATTGGCACTGGGGTTATAGGGTTGTATTTGCTAAGCAAAAGCTACTCTTAGCTTCTGAGTATCTCATAAACTGGCTGTCAGAGCAGGAAAGATCTTCAAAATCCTCAGACTAGAATACTAAGGACAAAAGTCAGACATCTTGAGGACAGGTTGGGAACAGAATCCAGTCCTCTGTTATTCAATCTGGGGGTTTAAAAGTGCCGCTAATCTAAGGCCCAGGAAAGGGAGCCGAGAAAGTGGGCAAGTGAGAAGAGCCATCTAAGGGCCAGGAGAAATGTCCTAGACTACTGCAGTGACCGAGGGCTTGGGTTTTGTTACAAGACAGGCTTCCGAACTTGGCTCTGCCTCAATTTTCTGTTTAATCCTGGCTAAGTCATATCCTCACTCAGGGCCTTGGGCTCCTTTTCTGGGTTACCAGAAAGGTTTGGTGACTTACCAGACAGCACTGTAAAATTCTGTTGCTACATTTAGATGGGCAGGTTAGACTGATGCTAATGGAAGTCACTGATGATTATCCCAGTATCTGATTTTCTCTCATTCCTTAAGAATAGTCTCTGATTTTAAGCTAGGCACATGGTCTCCTAGAATCAAGTTTATATTCCTTCCTGTCTTGCAACTAGGTGTGGTCATATGATTTAGTTTTGTCCAATGAGATGTTAGCAAAAATTATATATGTAATCTCTGGGATGTGTCCTTCAAAGAAACATGCATGTCTGTCTTTACCCTTTCCTCTTTCCTGCTGGCTGGAATGTGGATGTGATGACTGGAGCTCTAGCAGCCAACTTAGATCATGAGACCAAGATAGAAGGAGACTGGGAACTTCTTGACCAGAGAGCCGCCATACCAGCCTTGGACTCCTTACCTTTAGACTTCATTTAATTGAGAGAGGAATAAACACCTGTCACGTTTAAGTCACTTTTATTTGGTTTTCTGCCACTCACAGTTCACATTGAAACTCATGCTGTGGATTCAAACATACCTAGTTTGAATCCTAGTTTTACCATCAACAATCTGAGTGATCTTATGCAAGCCACTTAATCTCTGAGTCTGTTTTCCTAGCTATGGAATGGTTATAATGATGCATACTTCTCAGCATAATTCTAAGGAGGAAATGAAATACAAATGTAAAACTATTGGCCATAGTCTCTGTTTCATATTTAAGGGCTCAGTAAATACTACTACTATCCTATTACTGTTACTATTATTATCAGCCAGTCTCTTCCCTCAGAACTCTGTGAAAACTGTCACTCCTGTAGCTCTCCGGCTTTCAAAGGAATCATCGCCACTTTATATGTGACATTTTCGGCATGTACAGGTAAGGATGGAAAGACCAAGGCCAGAAAGAGCAGGGTTCAAATCTCAGCTTTCCAATTTATTAGCTGTGTGATCTTAGCCAAGCGTCACCACCTTCCTGAGCCTGCTTCATCCTTTCCCAGGGACGGTGATGGTTCACTAGGGTCACTGTGAGGTTCCAACCTGGTAACCTCAGGACGGCCCTGGGGTGGGGCTGCTGCCGGAGAAGTGGAGCTGTGGCTGTGGCTTCAGGAAGTGTCTGTTGAATGGAAGACACATGAATGGCATGGGTATGAACAGCCCTGGTCTCAGCTCTTCAGGAGAGTAAGGTTATGCCATTACTCATCTTTTGGACTAACTGGCCCTGAGGGGGTGGTTAAGATACAGAGAGAAAAACCAAAGCTCCGTTTTTAAAAAACCTCAATCAATTTGCAGCAATCCCAACAAAAGCCATTAGATGTGGCTTCCTCACTGGAGACACCCAGGGCCCTTTTCCCCACTAGGATCCCAGGAAATTGATTGGCAATTACTGACACTAATGGGAGCCAGAGAGGCCTGGTGATTTCCCCCTCACTCCCGGGGGACAGTGATGACACGGCAAGATCTGTCAGGCTGAGTCTGTCCTGGAGCAGTTGAGACCCCAGATCTGGCCAGAGATGGGGCAGGCAGCTGGGGTTGAGCCCCCTTGGGACCCTCACCCCTTTACTTATTTATAGGTTTGCTCGCCTCATAGTGAGTTAATGGCCCTACTGGGGCTGTGCAGATGGCGGTCCCGAGAGGGGAGGATGGGAAGGGGACAGGGAAGGCTTCCAGGCCTGCCTTTTGACCTGGGTCTGGAGTTGCATAAAGAAGGTCTCAGTCCTCACAGGAAGTCTGGGGGCAGAAAGGGAGAGAAAGGGTCGCTAGAGAGGCCGAAACAGAGGCTGTGAGGGGCGGCGGCTGGCTATGGAGTTTTGAGACAGAATGCAAAAACACAAAGCTCATCAGAGAGGGTCATCCTTTGGGTGGCCAGACCTGGCACTGTAGAGCTGGCAGGGCCCCGAGAAGCCATCTAGTTCAGCCTCACCTGTTTACAGATCCTTGGCAGCAAAGGCACAGAGAAGGCAAGGCACTGGCCTAAGTCTCCCAGCATGCCATGGGGAAGCTGGAGCTGAAGCATGAGTAGCTGTGCAGTGAGCTGGAGACTGAGATTTACTCTGGGGCAGGCAGGCCTGCGGGTGGGGGGACATTCATACTTACTTATTGGGGCCATCTCTGAACCTGGGTATGGATACCCCATCCAGTGGGCAGGGGTCATGTAAATAGATGACAGTTCATGGGGACAGGTGCCATGACAGGGGCTGTGGGATCTTGGGATGGCCCACTGGCCCAGTCCTGGGGGTGGTGTTTAAGGAAGGATTGATGCAGGAGGTGAGGTCAAACTGTGACCTGAGGATAAGTGGGGGTCAGGTAAAGCGTGAAGGGAGGGTGAAGAAAGAAGAGAACTTGAGGCCAAGAGAACGGCAGGGGCAAAGGCTCAGATGCTGGACAAGTGCAGGGTGTACAGGGTGGCAGGAGGCAGGGTGGCATTAAGGAATTAGGTTGGTGAGGTGTGGGGGCCGGATGGTGACGGGCCTCCTGGGAAGATGGGAGTTGGAGCTTGATCCTGTGTGCAGTCAGGATGTGCCTGAGGTAGACACACAACATGACCAGAGTTCCACTTGAGAAAGATGGTTCTGGAACTGCCAGAGAGGACTGGACGGCTGGGGCAGCACGGAGCAGGTAGGAGGCGGCTGCACAAATCCAGGAGAAAGATGACAGGCCTAGATCACGGCAGGGAAAGAAGGGGAATACGCAGATATTCAGCAAGGAAAATGGGTGGGATTTGGGTGTCTGACTGTAGAACAGGCATGAAGGTAAGGGAGGGCTGGAGGATGGCTTGGGGTGGGACTGAGGGAAGGGAGATGGGGGGCTGGCCAGGTGTCCTGGGCTTGAGGGATGTCGGGGACAGGCACAAGCACCCTGAATGCAGGGGAAACACATGCTCTGGGGAAAGGTGAAGGGCGGTGACAGGCTGAGGCTCCATGAAGTTAAGAGTCTTACCCAGGGTCCCACAGCCAGGAGGGACTTGGCTGGATTTAACTCCAAAGCTCACACATTTCCTACCACTGCATTGCCCTTTAAGGAGAAGACTGAAGGGCCCTCCCCTCTAAGCAGCCCCACATGTTGTGCCCTGACCGTTCCCACCTCCCAGCCTAACCCCAGGAAGCTTGGGGCTTGGGTTTCTCCTGCGTTACCTGTGAGGTGTACAGCTGGCCAAACTTCAGGCCGGTGTGTCTTTAGCATGGGGATACCATCCTTTGGCAGATGGGCAGCGAGGATGAGACCACTTCAGTCCAAGCATCTAGGTCCCTGAGAATTTGTGCTGGCTATAGGGTCTTGCATGCCCAGAATACCCATGGGGGCCAGGCCCACCTTGAACTTGTCTGCTCTGAGCTCTGGCAGAATGCGGCTGAGCATGGGCACCTGCTCCCAATTTGTCAGCGCTAGAAGCTGTTTAGAGTCTCCAAAAACTATTTAAAGGCTCCAGAATCTGTTGTTTAAAGGCTGTTTAGAGTCTCCAAAAACTATTTAAAGGCTGTTGTTCATGGTTTGCAGAGTGGATTGAAGTCTGAATGAACACCCTGAGACGGTGTGGGGGTCTGGGGCTGAAGCGTGCCACGAACCCTGGGTGGCACTCAGGGTAGTGCGCCTCGTCCAACCTGTCACGGATTGGCAAAGCACATTCCAAGCCCTGGAAATGCAGCTCAGGAGCCAAAGACCCAATACGCAGAGCACAGAGAGGGCTGCAGGTGAGGTCCCAAGTGGGCTTTCTGAGCAAGAAAGAGCATAGGTGTGCGGGTGTGTGCGGCCACAGAGGCAGAATTCCCTAGCAACAGCATGGGCTTTGAACCAGGCAGGCATGAGCTCTGATCCTGGCTGGGATGCTTTCTAGCAGTGTGACCCTGGGCAAGTCATTAAACTTCTCTGTGTTACATTTCATCTATCAAACGGGGATAAGATCAGTACCTGTCTCATGGGGGTGAATGTAAGGATCCAATAAATTAACACATGTTAAAAAACAAACAGCAAACTCAGTGCAGCGCACAATAAGGCTGCTTGGTATGACGATGCCACACGTGGTCACATCAAATCCACAGCAATCCGGTCTGCCTGGGCGGACCCGTGGAGGGAGCGGGCCTTCTTATATTTATTCTTGGCCCGTTCTCGCCCTTGGGGGCTGGCTGTGGCATCGAGCGAGGCTGCCCATCCACCATGGTATTGATCTTCCTGCCTCCCAGGAAGGCACGATGCATTTAGTGCATCCGGCAGCTGCCGGCAGATCGTCCCAGCTGGGAGCCAGCCTGCCTGCTTGCAGTTCTGCAAGTGGGTCAGGGAGTTGGAGAAAGTAGAACTTTTCTGAGGGGCTCCCAGGATGGTCCGGGGCTCCCGTGGGCAGAAGCCCTCATCACTGCCCCCATAGGAGCCTTGGACTGAGGTCCTGCTTTGGTGCCCAACTCCCCAGGATGACCTTAGGGACATCACTCAGCCACCATCAGCCTCATCACTTCAGAATTCATGCACATTGTTCCTATCCATCACCTCATCTGACCCTCACCACGCGTGGGAGTTGGGCAGAGTGCAGCTTAGCATTCCCACTTTACAGAGAGGGAAACTGAGGCTCAAGAGGGCTCAGCTCCCAGCTGCCCAAGGTCACACTGCTGGTAAGAGGCCTGTCTGACTCCACACGCGAGGCCTACCCAATCCACATGCTGGGTGAAGCCAGCAGGTGGTAAGAGTTTTGGCCCAGGAGGTGACAGACCCACATAACAGACTGTACCACTCTGGTCAGTGACACAAGAGAGGCAGAGGGGGCTAGAGGAGAAAGGGCCGAGGGGATCCAGGAGGGCCATGGTGTGTGTGTGTAAGTGTGTGGTGCACATGCACACACACATGTCAGAGTGGAAATACTCATTTGGGCAGAGGGAATGGCACATATGAAGGCCTGGAGGAAAGTAAAGGCCAATTTGAGACATTAGGTGCAGGTGGGTGGGGATTGGGTAGTGGAGCCAATGGTAATGATTGGAGGGAGGAATACCAGGGGTGGCGGTGAGGTACGGACAGTGTAAAAGGCAGGACTGAGACTGGGACCAGAGATAAGCTTCCACAGGGACACGGTCAGGTATAGGCATTCCGGCTCATCAGGGCCTTCAGCCCAGCCGTGGCTCCTCCCCCATGTTAGGACACAGCAGGGCTGGGCCTCAGGGTTAAAAGGTCTGCCTACAACTGGAAGGCCAGTTACTACAGGTCAGGCTTCTACCCTGGATATAGACCTCGACTCCACATGCAGAACAGTCCAGAATGTGCTAACCAGCCCCAAAGAGGGCTGTTTTCTGATTAATCCCACAAATGTCTGAGATGAGATGGGAGGGGGAAGTTGGTCCTGCAGAACTAGTGGTATTACCCACATTTTACAGATAGGGGAAAGGTGGGCCCAGAGAGGTTAAGTAATTGGCCTCAGGTCACACAGCCTATGAGCAATAAAGCTGGATTCTAAACTCTATCCCTCTGCTGTGAATGCCCACACCCCTTCTGTTCCTCAGAACAGCAGATGCCCCAGAAGACTCTGTAGCTTCACAGACTGAGTCCTGGGAGAGAAGGCTGGGGGCTCACACTGCCAGGAGCTCCACCCTGGGCTTGTAGCATGCTTCAGCCCCAGACCCCCACACTGCCCTAGGGACCTTTGCCCAGACCTCAATCCACTCTGCACACCGTGAACAACAGCCTTTGCAAAACCAACAGATTCTGGAACCTTTAAATAGTTTTTGGAGCCTCCAAACAGCTTCCAGGACTGACAAATTGCTTCCAAAATGTTCAAATGCTTTTGGAATCTTTGAACAGCCCCTGAGACTTGGACTGAAATTGAGAACCAAGGAAGGCCTGGGGCCAAGGCAGGGCTCAGGCCGCCTTCCCAGTCGGCAAGCCCTCCTCCAAATGTGGGCTGGCTGCGCCCCGGCTTTGGCCTGAAGCAGGGGCCAGCCGCACCTTGGGTCTGACGGGGCAGCTTCATGGTGGCCTGGAATGAGCACTGGACTCAAAAGAGGGGGCAACAAAGCTTCATCTGGTCTCAACTTTGATGGGTGACCTTGGGCAAGTCACTTCCTCTCTCTGGGCCTGGTTTCTCCATTTATAGAATGAGATTTCTGGGTGAGAGTTTTAGGGTGTGGGGATGCAGAGCCAATTTTCAGGATGCAAATGCAGCCCGTCCTGGTGCCTGGCTTTATGCTGCCCAGATTCTAAGGGTGGTGGGCTGCAGGGGGGCACTGCCTCACCAGGGGAGAGCCAGCTAGGGGAGCCAGGCCTGGGGCCCCCAGACAGCAGGGCTCTGGGGGTGATGAAATGGATTTGGCCTTTGAACTTTTCATGGGAGCTGGATTCAAACTCCACTCCCCTGACCTCCACAAGTGTCTGTCAGGAAAGGCCTGCGTGAGTGTCCTGCCCAGCGTGGCGCTGGCCCCAGCACCTGGCAGCCTCCACATGTGGCCACAGAGGGCAGCCGATTTCATCCACCCAGAGCTATCTCCATGGCGACGGGCACAGAGCCGAGCTGGGCTTTTGAAGAACACTCATAAAGGCGCAAACTTACCCCAGATGAGCCGGCATGCACTTGCGAAGCAAAACATCTCAGGCCAGCCCCATGCCTTGTAAACTGCAGCTGCCAGTGGCCTCAACTGGCCTGGTGAGGACACGAATTCTGGGATGCCTGGCTTGGCGCTCCTGTTTCCTTTCAGTATCCTCGGGCTCCTATCTCAGGCCCACCCACCCGACCTTCGTAGCTCTAGAGGTAGATACACCTCAGCTGGAGTCAGCTTCTCAGCTGTGTGACTTAGAGCAAGTCCCTTCACCTCTCTGAGCCTCAGTGCCTTCATCTGTAAAGTGGATGTGAGGACGCTACAATGACATATTGTAATAAGACTGACTGAGAGATGGATAGGAAGGGCAGGGTGTGGTTCAATGTAGGTGCTGCTTTCCCTCTACCTGCTCCTCCTTTTTAGCATAGGAGTATAGGGCCACATCCTCCTGGCAGCAGCAGAGGCCCGTCCTCCTGCTCCATGGCACAGCATGCGTCCACCCACATCAGAGCACTCGGCACACTGAACTGCAATAGATCTATTTGTTTCCCGGATGAACTTGGGTAGCTGACACTAGCCTCATTTCTGAACCACAGGTCGACGGCCACCGTCTGGGGGTGTGGAGGCATACTTCAGGACGCAGGGTGGAGGTGGTGGCAGTGGCACAGGCTATTGGTAACCGACAGGGGGACCAGCTGTGGTGCTCTGAGTGCTTCTGCACAAAGGTGCCCTGACTTCTCCTACGCAGCTTCTGTTTTGCAGAGGAGAAACCCAGTTTCAGACAGGTGGAGTCACTTGCTGTGGTTGCACGGCCAGTGGACAGTGACACGGGCACCCATGCTCTTCATCCAGGAAAATCTGGGTATGTGCACCTCTCTCCTGAGGCCTGTAGTGCCCGCTGCTGACCCTGCCTCCCAGCTGGCCCTCCCACTCTGCCTCCTCTTCTTCCCTCCACCAGCACCCACCAGTCTCTAGGTCAATATCCTGTGGCACGGGCCCCTCATGTCCCCACAAGGAGCCAGCCTGAACCCTGGAATGGGCATCGAGCTGTCTCCACCCTCAGCCTCTAATGCCCAACTTCACCCCATTTTTCTTGACACTTTGACATTTTCTTCACACCTACATGTCCCTCTCCAAATTGCCTGAAATGTCACACCCAGAATGATTCACTCTGGCAGGCAGTGGCGCCAGGAAGACAAAAGAGCCAGGGTTTGAATTCTGCCCCTGCTGCTGATGAACTCTGTGACCTTTGACAAGTTACTGAACTTCTCTGAGCCTGGATTTCCTCTCCTGGAAAACCAAAGAGGACCTGTCTGGTAAGTTGCAAGGATGAAGCAAGTTGATGGGTATGGGTGTGCTTTGTAAACAGAAAGGTACTAGGTAGGTGGTGGGCTTTAATTAAAGAACCACCAAGGATCACAACATCAAACCAAAACATAAGTACATAATATAATATGCCTAATTATAATAAATTACAAATAAGCAATTAAAAAGGTGCTAGATGTCAGCAGGTGGCTAGCGGCTTCTAGGAGAAAGAAGGAAAACATGCAACACAGATTTAAGCTCCTGCCCAATGAGTGTGGTTTGCAGTCATGCATCCATCCCTTTGTCCATCAGTCTGTCCACCCACCCACCAGTCTAACCTTCTGGCCATTCTACCAATACTCCTTGAACTCCTGCTGGGGGCAGGGTGCTTGCAGGTACCAGATGGGTCAGCTGCCACACCACTCCCGCCCATGATGACGGTCAATACCAACTGCTGTTCATGGGGCCCTAGTGACTCCAGGCTTGTTTCCGGTCCTCCTATAATCCTCACGCCCAGTTTACAGATGAGGACACTGAGGCCAGGATCTAATGACTTGGAAGGTCCCCCTTACCTTGGAGCCACGTCCCTCTCCCCAGTTGGCTGACTGAAGTCCCCGCCTGCCTTCACTGACAATGTTATAGTGCCTTACAAGCACCTCACTCTCTACAGCCCCCACTCCCACCTCCCTTCATTCTGATACCCCCACCCCGACTCAGCTGGGTGGATCCGGCACCTCTGAGTACCAACCCCACACCCACCCCCCCGGTTTCCAAGGGCTCATAATTTCCATCTCCGTCCGTTCCTTATTAATTTTCTTACAAAATATGTTCCATGATTTCACTGGCATCCCTGCCGCCCACTCAGAGGGGAAGACTTGTGGAAAGTCTCCAGGTGGGCTTGAGCTGGGCCCTCCACGGCACCCCCTCCCCAGGGGGTGCAGCTTCACTGCTTCCCGCAAGGCTGTCTCCTGTCCCCAGCCAGGCGGAACTAGCTGGTGGTGCCCAAATTCACTATTACTTCATACTCCCAATATCCAGAGATATCCAGGTGCCATGCCTGCGTTTTGTAACAAATATCCAGGGGTGTGGGGAAGGGGACAGACTTGCCCCAGGCCACACAGCGAAGCCGGGTGGGGGCTGGGAGGTCAATCCTGGGCCTGCCTCTGCAGGCTCGTTCTCCTCTGCCTTGAGCTCATGGTTTCGGCCCCTCCACTCCCAGTGACCAAGCAGGGTTATTTTTAGCTTCTTATCCTGGCCAGGCCACCCACCAGGTTGGGGGGCTGGGGGACCAGCCATACTGAGAGTGTAGTGAGAGGAAAAGATGCCACCCTGGCCTGGACATCCTGCTTGTGACGCTGCCTCACCCTGTGGTCCCAGTCAGGGTGGATGGGCTCAAAGCTGGGTCAAATGGAGAAGTGGAGTTTGTGAGTGTTGGAGCTGAACTGGGCCCTCAGGGGTCTCAGAGGGCAGCAGTGCTCAAAGCACAGATGGCTGGGCCTTTCCTCAGACCAACAGCACCAGAGATGGGGCCGGGGGCTGGGTGATTCTCCCATACACTTGGGGTTAAGAACCATTCATCTATCCAATTCCCCTCATAGTACAGATGGGAAAATGGAGGCTCAGAGAGAACAAGGAACCCACCCAGAGTTACACAGCCAGGGGGTTTTCAGGCTGAGACCAGAAGGCCCTTGCCACCTCACCCCAACGACAAGGAAGAAGGCATTTTAATAAGAGGCCACCCTAAACAGACCAATCACCAGGGAAGAAATCGAATTGGTAATCAAAAAACTACCCAAGAACAAAACCCCTGGGCCTGATGGATTCACCTCTGAATTCTACCCGACATATAGAGAAGAAGTAACACCAATTCTCCTTAAAGTTTTCCAAAAAATAGAAGAGGAGGGAATACTTCCAAACTCATTCTATGAAGCCAGCATCACTCTAATACCAAAACCTGGCAAAGACCTCACCAAAAAAGAAAATTACAGACCAATATCCCTGATGAACGTAGATGCAAAAATACTCAACAAAATATTAGCAAACCGAATTCAAAAATACATCAAGAGGATCATACACCATGATCAAGTGGGATTCATCCCAGGGATGCAAGGATGGTACAACATTCGAAAATCCATCAACATCATCCACCATATCAACAAAAAGAAGAACAAAAACCACATGATCATCTCCATAGATGCTGAAAAAGCATTTGACAAAATTCAGCATCCATTCCTGATTAAAACTCTCAACAAAATGGGTATAGAGGGCAAGTACCTCAACATCATAAAGGCTATATATGACAAACCCACAGCTAACATCATACTTAACGGCGAGACGCTGAAAGCTTTTCATCTAAGATCGGGAACAAGACAGGGATGCCCACTCTCTCCACTGTTATTCAACATAGTACTGGAGGTTCTAGCCACAGCAATCAGACAAAACAAAGACATGCAAGGCATCCAGATTGGTAAAGAAGAAGTCAAGTTGTCACTATTTGGAGATGACATGATACTGTACATAAAAAACCCTAAAGATTCCACTCTAAAACTTCTAGACCTAATATCTGAATTCAGCAAAGTTGCAGGATACAAAATTAACACACAGAAATCTGTTGCTTTCCTCTACACTAACGATGAACTAAAAGAGAAATCAGAAAAACAATTCCATTCACAATTGCATCAAAAAGAATAAAATACCTAGGAATAAACCTAACAAAGGAAGTGAAAGACCTGTACTCTGAAAACTACAAGACACTCCTAAGAGAAATTAAAGAGGACACTAACAAATGGAAATGCATCCCATGCTCTTGGCTAGGAAGAATAAATATTGTCAAAATGGCTATACTACCTAAAGCAATCTACAGATTCAATGCAATCCCTATCAAACTACCAACAGCTTTCTTCAATGAACTGGAACAAATAATTCTTAAATTCATATGGAACCACAAAAGACCCCGAATAGCCAAATCAATCCTGAGAAGGAGGAATAAAACAGGGGGAATTACACTCCCTGACTTCAAGCTCTACTACAAAGCCACAGTAATCAAGACAATTTGGTATTGGCACAAAAACAGACCCACAGACCAGTGGAACAGAATAGAAAATCCAAACATTAACCCAAACATATACAGTCAATTAATATTTGATAAAAGTGCCTTGGATATACAATGGGGAGATGACAGCCTCTTCAGCAGCTGGTGTTGGAAAAACTGGACAGCTACATGTAAGAGAATGAAACTGGACTACTGTCTAGCCCCATACACAAAGGTAAATTCAAGGTGGATCAAAGACTTGAATGTAAGTCATGAAACCATAAAACTCTTAGAAAAAAACATAGACAAAAATCTCTTGGACATAAACATGAGCAACTTCTTCATGAACATATCTCCCCGGGCAAGGGAAACAAAAGCAAAAATGAACAAGTGGGACTATATCAAGCTGAAAAGCTTCTGTACAGCAAAGGACACCATCAGTAGAACAAAAAGACATCCTACAGTATGGGAGAATATATTCATAAAAAACGTATCTGATAAAGGGTTGACATCCAAACTATATAAAGAACTCATGCACCTTAACAAACAGAAAGCAAATAATCCAATTAAGAAATGGGCAGAGGACATGAATAGACACTTCTCCAAAGAAGAAATTCAGATGGCCAACAGGCACATGAAAAGATGCTCCACATCGCTAATCATCAGAGAAATGCAAATTAAAACCACAATGAGATATCACCTCACACCAGTGAGGATGGCCAACATCCAAAACACAAACAACAACAAATGTTGGCGAGGATGTGGAGAAAAGGGAACCCTCCTACACTGCTGGTGGGACTGCAAATTAGTTCAACCATTGTGGAAAGCAGTATGGAGGTTCCTCAAAAAACTCAAAATAGAAATACCATTTGACCCAGGAATTCCACTCCTAGGAATTTACCCTAAGAATGCAGCAGCCCAATTTGAAAAGGACAGATGCACCCCTATGTTTATTGCAGCACTATTTACAATAGCCAAGAAATGGAAGCAACCTAAGTGTCCATCAGTAGATGAATGGATAAAGAAGATGTGGTACATATACACAATGGAATATTATTCAGCCATAAGAAGAAAACAAATCCTACCATTTGCAACAACATGGATGGAGCTAGAGGGTATTATGCTCAGTGAAATAAGCCACGCCGAAAAAGACAAGTATCAAATGATTTCACTCATATATGGAGTATAAGAACAAAGAAAAAATACTGAAGGAACAAAACAGCAGCAGACTCACAGAACCCAAGAACGGACTAATAGTTACCAAAGGGAAAGGGACTGGGGAAAATGGGCGGGAAGGGAGGGATAAGAGGGAAAAAGGGGCATTACGATTAGCAGATGTACTGTTAAGGGGGCACGGGGAGGGCCGTACAACCCAGAGAGGACAAGTAGTGATTCTATAGCATCTCACTACGCTGATGGACAGTGACTGTAATGGGGTTGGTGGGGGGGACCTGATGAAGGGGTAGTTTAATAATCGTAATATTGCACATGTAATTGTAAATTAATGATAATAAAATAAATTATATTAATAAAAAAAAATAAGAGGCCACCCAGGGTCCGCCAGTGGGCAGGGTGGAGCAGGGGAGGGGAACATGGGGCTGCCAGGGACCCTACTCAAGTATATATCCTCTTTGGTGTGTCAGGATATCTGAAAGTCCGCCATTTGAGCTTTCCCAGCCTTGGGGTGGGACGACAGGGACTAAGTTGACACCTCAGGGAAGATTAGGTACAGGAATAAGGTGGGGCCTGGATGGGGGTGGGACAGGGAGGTCAGGAGGTTGGAAGATAAACTTCCTGCCTGGACAGCTCTGCTGGGGTCAGTTGTCCTGGGAAGTCCCCAAACTCCTTGCCCCATCCCCACCCACTGGAAAACTCCCAAGAGACAGTGCTTTCTCATTCATTTTCTAGAGAGCTCTGGGATGTAGAGTGTGAGGGCCACTGAAGACCTCAGGTTTAGTTCCTTCTTTGACTTTAGTGGGGCTTTGACCGAGGGCCAGAGAGGAGAAGTGATTTGTCCCAGGCCACAGAGTGAGTTGGCAGTGGCCTGATATGTAGGCTCGGAAAGGATAAGTTGATTAGCTCCTGGAAGGCAGCAAGGAGGAAGGGGCTCAATGCCAAGCAACCAGCTTGTGCCCCCCAGCCTCCTGGAGGCTCAGGGAAGAGGAGAAAGGCCTGGAGGACTGGAATCCCTGCTGCGCGGTCCCAAGGGTGGTTCATGCTGTAGGATGGCTCCTGCCTCCTCCAGTGTCTCTCTTCTTCTCTTTGGCTAGTGCCCAGGTCTTTGGCACCAGAGCCAGCCAGCACAACCTGCTTAGCCAGGCCTTCAAGGCCCTTTACTTTGGGTCCCAACTGTCCTCTCTGCCCTCTCTGCTCCTCCTACTCCACCCCAGTGATCTCACCAGGCACCAAATTGGACTCTGGGCCTCTTCCCTAGCACACAAAGCACTGTAGTGTCCACGCTGAATTCTCCCCCTGGAATGCCCTTTGACCCATCTTCACCTGGAAGACTCCTATTCAGCCTTCAGTGCCCCAAACAAGGTTTGTTTTCTCAGTGAAACCCTGCCCCAGAACCTATTCGATCTGGCCAGATCTTCTTGGGCTTGTGCATTGCACAGCATATACCTTGAACGTTGCACTTCCCATGGCTCATATTCTTGTTTCTCTGTGCCTGGAGCAGCATAGGTACACAGAACATGCTGGGTATTTTCTTGCTACTGAATGCAGTGCTACACACACTCAGAGACTGAGAAGGAGACCTGCTCTATGGCAAGAAGCAGAAACTTGGAGGCAGATGGGCCAGGGTTCAGATGTTTCCTAACTTTGCTGGGCCTCATCTGTAAAATGGGAATTACTAAGTCTACCTCATAGAAAAAAGGTAAGGATTCAACAAGGTGACCCAGGTAATGAGCCCGACACATAGTAAATGCTAAATAAATGAACATACATATGTCTGTGTGTGTATGTGTGCATTTGTTATACATACTAATATATCATATACTAATAAGAATGAATAAAGACCCCAGTTCCCTGGAAACTTGTTCTCAGGCACTGATCCCTTGGAAAAACATCTTAGGAGGGTTTCCATCTGATCTGTAGACATCTCTGCACCCCAGCCTAAGCTCCACTTAATTGTCTTGCTCTGAGGGTGCTGAGTAAATACTCCAGGCCAGCTGGTGCCTGGAAACCGCCAATTGCCAGGGAGCAGCTCGTTAATTTTCCCGTCTCTGCACACAGACCCTCATCTTGGGAAATTGAGCGGAGTGGGTCAGGCTGGGGCCAGTGGTCACAGGAAGTGGGGCTGGGGGTGCCAGGGGACTTGAAAGGGCCTGCAAAGGCACCGCTGGGAAGCTGTCCAGGCTAGAGGAAGTGGGCCTGGAGCTGCCGAAAGGCAGATGGATCCCAGACCTGGCGTGGCTCTGCTGGCTCTGACTTGGCTTTCGGGTCTCTACTTGCGGGAAGGAAGCCAGGGTCCCACAGTGATGCTGGACACACAGCAGCCTTCAGGGTGCCCAGCTTTGGGGGCCAGGAGGTCCCATGCCTATAGAAGAGAGACGGTGTGGAGCAGTGGTTGAGAGCCCAACTCTGGAGCAAGGCTCCTTGGGTTTGAATCCTGGCCCCCTGCAAATCAGTGATGTGTGATCTTGGGTCAGTTACTTAACTCCTTTGTGCCTCAGCTTCCCCTTCTGTAAAATGAGAAGAAGGAAAGAGGATACCCATGTCATAGGGGTGTTGGGGGAATTAAATATATATTGAGCTTAGAACTGTGCCTAGTATGTGGAAGTCACTCAGTAAATGTGAAGCTATTATTATTATTGTTGTTGTTATTATAATCTGTTCCTCCCCATTTGGAAGCACTGTACTTCGAAGTTCTCATCTGCAAATTGTGAACCTGGACTTGACGCTGTATAGGTAACACATACATTTCACCATACACACCAGCTTCAAGGAGTCTGCTCTTGGCCCTCTGACTGGGTGGATGAGTGTGGTGATGGATTTGTGATGTCTGTCCTGGGTCCAGAATGGGAGAGTAGCAGGCAAAAGGCTTATCGCATGCCTTCACCGGGACATTTCATTCACTCACCAGGTAGGTATTGAGCTCCTGTGCAATGACAAGCTAGGACAGACACTAGGATAAAAAGGTGAGCAAAAACAAGCATGGCTTCCCAGTGGCAGCATTAACAGCCCAATGGGAAAGACCCTCACTGACTGATCTCAAAGGTACCTGTCAATTTGGAAGTGTGAAAAGTGTTGAGAAGGGGAGGTGGGTGCACTACTACATTCAGGGGGTGGCTAGGCTCCCCTTTCAGCAATAGTTTGCTGTGTGACCTTAGACCAGTCACTCAGCCCACCTGGGCCTCTGTCCCTTCATCCACAGTGGACACAGTGATCCCTCTCCTGCCTGAACTGCTCACCTTTCTTAGAATTTGCTTTTCTTTTATGCCCTGACTGCCTCAAATGCTCTTGCCCCCGTCCTCTTTTTTGAGAATAACAATTCATCATGAGCACCAGCTAAAAGTTCCCACCTCTCCCTGCAAACAGTCCCTCCTCCCACCTCTGTGCTGCCAGAGAGTTCTGTAGAGCCCCTGCTATTGCAGGACACTGCCACTGTACATGGGTCTATCTGCATCATTTTCCCTTTGACTAGGAGCTCCTGGAGAGCACAGCTATGTCTGAGCTCCCTTCAACACCCAGAGATTGCCTGGCACACAGCACAGGCTCAGTTCACGGGGGCTGAGGCAGGTGGGGAAATGGGCCAGATGACCTCTTGGCCTCTCAGAAGTTGGGTCCCTAGTATGCTTAGATCCAACTGGTATGCTCAGGTCAGAAGGCTTGGCCTTGCATTCTGGTTCTGCTACTTCCTAGTCATGTTTGGCCAAGTTCCTGAGCCCTTGTGAACCTGGCATCTGTCTAAAAAGTGGGAATTAGACTGTGCGTAGTCAGAGTCTTAGCATACAGCAGGTACTCAGTGAAAACCACTTCTTCCTTTTCCTTCCTTCTTAAGGTGGCATGCAGGGCCAGTATCTGTGCCCTGCAGTGTCCAGATCAGACACAAGGTTCTGGGAGAAAACACTTGGGTAGTTTGAATTCTAAGATGCAGGGCCCAGAGGATGGAGGAGATGAGGGGGAGAATGGAAGGTGGCAGGTGCCTCGAAGGTGCCTAGCTGGACTTGGCATGCACAGGCTATTCCGTCAAGAGTGGGACCATGGTCCATGTGTGACAGGCCACCCCAGGATCCCTAACTCTTCCCACTCCCCAGCATCTCCAGGAAGCGCTCCCATCTTCCTCTTGGGTGGAGGCGCCTGCCTCTTGCTGCTGCAGCCCAAGTGCTGATGATAAAGGCACCTCTGTGTGTCTCTGGGGAAGTGGGGTTGGGGCGGTGGTGAGGGGGGCCCACAAAGCTCCTGCAGCTGTGTGTTTGCAAACAGGGGAGCTGAGCTGTGCAGAGGGGCTGAAAGCACTAATTGTCTTTAATTAAAGGAGGTTGGAGGCAGTGCAGGCTTTGACAAAAGAGATTTCCAGCCTGTTAGCGGCTTCAGCCTACGCTGGGGCTGGGCTGCCCAGGCGCGCCCCCGGCTTTGTCCCCGTGGGGCCTGGCCCTGTGGAGGGCACAGGCAACACCTGCCTGGTGGGGGTGGGGATGGGGGCCAAGCACACGCAGTAGGGCTGTGCTGGGAGGGCTGGGCTCTGGGGCCTGGGAAGATGTCCTTGTGGTGAAGCCTCTCACTCGTTCATGCATTCACTCGCCCAGTAAGCATCACCGAACACTTGCTATGTGCCGGGCCACTGCTCAGAGCTGGGAGACAGAGACGTAACAGTCCCAGTGTTTCAAGGGCTTCACATTCTGAGAGGCTGCCTGACACCGTGACTGACAGCACAGACTCTGGTACCAGCTGGCCTGGGTTGGAACCCTGACTCTGCCGCTTACTAGCTGTATGATCTTGAGCAATTTACTTCACCTCTCTGTGCCTCCGTTTTCCCATCTGTAAAGGGGGATGGCAAAACAGCACACATTTACAGGCTGTGTGAGGATCACTGGGGTACCTCAGTGCACTTGACAAACATCAACGGCCATTATTTCTTCCTTCATTTGTCTGACAACTCTGTACCTAGTTGGAGTTCCCAGAGGCACTCGGTTAATGTCAAGGATGCTAGTCTAGGAGGCTGGCTGAGTTCCAGTCCCAGCTTTGCCAGTCACTTGCTGTGTGACTTCCCAGCCTCAGTTTCCCCACCTGTACAATTCAGGTTGGGCAGGACAGTGGGTGAGGGAGGGCTCTGCAGACATGGGCATCTTGGTGCTTCCTCCATTGCCCTGGGAACTGAGACTCTTTGGGAGCTCCTGCTGCATACAAATGGGCTCAGCCTCCCACCCCATTCTTTTGTCTTCTCTTTCGCCAGGCTCACCCTCCCAGTCCTCGGACACATCTGCAGAACCCCCCCCCGCCCCCCCAGCAAGCATATGTGTACTGCAAATTTCTCCCTCTCTCTCTCTCTCTCTCTCTCTCTCACACACACACACACACACACACACGTACCTGCCTGATTCTTCCCTCCCCACCCCTGCCCACAATAGAAGCAGTCCTGGTCCCCCTCCCACATTTGAAGGCTTGATGACCCCCTGGGTCTGGGGTGCGTGGGCAGGAGGTTGTCGTTCACAGCCTCTGATTCCCTCCAGCCCAGCTGGCTGGGCTGGGTGGTCGCTGGGAGGTGGGGGGAGTGGGCAGAGGACTCCAGCATCCTGGGGCCAGACTACTCAGGCAGTGGAAGGGGAGGTCAGCTCCTGATAGGGAGGGCCCAAGTCGGGCCACGAGAGGAGGGGCAGGTCTGGAATTTCCACCATGGGGAGCACTGTGGGAGGTTGGGAGTTTACCCAAAACCTACTCTGGGCCAGCAGCCCCTCATTTAATCTATTCAAAGGCCCTGATGAGGAAACCGAGGCTCCAGGAGGATGGGCGTGGCTCAAGGACACACAGATGGGATCATGCAAAACCAGGGCACCATTCTGACCCTTCAGAACCCACAGGCCAGGCCCTCTGTGGCCAGCATGGGACAGAGATGTCAGGTGGGTGGTGTGGACTCCAGAGGCGGGGGACCCGTCTCATGCCTGCAGGGGGCGCCAATCCAAGCCTGCAGGATTCCAGCCTTGGTAGGAAGGAAAGGGGCAGACTGTGAGTGCTTTAGACCCCTAGACTGACAGACTGTACGCTGGGCAGACCTTGGGCTGAATCCCCAGCAATGGGTCCACATGAGGCCCAACTCCAGCATCACTCAGGACGGAGGCTGACCTCTTCCCTGGGGCCCCTGACTCAGGCCCGTCGTCTGCCCTCTCATGCTGAGCTCAGGGGCAAATGGGCTCTGATCATGGCTGTACCAGCTCTCAGAGTCCCAAGGGGTGAATTCTCCCAGTCATCTGCCTGCCACTGGGCTGTGAGTCCTCTGAGGTAGAGCCCACGACTTCTCTAGTCTTCCATCGCCACCCCTGAGCACCTACTGTGTGTCAGGCAGAACACTGGGCACTCTGCTTTAGCTCATCTGGGCCTCACACAGCCCTTCCAGGTGGACTCCCCGTCCCAGAGGTGGAGGCGCCTGCTCAGGGCCTGAGGGAAGCTGACCCCGGGGCTGCGGGAATCTGGAGCCTGTGGCAGCTTCCCTCAGGTCTCCCCCGGGCTGGGCACAGAGAGGGGGCTGCTCGGTAATGTGTCTACAGCAAACAACCTGGCAAGGACAATATGCTCAGTCCGGCCGGACGATCCCACCAGGTGTGCGCCGTGCCCTCCCTAAGGGGGAAGGTGTGGGGCTCCAGGACAGACCCGCTGGTGTATTCATTCTGGGGCAAGTAGTCCCCTATGGCCTGAGGGAAGGAGATGGGGACGGGAGAGGGGTAAGCGGTTGCGGGGTGGTGGAGAAAGGGAGACTGGGAGATGGAGAGACTGAGAGGACAGACAGATGGTGCGGCAGGAAGGGCAGTCAACCGAGACTAGAAGCAGATCAAGGTCCAGACACCGAGAGCCATGAAGCGGAAAGAGGCAGAGAACACAAGTGAGGAGAAGAGGAAGCGGAAGAGAGACAAAAGGAGGGAGGAGAGAAGAAGAAGGCAGGGAAGGAGGAGGAGTCAAGTTCAGAGGGGGTGGGGGGTGCGGGAAGGGTGTGTGCGCGCAGGGTGGGAAGAGGGGCTGAGCCCAGCGAGGCCTCGGCTGGAAGGGGCCCCAACTCAGACAGGGGTGGGTGGTGAAGGGACAGGGTTCCCATAGGGGCTGGCACGTGCGCCGCTGTCCTGGCCGGAGGCACCAGCTGTGAGGGCGGTGTGGGGTGGGCGAGACAGAGGGAGTGGGTCTGTGACTGCCTGTCCTCAGGGTGTCGCGTGTTTTCAGGCCCAGGCAGGTGTGGAAGTCTTTTCTTGCTCTCTTGGGTACACACACCCTTCTCATTCTGTATTCACAAGAACTAAGTGGAAAGATTTATATTTAATATGGCCTTCACTGGCAGGATGGGGGTTGGTGTAGATGTGTTATTTTTTTTAAAAGCACCAGGTAAGGAAGAATTGGCCGACCGATCAGTTCTCTCTGATGTGTGCATGCATCCATCCAGCCACCTCACCCACGGAGCACCTACTGCGTGCCCGGCGCTAGCTGGGCAGGAGCAGGAAAACCACAAACCTAATAAACTCATTCACAGAGCACCGGCTGCTGCAGCCCAGAGCAGTGGGGGAGGTCTACAGGGTCCCGAGCTGAAGTGCTGGTTCCACAAATAACATGTTCTGGGAAGCTGGGCAAGTCCCTCTGCCTCTCTGAACTCATTTTCTCACTTGTAAAACGGGCTGGAGACTCCTGCTCCCTGGGGCTGGTGTGGGATTCAGGGAGATGGTGTTATGTGAGGGGCCTGGCTAGAGAAATGCGGGCTCTGTAACCGCGCTCTCAGGCGCTGTGGCCTCCTAACCACTATGACTGGCCAGGCCAGAGACTCCTTGGGACCCCTTTGGCTCTCCAGTCCCATGCCTGTCGTGATTCTTACTAAAGATGCAGAGCATCTCATGCTGTGGGCTCTGCCAGGCCTGGGAGGCAGCCACAGCTGTGCAGCTCAGCTGGGGCCCTGGGGTGGGAGGTGGGTCAGCCCTGCCTGGCCCAGGCAGCTGTGGAATGGCATGGGGATGGGGTGGGCAGCCCCCCGCCCCAGGAAGCCCCACACTTGCCCTGCCTCTCAGGCCTGTAATATCCAGGGCCTCCCCAAGCTTTTTCTGTGTGTCCTCCAAGTCTCGCCCAGGTGCCTCTTCCTCCAGGGAGCCCTCTATGACTCCCAGCTGCGTATGGTGCTATCCCCACCTCCCGAAGCTCCCTTGTGGGTCCTCACAGTCCTCACTTCATCACGCCCCACCCGCTGTGCGTGAGGGCCTAGCTCTGCCGGTCCCTTTCCACTGTGAGCTCCTAGAGGCAGGGGGCACTTTGGATCCCGCTTTGTGTTCCAAGCCCAGGGCACTGGAGGCTCTGGCCAGTTCCCGAGGAGCAGGGGCATCTGCCGCTCCAAAGGCCAGGAGTCAGACCATCTGCCTGGAGCTCTGGGGGATGGGGGTGAGGCCGCTGCTTTCTCTGAGGTAAAAAACTCCACTCCCTCAGATACCATCTCCCTCCCTGGGGAGGGGTCCTGGGGCACTGTCCTCGCTCCGGAGGTTGGACCCTGGGGATAGGGAACGGGATGAGGAATCCCAGCTCTGCCTCTGACTGGCCTGAGGTCCTTGGGCGCCTCATGTTCCTTTGTCCTAAAGCAGGACGGTGACTTTGCGGTGCTGGGTGGGAAGGACCGGGCTCCGGCCTTAGCCTGTGGCCGTGCCAAGGAGTGGCTCATGGCGGGTGGTTCTTTGGAAACCATCTCTCAGTGGCTGCCTCCTCCCATTCTGTGGGATTCCCCCACCCCATCATAGTGTAAATGCATTGCAGAGGGTATGGCAGATGAGGCTTCCAGATAATAGCTCACCCCTGCAATCTCATCGAGCCCCCCAAAGTCCCTCCTAGGTAGAAATTCTGCTCAACTTGCCACCCGCCCGACCGTCAATAGTAGGCGGAGCCTCGCTAGTCTGTCAGCTCCGCTTCAGCCTAGATCTGGGTCTTGACCCTCCAAGCCTCAACTGGGGAATCAAATAACCCAACCAGGCCACTGCTTCCCTCGGCACCCCCTACAGGCCAAGGTGGCCACTCCCTGCCAAGGCCAGCCTGCCTCCCACCCCCCTTTTCTCCTCTTCCCCATGCTGGATTCCGCTCTGAGCAGGGAGCCCCCTTCCACTCTCCACTGGGACATGACATTTACCAGCATCACTTCTGGTCCCATCTGCAGAGTGCCCCCCACCCCCACAGGGCAGCTAATCCCCACAAAGCCCAGTGCAGGGCCCCAGGAGAAGCAGGCCCTGTGCTGCCTTCAGCTCCCCCGGGCGTGCTCAGAGGGGCTGGGGCGGGATTCGGCGAGGCTGTCACTCTTTCTGTCCGCTCCTCTAATTGGATTCCCAACACGCAGAGGTCAGCAGAAATGCTGGGGAGAAGAAAATCAAAGGGAAGGGGCGTCTGGGAGATAAAGAGAGGCATTCTTCCCGGGCCACAAAGACTGCAGTGCGAGGGGTGGGAGGGGACGGAGAGGGGCTACATCTGGAGGGGGTATGGGCAGGGGAGCCCGAGCCAGCACGGAGGCTGAAGGGCTGCTTTCCTCCAGCCTGCAGCTTCCCCACTGTACTCACACAGTGCCCTGGTACACCATACTGTCCCCTGTGTGGACTGGACATCCTTCAAGGCCTGGTCTTAGCCCTGCTGCCCTGGGAAGCATTTCTGGAATGCGGCAGGAAGGCTCAGGAGTTGGCCAGACCTGGGTCCCCATCCTGGCTTGCCACCTGTGAGGTTCAGGCAAGTCCTGGCAGTTCCCGGGCCTCAGTTTCCTCCTCTGCAGGATGAGGAGAACACCAACTGCCACAGAGGACAGCAGCCCTGATGAAATGAGGTACCTTGGCAAAGTGCCTGGAGCACAGGGCCAGCACACAGCAGGGGTGCACAGGTCACAAGTGCCCCTTCCCTCCCTCCTAGAGGCACCACAGCTCCTCTGCTGGCCTGTCCACGAGCAACCTCCTTGGGGTATTGTGTAGACATAGCCTTTCTCCCCAGGAAGAAAGCGGAAGTGCTGCGTAAACAACACCCCAGACCCATGTGAGAGGAATGACAATCCCCAGCCTGGGCGGGGGCCTCACCATCCTCTTCACTACCACCCTGAGCCTCCTTGGCAGGGGAGAAACCAAAGGCTCCGGGAAGTGAAGGAAAATGCCCGAGGCCACGCAGAAAAACAGCAGAGCCTGGAGAGAAACCTAACCCCAGCCGGCACTCCCAGCCTACCCCTCCTGGGCCCCCCATGCTTTCCCGTGAATGATAAGCAGATTCTGCGTGTACGTGTTGTGCACAGAACCAACAGGGAAGGCAGGCGGGCCAGGGCCAGAGCCTTGCTGCAAAATGAACCCTATTTGCTTTAAGAATGTTGGAACCGCTGACTTTGGTTCATGAAAGAGACATGCAGAGGACCTCAAAGGGAATTTCTAAAAGACAGAAAATCAATTGGCCCTGACATCCTGGCCCCCAGAAACTGTGTGTGTGTGTGTGTGTGTGTGTGTGTGTGTGTGTGTGTGTGTGTGTGCATCCCACATACATATACGCACACACTCCACTGGTTGATCCAGTGCATGCAAATACACACACACACTCACAAATATCCATTTTCAAGTGCATGTACATCTGGCTTGATACAACATACATATGTACACATACACTCTGGCTTGATCTGCTTGTGCGTGGGACATGCACCACATCTACTTGACCCAGGACACACACACACACGCCCAAGGACACTGACAGAGACCCATACATGCAAGGATGGACACACACGTTCCTTTACATATACTGATCCTGCACACATGTGAGTGTGTTCCTTCCTGCACACACACATGCTGGGGCAGGTCAGACAGACACAGGAACACACAAATACAGGGATACTAATGACTTGGCAGCAGCAGTGGGCTCCAGGGAAACATGCACAGGCAAGGGCATGTGCATGCCCCACCCCTGAAATGTATGCACATGCTCTTATGTTCAGAATGTTCCAACCGCACACATGGATGTTGGGTCAGTTGGAACCCTTGGGCACAGAGATACACACACACTCCCAGCAGGCCCAGAACACACTCTCACATGCCTAATGGGGCCAGCACACATGCATGAGCATGCAGGGATGCTCTGCGCTGACCCAGCACACATATGCACGCACATCCCTCCACCTCGGGCCTCCAGGGAGCGCCCACAGACAGACAGCTCTGACAGCAGGGTATGGGGGGAGGGCAGCCCAGGGCTGGGGTTGCCAGGGATACGGATGTGGGGCTCCCAAAGCTGCACAGCCTGCCCAGGCAGTGCAAAAAGGCCAGTGACCACACTTAGGTCTTGAAAATATTGCCAATCAGATGGTGACACCTATGAGGGAAGAAACTTGGACGTGGTTTTCTGGAAAGAGCCAGGATAACATGAGGCCCTGGGCCCAGTTGCTGGGGACATAGGGACAAAGGTGGGAAATAGTTCTTACTGGCTCCTGAGCTCCAACCAGTCTTCTGCTCATGCTCCATTGGACAAGAGGGATTACAGGGCCTTACTTGCTGCGTGGCCTGGAGCATGTCACTTGCTCTCTCTGAACCTCAGTTTCCTTATTTGCAAAAGGAGATGGTGACAACCGTGAGCATTTAGATAGCAAGTTCTAGGTGACAATCAGCACTGACTAGGTGTTGTGCCCAATGTCTTACATTCACTATCTCCCCGAGTCCTTAGTTTGTCTATAACATGGCACTTACTATTACACCCATTTTACAGATGAGAAAATCAAGGCCTTGGGAAGTGAGTCACCTGTCCAGGGCCACATAAGTAGTAAATGTCAGAGCTGGTATTTGAATCTAGGCAGCTGGCTCTTACTTACATTGCTAGGCCTTCCTGCTAATGGGAGTCTGGGGTATGGCAGGCAATGTGGGGTCATTATGCTCATGTGGCAGACGGGCACAGCCACCTGCTGGCCTTGGGAGAGGCACCGTGAGGACCAGGCAGAACCGAATCAGAGGCCATTAGTGCATCGGTGTCATTCTACAGGTGGTGACACTGAGCTCCAGGGGCAGGAGGGGAAGGGGAGATACTCTGCCAGGGTCACCAGGGTTGGGGTGCAGAGCCCAAATTTGGACCCAGGCACCTGGCTCTTTTTAGCTGATCCTGTGCTGCTCAATAAAGGGACCCTGTCTGGTTAAAACAATGCCATTCCACAAGCACGTATTAGGTGCCTGCTGTGTGTCCAGGCTTGTCTGTAACTGAGAGGGGATTACCAGCCACCCCCAAGCCCTCAGACACGCACACAAGGTCCTGCTCTCCCCCATTTAATGAGGAAACAGAGGCTGAGTAAGTCAGTCAGTGTGGCTGGAGCCTGAACCTGAGACCAGGGGACTCAGCGTGCTGGGCGCCTCCTGGCCTTCTCTCCCACCTCTGAGTCTGCACAGACCCGGGCTCCCTCAGGCTCCAGCAGCCTCCGGCCTAGGACCACTGTGCCAGGAGTTCAAGAACTGTCGGGCCAGTGCCGGCAAGGGAGAAGGGGCTGGAATTATTTTTGTTAATGTAAAACCACGAGTAAGACTATAAGATGCTCTGAGGTCCCCAGCTCCCAGGATTTCAGATTTTATGAGAAATACTGAGCACCAAGAATAAGGACCCATCATCCATGTCTAGAAACATCTGTCTCAATCACAGACAGGCCTGCTGGGCATGCTGGGCATGCTGGTCCCTCAGGAGCCCACCAGAGATGGCAGGAAGAACCCACTGCCTCTCCAAAAGCTTTTGTTGGTATCATTGCTCACATCAGGAGTGGCGGAGCACAGTGTCTGAGACTGGGGACAGTGGGGCTCTGCAAAGATATTTATTGCGTACCTTCCATGAGCTAGGCATGAACCCTAGACCGACAGTGGTGGACAAAACAGGAATGTCTGCCCTCATGGAGCCTGCCTTCCAGCTGGGAAAGACAGTAGTACAGGAACCCAAGTGAACACAGCAGTCACAACTGAGAGAAATAAGGCAGGGATGGGGGATTGGCTGTGTGCACGAATGTGTGTTCCTATAGGCATATGCACATGTGTGCACGTGTGACATGTGTGTGTACATACGTGCATCCTTTCAAAAACGTGGGCATGGGGGACCTTGGTGAGAAGGTGACATCTGGACAGAGATGTGAAGAAGGTGAGACAGTAATCCATGTGGACATTTGATGAGAGAGCATTCCCAGCCGAAGAAACCACCAGGGAGGCCCGTGTGCCTGGGGCAGAGGAGGCATGGAGGGAATGGCAGAGCGGTCAGAAACAGAGCAGAGGGAGAGCTCGTGTAGGGCCTTGGCTTTTGCTCTGAGTCAGATAAGGGGCTTCAGGGGCTTCTGAGAGGAGGGGCATGATCTGACTAAGTTTTAGAAGGACCTCTGGCTGCAGGTGGGGAACAGACCATAAGGCAAAGGGAGGAAGTGAGGTGGAGATGTCCAATTGGCTATGTGACTTCAGAGAAGGAGTCTGGGCTGGAGAGGAGCTCAGAGAAGCCATTTGAAGCCATGGCCCTGGATGGGAATCACCCAGAGAGAGACAGAGAGACAAACAGAGAAAAGGAGGGAGAGAAGAGGAGGTGAGGGACTCCACACCAGGTCCTCTGAGCTAGAGAGGTGGGAGACGAGTGGGCGGGGCCACAGAGCACCTGAGGAGGCAGCAGGGACACTAGGAGACAGTGCGGTCCCAGAAGCAGTCACTTTGTCAAATGCTGCTGGCAGGTCAGGGAAACCGAGACCTGGGAATTGACCACTGGGTTGCTGACATGGACGTCACTAGTGGCCTTGGTTATGAGCAGTTTTAGCGGAATGATGGGGCAGAGGTCTGATATGTGTGGTTTCGAGAGAGGTCTTGGAACAGAAATGAGCAGCAAAGGGGCTGGGAGAGTCAGAGCCTGTGTGTCAGAACCAAACTGAATCAGTGACCCGGTTCTGGTCCCAGCTCTGACCCTCCTAGACAAAGAGTCTTGGGCAGCTCATTTCACCTTGCTTAGCCTTAAGTTCATCACCTGAAGAATAGGAATAATGCTTACTTCCTAGTGTTGAGAATCAGACAATGATTGTTGAGAAAGTTTTGCTAACAGTGGAACACTGTACAAATATTCCAGTGGGAAGAGGATGGGTTTTAGATTTCATTTCTGGCTCCACCATCCATTAGCTATGTGATCTTGGGCTCATTATTTAACCTCTCTGAGCCTCTATTTCCTCCTCTATAAAAGAGGAAGACCAACTTCACCATTAGGTCTCCGGAAAGTATTACACAGCAAGCCTAGGGCATAAGGCCTGGCACCTAGTGGGCACTCCACCAACATGTCCCTTCTTCCCTGAGCTCCTGTCTGTCATTTACCACTGGGGTCCTGTGGGAGGTATAGGGAGCTGGGTAGGAGCCGATGGAGTGCTGGGTCCCCAACAAGATTTCATCTAATGTCTTTGGGCCTCAGCTTTCATACCTGTAAAGGTGGTGATCAGCGGCCTCAGGCCTCTTCATTTGGGGGGACAGAAAGAACAAGAGACAAAGCAGGTGTGTTATGTTTGGATGCCATGAAATGGGAGCGCTTCTGTGTTTGTGGCCCTCCCCTTGGCCTGTAGGCTGGCTGGGCAGATGAGATGAGTTACCATGACAAGGAAACAAATCCATGTCTTCAAAACAACAGCATTGTCCAACCTCCACGGAGCTCTGCGGACAAAGATTGGGAAGACCTGGGCCGAAGCAGAGATCCAGATACCAGAGAGGGTTGGAGTCCCAAGGTGGGCCCACCCCTCTGGGTAACTCCTGGTCCCCTGGCCAAGGGAAAGCTCATATGTATGGTTGTCAGGGCCAGTTCACATCCTGCCAAACCCACCCACACATTCCTTTTCACATAAACCATGTGTTCTCTAAGCCCTGAGGACCTCTTCCCTGAGGCAGGCCACCTTTGCCCACCCAGGATGGAGACCAACTTCTGTGCATTTCAGGGGGTCCTGGGGTCTCATGCCTGCAGAGGTGGAGGCTATCTGACTGAACATCCCAGACATGACAAGAGAGAGCCCCGAGCACTGGATTCTAGTCCTGGCTCTCCCCCAGGTGCACCGTGACTCTGGGAAAGTCAGGCCCTCCCTTGGCTTCAGCTTTCCTTGTCTCTAAAATGGCAGTACTAACCTTCACCTTGCTTCTCTCGTGTGAGTATCGTTAAGATCAAAGTATCTCATAGGGTGAGACCAAATGCCATACTAAAGCAGCCTCTAATCTTTTCTGGAACAAGGCAGGGTGTAAGTAAATAAATACTGTACATATGTAAGACATTATAATTACAAATGGCATTCCCCTCCCCCCCACAGGCTATGGGAAAAAACCCCAGTTTGGGAAAGTGTGAAGATTTCTCATTAGGACGCCAGGAGGCCTGAGTTCTGAGGCCAGCTCTGTAACTGACAAGGTGAGTGAACCTGGGCAGGTCACCCCAGTCCCTTCCTGTGCGGAAGCCCTGGCGTGGGCCAAACAGATGCTTGTTTCAGAGGGGCTCTGTAAGTGGTGCCAGTGAGGAATTAACCATGGATTAGCCCCGCACCTCCCTCAGGGAAGGCCATCTGGGGTAGGGGAAGAGACTCAGGTAACGCCAGCAGGCTGTGTGGCCTTGGGCAACTCCCTTACCCTCTCTGGGTCTCAGTTCCTCCTCTGAGTCAAAGTTCAAACCTAGTTTAGGGTAGGGGGCTCAGGGGGAAGCAGCTGGATGGGGGGCTGAGGACAAAAGACCCCTGAGAGAGGGTGGGGCGGAGGCCAGAGCAGGGCGAGCCAGCCGCCACAGAGCAGAGCAATGAAAATCTCTTAACCACACAGAATTGTCAAAGGCTCCCAAATCCTGTTGTACCACAGGCTTAGAAAGGCTTAAACTGTTAAATGCATAAACTTCCTCAATAAACGGGTCTCTCTTGCCAGATGCCAAGGCCCAACCAGATGAAAAGGCGGCGGCAGAGGGAGGGGAACGGCCCCAACTATTCATGGTCCTGCTGGAGTGTTCTAGAGGCAGCCTGTGACCAAGCCCGCCAACCCAGTGCCTTCAGGGTCTGAGCCAGTCTGGAGCTGAGCGAGGACAGCACAATTGCTCCAGGGTCAGAAGGCCTGGGTTCAAGTCCTACCCCTTCCTAACTGTGTCACCTGGGACAAGCTGCTTACTTTCTCTGAGCCCCAGTTTCCTCTTCCATAGAATAGAGATGATACCCAACTCCGAGGGAGCCTGCGAGTCAAGTGAGACCCTATGTGAGGCGCTGTCTGGTCCAAGAAACCTCCTAAAACACGGGAGCACTGGGTTCCTACTAAAAGCCTTTGCGACAACTCCAAGGAGCAGACCAATCGCAAGTGGGAGGTAGAGAGTGCACAGCTGGCTCTGGTGGCCCCCTCAGTTTCCTAATCTGATGTGGATTCAACAAGGTTACTGTGCACTTCAGGGCATGAGGTGAGCAGTGAGTAAATGCTCTGTGCAGATGGGGAAACTCCTATGGCCAGAGGTTACCAAGGGTGGGTGGATCTTCCTCTTGAAGGCCAAGGTGGCTTCCCCACCCCGGTCCTTTGCCCTGGGACTGCGTTCCATTGTGCCCAGCACCTCTTGATGTGAAAGCAACTTTCCTTCAAGGCCCACCCACAGGCCTCCCCCCAAGGGAAGCCCTGCTAGCTGCCTCCCTATGGTGACCCCCTCCATCCTTTGAAGTCCCACAGTCCCAAGCACAAGCCCCTCAGCTGGGTATTTGTCAAACTTTCACGTCAACCATCTCAGGGGCCCTTTGTTAATCTGGGAAGTGGGCAGGGCAGAGAACATTCGGGCACTGCTCCATTCTAGTTAATCAGTTGCCCTGGCAAGTTGGAGAAAGCCAGGTTCAAATTCTGCCTCTGCTGCTTACTGGCTGTGTGGCCTTGGGCAACTTGCTGACCCTCTCTGGACCTCAGTTTCATCATGTATAAAATGGAGCTAATCATATCAGCAGGAGATTCAGAATAGACAGTGGAGCGCAGCATGTAACCCGGCGCTGGGTGCACAGGAGGTACCTTTCAGCCCCAGCCTGGCCCTCTCTGAGCCTCTCAGGACTCCCTCCGGTCTCTGCCTCACTCAGCCCTTTAACAGCATGGAACAAATGCCTGGCAGCCCCTCTACCCTTTTCCCTTAGCCAAGAACACCTCTCTTCCACGCCCTACCCCGAGATGGCTGCACCCTGTCCGGGGTTCAGCAAAAGACCAGGGTTAAAAAAAAAAGTCAGTATCATTTCTGACCATCTTTTTTCTGGATTAATTCCTGCCCTCTGTTCCTCCCATTCTCCAAAGCCCTGGAAAAAGGCTTCTTCTCCAGGAAGCCTCCCTAGCTTTCCCCTGACTTCCTCATAAATTCCCTAGGGCTGCAGTTACAGATGAAGCCATCTTCCTCACCCCAAACTGGAAGCTCCACATGTGCATCAGGGCCTTTGGCATCTCTGTGCTCCCCACACTTAGTCCGGGACTGGCACACAGTAGGTGCATAGGGTGTGTTATTTAACAAATGAGGGAACTGGTACGAGGATCTGGAGCCAAAATTACTCAGCATTCCTGCTCAGACCCTTGAGGTAATACGGAGACCAGAGAGAGAGAGAGAGAGAATCATCCCAGGCCTGATAAATAGATACTGCCATTTAGCTGACTTGGAGGGGAGACTGGGCTTCCGCCCTTCCTAGGAACACCTGACCTGGCTGCCACTGAGTCTTTGCACCTACTCCTTGCCTGGCTAGCTCTTGCTTCTCACTCAGCTCCCACTTGAGCAGCTCCTCTTCCTGGAAGCCTTCCTCTGACCACTGCAGCCCTGCCTGACACTGCCCTGGATAGGCTGAACATCTTTGTTTGCTTCTACTTCCACCGTCCACAGACATGTCTGTCAACATCTCTAGACTGGGTGGTCCTTGAGGGAAGAGGCATGACTGGTCTTTCCAAGGACCCAAGGCATGGCATAGCACCTGGCACATAATAGGCCCTCAACATGTGTTAGCTTTCTCGTCCTCTATGAAGACATCAGTGACTCCTCCAGGAAGCAAAAAAGTCAGGCAAAAAGAGAGTGGGACAACGAAGTCCACCCCAGCATTTGTTTAACATAGTGAAAAACTGTAAGCAGCCGGCATGTCGATCAATAGAGGATTGGAAAATAAATTATGCTCAGTGAATGTCTGATGGCTGGCTGGTTGGACAGATGGTCAGGTGGACCAATGGATGGACAGATGGATGGATAGTTGTCAACAAGAAGAAATGCTTTGAGAGCCTATAGGAAAGGTGGGGGAGGGGCACCTCCAATTTTTAAGAGCAAAGACCTAAACAGCCTGAGTACACAGGCCAGGGTCTCCATCCTCCATCCTCCCCAAAAGGCTGACTTGTTTGGTTTCAAACCTAGCCTGAGCCTGGAGGTTTGGAGTGGGTGTCAATCACCCCTCTCACTCCCCAAGTTGGCGTCTCCACCCTGCTTTTGAAGACAAGCAGCAGAACTTTCTGTGTGGGGGTCTGGGCCTCCCCTCCCACTCAGCATTCCAGCCCTCACTCCTTTTCCCCAGCCAGCACAAGCTCTGCCAGCTGGCGGCCTCCCTCCTCACCCCGGGGCCTGACTGCACCCCACCCCCATACTCACCAGACACATCTGGGCCACTGGTCTACCCTCTGTGGGAAGGGTTGGAGCTGAGAGCAGGGTGGGAAGGAGGCCACACCAAGGGTGGCCCAGGATCCAACCCTAGGGACTTAGAGAGGACCCCTGGCCCCTCCCTGCTTTGGAACCACAGGCTTCTGGGAGAAAAGCAGAAGAACAGAAAAAAGAAAAAAGCCATAGGCCTAACATCTCATGCTGGTGAGCATGCAGAGAAACATGCACTCTGGAAGTCCACCTCCAGGAGGGTACCTCAACCCAGCCTTTCTGAAGGGGAATTTGGCAGTGTGTGTCAAAAGCTCTAAAGAAAGTACATACCCTCTGACCCTACAATTCCACACCTAGAAATGGGGAATATCAGCAGTAGGGCAAAAAGATAGTGGAACAATGAAGCCCATCGCAGCATTTGTTTAAGATAGTGAAAAACTGTAAGCAGCCAGCATGTCAGTTAATAGAGGATTGGTAAATAAATTGTGGTACATCTTCCTAAGGAATTCTAAGAGTCTCCTGAAATAATGTTATAGATTTAACATGACAGGGGAAAATGTCCAGAAAGTATGCCTAAGTCCAAAATCCCTGTGTCTTTTAATCAGGAGTCCCTTTTTCTCTTTAAAAAAAAATCAATATGTGTAAATACACACAAATACACTGGGAAGGATCTGTACCAGTCTGTTAACAGTGGGTGACTCGGGGTGATTTTAATTTTCTTCTTTTTGCTTATCAGTGTTTTCTAAAGATTCTACAAATAACCTGCATTGCTTCTGTGATAAGGAAAAGTTATTTTTTCCTCAAAATAAAAAGCTCATCAACAACAAAAAATGTTCATAGGCAAAAGGTGGTGTTTGTTAAAGTTATTTTTATAACACTTTTCTAGGTATTTTCTCATTTACTCTATGTAGCAACCCTTCTGTTTATTCTGTTTTGCAGATGAGAAAAAAAGACTGGGAGAGGGTCAGTTGCTTGCCTAAGGTCACAGAGCTAGTGAGATGCAGGGCTGGGTTTGACACCGGGTCTCTAAGGCCAAGGTCAAGGAGAGGCCATGGGTGGGGGAGAGAGCAGGACTGGGGGCTGCCAAGCAGGGCAGGGCGGAGAAGAGGGAGAGGCCGGGAGGGGAGGCCCAGCAGCTGGGAACTGGGAGGCCTGAGCTGGAGCCAGAGGTTCAAATGTGTGCGCAATCGCGCCCCCAGCCCCCGAGGCCCCCTCCCACTGGCTTGCAGGCCCTCTCTCTGTCCAAGCTAAATATTAAAAATCCCATTATGCCTCAATAGTATCACAGCAATCACACTCACAGTGGAACTGCCTTCGGATCCATTATAGTTGCAGGTCTGCCATGGGGGGAAAGGAGGGCAGAGCCCCCAACAATGGCTAGGCCAGGGGTCTCCCGATGGGCAGGGCCAAGTAGGGCTGAGGCAGGATAGCAGAGGCCAAGGGAAATAGGGATGCAGATAAACTTGGAGAAACTGAGGCAGAGGCACATTCACAATCAAGCCCATAAACATCTGGAAAGAGTCAGGGAAACAGACTCGGGGCTTGAGCTGCTGCAGAGAAGGAATTCCAGGGCCGCCACCTTGCTGGCAGATCTGCTGGTGGCAACCCCTAGTGGGGGCTGGGGAGGTTGGGGGTTAGAATAGGAGAAGGGGTTCTTCTGAAGAGAGTCCTAGGAGTCCCTCCCCTGGCAGTTGTATGGCCAGAGCAGGCCCAGATTAGGCACTCAAACAGTGGACACACGAATGAACAGGGCAAAGGCAGGCCCTGGCCCCTGCACCCACCACGTGTGCCCTGTGCCATCACACCCTGGGGGCTTAATTCATGTGGTTCCTCAACCTACTCCCTCCTTTCACCCATCCAAATCCTGTTCATTCCTCATGGCCTAATTCAAATGCCACCTCTTCCTGGAAAAATTCTTAGATTCCTAGTTAGAAAAGATGTCCTCTTCCTCATGTTCCCAAAGAGCTTTGCCTGGATGGACCTCATTTCTGGAAGGACCATACCCTGCCTTGTTCCTGTGTGTCTGAGTCCCCTGCTCTCCCAGAAGCCTCCTGAGGCCAAACCTCTAGTCTTGGGTGCCCTCCTCCAGCCTTCCCAGGGAGGCACCTGTCAGCTCAAATGACACCTCCTCCAAGAAGCCTTCCCTAAGCCACCTGGCTAAAGCAGAGCCTCCTTCTGATCTCTCTTGTTGCACCCTATTTTCTTTCCTTTCACTCATCATAGTCAGTAACTCTTTTATTTGTTTGTGAGCTTTCTTTCTTCCGTTCCAGTCTAAAAACTCTGGGAGGACAGCAATTGATGGTCTTGTTCTCATCTGTGTTCCTCACCACTGGTATGTGCCTGGCTCATAGAAGGTACTCGATACATACAGATCTTTCTCCACTCACGATGGGGTTACACGCCGATAAGCCCATTGTAAACTGAAAATGCATTTAATACACCTAATCTAGCGCACATCATAGCTTAGCCTAGCTGACATTAAACATGCTCAGAACATGCACATTAGCTTATAGTTGGGCAAAATAATTTAATACAAACTGTGTTTTATCATTAAGTGTTGAATATCTCATGTAATTTATTGATTACTGTACAGAAAGTAAAAAACAGAATGGGTGTATGGGTCCCGGATGGCTCTAAGTGTGTCGGCGGTTCGCCCTCGTGTGGCTGACGGGACCTGGGGCTCGCTGCTGCTGTTCAGCGTCACAAAAGAATATCATACCATGTATCACAAGCCTAGGAAAAGATCGAAAGTCAAAATTCAAAGTATTGTTTCTATTGGAGGTATATTGTTTTCGCGCCATCATAAAGCTGAAATATTTTAAGTTGAACTCACATTGTTAAGTCAGGGGCCGTCTGTACTTGTTAGAGGGCTAAATGGTACACAGAGCGTACTCAATACTTGCTTGTTGAACGGTTGGCTTCTCTAGGCCCCTCCTCTCCCCACAATGCCCTGCACACAGTAGGCACTAGAGGAAGCTGGTCAGATTAAGTTAGTGTAGCCTATAGTTTCGCAAACCATTCATTGTGCTGAGAATCCCAGCCCTCCATTAGCCACCTCTGCCCGCCCCTGGGATGGTCGCCACTCTGCATAACCACTCATCTACTTCCCATCTGCCAAGAAGACTTTATCCAGCCTTATTTTCTCTAATTTGTATTAACAAAGCAATGGATTTTTCCTATCGAATTATGTCTCAATTATTAAATGGATCTTTCCCAACCACACTCTCCCAGAGATTCTGCTAATGCCCCCTCCCACCCTCAGGGTGGATGCTCCCTGGGGCGGTGGTGGGGCTGGGCCTGGCCAAGGATGTCATCACATCGTGTGTGTCGGAGCTAATGGCACCGTTACAGAGCTGGTTCTTGGCCCCACCTCAGAGTCACAGAACCAGACCTAGGGCAGAGGTGTGTACCAGACCCAGGAATCTGAGTTGTAACAAACTTCCCAGTGGATTCTGAGGCACAATAAAGGCTGCGAATCCCTGAGCTGGAGGCTGAGAAAGCACTTTGCCAATTCAGATGTGAGCTGCAATGGCCATTCCTGCACATGCTGGGCCAGCGCAGCTGGAGCCTGAGGAACTTGGGCTGGAGCAGCCCCACGTCTGGGTGGCTACAGCACATCCCACTGCATCAGCTGGGGTTCTTCAGGCTCCCTGAGCTCATTAATCACACCCTGACTGGCCCTCCACTCACACCCACTGGCTGTCTGGGCTGGGCCCACACGCTGCCCCAGCACGACCTCCAGTCCCCACTACTTGCAAGAAGTTTGGACTGTCTGTGACAGGCAACCTCTATGATGGCCCCAGTGACCCCACCTCCTGGCACTCACACCCCAGGTAATTCCCTCTCCTGGAGTATAGGCTGAATTTGGTGACTCACTTTTAACAGAGAGAGTATGGCAAAAGTGATGAGCTGTCACTTCCGAGGTGAGGTTATAAAAAGACTGTGGTTTCTGCTGTGGGTGCTCTCAAGCTCTCTCTTGGATCCCTAGCTCTGGGTGATACCACTGCACATGGGAGAGGCCCATGTGGCGAGGGACTGAGGCCTGTAAACAGTCATGTGAATGAACGTGGAAGCAGATCCCTCTCCAGCGAGCCTTCAGATGAAACTGCCATCCAGCCGACAGCCTGACTACAAAGTCAGGAGAGAGCCTGCACCAGAAGCCATACCTGAATTCCATTTAGAAATGGTGAGAACCTAAATGTTTGTTGCATTAAGCTGCTAAATTTTGGTGCAGTAGATAACCAATACCTCTCCATCTGGCATCTTCCAGTGACACTTCTTCCTATACCCCTCCTAGAGCCCAGCCATACCAAACAGTTTACCAGTCCCCCAAATAGTCCACGCTGACTCATGCCCCCAGGTCTTTATTCATGCAGACATATCCTGCAGAAGGTCTGGGCCACCTAGTTAATGTATCCCTCTCCCAAGACTGAGCTCCAGTGTCACCTCCTCTGTGAAGCTTTCCCTCTTTTTCTGCAGCCTGAACAATTCCTATTAAGGCAAGTCTAGTGTATTCCCCTCCCTTGTTCATTTACAATCTGTCTCCTCTGTAGACTGTGAGCTCCTAGAGGGCAGGGCCACAGCTGGATTCTCCTCTGTCATAGTTGACGCTGAGCACAAGATCTGACAGCGAGCAGGTACAGGGAAGGTTTGATGAGTGAATTAAGGAGTGATCAACGAGTAACTGATCCACCTCGCCCCCTGCCCCTAGCCAGCCTGCTATCTCCCCAGGTTGTGCATTTTCACACGCAAGTATAGAACACCAGATCTGTTGTCTTCCCCAAGAAACCAGCCTTTTCTCCCAACTTTTCCATTTCTTTTCCAGGACCATCACCCCTCTGCAAGTTGGAATCCCTGTTCCCTCTCAGTTCTCCCCCTCCTCCTTTCCAACCTGTCTCCGCATCTCATCTGATTCACTGTCAAAGCCCCTTGCCTCTTCCCCGGCAATGTAGATGCCCAGTTCAGGTAGCCACCACCTCTAGATTACTGCGACAGCTTCCTCACAGGCCAGCCTCCTGTCTCTTGTCCCACACTGATCCTCCAAGAGACCTTTAAAATGCTGCCTTAGGGCATGGAGGGAGACGCCCTGGAGATGGCGGATGTGACAGCATGTTACAGAGGAAAGGTCATGGCAACCACCCCAGGTATGCTTTTACTGGCTCCTTAGGGGCGCTGGAATAGGGCCCAAATTCTAAGCCTGGTGTTTGGAGCACCCCAGGATCCAGTTCCAATGGGGAAGGCAAGAGGAACTGGCACAAGTAGGCTTCAATCTCCTGTACCATCACCAGCACCAGTACCAGCACCAGCACCAGCACCAGCACCATCACCATCACCAGCACCAGTACCATCACCAGCACCATCACCAGCACCAGCACCAGCACCAGCACCAGTACCAGCACCAGCACCAGTACCATCACCAGCACCATCACCAGCACCAGCACCAGCACCAGTACCAGCACCAGCACCATCACCAGTACCATCACCAGCACCAGCACCAGCACCAGCACCATCACCAGTACCAGCACCAGCACCAGTACCAGCACCAGTACCAGCACCAGCACCATCACCAGCACCAGCACCAGCACCAGCACCAGCACCATCACCAGTACCAGCACCAGCACCAGCACCAGCACCATCACCAGTACCATCACCAGCACCAGCACCAGCACCATCACCAGCACCAGCACCAGCACCAGCACCAGCACCATCACCAGTACCAGCACCAGCACCAGCACCAGCACCAGCACCAGTACCAGCACCAGCACCATCACCAGCACCAGCACCAGCACCAGCACCAGCACCAGCAGAGCTCATGCCGCAGAGTGCCTGTGCCAGGCTGGGCTTTGGCGATGTCACATCTCTTTTAGTTAAGTTTTTAAGCTCTTACTGTCTACTAGAAGCCATTATAAGTGCTTTACAGGTCTTAAGTTCTTGAATCCTTACAATCACTCTGTGAAAGGAGGTTTTACACTTGGCCCATGACAGCCAGGCAGTAACTGGCAGGGCTGGGATTTGAACCCACATCTGTCTACCTTCACAGCCTTCTTTTTTACCAGACAGTATCCATTACAAACTTATGTTTGCAAATCACCTTCACGATTCTGGGCCACAATCAAACACCTCCTGCACTATTGTTTACTTAGTAATTTTTCCTTAAATTACCTGAGGTAGCGCAGGGGTAAGAGTGTGGGCTGAGAATCACACCACCTGGGTCAGGCTTTGGCTCCATCACTACGCTCTGCATGAACAGTCTGAGCCTTGAGTTCCTCATATAAAATGGTGCTTTCTCTCTCAGGGTTCTCGTGAGGATTAAATGAGCCGGACACACAGAGTGGTTAGCACACAGTAAGAATGGGAATCAAGTGGCCGTCTTACAGTGGGCTTGGATGTCCCCATCGCTATGATTTGAAAGTGACCATGTGGCTTGGTTTGGCCACTGAAAATGTGCACAGGAGTGACAGGTGGACAGCTGCGTGAGGGAGGCTTTAGAGCCAGTACACAATCTGCCACGCTGCCTGCTTCCTTCTGTCCTGATGACTGCAACATTCCAAATGGTGGCTCCTTCACATGCTTGGCTCCCAGAGAGAGGAAATCCAGGCTGAGCCATAATGGAAATGAGCGCCCACCAAGAAGGGAACTTTCATTAGTTTGTCATTTCAATCTAGTCTGGCCTGTACTGACTGATACAGCAAAAGCTCAGTAGGGACTCATAAATGTTATTTATTATCACTTACACATTTTCTTAAAAAGTAAATGATACCATTTTTGTTCACCTGCTGTTAATATTCATATAGTAATTAAAATGAGAAACTTTGAAACTTTTATCCTCTTCTCTCCTAAAATCATCCTGCATACCCGCTGAAGCACATGTACTATACATATACCACCATTCAAGAAGTGCCATTCACATGCCTCCCTCTAAGAAGCCAAACAATGGCTGTGGATTTGGAAACCTTGGCCAAATAATGCTGATGGTCAGCTGCAGGCCACTGCTCTTGCCAGCCTGAATTCCCAACTGCCAGGCCCAAATCCCGCACCTGCGGAGGTACATGCCCCACGTGGCCCTTACCTCGGCAGATGGTGCCATTCTCCACAGCCTCGAAGCCTGCTTTGCACATGCAGCGCCCAATGGGCACCAGCCACTCGCCATCCCCGTTACAGTAGAGCTTGATGGGCACGTCCACCTCCTCAGCATTGGCGATGCAGCTGCCCCGGGCAGCTACCAGCGATGTGCTCTCAGCCCCCGACAATGTCTCCTGGAAGATGGCACCATTCTGGATGATGCGGGGACACTTGCGGTAGAAGACGCGCACAGCGATGAGGGACATGCAGCCGCCATAGTCCTGGAAGGCCAGGTAGAAGCCGCTGCGGGACACGGGCCCAAAGCTCCTCACCTCGGTGTTGATCTTCATGACCCGGCCACCCAGGTCCACCTGGGAGAAGCTCTCGTCAGCCGCAATGGTGTCCACCTTCACCCATGGGTTCTCCATCCAGTTGGGGAAGGTCTTGGTGGCTGAATCGAAGTCGGCCTCATAGTAGTAGAGGTTGAAGGTCTCCTTGCAGGAGCCGGGCACACTGGGGATGCTACTGCAGTCACGCACTGAGAACTTCATCTCCACATGGATGCGGTGGGCACCGCGGCGCCGGATGAACTTGGTCCGTAGCCAGTTGTTCTGGCTTGACTCAAACACATTGCACACCTGGTATGTGCGGATCGTGTTCATGTTCTCGTCGTAGCCACTCACCTCTTCCCACTGTGGGCAAAATGCTCGTCAGGCAGGGGAGGTAGGGGCTCAGCCCCAGGGAATGCCCTATCTTGGAGGGGAGACACAGACCCCCGCCTTGGAAAATCCTCCAGTCTGACGGGAGTAGACAGGACTCCTACCATCAGGGGTCTCCTAGTCTAATGGGGGAGGCACAGACTCTACCTTATAGGGTCTTCCAGTCTGATGACAAGAGACACGATCCCTACCGCCAGAGAACTCCCAAGCCTAGTGGGAGACATGGCCTTGGCCCTGAAGAATTTCCCAGCCTATGAGGGGGCCAGGCAGTCTGAGGGGAAGGGCACATACTCTGCTCTTGGTGTTCCCCTGGTCAAATATGGGAGATGTGTCCCTCACTCCAGGGGTTCACTGATCTGCTAAAGGAGACATGGCCTGTTCCTGGGAAGTTCCCACCTAGAAGGGAAAATAGGGAGAGGCCCACTCTGAGGGAGCCTCCTTTGCTGAGAACAGACATAGTTTTGCGCCTGGGGAGCTACCAGTCTGAGGAGGGAGACAGAACTTTTGCCTGCTGGGAGCTCCCTCTTTGACCAGGGAGACACTGCTTGCCTTGAGGACCCCAGTCTGATGGAAGAAGAGTCCTTACCCCCTGGGATGGGGAAGATGGGGCCTTTTCCAGAGATAGCAGTCTGCTCTGGGGCCTGAAGTGGCTAAGATGGTGCCTGGGGGGAGACCCCACACACACCCCTCCAAAACTGGGGCAGGTGCTTCAGCATGCGCACTGAGCCCCAGCCTGGGCTTTACACACCCAGCTGGGGTCCTGAGCCCACTGCTGGAGGGGCTGGGCAGGGCCATGGGAAGGCAGGGACAGAAGGGTGCAGGCTTCTCTCCTGAGACCCTCACGGGACAAGCTCACTCCCACAGTGAACCTTTATTCACACTTCCGTGCCCTCCTAGCATTGGGCTGGTTTCACCTGGAGTAACCCCAAAGGGGCCCCAACAGCCAGTGCTTCTTCCCACCTGTGCTGAGCCCGGGGTAAGTTCTATAAGAGCATCTCGTTTTTTATCATTGATTATCACACATGACAAGTATGGTCATCCCCATTTTACAGATAAGGGGGTGGAGACCGGAAGTCACTTGCTGCAGGTCACACATGTCCAGACTCATCCCCACACTTGCCCACGCTGCCTCGAAGCACAAGGACCCAACAGCACTCTGGGAGTCCTGGGCTTTGCCCCAGCTCGGCTAACTTGATGTGTGGCCTTAGGCAAATCACCTCCCCTCTCTGAGCCTCTATTTCCCCAACTGCCAGTGTGACTGTGGCAAGGTGGGGGCAGGTAGTGGAAGAGATATTACCCTCAAGTGGGGGTTCTTTGTCCTTTAACCTCCCCCAGATTCTCTGGGCCAAGTCTGCGCAAGGCGGAGCAGTAGCTGCCGGCCTAGGGAGGGCTGACGCGGTGAGGCCGAGTGTGTCTGGGGAAGGGGAAGGCTGAACCGCAGCCTGCTGGCCCAGGGTCTACTTCAACAGTGGATCTGAAGCTCCCTACATTGCTTTTAATTTTTTTTTTGATGGCACCATGTGACAAAGTCAGCCCCTTGCTACAACCACTGCTCTTCTTCAGAACTTAATTAGAGCACTTAATTAGAGCACTCTGCCTTTCTCCCCTCTCTCTAATTAACATGCGGAGGCCCTGCAGCCTAAACACCCCAAATAATTGCGTCCGGGGGCCCTGCAGCCCAGCCTGGCCTCATTACTGGCAGGGTGGGGCTGTGGGCCCTGCCGCCTTCGCAGATGGAAAATTGGTGACAAGAAAGAGCCACAGAAAGAAGCCTGACCCTGGGGCCCTGCCTATTGAGAGCACAGACTTGGAGGGGGGCTGGTGTGCTAGGCAGCTCCTTGGGGCAGCAGCTGAGTCCCAGCAGAGGAGCTGGGGCGGCGGGAATGGAAGGGATGGGCTGCGGGGGCCCGGAGCCCTCCCCAGAGACTAGGGGGATGAGGAGGGAATGATATTAAAACTGATGATGACAAAGGTGATAGTTATTGTAGCTACTCAGTACTGGGGCCTCTCTCTGCCAGGCACTATGCTAGATGCTTTGTAGGAAAATGTGACAACAGACCTGTGAGGAAGAGATTATCATCACCACTTGATAGAGGAGGAAACTAAAGCTCAGACAGGTCAAGGAACTGGCCCCAAATCACACAGCTGGTAAGTGGAAGAACTGGAGAGAGTATCAGGCATGCCTGACCCCACAGCCTGAATGCAAGTGCTGGGCTACTTGTTGTGGGAAGAAGGAGGGATCCCACAGTGTGCCCGATCTTGTTTCTGGACAGTTCACAGCTGATGTGGACTCAGACCACCAAACCCAAGGAGGTGTAATCATAAGCGCTCAGGGAGGGGGAGCTTTGTGCAATGGGGACCCAGAAAGGGAGCCCGGAGTACTTGGTCACAGCCCTGGATACAAACCTAAGCCCTATCACTTACTAGCTGTAGGGCCCCTAGCAGATGGCTCCAGCTCTGAGACTCAGTTTCCTCACTTGTAAAATAGGTGATTCCTCCCCATAGGGTTGGAGATGTGTGTAAAGGTGCCTCCTTGGTACAGTATCTGACATACAGTGGGTGCTCAGGAAATGACAGTTCACTTTCCTCATCTGTACAATGGGGGTAGTGTGGGTACCTATTTCTCAGCCTTGCCCTGAGGACTCCATGGAATAAAGGCTGAAAGCATCCAGCATGTTGTCATGGTAACCGGCACTCTATTAATGTTAGGGGACCAAGAGGGTGGGGCGATGAGAGGCCCAGCCCCGTGCCCTGAAGTTGGGAAAGGAACTGTAATGTGAGGGGGCATCCAGGCCCTGCAGCAGAACCCGAGGTATCCTGGAGAACCAGGCCGAGTCTGGGGACCACTGACTTACCCCTGATGGAGGATGCACAATCCAGCCCAGCTCCGCCGTCGCGGTGGTTGAGTCCATCAGCGTTTCTGTGGGGAAAGCAGAGTCACCACCCATTCGCCTACGGAGTACTGTCAATCACCCCACGACCCCCACCCCCCACCCCAAGGTCTTCCTCACAGAGCACCACCTGCTCCAATCATCTGGGTTTAACCTTCCAGATTACCCTCCCCGTAGGTCCTGCCTTCCTCTCTCCAGAATCCCACCTACTCTCACGCTCCAACCAATCACCTGATTCCACCCTCCCAGGCTCCACCCCTTAAGACCCAACTCCTGCCCTTCTACGCAAGGTCTTGCCCCACCCTCTCAGCCAATCCTGTCTCAACCTAAGTGGTTTACTTTACTGCTGGGGTAGGTACTTAAACTGGGATCTCCCAAATAGGCTACTGACAGTCCAACCAGAAACGTTAAAAATTTTGTCAAACTTGGGGTGTCTGTTTGCTTTTAAGCTTGCATCAAATTCTCAAAAACTGGAACGTAGGCCTTAGAGGGATCCCCCTTCTGTCCCGGCTAAGCCCCATCAGTTAGGCGACCTCTGCCCTCTGGCCTGCACTTCCTGTGGGGGATACCCTGACCCTGGAGGAAACTGGAGTCCTCCATCATGTCCCCATTCATAGGTGTTGGCTAACTTGCCCCTCAGATAGGGCTCGGGGGGTGGAGAGGTGTTGAGGGGGAGCAGTGTGCCCAGGGGGCCAGACTGGCCCCCTGGGCAGGTGACAGACTGGCCCCCTGAGCAGTGTGCCCAGGGGGCCAGTCTGTCACCTGCCCTCTCAGGGTTCAGGAAACTCAGATCAGCTTCTGAACCAGCCAGACCTTTCTGGCCCCCCTCATTCCAGCAGCTGGAGAGAAGGAGCTGATGCTGAAAGGAGATCCCCAGGGCCAGAGAGATTCCCACTTACCCCAGATCCACAGGACCCCTTCCCTCTACCCTTTCCCTGCCACAAGAGATTCAGAACAAATTTTGGACTGAATTGCAATGCACCGAACAGATTTAAATTGTCCCCTTTCAAGGATTCATTCAACAAATATATCCTGATGCTCGTTATGTACCAGGCACTGTGCTGGGTACCTTGACAGAGAAAATAGTGAATACTGAGTCCTTGCTATGGAGCAGTTGAGTCTGGTAGTGGAGATGAGGCAGAAATACACACAGCTATGAGAGAGTAGGTGGAGAGACCTAAAAGGTCACAGTGGGACCTTCCACACCACTTAGGCTAAGCAGCTGTGGGTAATCATGCTTGCTGCTATACAATTCTGCATTCAGGGCAGACATCACTAGTCAATCTCCACATTCTGTGGCTGCACAGTGTTTCTCACCACAGCGCTCCAGGAAACTAGCACCCACTGTTCGCGAAGCTGTCTCTGATCCAGCCCAGCTGCCTCATATTGGAGATAGGGCAACTGAGGCACAGAGAAGGGATGAGACTCCTAAAGATCCCATATGACTTGGTGGCAGAGTGGGAGCTGCAGATCTCCTGCCTTCTCTCCTATAAAACTTCTAGAGACTTAGTTTGATGGCCTGGGCTGGACAAAGTAGCACAAGGAGAGTGGGGCAGGGTATAGTGTCCCGGTCCCTAAGGTCTGGAACTAGGACAGGGGCAGTGTGGCTGGGGGGAAGCATTTAGCCAGAGGTGACCCTGGTCAGGCCCAGGAGCTGACAAGACAGGATGCAGCAGTGTCCCCATGACCGCCTGTGGCCGTGTTTGTGGTCACTGTGTCCCTTTGAACTTGAGGCTGGGAGGGAGGAGGGGGTGCCAGGGATGGTGGAGTCCAGTGCCAAGGGCATCTTTTTGATGGCAAATTGGAGGGAAGTTCTATTGTGCTGCTTGAGAGCTGAAAAAAGGGTTCTTTTTCACACTCGGAATGCTACAGATTTTTCTTCCTGGAGAGAACAAGGGCTGAACTTTTAACCTGTTTTCTCTCATCGGTCTCAGCCAGAGACGCGCCAAGCCGGGCTCTCTGCCTGGGCCCGAGGAACAGCTGCTAGGAGCTGTGTGGAACAAGGGAGAGGAGACTCTGCCTGGGACTAGGAAGGGGTCTGGTGGGGGAGGCCAGCCCACCAAGCAGGTGGCCCCACCCGTCGGCTGGATTCTTGGGCTGACCCAGAGGCCAAGTACTAGAGGATTCCACAGCTCAGAGGAGGGGCTGTGAATTGACATCCTCATTGTACGGGTGGAAACTCAGGCCCAGAGAGGGCAAACGACTTGCAAGAAGTAGCACACTAAAAGCTGGTGCTCAAACTCTGGGCTCCCAGGGAGCTCAGGCCAGTGGGGGGTGGGGTGGATTCGGCTGCCCCCCTCTGCCTCCCACCACATCTGCAACAAGCCAGGGGAGGATCTCAGAAGGACTGGAAATCGATGGGCTGGCTGGCTCACAGACAGGAAGGTGGTAAGAGGGAGTGTGAAGTTTGCAGATCCCCCGGGAAGGATGTGGAAGGTGGCCACCTCCCATGCTTTTCTCCCCACGCCAGTTCTGGGCTTTGCCAGGAAGCCTGGCCCTGTGGAAGCTGTTACCCTCTGGGCTGTGGTGGGGGGAAACCCAAGGTGCTCTACCCTCAACCTCCTCTTGGTCTTTTGCTTTTCAGTGTTGACACCTCCCTCCACCCTCTGCAAACAAGCACATAAGCAGAGCTGGGAAGTCAGAGAAACTTGGATTCTAACACCCACTCTGCCATCTACTTGCCTTGTAACCTTGGACCCGTAACCTTTTGAAGCCTCGGTTTCTTCACCTGGAAAATGGCTACTGTACCTTCTCGAGTGTGGATAGAAGGACTCAGTGAGATGGGGAGGTGTTAGCTCAGAGCCCAGCACAAAGAGGATCCATGGTGAGTGGCAGCTGTTCTTTCTCAGACGAGTGTGGTGCTTTCTGGCTGACCCAGTGTCTGCACACACACCATTTCCTTTGGGCTCATTAGGTGCTTCCTCAAAGTAAAGGCCGGTCCAAGAGGCTCCTCCAACACCCTTGACCGTGCTTACCAATATCTGACAAACATCAGGCTCTCGCTTGGGGGCGCCAGGCTCTGGGGAGCCCTTTCTGGTCTGTCTGAAGTTGCGTTCCCAGGATACCCTGAGTGTCCTCTCTGTTCCTCTCAAACCAAGTACTAGAGTCAAACTCAGTTCCCCAGGGGATCTGGAGTTAGTAGTTCTTGCCCCAGGCACCTGGGTGGGTTCAGAAAGCTAAGCTCTATTTCTATCACCTGCATCTCCTTCCTTCTACACATACCCTGCCGTTTAGGAGCTTGAGACCCTCACCAATATTCTCACAATGCCAAGAGATAGTTGTTACTGTCCTGTTTCACAGATGGGAAAACTGAGGTTTGCAAAGTGTAGGAACTTGCCCAAGGTCACACATCTATTCCATTCACAGTCTGTGCTCCATTGTACAGTCTGCTGCTCTCTCCCACCCCTGAACCTCACACATACTGTTCGTTCTGATTTTCTCCTCCTCCACATTTGGCCTGCCCCCAAGACCCAGCACAAGGCTTGGAACACAGTGGAGCTTCAGCTGAAGGCTGAAATGTCTCCACCCGCAAAACTGTAGGGTTTGAACACATGTTACATGTTTTGCTCCATCAGGATGACACTCATGACTTCAGCCATTTCCACCTACGACCTGTACTGTTTTTTAACTACTGTTTTTCTCCCAACTGGCTCTCCTTAAGTGCATTTTGAAGAGGAAAAAGTCATCATTATTATAAATGGGAAACCGGTATCACTTGCCATACAAGATGGAAAATAAACAATTAAAAATGTTCATCTGCAAATTCCCTAACAGCATTTCACTTCCCACACTTTGGGGACCACTAGGCTCTACCAAGCTGCCTCTGAAGTGCTGGAAATGTCCCCATCCCATCCCCACGTTGACAATAACAATCCCTCATGCAGGGGACTTTTTGTTGTACACAGATTATCACTACACAATGTGACAAAGACTGCAGCGGGCATGTGCATGGGGTACGATGGGGTCATGGCATCTGGGTGTGGAAGGAGAGGAAGAAAATGCCCAATTTAGGGATGGCTTCCTGGAGGAAGTGACACTTGAATGGACTAAAGGTGGGGCAAGGAGTGGTGAGAGCTGGGGGCTGAGCTTGGCTGCCCGGGAAAGGTCATGTCTACCTGTCCACATCCTTGCCAACCTTCCAGTGCCACCCCCCTCTGCCTAACACTGCCCTTTCACTTGCGTCTGGGCACTCCCACTCCAGAGAGCCCTGGATGCTGTCAGGGGCCATTTAAGAACATCCCAATGGCTAGATGAGGAAGCCGAGGCTGTATGGACAGATTCTTAGCATCCAGATGAAAGATGGAACCAGGGCCTCCAGCCACCAGCCCAGAGTGCCTTCCTTGGTGGGAAAACAGGGTTCCGGCCATGGGAGTGGCTTGGCCCGAGCCCCGGTGCACCCTCACCCCCTCCTTCCTGTAGACTGCACAGAAGAAAGCAATCAGGAGGCCCTGACTGCACAGGCTGGGGAGGCCCACAGGCCCCTCTGGCTATGTGTGAATGAGCAGTGTGCATTTCAAAAATATTTGAGCTAAAACGGGAGACACACTGAAGTCGTTAGTGTTGAGCCGACAAAAAGGTGGCTGCACGGGGCCCTGGTAGAGGCTACGGCCACCCCACAGCCCCTGTGTTCAGCCTGGGGCAGGTGGTTGCCCTCTGTTCTCAGATCCGCCCCTGGTCGCTCTCTTGGACCCACACTTGGGCCATCATTCTCTAGGGCCCAGACACTGCCGTCCACACTAATGACAGCAGTTGAGAGTTCCAAAGACAGCAGGAGCTTTCATTATCACCCACTGTGTGCCAGGCGCTGAGCTGGGCACTCTAAACATGGCTTCAGGCTCAAGACAACCTGTGGGGTACATACTATTAATGCCATTTTACAGCTGTGGAAACTGAAGTCAGAGAGGCAAGGCAAGCTGTATAAGGACACACAGGCAGGACTGGGATTTGAATCCACGTCTCTCTCATTCTACATATGTGCTATTTTAAAGATGCAGCAGCTATAGCCTTACAAAGCAGACAACATGCTCATTCATAAATCGCTGGGGCTTTCTGTATGTGTTTCTTCTCTCCCTCTGTGTGGGCCTGAGTGAAGACAGGAGGGGAAAGTGGGGAGGGCAGCAGAGGGATAGGGCAGACTGTCCAGGCTAGAACCTTGGTTCTGGCACTCTCTAGTGTGTGAGTGCACTTAAGCCTGTGAGCCTCTCTGGGCCTCAGTTTCCCCATCTGTAAAATGGGCCTTGTGAGAATTAAGTAACACCACGTAGGTGAGTCCTGTTAGATCTGCTGTCTTTCCAGGGCCCTCATTCTGGGTGGGGCTCTGTGTCTGCCTCCTTCACCACTTTATCTCTAGCACTGAGAACTGGTTCTGGCACACAGTAGATGTATTCAACTGACAACCACATGGCAGCTGGGTGGTGTTTCTAAAGCCCATGTCTGATCATGTCTTAACTGAGCTTAATGCCCTTCAGAGCTCCCACTGCCAGCAGGATAAAGTCTTAGCTTCTCAACAATGCATTCAAAGTCCCTGCTGACTGGGCCAGCTAATTACCTCCCAGCCATGCTCTCACACATCTCTAGTATCCAGCCATCCTGAATTTCCTTCTGCCTGCAGAAGGTACTATGTTTCCTTGGGCCTTGGTGACTTAACCATTCCAGATTTTTCTGCCTGGAATGCCTGGCCCTTCCAGCTTTGTTAGCCTGGCTAACTTCTCTTCCAAAACTTAACTCAAAGGCTCCTTTTTCCTGGCAGCTGTCCCTGAATTCTCCTTAAGTAACAAGATCATGGTCATTCAATGAAAGTCTACTCTACGTAACGTGTGCTAGGCCCTGTGCCGAGCACTGGGGACACAGAAACAGATCAGCAAGTCCTTCCCTCAAAGAGGTTGCAAACTAGGGCCTGACATGTGAACTTTCTCCAGGGAGAAGCTGAGGGAAATGGCTGGCCCTAGCCAGGAGCCAGGAAATCCAGAGGAAGAAGGTATAGCTTTGACCAGGGAATTAGCAAAGACCTCTCAGAGGAGGTGGCATTTGAGCTGGGAGAAGAGGAGAAGGGCATGCCACATGGAGGGCACAGTTGAACCAGAGGCACAGAGGTATGAAACAGTAAAACCCGAGGACTGGTTCTCACTGGTAGACTCCAGGCTGAGAGTTTAGCATTTGTTATCTCATTTCATCATAACCATTTGTAAAGTGGGTACTATTTTCCCTCTACAGATGGGAAAACTAAAGTTAGGATTGTTCAATGTTTTCATGGCCAGGGAGTGGTGGAACTGCATCTGCTTTGCACCAAAGGCCAGGTTCTTCACCACTGCACCATGCTGGACTGTCTGTCCCATGCGGAGGGAACAGAATGCTTCAGGGAAGGATATGGCAGCAGGATGGGGCCAGGACCTATAAGGCCTCAAAGGTGTGGGACCTAAGAGTTCGGATCTTGCCCCATACGTACGTAATAGGGAGCTATGGAGGATTCCCGAGCAGGACAGTGATAGGGTCTGTCCTGAGAACACGGTCTATTCCAAAGATGAACAGGCACCGAGTAGCTATTCCCTAGGGTCTTTGCATAGACTGGCCAGCAGCCCACAGCCCAGACAGCAGATCAGCCTGGTGTGTGACCCAGGCAGCAGGTGCCGCTCTGGACCCTTCCCAGCAGCTCCAGTTGCTCCCTGTCTGAGGCTGGTGGGGCTGAGGTGACTCTGTCACAATGTCGACTCAATCGCCCGTCTACCCTCCCACAGCCTGGTGAGATGCTAGCCACAGCCTGGAAGCCAGACATGGGTTATCAGTGGCTGGGAGTTGGGGCATTCTCTCCACAGTCCATATTAGAAATTCCAAGAGGAGGCAACAGTCAGGAATCAATAGATAAAATTCAAGGCCATTGATAAACTACATGACTTGGAAAGGTCAATTCACCTGAGCCTCAGTTTCCTCATCTGTAAAACAGGGTCACAGAATTCTTGCTCTGTATATGTCACTTTGGGGATCCAAGGAGCCATTGGGAGCAAAGAGTTCTTATAACATGCAAAGGCTCGGCCACTTTTGTCTTAGCTTAGCTTAGGCCCAGAGAAGATCGCTAACACTCACGGAGTCCAGTGGTGGGCAGGCGTTGTCTCACTGACATCCCAGAGCAATCTTACAGGGAAACCGAGGCTCAGAGAGATCAAGGACTCCCCCAAGGCCACGCAGCCAGTGAGGGGTGGGGCAGGATCTGACCCCTTTGGTCTGATACAGAAACCACCAGGCTATGCTGCCTCGTAAAAGGGGTTGAGGATCACAGCTTTTGTGTGTCATGCCCTCAGTGCCAGGCCCCGAGCTAACCACTCTGCACACGTGCAAGGCTGGCACTGTTATCCCCGTTACACAGATGAGGAGACCGACGCAGAGAGGGTAAGAGACCTGCCCAAAGTCAGAGTCAGAAGAAGCAGAGTTGGATTTGAACCCAGATTAGCCCAGCTGGGTTTCCTGAGGCCTCTCTTCTGAAAACCAGATGAGGATCAGCAGCTAAGAGGTCTTGGGGGTCACTGGCCCAAAGCAAGACGAGCTTGGGTGGCAGTGCCGGAGGAGCCCTGGGTCAGCTCGGGAAGGCGACGGCTTTTCTAAGGTGAAACCTGCCAACAGGCAGCGCATTGTTTTTCTAGCTCGGCCTCCCACTCCGCCCTCAGGCTCTCAAAAAGGGGACCCAGCTAATGCAAAATCCTTCTGCCTGTGGACTCTCCCAGCACATACCCCTCTTTGTCCCCCTGCCGTTCTGAGGCCCTTCCCTGCCTCGGTTGCCCGCCTGGAGCCTGCTCTTGTTTTCTCAGGCCCAGGCGGAGGAGTCCCTGCAATGCTGGCTCCTGCGCCTGCCCGCCGCTGGCCTGGGCATCCGCCAGTGCTGGCCGCCTGGCTGAAACCCAATCCTCCGGGCCAGCCGGGCTGCTCATTAACAGCGGGCCGCATTGTGCAGCCAGGGCTTCGGGAGAGTTTGGATTCGCTGCTTGGGGACCCACTTAACCTCCGCAAAGGACAGGATGATGGATGGGGGTCTGGGAAGGGGTTGCAGGGGGGTGGGGTGGGTAGTAAATGAACACCAGCGCGTGCTGGGGGAGGGAAAGATGGGAGGTAGAGACGGAAACAGCCCTGTACACGTAAGAGCCGTGCTGGTCCTCACGACGACCCTGCGGGGCGCCTGTTACTAGTCCCATTTTATAAATAAGGAAGCTGAAGCTCTGAGAGGTTAGGTGATTTGACCAAGCTCACACAGCAAGTCAGAAATTGAACCCAGGACTACTGCCCTTAAGCCTTCCTGACACATCAGGCCTGGTGAGTTTTAATCTTTAAAGCCCTTTTACTTACATGAATCACAGACCCGTCCCCCCTATTAAGTAGGTTAATGAAAATATAATGATGGCAGCTGACATTACCGAGCACCTAACTGTGTGCCAGGTGCCGTGCTGGGCACACTTCAGCTTCATCTTGTGAGATCCTAACAGTGATCCATCAGGTGGGAACAGTTGTCGAAGCCATTTCAAAGAAGAGGAGAGTTAAGTCAGAGAGACCATCACTTAGGAAGATGTGGCCGAGGTGGGACCCCTTCTGGTGGCTAAGGGAGGCAGGAGGCACCCCAGTTGTTTACAGTCCGCCCCTTTCTGAGTGCCTGCTAAATGTTTGGCATCTCCTCTGGTCCTGCTCTACTCATGGTGTTGCCCCTTCCCCCCTGCACTGTTCCTTGCCCTTCTCACCTGCTGGGACACCCAAGATCCACCTCGAATGCCACCTCTTCTGAGAAGTCTTTCCTGATGAACCCAGCACTGGGACCCCCACAGTCCAATGTGTGTCTCCCACTGTCACTCTTGGCCCTCTGCCCCATGACTTTTACTTATCAGCCCAGCCCAGCCCAGCCCGACGGAGAGCACCTTGCTGGCAGCTGGTCTAGTTCGCTGTGATAGCCCTCAGGCTCTCGGTCAAAACCGCCTTCCCCACCTCATCCCCACCCCGGTCCACCTGGACATCAAATGCTCTTTCCTGATCACACGATCTGTCTGGGTGTCTGGGCTTTTCCTCTAGGAAATATGGTCACTGGTATCAGGGCAGCTGCATGGACTATAAAACTCAAAATGCTTACTTAGTGCCAACTACTACGCTATCACTCCTCCGATGCTCACACACCCATGAGACACAATTATTACTGTCTTCATTTACCCATCACCCATCTGTCCATTCATCCGTCCACACTCACACCACCCTATCCATCCGTCTACCATTCCACTCATCCAATCATCCATACATCTACCCAGCCATACATCTAGCCTCCCACTTAGGTATCCGTTCACCATTCATCCTACATTTCCCCATTAAACCAAATTCCCCTCCTGCCTTCATCTCTTTCGCTCTCCTCCTACAGATGGGGGCTTCAGAGAGGTTAAGCAACCTTCCCAATATCACACAGCTAGTAAGCAGCAGAACCAAGTACGCTTTTAACCATTATGCCTTGTGGCCTCTCGCTTTCTCATCTTATTTTTAACTGTTCTGTTGCATGCAGGTTTAATATTATAAGTCATCTCAAATCTTTTTAGATGTGTGTGCAGTGTAAATTACAAATCAATAAGACACAGGCCACTGTAAGTCCAAACTGGGATCTGACAGGTTGGAGTCAATTAGCAAACCTAATGCAGGACCTGCTGGGGCTGGATCTATTTGCCTAATTGGCACTGGTTTCTCCCAGTGAAGGACAATTAACTCAAATCCCAGAATCCAGACCACCCCTATGCTCCTGGGCAAGATGTCAGGCATTTAGCCACGTGAAATTTTACTGTTCATTCATTCACCCATTGACCCGTACACCCACTCACCCATCTACCTTTCCAACTATCCAATCCTTGCAGTCATCCATAAACTACCCTGCCATCCATTCACCCGCCTACCTACTATTTACCCACCTGCATACACTTATTCTTCCATCCATCCATCCATCTCTTCACCTACCCACCAATCCACCCACACATTCTTATACCCATCCATCCACTGACCCACCTGATCCCAGCAACTATTTATGAAATTATTCTGCCTCCTTGCCATCTACACATCCATCTGCCCACCCACCTACCCACCCACCATCTTGCCACTGAACCAACCTCCCTCGCTCTTCCTTTATCTATCCACATGACCATTCATACCACTCACTTGTACATCCAAAAATCTGCTACCCATCTACCTACCCATTCCTCCCAACTAGTCAGTTGCATTTATGGAACACCTACTATGTGCCAGGCCTATGCTAAGTACCAGAGAATTGAAAATAGACACTGTCAATGACCTCAAGAAATGTGCTGATTTGAGACAAACTCTGAACCCATAATGGCTCCCACCCCCAATTCCCAAGAACCTCCCAGGTTCCACATCCTATCCCTGGATGTGGCCCCCTTGCTCAGATTGGCATCCAAGGCTCTGTCCTGCTGCCTCTGAATATGGTTTCCCTCTACCTCCTGATAGCCCCTTCCACTGGGCCCCACCCTGGCCTGTAGACCTGGCTTCCCCATCATATCAGACATGGATATGGCTGAGGCCCATTCCACCCCACAGAGGACCCACTGAGCCTAAATTCAGCCCCCACTGAGGTCCCATTACAGTCTAGAAGGGGGTTTCCAGGCATAAACAGACATATCCCACAACAGAAGAGGGACCCTAACCCTGCCTGGGAGTCCAAGGAGGCTTCCCGATGAGTAACACCTGGCCTGAATCCCAATGACTGAGGAGAAGACAGCCAGGCTGGAAGGAGAGAATGGGGAAGAACTGAGAGGAGAGAGAGTGTTCCAGGAAGAAGAAACAGCTTATACAAAGGCTGGGAGGAGGGAATGAGCACAGCCCCTGCAGGGAGCTGCACGAGGGAGAAGGCAGGCCCTGGAGAAGAACTCTGAACTCCACAGAGCCTTGAATGCCAGGCCAACTACCTACGACCATCCCGAGGGCAGGAGGGAGCCATCGAAGGAGAGTGGCCTGATTTGGCTGTCGTTGCATGCTCTTGGGTAACCAGTCTATTTTATAGATGAGGAAATTTCAGCCCACAGAGCAGAGAGGTGCAGAGGGCTGCCCCAGGCTACACAGCAGGTCAGGGTAGAGCAAAGATTCCACCCAGGTATGATGACTCCAAAGCCCTCGCTCATTTTGAGAGCAGCTGCTGAGCCAGAGGGGTTGTTTCCAAAAGGCCTGATTCCCTCCTATGTTAACACTCTCCTCCAGCTTCTCCTCTGTGGCCCTCCACAGTGTGACTGCAGTGACGGAACCCCCAGGGCACCATCTCTGCGCAGTGAGACTCCGCTTGCTCCCTCTTGCTCTCTGGGCTCACTTGCAAACCATGCCTGGCAGCTCGGGTGGGTAAGCAGACAGCTCTGCTGGGGCATCTTCTCATGTGTTGATGTTTCACAGGAGAGCCTCCCAGCAAGTTCTCATCACCATCTTCATGATCAGAGCCCCATGTCTCCATCATCTGTTACTGTTCATTCCCCAGCAATGCCTGACAAACAGCCAGGCCTGGGAGCTTCTGGCATGAGTGGCTGGAGCTCGTGGGATGGCCATGCATGAAGAGTTATGACAGTGGAAAGGCCTGAGCAAGAACACGACTTGAAATGAGGGGAACCATAGGGTGGAGAAGACACTGGGGTGGGGTGGGGGTACCATGAGCCAGGTGTGGGGAGGAGGAGACTGGCCAGGAGGTGAGGGAATACCACCCCCACCCCAGCACCGCCTTCATCATGGAGACTGTTTACTGAGCACCTGCTCTATGTCAGGCACTGTGCCAGGCAATGGACATCCAGGATTGCACCTGCATTCTTCTAAGCCTCTCCAGACCCTCCAAGGGACATTTCGTTGTCCCCGTTTTGCATATAAGCAAACTGAGGCTCAGTGAAGACAAGTTAGTAGACCAAGATCCCCCGCAAGTCAGTGAGGAAGGTGGACTTTGATTTCTGGGCTGTGTGATCCAAACTCCTTTCATGACCCCAAGGAGACTTTTGGGAGTCCACAATCTCAGGTGAAGGCTGAAGCGGGTGGTGGGATCAGGAAGGGGGGCACTTCTAGGCCCAAGGGTGGCAGCATAGAATCAGGGAGCGGGCATGGTGTGATCTGGAGGCGGGAGGCTGTCTGCAGGGAAGGGAAGTGGGCCGGGGACAAGGCCGCCTGGATCTGAGTCTGGTGCTCTTCCCACCACAACCTGTGGGTGCCTCTGCAGCCTGCGAAGTGTCGGGAAGGGGCACTGCCTGCTCCAGGAGGAATGTGAGGTGGGCCGTGACAGTCACAACATGCTTTCCTGGGCTTCTAGCCGGGGTGGTGGCAGAGGAGACTTCTTGCCCATTCAAGAGATCATCCCATGAAGTCATAGAAGCTTCCAGGGGAAGTCACCACAATCCTCACCTGTGATTCTATGGGCCTCCAGGTCAGGTGCTGCTCTGGAAAGCTGACCAGGTGCTGACCGGCCAGGCAGAGATGCTTCCATCACCTGCCTTGAGGCCACCATCCAGACCAGTCTGACAGTCAAGGCCTTTGGTGGGCTGGCGCTGACCTCTGACCCAAAGGCACCTCCCTCAGCCCCGTGAGGCCAGTCTGCTCACTGCCTTCTTGTCTCCCATTGCTGAGCCTTTGCTCTCAGTCATACCCCTGCCTGGAACACCCTCTCTGAGAAGATGGGGGCATGGCAGGCAGACAAGCAGACTAGCTGGAGTGAGGCCTATGGCAAGAAAGGAGTCCCTTAAAAGTGCTAGGCTTTCCTTTTGCCTCCTTCACCTGCCCCAGCTGCTTTCTCTGCCCAGGATGCCCACCCTCTTCACCTGGAAAATCCCTGTTTATCCTTTAAGACTTAGCTCAGGCATCTCTTCTTCCAGGAAGTCTCCCCTGTCCATTACCTCCACTTCCCCAGCTTGGCTTAGATGCCCCTTCTCTGGGCAGCAACTCCCCAGAGTGTGTCTGATGCCCTTTCCTAGCCTGGCATTTGGACCAGAGCAGAGGCCCTGCAATGCTGAGTGGAACTCGGTGGTGCCTGGTATCCAGGCTGACTGGGAGACAGCCGCCCCCTGACTCCAGGACGGGCTGTCAGATGGGGAGCAGGCCCCAAACACGAGAGGCCAGCCCGCCTCAGAGGTGAGCCAAGGAGCAGCCTTCCCAAACTGCTGGCTGGGCCACAGCCAGGCCCAGGTCCCTTCCCCAAGGAGCCCTCCACTCCCCTCAACAGGAATTCCGTGGTAGTGGTGGTGGTGGTATGGGGTGGCCGGGCAGACGTGCTGACACTGATAGCAAGCTCAGAATTCCTGCTCTAATTGAGAAATTGGATCTGGAACCTGAAGCATCTCGCCACTCCGGTGTGCACCCCGCTGGGATGGGATGCTTCTCTGCTGGGGCTAAGGTGTATGATGGGTGGTCTTGTCCCCTCATACTGACCAGTGCTCTGGGGCCCCTCCCTGCTGCTCCCACCCCCAGGCCTGCAGCCTCAGTGACCTCATCTAGGGAATACGACACAAAACAAGACCTACAGTTATGGATGCAAAGCTCCCACTCCCTCTTAACACAGGCCTGGCACAGTCAGCTCAGCTAGGGAGAGGTTCGGGCAACAATTTTTATCACCCCTCATTACCCAGAGGCCAATGGGACTGAGAACAGCTCCCAGAGAAACCTGTGTGGTGGGGTGGGATGGCAGCTGTACTGGACAAAGGTAATGATCTCAATGCTGACTTCTGGCTACCGAGGACCTACTATGTGCCAGGCACTGTGCCATCTCCTTTTCATTGGTGATTTGGTCCCATTTGGTCCCTTGTTTAACAGATTAGGAAACTGAGGCTCAGAGACGGGCAGTGACTTGCTTGGGGTCACCAGGGAGTTGGTGACAGCACTGGGATTCTGAGAGCCTCTGGGGTTTCCTGCTGCCTCCCATCAAAGCTCAGAAAGTCCCCCTGCTGGGCCTGGCAGGGAGCATTAACTTGGCCTTATTTAAAGTTGCAATTATCTGTCCCATTTCCCGCTGGTTACAAAAGAGCTCTCTGGGGAAGCAAAAGACCCTGACGGAGGCTGCCATGAACAGGGAGTGTCTGAGGAACCCTTCCCTGAGCCTGTGACTGAATGAGCACAAGGACATATGCCGTCCGCCTGTACCTGGGCCTCTGCCCACTGTCCCTGCCCCCGGGAGCTGACCAGGACAGCCCAGGGGGCTAGGAGGGGCTTCCCAGGGTGGGTAGGCTCCTTGGCAGTCCTGCAGAGGCTGTGAAGGGGTCACCGCTTGGGCTGAGCCATGAAGACAGCACCCGACGTAGAGGTGCGAAGACTGAGGCAGCCTGGGCAACTGTCCAAGATCCCACGGTGAGGCAGCGATGTGCGGCCTGCAGCTCAGGGTGACAAAGACGTGGAGAAGGGCCCGGAAAGCTCTCTGAGAGGCAGCAAGATAGAACTGGGGACAGGCCCTGGCGACTGAGCAGAGAGAAACAGTGCTCACAGGCATGGATTTAGGGTTTTCAATGGGCCGGTGCCTCCTGAAGGCCTTGGGAGGGGACAGAGTGCAGCAGGGGCCCCATTATACAAATGAAAAGCCTCGGAAAGGAAGGTCTGGGCACAGGCTGTATGTTGGCCTCTCAGGGGTGTGGCCAGAATTGGTGCCCAGACTGTCTGGCTCCCTGCCCCCCACTTCCCACCTGGGCACAGAATTATTCAGGCAGACACACACTCCCCTGTCCCACGCCCCTGCCCATCTCCTCTCCTCTGACCAACATATTCTCTCCCTGAGCACCTCCCATGCAGCCCCGGCCCCAACCTAAAGGAACCTGCAGGCTGGCAAGGACGGTATCCAAGTAAGCAGTTCTGGAACTCGCCATCAGGGCAAAGAGCACGTGCGGGGCAGTGGGACAACAGGGGCTGGAGAGCAGGAGCCTGGTGGTGGGACCCGGGTGTTGGGCCCAAATACCAGCAAGCCGCATATCCCAGGGAGCTGAGTGTGGGCTCAGCAGTCAGATCTACATCTGAACCCCTCTTCCTAACCCAGTGACCTCAGGCAAGCCACTTCCTTCCCTTTCTGAGCTGGGAAGTGGGAATAACAGAACTGGCCTCGCAGGTGATTGTGACAATGAGATCAGGCGTGGAAAGTGCTTAGCCCAGAGCCTGGCTATAGTAAATGCTCAGTAAGTTATTGGCTGTTATTGTAACTCACACTTCTATATAGCTTAGCACAAAGCAGTCACTCAGTAAATGGAAGTCCCGGAATTGTTACTATCATCAGCATTAGCCAGGCCCCTCTGGTCAAGGCTACGGCGGACTCTGGCTTTCCTGTCTGGTTGAGACAGGAAATGAGATTTACAAATGAGATTAAGTGAAGGATTTCGAGATGGGGAGATTATCCTAGATTATCCAAGTGGGCCCAGTGTTAATGGCTAGGATCCTGATAAGAGAGAGGCAGGAGGGTCAGAGTCAGAGAGGAGACTGAGGAGGGGAGCAGAGGCCACAGCGATGCGCTCCGAAGATGGAGGAAGAGGCCACAAGCCAAGGAATGTGACAGCCTTTGGAAGCTTGGAAAGGTGAGGACACGGATTCCCCCTGGAGATCCTGGATAGTACAGCCCCCACCGACACCTTGATTTTCACCCAGGGAAAACCATTTCAGACTTCTGACCTCCAGGACTGTCAGATAATACATTTGTGTTGTTTTAAACCACTAAGATGTGGTAATTTGTTACCACAGCAGCAGTAAGAAACTAATATACCATCCTGAACAGAGGAAGCTGTCATCTCCTGCATGCCAGCAACTGCTCCACTCTCTAAAACCCCACAGGCTCCACTACAGAGGAAAAGACCAGCCCCTCTGCTGAGAGAGGGCAGTGGGTGGGGTGGGGAGGTCATGGCTGTGGTGAGGAGAGCCCTCCCCTCCAGCACTTCCTGTCCTGCCTGCCGGGGTGCACATCATGGGGAGGCCTGCCTGTGGCAGGGTGGATGCTGATCCCATGTAACTGGGCACCAGTGGGCCCAGCAAGTTTCTCTTCTGGACGGCTGGGAAAGCAGGGCAGGGTGGGCTGTTCTTGAGGCTATTGTCTATCTAGCCAAGCCCCACCCAGGACCTAATCTTCCCAAAGCCTGGGAACCATTTTACAGGTGAAGAGACTGAGCCTCAGAGAAGCAATCAATTTGCCCAAGGCCGTTCAGCAGCATGTGGCCTGGCGTCTGCTTACACAGGCCCAGGCGGGCAGCTCTGGCCCTCCCTGGTACCCTGTCTGCTCCTAGGCCACTCGGATCTGACAAGCCCTCCAGGCAGTGGGCCTCTGTTGCAGGCTGGGCTGTGGAACCACGGGCTACTCCCCACCCAGCATTCTGTGGGCCTCAGGAGTCCGAGTTATGCTCCTTGCCTGCCTCACAGAGGTCTGCACAGTAGCTGAGGTCACAGGTGCAGGAGGACCTGCAGAAACCTGGACCCCTCAGAGGAGGAAGAGATGCTCTGAGAATCACGGGCGCAGCCCTTCTGGATGGATGCCAGCCCTTCCTCATGGGAAGCACTGCGGCCTGTGCAAAGCCCTCTCCCAGATGGCCACCCTCAGGCTTCCTACAGCTCGCCAGCACATTCCCATTTCACAGAAAATGACAATAATGAGAACAATTATAATAATGGCTGCTCATGGAGCCCCTACCCATGCCAGGCACCAAGCCTGCTGATGTCTTCCCTTTCTGTCCTCTTACATGTCCCCCAGGAGAAGACTCTAAATCGTCCTCATTTCCAACTAACACCCTGGGGTTCAGAAGACCATGCCTGCACTACTCTTGCAGACTCTGTTAATATCCTGGCTGTACAGGAGGAAATGGGCCCAGAGAGGGTCAGTGCAGCAGGGGCTCGGAACCCAGGTCTCCAGGCCACCAGATGAGTCTGCCTTCCTCTCAGCCACAGGGCATCCCTGTGTGACATCCTGGGGACGCAGGGGGTCCAGCTGAAGGCCCTGGAGCCTGGGGGTGGGTGAGTCCACAGTCTGCCCAGTGGGGTGGCATATGCCTGAAATCCATCCTCTCCTGCCTCCAGTGGGACCTTAAGACCTGGACACACACAGCTGGGGGCTGGGAAGCTGGAACTGGGGTCCCTGATGATCCCTGAGCTCTCAGGGGCTCTGCCTGCGCCCTGCATCCCCCACCCCTCCCAGGAGAGGTTCGCCTCAGATGACTTCCCGGTGGCATTGGAGCCGGGCTGGGAGGAGGGAGGAGGCAGTCTGCCACAGCAGGCCTCAGAGCCCTGGGCGGAATCCCAATTGAGCTATTTTTAATGTGCTTCAATTTTCATTTTCTTTTATTGGAAAACACAGACGGTGACTTGCTGCCCCTCACACACACTGAGCAGCGCGCTGACGGAAGAGAAATGTGTGGCAAATGCACACACACCGCCCCCCCCACAGCTGTGGAACTGGAACCAGCAACCAAGGTCTGTGGCTGCTCTGGGTCTCAGTTTCCCCAGCTGTAAAATGGGGATGGCTGAGTGGCCCCCCAAAGCCCCTGCCAGCCCCACAGTCCATGAGGAGGCTCCAGCTGAACACTGGCAGTGAAGCGTGTCCGATTTAAGGGGCACCGTTGGCAGGCAAGGGGGGTACCGGAGAGGGAGGGAGGGGGACAACTGTTGGCTGTGGGGAATGATCTCACTTACCACTTCCAGCCACACTTCGAGGTTTTCCTATTCCTGTTTTACAGATGAGAAAACTAAGGCTCAAGAAATCACCTGCCCTGCCCAGAAGCCCAGGAGCTGGGGAGGGGCAGAGCTGGGCCCCTGACCCAGGTTTTTGTGAGTACACCTCCAATTTTCATTCTTGCTCCTTTCCAAACTGCTACTGTCCAGATGCTATGTTATTTATTTTTCTCATTATACAAGTTAATACATGTTCATTAAAGATGATTTGGAAAACGTGGAAAGGTCAGAAGGAAATGTAAAGTGCAGAATAGTAATCCATCTGCCTCTGTTGTCCCTCCACCCCTCCATGACTGCTGCTAACATTTTGGCTTCCTCTGCGCACTCTTTGTTTTCCTCTTCGCATAACTTGTGATGCTTTTCACAGGGTTCGGTGGTGGCCCAAGGTAGCAGCTGGCAGTGCATTACAATGGACTCAGGTGCCTTTTAAAAACACCAGTCCTGGCTGCCTTGACTCCATAACATGGAGAGAATTAGAATCTGGGGAGTGGGCTGGCAGTTAGCGGCTGGGAATCTATTTTCAACGAGTTTCCCAGATGATGCTGAGACCGCCAGCCTGGATCAACCCACAGACCTATGCTTGGCAAGACCACAAGCTCCAGAGACAGCTGAAGCCACCACCTATGCTTGGCAAGACCACAAGCTCCAGAGACAGCTGAAGCCACCGGGCCCAACCACGGCCTGAGCTGTGTGGCCTTGGATGAGTGAGTTCACCTCTCTGAGTCGCAGTTTCCTCATCTGGAAAAACAGGAACCTCCTTTGCAGAGCTGTGGGGAGGACAAGAGAAAAAGGCCAAACAGGATCTTACACCCACCTGAAACACTGCCTTCCGCCCAAGGCTGTCATCATAACTGTCCCATCATAAGGGGCCAATGGCCACTTTTCTGGGATGCAGCTGGAATGGTGGAGAGGCCTCCAGAGGAGAAAAGAATAGGGTACAATAGGGGGAAGCAACCACGGCAAGCCACGGGGCATGCTCAGCGGCACTGGGCACTCTGTCTCATCCCCTGAGCTACATCTGCCTTCCTGGACATGCCGCATGTGTGAACCACAGGCACGTGCCATTCTTCCTGTGGCCAGGAAGACAGGAAGCAGATTCCTGGGGACTCAGGCTTTGGAAAGGGTGGGAAGCTGCTCCTTGAGGACAGGGGTGGAACCGCCTAGAGGCAGGGAAGAGGGGCACAGGCGAACAGGGGGATCTTTGAGAAGCAAAACCGCAGTAGATGTTGACTACGGCTCTGCCTCTGCCTCCCTAGAGCACCCCTTTCCATAGTACAACTCACATCCTGTCACTCAAGGATTGTCGGGGGCTCCCCACTACCCACAGGTGGGGGTCTAAATGAGACTGGTGGTTATTTCCACCAGTGACTTCCTGAGAACCTACTATGTGCCAGGCTTCCAGAAGGAACCTCCTGCCATTCCCTTTCCCCTCCTACGTGCCCTTCCTACTCCATACACCAGCCACTCCTGCCCCTATATACCAGGCCCCCATTGCCATGCCCAAAACTGGCCTTAGTCAAGTCTCCCCCAGCCCACCCTATCTGCCAAAATTCTGCTCAGCCTTCAAGGCCTGGCTCAAAGTTCACCCACTGGGCTCCCTCAGTCCCACTTTCTGTGTGTGTCCCCACCCCTTCACCCACACTGGGATATAATTGTTTCTGAGTGCCCCACCCCACCAAACTATAGGGTCTAGGAAGGCAGGGCTGGGTCGGATTATGCTATCTGAACAGACCAAGCATGAATGTCGCTAAGTCTGTTTTCCTAGCTGTAAAATGGGTGAGTGGTGGGATCTGTCTCACCTGCCTCAGAGGTTTGATGTCTGTAAGTAATAGAAAATGTGGATGCATTTCGAAAACTGTAAAATGTGTCAGTCTTAGGATGGGCAGAGACAGTATTTCATGAATGGGATTTGGGGCAGGCCCTGGAGATTCAGGCACCCAGGCCTGCTGTCCGTGGGCCCAAAGCCTGGCTTTGCAGGCCTGGGGCTGCAGAAGCCACCAGGCAAGTGTGGTTGTGGTGAGAGGGCCCCTCCAGAGGGTGCTACTGTCATCAAGGAAGGTGAGCTGCTAATTGTCCCACGTGAGAACAACATTCTCCACACCTCTAGTGTGTCACAGAACACAGTGGGAGAGGGGGCGGAGACTGAATTCTCTGCCCAAAGGCTCCAAGACACACAGAAAGGCCGTCCAAGGCAGGGTCATGGAGGTGTGGGTGGCGTGGCCATGCCAAGACTCCTCAAAGATGACAACATAGGGCTTTACAGCTTGCAAGGCACTTTCCCCTTCATTGTGTCATGCTTTTCTTACAACAATCCTGCAACTCGGACATTCATTCAGGCATCTCACCCTCAGTGAGTGTCTCCTGTATGTGGGCCTCGTCTTGGAGGAACAGGGCAATGCAGATAATGCGGGGTAGGGGAGAGGAAGGCCATGGGGCAGACAGACCACCATTAAGTGCCATGAAGGGCCACAGGTACCACACCGAGAGGTGCTCAGAGGCACATAGGAAACAGGCAAGCCTCGGTGTCCTCATCTTCACACAACTGCGGTTCAGTGAAGTCAAGGGTTTTGCTCCAGGCCCACAGTGATCAAGGGTTGTCCTATGCTTTTTCAGGATGCCTTAAAGCAGGTGAGGGAGTAGTCAGGAAAACATCTTGAGAAAAAAATGTTCCAAGTATTAGAAAGAGCAAGTGCAAAGGCTCTGTGGAGGGCATATTCATTATCCAATTCAATTTTTTGGTGTGGTCATTAGCTATGTAGTGGACGGGCACCAAGGTGTCCTGGAGCCTCGCTTGGGAGGCAGTGCCTGTGCAAATGAGTGCCAGCTGCCACTGGACACCAAGGCCTGTGGGTGCCTTGATCCAAGGACTGCTGGGTTCATCCAGCTGCCTAGGAAGTCCCCTCCTGGGGGGAACTGCCTCCCTGCCATGTTGCTTCACCCAGTCCTCCCTGACCCTCTGCCTTTCCAGCCTGGGGTCCTGAAAATCTGGCAGGGTGCTTTCAAGCTCTCTGGGGCCACCCCTCAGCTTTTGTGGTCCCCCATTCCTAAAATAGTTTTATACAGAGGCAAGCACAGTCTGACTTTGAATAACATTAGGACCCCATTATGCGATGAAAAAACTCTGAGGCTCAGAGACGTGAGGAAACTTGCTCAGGGCCCCCCAGCTGGTGTGAGTGGGGGCTTGGATTATTCCCTCCTGACTGCAGACTCGAGTCTGCTCTTAAGCTTCTTTCTAGAATGCCCTCAATTGTCTCTCGCCTCTAGTCAAATCTTACCATACTTGAAGGGCCACCACCTCTGGGAGACCCTCGTGGGCCTACTCACCTCGTGCTTCCCAAGCTTGCCTGCACGTGAGTCGGCTGGGTTTTCCCCCGAGGCAGGAGTCCTGGGGGCGGGGGAGGGGGTCTGGGGGGAAGCAGGGCTCTCAGAAGAGACCAAATGACCCGAGTCCTGAGCCCCTCAGGCCCCAGGAACGGCAGCCCACCCACCACCCACGAGCAGGGAGAAGGCCCTCCCTCATCTCTCTGACATCGCCTCCTATCATTACTCTGAATTTTAAAAACAGTTTTTAAGTGAAAAAAGCACGTGCTTATTATGAGACACTGAAACATTACTAAAGAACACTATAAAGCAAACAGTCAAAGCTCTTTCTCTGGAAGCAGTCACAATTAGATATCGTTTAGACATTTCACGGTACATAAAATATAGAGAGAGAAACATAAACGCATATTTATCCCTTTGAAGGTCACAAATGGAATCACACTCAACGTACTGTTTGAAACCTGCTCTTGACATATCATAGACATCCTCTGACCCTGGTACACAAGGTTCCAGCACATTCTTTCTACTGGTGGCTTGGTCATCTAGTGCAGGACAGCCTCCCAGTGCCTAAGACTCTTGTACGCAGGCCGCCTCTGCTCACCCCTCAGGGTGTCAGTGAGGAGAGACTGAGGCAACAGGTGCCAGGTTCCTGGCCTGGCCCAGGGCAGACAGGCTCTCAGGAGTGGTGAGTGGAATGGCACGGGGTTGCGCTGTCTACAGGGCCAGCTGGGTTCCAGGGTAGAAGTGGGGTCAGAGCATATCTGGGGGCTGGAGAACATCCTCTAGCTCAACCCCCTTCTGACAGGCCTGCCTCATACGCCCATCACCCCCGCCCACCCCAGCCCTCTTCCCCGGCACCTCATAAATCCGCAGGCGGCCAGGCCTGCTCGACCCAGCCAGGGCGCCCTCCTGAGACACCCAGATAAAGCTGCAAACTGGCAAAGGGAAGGAGGGCTGGGTCTCTGGGGTCCATTCAGCACCTCAGGCCCCGGGCCCTGACCTGGCTGGGCCTCGCCCCAGGGTCCTGGGGGTCAGTCTGACTGAAGGCTCTCGGGCATGTCTCAGGGGACCTTTCCAGTACAGCTGGCCCAGCTGCGCTTCCTGCCTCCCCTCCTGACCTTTCCGTTGCCCATCCATCCTGAAACCGCAGCCACACAGACCTTTCCCGAACACCCCTTTTATCATGTCACTCCCGGCTCGTGGCCTGCTGGTGGCTCCCCAGTGCCCGTGGGGGAAAGTGCAGACCTCTTCCCCCGGAATTCCTGAGCCAGCCTCCCGGCAGCCCCTTCCAGCCTGATGTCCCCACCCCCGCCCCAGGAGCCCACAGTTGAGCTGGTTTGGCTCTTTTCACTGTCTAGCCCCTTCTCCCTGCTTTGCCTGGGTCCACGTAGTGAACATCCGTGTGCCCAGAAACCCCCACAGCGGTGGACCCTGGGGACATCAGATCTGCTCTCAGAGCCCTACCTTCTCATCTGACAAAGAACAAGCTGGGGTGAGGACCGCACAGAATGAGCTACCCACATTGCAGGCGCAGTACTTGACCTCTCCTGGGGCCAGAATACATGTTAGTCTCTTTCCTGTGCCTAATGACGACAGTATCAGCAAATACACCCAGTGCCTGTAACAGGGCAGTTGGAAGCATTTACCTTAGTGAATATTAACACTCCTGTGAGAGAGGCACTGTCTCACCCCATTTTACAGAGGAGAAAACTGAGGCACAGCACATGAATTGTTCAAGGTCATGTGACAGTTGGGGGCAGGACAAACCCAGGGCCTCTAGCTCCCCTAGGAAGTCCCTCCTTCATAACACCTTCTGGCAACTTAGTGGGATGGCTTGGCTTCCCCACCTCCATCCCCACCCCCACCCACCAGCCGCTTAACAAGAATGCAGATATTCACCCTGAGGGCTCTGGGCCTGGCTGGGGGCAGGCGGTGCAGAGGAGAGGTGACCACAGGGACAGACAGGACTTTCTGAAGCTCTGGTTCTTTCGACAGACCATAGCTTTGCTGAAGGTAGCCTCTTGCATACTTAATTTTGGAGATCCCCTTTCCCGCATCCATCTAAAAATATTTCCTGGACTTTGTTTTTTAAAAAACCTGTAAACATAAGTGAAAATGAATCTGGGGAGGGCAGGTCAGTGTGGTGAAAGGAGCTTCCACGTGCCTTGGACAAGCCCCCTGCCCTCACTGGACCTGTTTTCCCTCAGGAACAGTCTGGGAGAGGATTTAGTGGGACCTGACATTTTAGAATGCTTCAATTCCCTTCAACCCTGACCTCAAAGAGAAAGTCTCCACTGGGGGCTGCGGAGACTAACTCTCTGAAGCATGGGGTCTTTTTAACAGAGAGCTGCCAGGGCCTCAGGCTCAGACCCGTGTGGAGCTGCCTCCATCCTCCCGAGCAGACGCTAGTGCCCGAAGGGCCCTACCTTCTCACGTACAGCTAAGGGGGAAGCGCTGCAGAAGTACCTCTCCGTGGCAACCGTGGCTGGTGTGAGGGCAGGCGGCAATTCTGCGGTCAAACTCCTCCATTCCACTCTAGGTCCTGGACCAATGTAACATGCCCTTGCATGACCTTTGCCTGCTTCCCCCAGCCCTCTGGTCCCCTGAACCCGGCTCAGGCTCCCCTCCTTTCTGCGGAAGCCCAGCTGAGACAGTGAGCGTCAGGCTCCAGCTGGACCATAATCACCCTGTCCTGTTTCTGCTGTATTTATAGTTACAGTTGCCTTCTGTTTGTGTCAAGAGATATTGGGTGTTTTATTTATTGTAGAGATATGGACTTTCCTTCTTAATACCTTTACTCCAGTAAATAGAAAAGTGAGTCACTTCAAGAACAGGAGCGACAACATGGCTTGAGATGGTAGAAATTGAGACCGACAGCTGGGAACTGAGGCACAAAAAGGTTTCTGAGCCCCTTCAAGCCCTGATGTTCTGGTTGGGTCTGGGGGTGTTCCTGCTATTGTTGTGGGCTGAGGCAGCTTCCTGGCTACCCTCCTGCTGCCATCTCTCTCCTAGGGTGGCCACAGTGGGTCCCTATCTCTGGGGCACCCCCTGAGCAGTCCACAGATACCCTGGCATGCAGAGCGCTCAGGCTCAGAATTTAGGGCCCCTCAGGGGCCTGGAACCCCCAAGGGCCCCATGCCCACCCTAAACTGAGTGCCTCAGGCCCAAGTGAGGATGAAGCCAGGGTCGGGGAGCAGACTCTAAATCCTTCCCCTTGTCCCCCAATCCCAGCACCCTCTGGGCTCAAGGCAGAGGTTTCGGGAAGGCCCCCTCACTACATCTGGAGCTCATTATGCTGAGAAGCTAGAGAGGCTGAGGATATAAATGGGTCCAGCAAGGGTTTAGATAAATACGGGGATGATAGATCCGCGCCAGGTTGCTGAGGGGAAGTGAGAGGATGTTCGAGGAAGATCCTTAACCTTGTCAAGCTCCCCGACAAACTGTCCCCTGGGGGCCCGTCTACTCAGCAGCCTCATCTCCTGTCTCTCCCCCACATGCAGCCCAAGCGCCGCCCAGGATAGAGACGGCTCCCTCTGAGGACACCAAGCTTATGCCGCTGCTTAGCTCCCTGCCTGGCGTGCCCATTCCTTCCTCTTTCGCTCAGCCCAGGGAGGGCTTCTCTGATGCCCTGGGCTGGGCATGGCAGCGGGTTCCTCCACCAGGCATGGGGCCGAGGGGCTTGCATGTCTGCTGAACCCACCTGACTCGGCCACAAGAGCCTAGTGAAGGGCCCGATGTGCAATGATTATATAACAACAAGGAAGCCCCCATTTATCGAGTGCCCATCAGGGGCCAGGATGTATGCCAAGCACTTCACATGCATTGACCCATTCAATCCCACAACAACCTGATGAGGCAGGTCCTCTGATCATCCCCACTTTACAGACAAGGAACCTGAAGCTCAGAGATGGGAAGAACTTGCCCAGGGTCACACAGCCAGAAAGTGGGGGAGCCAGGATGCAAATCCAGGGCTGCTGGCCTTTGAAGCTCATGCTTTCTTCCACACCATGATGCTTCACCCAGCTGTGGGTGAGAAAAGATTGTGGACTGGAAGAATGAGTGAAAACAAAATATCAGCCTAGACCAACTCTGTCAGGTCCTTTTCAGAGGCTCGTACCAGAAAGGGGGTTTTAGTTCCTTTGTATGTCCTGTCTACACGGTAGGAATGTGGCACAGTGATTTTTCTGTCCACATGAAGCATAAAGACAGTCATAAATAGCGTCTGCAGAGAGCCTCAGCCATTACAAAGAATAGTCATCACATTAAAGTTTCATAATAACCCCACCTGGTAAGTTCCATTTGACAGGTGAGGAAACTGAGGCCAAGAGAGGAGAAACAACCCGCCCAAGGCCAGAGGAACTGGTGTTTAGCCTAGGCCCAGAGCCTGTGAATGGGACCACTTCCCTGAGGGTGGCATTGAAGACCACTGCCTGATTTGGGGAGAAGCTGGTCTCCCACTTGAGGTCTTGGTTTTCTCATCTCTGTAATGGGGACAATGACCCCAATTCATTCTTCTCTTCATAGGAGCCTTAGGTCCCTCCAGGACAAAGGCCCTGTAGCTCAGTGGTTCAAAAAGAAGCTACAGTATATCCACTCCTGCCCTCCTGTGTGGTAGGCACACCTCACTTCATGGATCCTCCCGGCCAACTGTCCTTGGTCTTATTCATTCTCACTTTATGCACACAGACAGCAAAGCCCAGAGGGGCTAAGCATCTGCTTAAGATGGGTACATGACAGACCCAGGAGTTGAACCCAGGTCAACTCATGTCTCTGCAAGGCAGAGGCCATAGAACCTTCTGGAAATGTATGAAGGTAGGGAAGATGAATAGGCTTAAGACGGAGCTCCCCACTCAGGCTGCACCAAGACCTGGGAAAGAAGGTAGAGTATGTGACGGAAGTTAGCTGAGAGGTGGCCAAATGCTGACCTGGGCTGGGTCCTCGGGTAAGGGCCTGTCTGTGCTGGGAACAGAGGAAATAATGGAGATGGTGTTGCAGCACTGGGACATTTCCTGGCAGGTGAATACAACTCAGCACGCCGGCCGCTTGGTGCCCCACTAGCCCTGAGTGCAGAAGCAGACAGGCATGGGCTGCAGATCAGAGGTCAACCCCACTGCCCTGCTGGTTTACAGCTTTACTCACTGTGTGACCTTGAGCAGGTCCCATGCCCACTCTGGGATACAGCTTCCCTATCTGGCATATGAAGAACTTGGACTAGACTAGAGTTCCTCAAACTTCAGTCATTCCTAAAGTACTTCTAGGACTTTGGCCACATCCATGTAACCACTTGAACTATCCTTATAAACTGACTCACCTATCTTTACTGAAATGAATTCATTAGTAAAGGAAAAATCAGATTGCTACTGTAACTAGAAGAAATCCAGCAGCATTTCCTATAACCAAAAGTAGTTTGGTGGGGTGGTTGAAAACATGGGCTCTCAAGCCAGCTGCCTGGGTTCATAATCCTTGCTCTGACATTCACTGTGTGACTTCGGGCAAGTTACTGAACATCTCTGTGCTTCAGTTTACTCATCTGTAAGATGAGTAATGTAATAATAGTGCCTATCTCATGAAATTGTTATTCAAAAGGAAAGGAGTCAATATTTTCAAAGCACTGGCACTTAGCAAGAGCTGTAGATGTGTTTGTTAAATAAAAACACACAAACTATGTATACCCTGGCATTCCAGCTCCCTTGTAGGGTCTAAGTCTGAGGCCTGCTTTTCCCTATTGAAAAGGAAGATTAGGGGCTGTCAGAGAGGTGTTAGAGACATGTTGGCAGGAAACAGAGACTTTCTCCATGAGTAATCAGCAAGTGTGGAGGAGAAAGGAAGGGGAACTTTCTTACTGGGTGATTCAGTGTTATTTAATGCCATTTCCGTGTTCCCCCCAGAGTCTGCTGTATTGGACACCCTGGTAAACACAGGACTAAAGCACAGCTGAAGTCTGGCTCTGATGACCTGAGACTCCAGGAAGAGAACAGAGGGAACTTCTAATGCCACATCACAGCTGGGGGCCACAGCATGCCCTCCACACTATGCCCCTTCCTTCCCCTGCCCCTTACCTGCTGATAACTGTCCTGTGGCCATAGCTACTACTGGCCCTGGGTTTTCTTGGTCAGCCCCAGTTTAAACTGTCCCACTCCATTTCTTTACATCAGGAGGTGGTAGAAAAGGAAGGATTCTAGACTTTAAATTCCATTTCTGACTTGCCTTGGGCAAGTCACATCTATGCTCTGTTCCATGTGTTCATCTGCCAAATAAGGATGAAACTCAGAGGGTTGGGGAGCAGGGGCGGGTATCAACACGATAACGCAAGTTAAGGGTTTAGCCCAGCTCTGAGCACATAGCAAGCACTCAATAAATTATATTTGTCGTTGTTATAAATAAGTTCAAAATTTGAGAAAGTCTTGTCAAACCATGTGTCTCGATTACAGTAATTGTCGCACTTCATGCATTCTCTCCTTACCCATCTTTCTGCCTGTCTTTCTGAACATTCCAAGAGGGCAGGGAACAGCCGACTCATGTCAGTACCCTCAGGCCCCAGTGTAGGGCTAGCACCCATTGGACGACCAGCTGAGTAAATGTTCATTGAATGAGTGAAGGAAGTAATGGCTCAGGTGGACCTAAGCCACCCTGAGGATGGAGAGAAAGCACTATTCTTCCCATGGCCATCCTGGGTCCCCTATCTCAGCTCCCTTTCAGCGTCCCTCAAAGAAGAACCGGGAGGAACAACTTTCCTTGGCTGACATCATGCCCAGATCTGTGATGTCAGACAACCAAAAAAACATCCTTTGTTGTCACCCCCAGAACTGAACACCTTGGTCTGGAACCTTCAGTTCATGCCCAGGTCTCGGCTGGATACTTATGCTGTGTCCACCCCTGGGCTAGGTAGCCACAGAGGAGGACCCCAGAGGAAATGCCCACCCCAGCCCCTGCCTTTCTCCATTCCTTTCTCCAAGGCACCAATACATGCTGGTAACCAGCAAAGTCAGGAGGTACAGAGGAATGGGACAGGCCCCGACAATAAGGCACTCTCAGACAAGAGGCCCCATGACATGTGTAGCCTGATCCTGTTGGACTTTATAAAATACTGTATATGCTGCTATTTCTAGAAAGAATTTGGGGGAAGTTTATAATTTAAAAAATATAGGACATTTGAGTTACATTCATGTAAAAAGAAGATGCAGAAACCCCTGAGAGGTAAGGGAAAAAGAACTGTTCCATGAATCTGGGATGCAATAATGACTGTAATCAGGAAGCAATGTTTGCTCTGAGCTTCTCAGCAGCCAAAGTGAAAAAGGAAGCAGGTTGAGAGGGGAAGAAGAAGGAAAATAAGAACAATGATCAAAACTTAATGAGGAAGTCCTAGTCACAGCAACCAGACAACATAAAGAGATAAAAGGCATCCGAAATGGTAAGGAAGACATAAAACTGTCACTATTTGCAGATTACATAATTTCATATATAGAAAACCCTAAAGACTCCACCAAAAAACTATTAGAACTAATAACTAGTCAGCAAAGTTGCAGGATACAAAAGTAATACACAGAAATCTGTTGTATTCCTATATACTAACAACAAACTAGCAGAAAGAGAAAACAATTCCACTTACAATTGCATCAAAAAGAATATTTCACCAAGGAATAAACCTAACTAAGGAGGTGAAAGACCTGTACTCTGAAAACTGTAAGACACTCATGAGAGAAATTAAAGAAGACACAAATAAGTGGTCTATCCTGTGCTCATGGATAGGAAGAATTAATATTGTCAAAATGGCCATACTACCCAAAGCGATTTACAGATTCAATGCAATCCCTATCAAAATACCAATAGCATTCTTCAATGAACTAGAACAAATAATTCTAAAACTCATGTGGAACTACAAAAGACCCCGAATAGCCAAAGCAATACTAAGAAAGATGAACAAAGCTGGGGGTATTATGCTCCCTGATTTCAAGCTATACTTCAAGTTATACTAGTGATCAAAACAGTATGGCACTGGCACAAGTACAGACCCATAGATCAATGGAACAAAATAGAAAGTTGAGATATAAACCTATGCATATATGATCAATTAATACACCATAAAGGAGCCATGAATATAAAATGGGAAAAAGACAGCTCTTCAATAATTGGTGTTGGGAAAACTGGACAGCTACATGCAAGAGAATGAAACTGGATTATTGTCTAACCCCATACACAAAAGTAAACTCAAAATGGATCAACACCTGAAGTCATGAAACCATAAAACTCTTACAAGACAACATAGGCAAAAATCTCCTGAATATAAGCATGAGCAACTTCTTCCTGAATGCATCTCCTCAGGAAAGGGAAACAAAAGCAAAAAAGAACACATGGGACTACATCAAGCCAAAAAGCTTCTGTACAGCAAAGGACACCATCAGCAGAACAAAAAGGCATCCTACAGTATGGTAGAATATATTTGTAAATGACATATCCGACAAGGGGTTAACATCCAAAATATATAAAGAACTCACAGGCCTCAACACCCAAAAGGCAAATAACCTGATTAAAAAATGAGCGGAGAATGATTATGAATAGACAGTTCTCCAAAGAAAAAATTCAGATGGCCAACAGGCACATGAAAAGATGCTCCACATCACTAATCATCAGGGAAATGCAAATTAAAACCACAATGAAGTATCACCTCACACCAGTTAGGATGGCCAGCATCGAAAAGACTAAGAACAACAAATGCTGGCGAGGATGCAGAGAAAGGGGAACTGCTAGTGGGAATGTAACTTAGTTCAACCATTTGGGAAAGCAGTATGGAGGCTCTTTAAAAAACTAAAAATAGAAATACCATTTGACCCGGGAATTCCACTCCTAGGAATTTAGCCAAAGAATACAACTTCTCAGATTCAAAAAGACATATGCACCCCTATGTTTATCACAGCACTATTTACAATAGCCAAGATATGGAAGCAACCTAAGTGTCCATCAGTAAATGAATGGATAAAGAAGATGTGGTACATATCCACAATGGAATACTATTCAGCCATAAGAAAGAAACAAATGCTACCATTTGCAACAACATGGATGGAGCTGGAGGATATTATGCTCAGTGAAATAAGCCAGGTGGAGAAAGACAAGTGCCAAATGATTTCCCTCATTTGTGGAATATAACAATGAAGCAAAACTGAAGGAACAACACAGCAGCAGACTCACAGACTCCAAGAAAGGACTAGCGGTTACCAAAGGGGAGGGTTGGGAGAGGGCGGGCTGGGAGGGAGGGAGAAAGGGATCGAGGGGCATTATGAATGGGAAGACAGTGTAGCACAGAGAAGGCAAATAATGACTCCGTGGCATCTTACTACACTGATGGACAGTGACTGCATTGGGGTATGGGGGGGACTCGATAATATGGGTGAATGTAGTAACCACAATTGTTTTTCATGCGAAACCTTCATAAGAGTGTATATCAATAATACCTTAATAAAAAAATTTTTTTAATACTCTTAAAAGAAAATATAGGCAAAAATCTCTTGAACATAAGCATGAGCAATTTTTTTCTGGGCCATCTCCTCAGGCAAGGAAAACAAAATAAAAAATGAACCAGTGGGATTACATCAAACTAAAAAGTTGCTGTACAGCAAAGGACACCATTAACAGAACAGAAAGGTAACCTATGGTTTGGGAGAACATATTCGTAAACAATTTATCTGATAAAGAGTTAACATCCAAAATATATAAAGAACTCATATGACTCAACACCAGAAAAAATAAAGAACCCAATTAAAAAATGGGTAGAAGTCCTAAGCAGACATTTTCCCAAAGAAGAAATACTGACAGCCAACAGCTCATGAAAAGATGCTCCACATCGCTAATCATCAGGGAAATGCAAATCAAAACCACAGTGAGGTATCACCTCACACCAGTCAGGATGGCCACTATCCAAAGGACAAGAAATAACAAGTGTTGGTGAGAATGTGAAAAGGGAACCTTCCTACACTGTTGGTGGGAATGTCAATTGGTGCAGCCACTGTGGGAAACTGTATGGAGGTTTCTCAAAAAACTAAAAATAGAAATACCATACGACCCAGTAATTCCACTCCTAGGAATCTACCCAAAGAAAACAAAATCCCTGATTCAAAAAGACATACGCACCCCTATATTTATTGCCACATTATTTACAAGCCAAGATATGGAAGCAACCAAAGTGTCCATCAGTAGATGAATGGATGAAGAAGATATGGTATATATACACTGTAGAATATTATTCAGCCATAAAAAAGAAAGAAATCCTGCCATTTGTAACATGGGTGGACCTAGAAGGTATTATGCTCAGTGAAATAAGCCGGGTGGAGAAAGGCAAATATTTCATTTACTTGTGAAATCTAAAAACAAAACAAAACAAAATGAACAAAATAGCAGTAGACTCATAGACACTGAGAAGTGACTGGTGGTTACCATAGGTGAGGGGTTGGGGTGGGTGGGGAGGGTGAGGAGGATAAAGGGGCACAAAAAAATCTCAATCATAATAGAGCCAATGATTCTGTAACATCTTCCTAGGTTGACAAATAGTAACCACACTAGTTGAAGTGAGGATTTAATAATATGGGTAACTGTGTTGTATACTTAAAACCAATATAAGATTGTATACTAACTATATTTTAATTAAAAATGAAAAACAAAAACTTCATGAGTGCTTACTCTGTGCCAGGCATTAAGAGCTTTATGTATGGAAACACATCTAATGTTCACAGTAACCTAGTGAAAGGGATAAGATTATCTGCTCTGTTTTACAGATGGGGAAACTGAGGCAAGAAAGAGTAAGTCACTTGCTCAAGTGGCTAGCAAACAGTGAAGCCAACATTTGAACTAGGAAATCTGGCTCTGGTGTCACATGAATGCTTGGTCGCCATGTTACACGGCCAGGCCCTTCACCTGGGCTTTTCCATCGGCTTCGCACAGCTCTATCAGGTGGGCGTTACCTTCACATGCCAAATGAGGTAACTGAGGCACAGAGAGGTGAGGTGACTTGCCCACTCAGCACATCAATGGCAGAGCAGCCTCCTTGTCCTTCCCATCTGGCAGACTGGCTCAGCTCCACAGCACGAAGGGTTTTAGAGCTCACCCACCAACAAAGGAGTTAATTTCAGGTGATGCGACAGGTCACACCTGAGTCCCCTGCTGGCAGCAGAATCCTGAAGGCTCACCTGCCCACTCAACCGCAGGCCACCCCTGTTGGCAGAGGTCCCTGATGACTGGGGGTCTGGCAATGCCAGCTCACAGGCCACATGCCACTCCAAGGTGTCTGCTTTGCTCCCATGAGTGGGTGAGTCATCTCAGGGCCCCCCCCGCCTCTTCCCCATGGCTGGGTGAGGTGCTGGCAGATGGAATTTGGAGGATCCTAAGCCCCTCTCGATATGCCCTACCAGGAAGACAAGAGTCCCTGCAACAGCCTGGTCAGTTCTGAGTCCACAGACCTTGACTGAGTCCGACCTCGGTCAAGTCACTTTACTGCTGTAGGGCAATTACTTAATCAAGGACTAAATAATATAATGCAGTAAAAGGAATTAACACAGTATCTGGCACATAGAAAGTGCTGAATAAATTTTAGCTATTATTAATGCAATTAACCTGGCCTGGGCCTGTCTGTGGTCCGCAGCTTCTCTTACAATGACGGACAGACACGAGCCTGTCTCCCTGGGGCCCCAGCCCACTGACCCAGGTCAGAACAGAAGGCCGTCTGTCCTGTTCACTGCTCCACCTGGATTTCTGATAGGAAGCAGCTAGTGCAGAAGCCCGAGCTTCAGTCTCAGCTCTGCCTCTAACTGGCTGTGTGATCCAGGGCCAGCCAATCCTTCTCTCTGGGTTTCAGTTTCCCCTTCTATAAAACAGGAGGCATGGATGGATGGGCTTGCCCACTCTGACCGTCTGTCACTTTGTCCTTTATTTCACTGGACTTGGCAACACTCTCTTGGAGGTGAGGTGGCAGGAGGGAGGCAGGGCTGGTCTTAACCCTCTTCAAGAATGAGGAAAGCAAGGCTGAGTGAGAAGTGAGGGGATTCACACCCCGAGGCTGCTGTGGATCAGAAGGGTGCAGTGCAAAGCGTGTGCACATGGCCTCAGACGGAGCTGGGTTTGGATCCCAGCTCCTCCACTCCCAGCTGGAAGGTCATGAAGAAAACACTTAACACCTTCCTGACCTGACTTCTCCATCTTGAAAGGTGGGAGTGAGACCCCTTGCAGGAGGTGGTCAGGATTAGGAGTGTGGCCAGAGGGCCTGGCATGGTGCATGGCCCATGGTAGGTGGTCCATCAGGAGGCTTTATTTTTCTTCATGGAAGGCCAATTTCACCGTCTCATCCCTCCCCTGCAGAGAACTCTGGAATGAGGACATACAGGGTGGGGCTTGACCGGGAGCCTGCAGTCCTTTCTGCCTCACCCCACTCCTCTCCCTCTCCACCGCTCAGTTCCAGCTCTTGCAGCCCCTCTCGGCCACCAATAATCTACCTTCTTTGCCCCAGCTGCACCCCCCACCCCCACCGCTGCCAGTCCCCCTGGGTGCACCCTCCCTCTGACCCAGGTCAGCTCCCATTCATCTTTCAGGCTGCACTTGTACGGCATTTCCTCTAGAAAGCCTTCCCTGGCCTCCTTACCAGATCCAATCCTCCCTTACAACCGGCTCTGGAGTAGTTGTCGAAGATGCACTTGTCCCACGTCTGCGAGGTTCTTTGATGACTGTTTTGCCACCAGGCTCTAAGTTCCTTGAGGGCAGGGTTTTGCACCTTTACTGTACCCTGGCCCAGGGCCTAGCCCACAGCAGGCGCTTGGCCATTGCTGGATTCTGATCAGAGCAGAGGGGATCACCATGTGGCTGGAGGTCTTTCTAACCAAGACTTGGTGGCCAACAGAAAAGATAAACTGATCATGCCGTGTCCCCACTTTGCAGGCTGATTGTGGGGCTTTGGAAGTGCGTGGGGGAGATACACTTTCAAAGATAAGCTGGAGATGGTCCATCTTATCAATCTTATCAATTGTCATTGAGCACTAGCTTGACACACCAGTCACATCACGGGCAGGCACCAGGTCCCTCCTGTGCTCATGGCCGTCCACCTGTCTGAGGCCCAGCCTGGGCGCCATTGAAAAATATCAACCAAGGCCCCCACTGCCCAGCACCTACCACGTGTCAGGCCCCTGCCTAGATAGTAATCATCTCATTAAATTCTCTCAACCCTGTGATTAAAGAATGTTCTTCTTTTAGAGATGAGCAAAACTGAGGCTCAGAGAAGTGAAGTAACTCTTCCAAAGCCACACTATTTAAAAGGGGAGGGGGTATTGTTTAGATTTCTTTTTAACTGAGATGTAACATATATAAAGTACACAGATCTTAAGTACACGGCTTGATGAATTTCACAAATGTTTCTACCCATATAACTACTACCCAGGAAGTTCCTCATGCCCCTTTCTCATCAATACCCACCCCCGACCCCTGCTGTCCCCCACATGCAATCACTACCCTGATTGCTATCACCATCGATTAGTTTTGCCTATTTTGGAAGTTCCTATAAATGACACCATTCAAATCACTAGTATGTATTCTTTGGTGTCTGGCTTCTTTTATGCAGGATGATTTTGAGATTTATCCATGATGCGGCATGTTACGAGCAGTATGTTCTTTTCTATTGCTGCATGGTATTCCATTATGTGAATATACCGCAGTTGACTTACCCAGTCTTTGTTAATGGGCATTCGGGTCTTTTCCAATTTGGAGCTCTTATGAGCAAAGCTTCTATGAACATTCTAGCCTAGTACCTCTCTTGGGGAACATGCACACCCATTTCCTTTAGGTATGCACTAAATAGGGGGTGGGACTGCTGGGCCATGGATAGGCATATGTTTAGCTTTATTAGAAACTGCGAAACTGTTTTCCATAGGGGTTATATGATTGACTTTATGCATATCATTGCCCAATCTGTTTCTTGGAGAGATCATGCTGTGGGGTGATTTTATTATTTCAGATAAAGGTGATTTATTGTGTTAATAATGAAAAGTGATTTGATTCTTTTCTGTGCTGCTCTGTGATTTCCATTAGAAATAAATCCACAAATCAACTATAAACCCTTTGTCAGACCTTCTGTGTGCAACTGGGGTTCAGATAAATGTGGCTCCATTAATGGCTGACCTGGACAGCCGGTCAGGCTTTCTGACTCAGATGGGGGGCCCCAGTCCAGAAGCAGATGAAATTACCATCTGTGGAGCTAGAGGAAGAGGCCTACTACATGCTACACACTGTACTCAGAGCTTTTATTCATTTCCTTTAATCCTCCCGTATTGGGAAGCAATGATGACTATCCCATTTGACAGAGGAAGACACTGAGGCTCAGAGAGGGGAAGTGCCTCAGCCTGGGTCTCACAGGAATTAAGTGCATAGAAAGGGGAGCCTCCTGGTATTGCAGCTCAGCAGCCTGTCAGGACACTAGGAATAGCCCTGCCTGGGCAATACTGAGTCCTGGGTTGGTGTGACCATAGCAACCAGTACGTTCCCAACAGTATGACGCTACCACAGAGTCTGCACTTGATAAAGGCTGTTGCCTACCGATTGTCCAAACGACAGTAGCTACTGTCAAAGTGGGACAGGAACAAGGGCTCCTGGGCAAACCTGGGGGTTCAACTTCTCTGTTCAGAGAGACACGTGGCAGCATTTGGAATAAAGTTAATAAACCTCACTCCCTTCCTGATCTGGGTGATGCCCAGGAGCTGGAAACCCTGTTCAGAGCTCCAGGTCCCAGAGTCCCACCCCAACCCTTTCCACCGACATTCCTTGCCCTGCGGGCCCTGTGGCCACCCTGAATGCAGAAACGGCCGTCTGTCTCCAACCTGTCTCATTCTGGGCATCCTCCTCTATCAGCCAGGCAGTCTTGGTGACAGTGACTCTGTGACTTGACCACAGAGCTTTGCAGGACCAATATAGCCCCTGGGCTCATCTGGGCCAGGTCGGTGATATGCATGGCCCAGGAGCAGGGGCTCTGGGTCTGGCCCTAGCTTGGCCCCTCACCCACCACTCACTGAGGGGTTTTGGACAAGCACGCCCTTCTCACTGAGCCTGTTTTCCCACCTGTATTAGAAGGCGTTTGAGAGGAAAATAAACCAGTGCAGAGGAGATGTGGGTGGGTGATGGTGTGCACTGACCTTGGAGGCCCAGATGGGGTTCAAATCCAGTCTCTACCACCTCCCCGCTGGGGGCAGGTTCCTTAACCACACTGAGCTACAGCTTTCTCATCTCTAAAACTAGGAGAAAAATAGAGCCCACCTCAGAAATGGGCAAGGAAGGTAATTAGCCGAGTGCTCAGCACGTCTGAAGTGCTCACGCAGGTCACCGCTTCTTGTTGCTCCTGTAGTTACAGTCATTACACTGAGCCAGAGCCAACCTGGGAAACCGATGGAGTTTTCTTGCTGGGAAGAAAACCAGGCTGTCAGAGTGAATACATCCTGCCTTCCCTGAGGCTTTCAGATTTCATTCCAAATCTCTGAACAGGAGGAACAGATGGGCCCCACAGTCCCTTCACTCACTCAACAAGTATTTAAGTGCCTACTATGTGCCAGGAGTTATTCTAAGTGTCAGGCAATAAGCACTTAGCGTGCAAGTATGGCGTCTGCACGGCCGGGCCGGGCAGAGGGAATCCCCTTATCTCTCCAGGAGAGACAAACTGGCTTGGGATTTAGATAAGAGGGAGACTGGGGGGCTCAAGGGCTGGGGGAGAACAGCCAGGTGTCAGGAGGGGAGGGAAAACAGATGGCTTGTGGTTTGAAAGAGTTTTACTTAGAAGGAGGATAAAGTGGAGGGGACCGACCCTCGCGGTGTCAGGTTAGGGAGACAGGGTGAGAGAGGAGACATCACCCAAGGTTGCTGTTGGAGGGAGATCCTCAGGAGGGTGATCGGGTGGAACTGGAGAACAGGGGATGGAAGCCCTCAAAGCCTGCACCAGCCACCTGGTCCACCTTTGGCCTGCAACCAGCGGTCCGCCCGGCAGCCTTGCACTCTATGTCGTTGGCTGGGTAGGAGGAGCCTGGAGGGCGGTGCTGGCCTCTCCACCATGGCAGGGGTGGCCAGAGACAGGGGGAGCAGGGTGCCAATCTCTGCCTTCACCCAGGGCAGGCTTGGCCGCAGCAGAGGCGGCTCACACTCACGGGGGTGCTTACTTGACCAGCACAAAGTTAAGAGCTTTGTACCACCACCTACCCCACAATTTGGGGAGGAAAATTCTGTCTGGCTCCTCACATCACCCATGAGGAAAATGAGGCTCAGAGAGCTAAAGCAGCAGTCCAAGGCCACACATCAGTAAGGGTGGAGGAACCAGCAGACTGCTGACTGTTTTCAGCAGAGGGCTTCTGGGGCTAAGGAGGGTGGAGCTCTGGAAGGGAATAGAGGGGACTGGGGAAGGGCATTCCAGGCCAGGGAGCAGCCGGAGCCAGGGCAGGGAGGTATGAAAAGGCACGGTGAGTACAAGGAAGGCAAGCCATTGAGGGTGGTAGGACATCAGACTGTGGTGAGAGTAGTGGGTCTTAACTGGGTGCCATGTTCCTGGTGGTGGGGGGTGGCGGGCAGCACAGGCATTTAGAAATGTATAAAGGCAGTTTGGGTTGTTTTCATGACCACGGAGACTCCTGGGCATGCTTGCTCACAGCTGACACCATGGCAGTGCCATCTGCAGCCCACTAGGCTGCAGGACCCAGGGCTGTGGGTCCGACCCTTGAGTACTGCGGAAGCACACTGACCATGGCGGGTGCTGCTGGCATGTCCTGGGCCGGAGCCCGATGTGCTGAATACTCTGCTCTGGGCAGGACAGTCCCACAAAAGGAAGAACCGCCCTGACCAAAATATGAATAGCTATCTTGTTTAAAACAATGAAAGTAGATTAGCCTGATCATGACACCCATTCCCCCACAGGACAACCACACACATCCCAGCGACCCTAGTTAAAGAGAATTTCAGTGAGGCCAAATGACAGGGACATCGCCTAGATGGAAAGGGCCTGGTTCCGCTGGTACCACTGAAAAAGATCTCAGGGTCACTGGGGACCTCAAGCTGGGTACAAGGAAGCAACAAAAGGCTCAGGCAAATCGTTTGGGCCTGAAGCTTCAAAAACAGGGTTTATTTAGATAATCCCTCCCCAGGCCTCCCTGCCTCAGCGCCTGGTTTCTCGAAGGATTTATTTTGTGAAAATGTCTCTCTCAACAAGTAAGTTATCCTACTCTGAGCCGATGAGGGAATTCTCCTCTGCGTTCAAAAACCGCAAACCCTGGGCAGCCCTTCTGAGGCCCAGCACAACTTTCTGCAGCGTCAGGTCATGAATCACTCATCAATCGAGCCTGATTCCAGGCCAGGCTGGGAGTGGGGGGAAGGGAGCCTGTGTTCCACTTCCAGCTCTGGGGCTGGGCTGCTGTGCTCTGCCCAGTTTCTTTCGACCCTGACTCCCCAAGGGTCATCTGCATATGACACCAGCAATGCCCAGGCTAGGTTAGGTCTGATCCACTGTGCCAGGCCCTCCTGAGGCCTTGGAATAACCAAGTGAGCTAGGGCCAGTTAGCCCATTTCAGAAATGAGGGTCGGGAAGGGGTGACGTGGTGACAAGAAAAAGGTGGCAGCTGAGGTTAGAAGCTATAGGGGCCAACCCCAGAGCCCTGAGCATGCCTCAGGGTGCCAACCCAGACTTCCAAGCATGCATGCTCACGGCTGTTGTCCCAAGGGGGTCATATCCAACTTGCCAGACTGGGGGCACCTCAGCTCTCGAGGTGCCCTCATGGCTTAAGAACACCTTGTCTCCTCTCTGCCAACCTCAAAGCTCAGCTCAGGTGTGCTCTCCCCTGGAAACCCCCAAGCAGAGCCCTGGCATAGTAGGTCTTCAGTAGACATTTGTTAAATCCAAGACATGAAAAAATGATTGATGCCACTAATAATAGCGTATGTGCTCCCTCAGTGGCTACTGAATGAATAAATGAATGGATGGATGGGTTCAGTATGGTCCTAGAATAGGAAAACATGAGGAACGCATGTAGATTTGAATCCTAGCTCTGCTACTTACTAGCTGGGTAACTGCAGGGAAATCACTTGCTTCTATGAGCCTTGGTTTTCTCATCTGCAATATGGGGATAATGGTGGTACCCAGCACAAGGAGCTGTGATGAAGATGTAAAGGGATAAGATGCCAGGAGAGCCTGGCATGGCACCTGGCACCCGGGCATGCTCAGAGTTGGAAAGTGGTACTCTCATGACCATCATCATTATTTTCAACTGATGCCTGAGGACTCGGACTGAAAACATTTGAGGTCTCCTGCCTTTGGAATGATCATCAACACAGACATGGACAGAGCCAGGAATATTTAGGAACAAGAAAATGATAAAGGAAAGAGAGGAAGGGAAGCGAAGACCAGACTCCCAAGTGAATAAAGCCACCTGTGCTTCTGTGTAAAATCACCCCCAAAATGGGAGCTGGGCAAGGCTGGGCCCCCAGGAATCCTTCTGGACCCAAAGTGGGGATTTCTCATGTCTGAGATGAGCTTGTGTTTTTCACCTATAAACGGTTTCATTAGGTCCTGTCTCAAGGCAGGCATGAACTCAAAGACCTCCTCCAGTCTGGGCTTATAAAGCAGCTACCTTGCTCTGGCCAAGGCCCAGCTCTAGTCTCTTTCTGGGTCCTACCCAGTTTTAGATGCATCAGAACAGCCTATGCATTATAACCACTTCCTCCCACTTCCAAGGTCTTGAGAGGGCATCACGCTAAGCTGTAAAAGCTTCCAGGACAGAGAAGGAAGTTATTTTTATGGGCAGACATTGTATTCATTCATTCCCTCATTCATAAACCATCAGTTTGACAGCCTGTTGATAACAGACCCAGTGCTAGGCACTGGCTGCCCAACTATGAATAAGATCAGAAAGTTTCTACATTCCAGCCAAGTGGGAAGGCCAATGTAGACAAAATTAGCCATACCTTAGTGTCTAAGGTCATCTATAAAACAGTTGTTGATAAAGGGCTGAGAATGGGTATAGAGTACGATATACACTAAGGAGGGGACATTTGAGTTGGGTCTTAAAAGATGACTAGGAGTTCACTAGAAACAGAAATGACAGAAGGGAATTCATTCTAAGCAGCAGCGAGGGCCTGAACAAAGGTGTGGGGGCACAGGAATTTATGACATAGATGTGTGAAACCTAGAGCTTATGGATGAGAATGACAAGGGAAGGCAGGGAGGTCAGCAAGGACCAGGTCACCAAGCAGCTAGGTCAGTGAACCAGGTGAAATGGTTTAGCTGATTTTTTAGACAACAAGAAGTTCAAGGTCTGAGCAGAGGAGTAATATGGTCTGAGCTACAATTTTGAAGACTCAGTAGTGACAGTCCATGGGGTTCAGAGGTCCAAAAGCATGTGTGCATGAGAGGAAAGGTCAGGCCTTGAGCTCAGGTAGTGGCTATAGGGAAAAAGAGTCAGAGTAGTTGGGATGGCCATGGAGAAAATGCAGCACAGATGAAAAGGACAGCACGGGCTTCGGCCCAGGTAGTCTCTCCCGAATTTCACAAGGCAACCAAATTAGGAAACGGAGGTATTGGTGACTGGCTGCAAAATTTCTAGTCAGGTTAATGGCTGGATTCACAATGGCCTCTGGGGGGAGTCTCCCCTTTCAGAATCCACCCGGAGAGCCATTGCCAAGGTGGCAGCTGACATGTCTAAGCCAACCAGCAGTCCCCAGCCTCCTGCCCCCCCCCCCAGCTCTGATGGGGGACCGTGGTGGGGGAGGCCGGGCCCTGCCTCTCCGTCAATGAAGTTCCATTATCCTCTCACGCTGGGTGACCCCCTGCTGCCGCCCCACAGTGCTCAGGGAAGAAAAGCTCCTCTCTGACAAGAAAGCTCCTTTCCAGGCTGGGCTCAGGGTCTGGGCAGAGGCTTTATGCAAGATGACCCTGACAGTGTCAGCTGCACAGACGTGTCGGGCTGCGAGGCCGCCCCCACCCCAAAGGGCTTCGTGCTGAAGCTGTGAAGGGGCCCCATCCTGGGGCCTATGGGAACCAGACTGTGGCCTGCAGGCCCTCTGATGGTCCCAGACCTCTCCCCACCCCTGAGGAATCAGGCTCCGGCCAGCACAGTGACCAAGGTGGGTGTGTGGAGTGGGGGACAGCTAAGCAGAGCCCCTGCTTATGCACTGAAAAAGGGGGGCCCCAAGGAACTCTTTGTCCAGCCTCCAGAATTATTTGGAAAGAAAGTTGAAGGGGATAGGCTTTTGTGCCTCTGGGCCTCATTTCCCATACTCACCATGCCAGAGGTCCCTTGTCCCCACATGCCCACCCCAACCAGCCTGCTCACTCCTGGGTACAGTAGGTACAGTCTTGCCAAAGAGGAAAGGTAGGCCTCACCCTGACCAGCCTCCTGGAGAGACCCATCTTTAGAGGCTGGGCAGTGTGTTCTCTTACACACACACACACACACACACACACACACACACACACACACACACACACTGCCATGGCAACAATCATGATGACCAACTATTATTATCTTGATGGACCCTTCCTCTGTGCCAGACACAGTGCTATGTGCTCTTTGGACTATAATGTCATCATGTAACTGATGGGGAACTGAGGCTCACAGAGGGAAAGCTGCCTATCTAAGGTCACAAGATGTAAGTGGCTGAGACAGGATCTGAACCCAGGTCCTCCAGACTCCAGAGCCCACACTCAGCCACCACCTGAGCTAATGTGGGGCAAACAGGTGAGAGAGGTGAACAGGGCTCTGCTCTAAGTCCCGTGACCGTATCAACTCCTGGCCCTTGGGCAGACTCATTTCCAGAGAGCTCTGAGCACCCTACAAGCATGATCAGGCTGTCCGGGGGTGGAGGGAAGGACACTTTCAGGGAAGATAAACTCCCATAAATGGAAAAACTCCAATGAATCCACTTAAATTGCAGATGTTCCAGTCATGCAGAACTGAGAGAGGGGCTCTCCACAAGGCCCATGGAGCTAGGCAAGCTGGTCCTAGGTTGCTCTCCCTCCTCTCAGGCCCTGGGGTAAACTGGCACTCACCTCCCAAAGGCAGGAACTATGGATTCGAACTCCCTTACAGCCTCTGGGTCTTAAGAACTCTGGAAGACATGACACTGTGCCCCAGGCCAGAGGTGCAGCTGGGAGGAGCTGATTTCAATCTCTGCCGAGCAGGCTTCTCCCTCTGAGCCTCAGTTTCCCCCACATCTCAAGGTTGTTAGGAGGATTAAATGAAATAATGTACATAAAGCATCAAACATTCTGCCTGCCACAAAATAGGTACTTAATAAAACGTTGTCATCATTATCACTGGAAACAGAGCAACACAACAGAAGCTCTTCATCTTGAGTCCCCTGAGACGGTATACAAGAGCATGTGTACACATGTCCCTGATTTTCTGAGACGTGAGGAGGTCATAGTTTTTACAGCTTCTCAAGGCTCCTCACAACCCCAAAGAAGTTAAGAACCACACAACCAAAGAATTCTGACGTGCCCATGACTCTCCTGGGGGGCACACATCTCTGGGCCTCAGTTTCTCCATCTGAAATCTGGCGAGACCTGCCCTCCTTTCTCAACAGGCTGTGGGGAGGCTCAGTAGAGATTGGAGGTGGAAGGAAGCTGAAAACGGTACAGGGCTGTGCACGGAGGCAGGGGCACATTATCCTGCCAAGGAGGCTCCAGGGCCACAGCAGTGGCTCTTCCTCAGTGCCCACACAGAGGGGCCTGAGAGAGACACTAGCGCCCTGCCCCACCCCAGGCTGGCCTCTGGGTGGGGGGCTCAGAGCCCAGGGCTGTCCTCCCCACTAGGAGCTCCCAATGGCAGCAGCCTGTTGGCTACAGTTTGTTTCTGGAAGCCAGGAGATCAAGAATCTGGAGTCCTGGGTTCAACCCCTAGCTCTGTCTGCACTGAGTTTCACCAGCCTGATATAGTAGCTTTGAGCATGGACTTTGGACACAGAAGATCATAGGTGCAAATCCCAGCTCTGCCACTTACTGACTGCATGGCCTTGGGCGAGTTATTGAACTTCAGAGAAATCCAGTTTTCTATCTTGAAAACAGAGATAATAATAGTCCTGCCTCACAGTGGTAGATTTAAAAAGGCAATAGAATTAGCATATGGTAAGGCCTCCCCGTATATGCTGATTACTATTATGTGAACCTACTTTGTAAAGTATGTGCTGATTTTCTGTAATATTTTTTGTCATTCATATTACTCAACTGTGTGACCTTGCACAAGTCCTTTGTCCTCGTCCAGTCTTGGTCTCCCCATCTGAAAATAAAGGGGCTAAATAGAAAGGCAGCTGAGGAGGGGAACACAGAATTGAGAGAGTCCTGGGTTAGAATCTGAAGAAAAATCCACTTGGGCAAATCCATCCACCTCTCTGAGCCTTAGTTTTATCATCTGTATTATGGGCCTCATTCTTCATCTGTATTGAACAGACACTGACTGAATTTGAGTGTGTCACCTGCCAGGGCCTGGACCAGGTGCTGCTGGTAAAAGGATGAAGACGGCATGGTCCTGCCTTCAGGTGGTGGATCCTAGGGACACCCCTTCCCAGACACCTCCTCGCAGTACTTCAGGAGGAGCAACTGAGATAGAGTACCTGCGACCGTGCCTTGTAAACTGCATAGAGCTGCAGTGCCAGCTACTATTAAAGGCCCCAAAGGCCCTCTAATTGTAAATAAAAAAAATGGAGGAGGGGGGAATCCCTAAATATTTACCTGCTAGGCAAAAATAAGAACTCTCCAGCAGAGACACAAAAGGTAGCTTTAAAATCTAGTCGTGTGTGTGTGTGTGTGTGTGTGTGTGTGTGTGTGTGTGTGTGTGTGTGTGTGTGTTTGGGGACGTGGATTGAAATGAGGTCATATGGAAACGGACTATTTTTGTTTCAACATGGCCTTTTAAAAGTACTCTTAATTATATGAAGATGGGGGAAAGCTTTTCTCAAAAACTAAAGAGAGCTGTTAGAGCTGCCTCTGCCCACCACCTCCAGGCCCTCCCCCAGTCCCCTTGACTACTACCTCCAGGCACCTGCCCACCATGTTCTCCATGCCCCTCTCACCCTTCCCAAGCCCCCATAGCGCTCAGTTCCCACTCCTGGGAGGCAACTGGGCCACACATCCGGGCGGGAGGGAGTCAGAATGTGCTGAGCCCCTGCTCTGAGCTCTTTCTAAATGGTTTCCTATTGCATCCTGACAGCAACCCTGGGGGGCTGGTCTTCTTATGTCCACTGCACAGATGGGACCACTCATTACCCTGAAGCTCAGAGACACTGTGTCCCCAGCCTGAGGCCACCCAGACAGCACATGGTCTATCCTCTAGGGGGCACTGTCTCCCGGGGTCATTGTTGCTGTGCTCTCCAAGTTCAGACCCAAGGGTGAACTCTATGCTTGCTGGAACCCAGGATCAGGTAAATTCTCCTTGGATGGTGACTTGACTTTGTCAGGCATTCCCAGCTCTGGCTTCTGTGCCCTGCCTTCTACACAACGATGATGATCATTTATTGAGCACTTACTATGTATGACAATTGAATAAGGTAAGGACTATTATTATCCCCATTTTGCAGGTAAGGAAAGTGGAGCTGTGAGAGGTGAAGCAACTTCTCCCGGTCACACTAAGAGGCGCTGGGACTTGAGCCCAGCTGGTGCGGCTGTGGCACCTCTCAGTCGGCTGTCCTCCAGCACAGCCCCTCTTCCTGCTTTATTTAATCATCTAGGGACCAGCATATGCCATTGTTTAGCCCAGTCTACTCACTGAGACTCTGACCTCCTCAAGGAGGGCAGCAAGGCTTAGTCCTCTCTGTATCGCTCTAAGGATCTCAGCACACAGCAGGTGCTTAATGTGTGTGGGTCCAAGGATGGCTGGCCATGGCGCTATGCTGACCAGGGCAGAGAAGTCTCTCCTTCTCATTCTACGGAGAGATGGGCCATGGCCCAAAGAGGGAGAGGGATGTGTGCAAGGTCACCCAGCAGTCCTGACCCAGGCTGAACCTGGACCCGAGCCAGACCCTTCCCTGGCCCCTCTGCCCTCCAGGCTGCCCAGCCCAGCCCAGCACATGCTGGAGTACCAGTGTGGCTGCCATGAGATCAAGTTGTCAATAAATTATTAATTATTTAGAAATAAGAAGACAGATGCTTCCTCATCACAAATGGCAGCAAGGCCTCTTGGGGCGGGTGTGGGGTGAAGGGTCAGGGTAAGCAGAACCACATGGTGTTTCCTCCCCTCCCCTCCGTCTCCCAAGCTGAATGAAGCAGATCAGGGAGCAAAATCAAGGGTGTTGACAGGTCCCCCCACCACCACCTCAGCGCCGCTACCACCCACTCCCACCTGGACTCTGCAGCAGTTTCTCCCGGTCTCCAGCTTTGCTGGTGTCCCCAGTTCTGTTCCCATCATATCAGTCAGAGCAGTGCTTTCTGAACACAGGTCAGACCGTCACCAGTTCCAAACCCCCCAATGCCCCCATCTCACTCAAGACAGAAGTGAAATCCTGACCATGACCCCTCTCCTTTCCAATGTCACCTCCTCCCACTCTCCCCTTGCCTTCCTGCTCCAGCAACTCTGGCCTCGTTGCACATTCCCGCCTCAGGACCTTTGCACCGACTGTCCACCTTCCTGGGAACCTCGCAACCCAGGCCTCCACAGCACTGCCTCCCTCGCTTCCTTCAGGACTCCGTGCAAACATCCTCTTCTCTGAAAGGCCTTTCCTAACCCCTCTCCTCCAGCCAGTGGCCATTCCCCCTCTTATGCTCTGGTTTCTTCTTAGCACCACCTAACCTACTCACAAGATATTATTTCTAGTCTTGCCCACTAGAAGGAATGTTCCATGGGGAAAGAGAGTCTGAGTTGCCCACTCTAACTTGTCCTCAGTCACACGGGTAAGAGAATTAGATAGCAAGACGCCAGGCTGCAGATACACAGAGGCCAGAGATCCTGGTACTACCCACCTGAGTGCCAGAGAGAAGTAGGGGAAGGGTCAGCAGACTTGATGTCCACTGGATCTGGGAGCACATCTGCCCCCACTTCCCCACTTCATGGTTCCACCAAGCTACTGCCCCGCTCTGAGTATCAGAAGTCTCATCCATCCACCTAGGAGAACAATCCCAGGGGGCTCTTCCTCCCAGGGGGCTACGCATGATGTGCGAGCTCCTCAAGGCAAGGCCCGTGATGTCTGATTCACTTCGGATCCCCCACCCCCGCCCTGAGGCCTGGCCCTGTGCCAAGCTCCTGCAGACTTCAATACCAGTCTGTTCAATTAGAGGGAGATGATGGATGTCACAGCACTCTGCCAACTGTCACCCAAAAGAACAAACAGAAGCGTAACCTCCTTTCACTTATCCTGAGGACCGTTCAGTTGTTCATTCATTCTTTCCTTCATTCGTCCAATGAACTGAGCACCTACTATGGGCTATTCTGCTAGGTCCAGGGAATATAGTGATGAACAAATTCAATAATGGTCCCTGCTCTTGTGGAGTTTATAATATGGTGGAAGAGACAGATGATTAAAGAAAGAAAGAATTATTTTAAAACTATGACTTTGACAAATGTTGCAAAAGATCAGCCTGTGGAGCTATTGGGAACTCAGGGAAAACATCCCTGAAAAAGTGGAGGCTGGATGAGAGTCATCCAGGTGATGAGCAAAGGGAACAGGGTTCAAGGTAGAGGGACCAGCCAGTGCAAAGGCCCTGGGGTGGAAGCCTGGGAGGGTTTGACAGGCCGGAAAGGCTGGAACCTTCAGACTGAAGTGGGTGGTGGAGCCCAGAGAATGGGCAGCAGCCAGACCAAGCAGGGCCTTTGGGCCATGGGAAGGGTGGGTCTTTTACCTGAAAGCAACAGGAAATCATGCAAATGTTTTAGAGAAACAGGAATTGATTCAAAATCCACTCTGAGGTCACATTCTGCTAATACAGGTCTGTTGTTCCTGTGTCTCTGTGTTCCAGTGTAGCCAGGGTTTGGGGAGGGTGGGGGGAAGGTGAGAGGCTTAAGTCTCCCAATTTGGAGATTTCAAGGTAAAAAGTTCTCTCCTCCCAGCATCTGGGCCAAAATGAGAATGCCCCCCACCCTCAGGACTGAGCATTCCCAAGGTGTCTCGGCACCACTGGCTGAGGTCTACTCTCTGGCCAAGGGCAGTTGTCACAGAGAATTCAAATCCACCTAGAAAATCAGGGAACTCCGCTCTGCTCCCCCTGTGATCCTGACTGGGAGGCATTACCCCAAGTGAGCAGATTATCAGGATGTGTAATTTCTGGAATAAACACAGCTGTGTTTGTTTCTCCAAGCAGCGCTCCAGACAGCAGCAGCCGGCCCGCAGCGTGCAGCTGGAGCCTCGCACCTTAGGACGGATGCCGTCAGGGAGCAGAAAACGCCCCTCCCAAAGGCCACCGGGTGCGGCATGCCATCCAGGCGGATCTGTCTGGAGGCCAATTTGGGGCCCCTTGGCAGAGAGACTATGGGGGTACCAGAGTCCCAGGAGGGGAAGCGAGTGTCCAGAAACCTCTAGAGGTCTTATCCCTCTGGAATGAGGGTCAGTCACAATGGGCAGGACAACCAGCCTCAGAGTTATTAGCTGTAGAAGGGTCCTCCTTAGTTGGGAGGTCCATGTGGAAGGACCATGCGAGGGTCAGAGGCCAGGCCCAGAACTTTCTACTGAGGTCCAGGGAGGGGGAATGGGGAGAAGAGGGCAAGGGATACCATTCATTCAGTCTCTGCATTATGCCAGGCCCTAAAATAGGTCCCAGAAACACCATGGCATTCACTCAGCTCTGTAGCAGCTGTGCAGACCTGCAGCCTACAGGGTTACATAGAACAGGGCTTTAATCCCAGCTCTACCACCCGGGAACTCTGTGACCATGGGCAAGTCATATGTACCCTCTGGGAGCCTCAGGGTCCTCACCTGTAAGGTGGAGATAATTATACCTACTCTGTGATGGGGTCGTTCAGAGGATTAAGCAGGATTCTGTAGGTAAAGGGCTTTGTGCAGTATCTGGCACATTGTAAGGAGCCCATATATGAGGACCATTCCTCATCCATTCACTCATTTATTGATTATTGAGTATGTACTACGTCCTAGACACAATACTGGACATTTGTAAACAAGAGACAAAAATCCCTGCCTCTAGGAAGCTTACATTCTTACGAGGACAAAATGATGACTAAATGATGTTTGATTTTCATCTTTATTATTCCCACTTTACAGAAGGGTAAACTGAAGGTCAGAATGGTAAAGTCATTTTTTACAAGTCCATTACTTATTTTGTCCCACCTCATTCTCAAAAGGGCTAAAGGAAGATGTTAAATAATTTATCCAAATCTCTACACCTAGAAAATGGAGCAACTGACTTTAAAGGTTTTATATCGCTAGGAATGTTTTAGTGGCTGCAGACCTAGCCCCGAGTTGCTGGCCTACAACTGGCCTTGTGTGACCTGAGGTGGGTGCTGTCCCTTTCTGGGCCTCAGTTTCCCCGCAGGTCTGGCTCTGGTATTTGGCATTCTGGGATAATTACTGGCATGCTGCTTGCATAGTCCAGGCGCTCGCAGGGCTCCCACCACCTCTCCCTGGAGCCAAGGGTGGGGCTCTCTGGGAGCTAGCGGGCTTTGGCGAGGGGAGAGGGGCGCAGTTCACTCTGCCATGGCCTCCACTATTCTGGCTCACCTTCCTAGTATGCTTGCTACACCCTGGGCCTGCTCACAGCCAGAGTAGCTGACTGGACAGGATGGGCCTGCACCCAGCTCTGGCTTACTCAAGGCCAGATCCATGTGGCCCTTCCCAGCCTCTAGCCTGCCTCTCCCTGCTCTGGATCCTCCCCATGCCGGCCTCCATGGTCATCTTCTTAATGCTTCCCTGCTTTTGATTTCCATCAGGGGCTCCCTACAGAGTCCATATCAAATCCAAATACCCTACCTTGTCACTCATGGCCTCTCTTACCTGGCTAAACTGTCGCCTCATCTCCAATTTCTCTCTTTCACACAGTACATACACTGTGTCCTCTCCGATCTCTAGGCCTTTACTCAGGCAGTGCCCTCCACTCAGAATGTCCTTCATTGCATTCATTGTGGGTCAAAACTCCCACCTGACCAAAGGCCCCTTCCCTGGCAGCTCAGGATGTAGATGCTTCCCCTTTTCACTCAACGTATTCTCTCATCTCTGAACCTGCTCTTTTATCTGCCAAGCCACTGGTAATAACGTCAGGTGAGTTTGTTGAGGGAAATAAATGAAGACATGTCAGAAAAGCACCTAGTATGGTGCCTGACACTTAATAGGGACTCGGGTGGGAGCTGTTATGATGGTGACGTTGGTGATGGAAGAAAAAGAGAGGAAAGAGAAAGAGAAGGGGAAGGGAATGGTGAGATGGGAAGGGAAGGGGAAGGAGGCCTCGCCTGTCCCTCTACTGGGACATCACTCATGGACATCAGAACATAGATTCTGTTTCATTTCTTTCTTTGTTCCCAGAGGCTTTCATAAATGATGGCTGAATGGATAGACAGATGAAGGAATGGATGGATGGATGGATGGATGGATGGATGCACTGATGGGTAGGTGGATGGATGGGTGGGTGGGTAGAGGAAGGTGGGATATTGGAAGGAAGAAAAGATGGACATGTGGACAGATGAATGGAAACCTAAGTCTGGAGGAGACTGAGCATGCTCCCCTCAAAGCCCAGCAGCATAACATCCCATTGGCGGCTGAGGCTTCCAGGACCAGATGCCAAACCTGCTCCCCCGGTCCTAAGCTCCTGTGCTCCTGGCCAGCATTAGTCTGCTCTAGAGGGTGAGTGACTGGAAGATCGGGGCAGTTGATGCCTAGGGGTGTTCCAGCTCTTTGCCCACCTGTCACCAGCCTCAGAGAGCCCCAACCCCTGACAGCAGGAACATATCTCCAAAAGTGTGAGCTAAGTCTATGGGAAAATAGGATTTAGTTTACAGAAATTCACTTTGGGGGACTTCTCTGGGACTCCCTAGTGCAGAATTTTGGCAAAGCCAGTCAATGGCTCAGTGGGTTTCTCCAAACCTGGGGAGTATGCTGTCATCAGCTCTTTCCAAGGTCAGAAACTGGGGAATAAGGAAACATCACAGTCCAGATACTAAGAGGAATCTAAGGGGGAGAATTACACTCTGGTTTTTGGTGTTTGTTCATTCTTCCCTCCATTTATCCACCCAGTTATCTAAAACATGCAACTATCCTGTCATTATCCATCCGTCCATTCAGCCACCCATTCAGAAATCCAGCCATTCAATCCACGCAGTCTTCATGAAACCATCGTTATGAAACTATTCTGTCTATCTATCTAACTCTCCATCCATCCATCCATCCAATCATCAAACTTCCCATCATTCATCCAACCATCCACTTGATGCAGCTACCTGTGCTCGTGTCTTTTATCCATGCAGCCATCCGTCACTCAAGCACCCAGCGGGCTTCTCGGCTGCTATCCACTTAACCAACTGCACACTACCAGACCAGTATGGCTGAGGACCTCTCAGTAAGGTTGCGGGGAAGCCAGACATGTTAACACACTGCACAGTATAGTCTACCCTGGACAATATAAAAGGGGTACATACAAGGTGCCAACAAGAACACAGAGGCACCAAGGACAGGCTCAGCACCACGCACAGAAGCAGAAGGGTCCAGAGAGAGAGGACAGGGCAGACTTCAAACAGGAGGAGATGCTCAAGTTTGGTCTTGATAAGCAGCGGAATGAGCCAGAGAGAGAAGGTGAGAAAGGTACCCATGCACGGGGGAACATGAAACTGCACAGTAGTTTCCAGAACTCCAAAGACCTGAGTCCTCATAACCACTTGGTTAACTGCAGGCCCTGGCTCAGTCCCCCGTTAGGGTTCCAAGTCCACTGGACTCTATTTAATAATTACCCCTCAGTTCCTAGGAAGGGCCATGTCCTACTGCAACTGGGAGTAAAGCTGTCATCTGCCACCCTGAGTTTTGCTCTGGTAGCTACAACAGGGGCACATCTGGGGGGAGAGAAGTGGGCCCTGCAAAGCTTTGTGGGAGAGGCTTTGCTGTCAAGTAGACACAGGTGTAAATCCTAATTTACTACATTTTACTACAAGTTACATAACCTGAGTCTTTCTTCCCTCTTCTGAAAATGAAGAAACAAATAGGTCCCTTCTAGGCTACAGCAAGGACTGAATGAGGTAATACAGGCGGAGTCCTTGGTTGGCCATAGGAAATCCTACTTATTTTTCCCATTCGCTGCCAGTATGGAAGTCCTACTGTGTGCCAGGCAAAGGCATCTAAATTAGTGGCTAAGAAAGTGAGCTATAGACATATATGGATCAATTCTCAGTAAACATTAATTCTTTGTTCACATCTGTACTTTTACTCAAATGGCCAGAAAAAAATATACATACACATACATGTGCACCTATACCAGGAGAGAGAAAAAAAGTTTGTAATTGCTGAATCCAGGTGAAGGATACTTGGGTATTTATTTTACTATACCTTCAACTTTTCTGTATGTCTGAAGTATTAAATAGAAGAAAAGAAATCAGCTGTTTGTTGATCTATCTTGAAGTCAGGCTGCCTGAGTTTGGATTCCAGCTCCACAATTACCGGCCAAATGACCGTGGACTAATTATTTAATCTCTCCAAGCCTTAATTTTGTCATCTGTAGGACACAGGGGATAATAATACCTAAACCCAGTGCCTGGTTTCCAGCAAGCCCCCAAGAAATGCTAGTTGCCACTGTTGTTATTACTAATTACTATTCTCATTGAACAGCTGAGAAACTGAGGCTAGGAGAGGCTCAGGAAACACCTGCTTTTCATACATTCTCTCTTTTAATTCCCCAAACAATATCCTGTTATCCTCACTGTACAGATAAGAAACCAAGGCCAGGGAGGTGAAATGACTTACCCAAGGGGACAGAGCTGGCACATGGGGAAACCAGGATTTGAACCATCTGCCTGTTTCTCAACTGCAGGACCCTCCCCAGTGTCTCCTGACTCTTCTATGTCCCTGGACCCAGGCCAAGGGGACATTGGAACCCTTTCAACTACAGAAGGGAGTCCCAAGCTTTGCTGTCATAGCTGGGCTTCCGGGCCGGTTCGGGGGCACCTCAGGGCCTCCTTGGTAGCTGAGTCCTTTCGACAGTTCTCCTGAGAGCTGCAGGAGCTGCCATCTGAGGCCGTGGGGAATGACAGCTGACACTGATGGGGATAGGCAAGAGGACATACTGAGCGGGGCCCTGACTCGAACAGACTCCCTGGGCCTCGTTCTTTCGTGGGTTCCAGAAAGGCCCTGTGGGCTCTGGCCGAGGCTGTTCCCAGGCTCTGCCTCCCCGTGAGAGGCGGAGAAGCCCCATTCAGGCGGGACACATCCCACTGTGCACTAAGCCGCTTTCTCCCCACTTACACATTTCAGATGCTTTTTGTCCTTCCGGCTTCCCATGGACTCAGGCCAAGTGACAAGTTGGTGCTGTGGACATATGTCGTTGCCATAATGGGAATGTTGACCCCACGCTCTCTCCCTGCTGAGGCCAGGCAGCTTGCACCCCGCCCCAGCGCTTGGCATGCCCTGTTCTCAGCCACACAGGACCCCTTCCAGCTTCCCCAGTACATTACACACTCACAGGCCTCCCATTCAGATCTTTGCAGATGCCGTATCATTGCCTGGAACGCCTGCCCTGCTGCTTCTTTGCCTGGCTATTCCTTGAGAATCTCTTAGAAGTCGCCTCATCTAGGAAACCTTTTCTAACCCCGTTATACAGTGCAAGAGATGGCAGCTCACAGAGGTCAGTTAAAAGGCTAAGGTTTATGGTCCTACTGTAAGACCACATGCTTTCCATCCCACCACCTCTGCCCCCAAAGAAGTAACTCAAAGAAAGAAAACGCTCTCTGCCTTCAAACATGGTGATGACTGCAAGGCAGAGCTTATGCTTCTGGCTTGTTCTAGAAGGCAGGAAACAGGAACCATGGAGGGAAGTTACAGGAAAAGAGACTCCTAAATTCAGGGTTAGGAGGCAGAGCTAACACCCTCATACCTACCAGTGTGACCTTGGGTAAGTCACTTCAGCTCTCTAAACCACAACTTCTTCAACTGTAAATGGAACCAAACTTGCTATTTGGCTCCCCCAAACACTTAAAGGAGAGCTTGTCAACTACAAGCCAGTGTACCAGATCCAGCCAATGAACGCAGTTTAGTTTGGTCAGGACTGAATTTTAGACTAAACCGAACAAACGTTTAAAAGCCAGGTTTTTCATAAACATCAGAACTTTGCAAATCAGAAGAGCTGGCAAAATCGAACCCCGATTCTGCTACGGCAATGTGGTCAGTAGTGGGTAGTACCTGCCTTCTTTAGACAGGATATGCACTCTCCCTGGGGCGCTGCTGTCAACATCCAGCTCACCTCCTCATTCCCAACACAGGCCAGCCTGGGAGTCTGGGGTTTCTGGCCCGGACTCCTGTGAGTTAGTATCTGTATTACATTGATCTTGATTCCCCGTTCAGTCAGCAAAGAGAAGCCCAACGAGTGTGACGTGCACTTAAGAGCAAGTGGTGGTCCTTGGCCAAGGTGGGATTGACAAACCACAGCCACACTGGTACAGGTTCCTTTAGAGCTGAATGAAGACCACGGTTTCTCCTTTGTGTCACTTTCTTGGGGGGCTGAAATCAGGATCCCTAATTTGCTGATGAGGAGACTGAGCTGACGTGTCCTGCCCCAGGCCACATTCCATCCTACCAGATTCTCTTTCCCTGGCCTTAAGCCTTATTCCAGGTCTTGAATATCTATGACTCCAACTGCCATTTTAAATTAATATGTAGGCTCATTTCTTGTGCAAACATCTATTTAGTGCCTATTATGAGCCAGGCCTTGTGCTGGGCATGGCATAGGTTAAGTGGAGTGTCTCTGCCCTCTCACGGGAGGCAGGTGACACTGGAAGTTAGCGCAGGGAGGTAGTGTTGTGGGTTGGGTGAGAGGGAATGAGGTTTCTAGCTTCCTGTTACCCCCACCTCTGCAATAGACTAGATATTCCCTGTGGCCGAGTATCTCCAAATACGACCACCAACGATGCTTCCCGTGGCGGAACACGAAACCACTCCTCCCATTCACAGTGTTCTAAATCTAAGTTTGGATCACAAGTTGGCCCAGAGCACATGGAGATGTGTAAATGGTGAAATGGAGTCATGGGGAACACCAAGCTCTGTGCATCACCTCCAGAGATATGTTGAAGACTGTATTGAAGATGCAAAGTCAGATTTGAGCAAGAAATGGGACTTCCCTTTAAGGATTAAACAGAAACTCAATCCTAGTATATTTTCCCTCCCCTTGAGCCTGATGAGGATGCCTGGAATAAATCTGAGATGGCTTTGTGACTGGCTTTGGCTGCAGGGGTGATGTTTTGTTACATCAGGGCCTGGGCCTCAAGAAGTCTCACAGTTTCTGCTTCATGCTCTTGGGAGCCAGTCACCACGGAAAGCAGTTTAGTCTAGACTACTGACGGGTGAGATTTTGGAATGAAAGAGGGGGCTCAGCCTTCCAGCTGTCCCTGCCACAGCTTCAAAGATGTATGTGAGGCATGGTGGACCTTTAGGCACAACCTAGCTGAATGCTGTCTTATGAGTGATCCCGGCTAACACCACGTGGAACAGAATAAACACCCAGCTGAACTCAGCCAATTCACTGAGTCAGGAGAAATAGTAAATCACGGTTGTTTTAAGCCAGTAAGTCTTGAGGTGGCTTGTTACACAGCAATAGATGACTGATACACTTCCCAGGGGGAGCCCTGAACTTTTCATAGCTCTTCCCTCCCCTGCCTGGAGCTTGGCACTGGGCATTGAATCCTGGAGGTAGAAGGGGCCCTCAGAACCACTGAGTCTCCCCACCTCATTTTATAGAAGAGGCCACTGAAGCCCTGGGAGGAGAGGCAATTTACTCTAGATCACACAGAGACACAGGGGCAGATTTGGGAGGCAAACTTGAACCCCACTGGGGCCCAGTGAGTAACACAAACCCATGACACAAGTGGGTGGCAAGTTACCCCTAGTGCTTACATGTTCTGTCTGAAAAGGCAGCCACAATCCAGCTCCAGCCAACTGTGGCCAAGTGGGAATATGGGCCCAGGGAAGCCAGACTGTGTGACTTCACAAGCTGGAAACAGTTTCCCTGTAAAAGCCCTTGACTTTTAAATGTTGGCTACCAATTCAAATTGGATTGAGGATCTCTGGGCCATTTAAACTGGCCTTGGGCTTCAAGCTTGGTCTGGCCACTCACCTTGGGCAAGTCATGTTGTCCCCCCAGATCTCAGTTTCCTCATCTCTAAAATGGGCCCCGGGGCTCATGTCCACTTGCCAGGTTGTCATGAAGCCCAAAGAGCTAATGGATTTGGAAGTACAGGCTACGAGGGGCCCTGTGACTGTTCCACAGTCTCTGTTCTCTATGGAGGAGCCCTTGCAATGTAATGAGTTAACACCCGATTTGTCTAAGTTAGAACAACATTATTCTGACCATTATGACAGAGATTGCATTTTTATGGCAGGTTTGTGAGTTTCAGAATCCTCCCACTTGCATTATCTCAGGATGTTGATGGAGTCAGAGGCTGGACGGCTGCCTCAGAGACCCTCCCCAGAGCCAAGCCCTTCCTCTGCACGTGGAGGCACATTCCAGGAGCAGCTTAAGTGGCAGTGAAGAGCATGAGCTCCAGTCACCCAGACCTGGGCTCGAATCCCTAATTCCCACTCCCTAGTTATGTATCCTTGGGCTAGTTACTCTCTGGGGTTTGGCTTCCTTCTCTGTAAAATGGGCATAATAATAAAACTACCTGGTGGGGTTTGTTGGGGCATTTGCATGAGATGGCATACACAATGCCATCAGCAGTGCTTCTGGCACAAGAATTGGAGGCTGTTATCATCGTCATGGCATGGAAGTTGGCACCTGGCAGGCATAGGGCCAAGAAGAAGGGTGAAGTCACAGAGGACTCTCCCCCTTTCTTGGGGATTAGGGAGGCGAAACTGGAATAGAGTTGAGGTCTTTGAGGCAAACCTGGATGGGGCTTTTGTCTCAGAGAGGGAGCCTGGACGGGCTTTTCAACCATCCACCAAGAGTCAGTTAGACCTTTGCCCTAGAAGGCTTGGAACTTAATTCTGAATCTTTGGTTTTCCCCCATTGTTGAATGAAGATGAGGTGGGTAGAGTTGGAGGCAGTCACCCTAGTAAAATGACACCCATGTTCCCCCACTCTGGATCCAGTTTCCCACTGGTATTAAGCAATAATGGCCATTTAATGTTTTCTGTGTGCGCATCACACTTGAGGCACACACGTGGCTTCATCTTTTATGGGTTAACACATTCATTCCTCACAACCATCTCAAGAACTATAAACTATTATTATTCTCATTTTAGAGATGAGGGAACCAGGGCTCAGAGAGGTTAAGTAACTGGTTGGAGGACACACAGTAAAGGACACTCTGACTCCAGATTCCCTCATGGTAACCCCCATGCTCTGCTGCTTATGAAACAAGAAACAAAGTGGTCAGGGCTAGCTAAAGAGCTGTGGGATTTCAGAGAAAGGAGCAAGGAGAGAGGGTGCTGGTATTTCACAGTAACGATAACGAATGAATACTGGTCATGGCCACGGGTCAAGCCAAACTGCTTGTCACTGTATACAGAGTCTCATCTCATCCTCCCCACGAGCTTCTGACCAGCATCTGAGCTTCCACCTCCAGTTTACAGGTGACGAAGCCACATCACTTGCTCAAGGCCACGGAGCAGGCAAGGTGTCCTCCCGGAGGACACCTCAACCCCCAGGGGCTGCAGAAGGGGACAGCTGGCTCCAGGAAGCTCCCCTAGCATGGCCCAGACTAAGGTGGCCTACACAAGCTGTCCCCCTACCCCCGCAGGTGACACAGGGGTGCCAGGGAGACAGGTGTCCCTTCTCCCACCCTCCTGAGGGCCCTGCCTTAAAAGGCCCTAAAGCGCTTTCAAGCAGCCTTATCAGCTTAGTTGATCCCAATCAGGAAACTTCCAGGTGCTGTCCCATCAACGGCTGCCCCACCTCTGGGAACTGTGCAAACATTCTTCCCTACCCTGCCCTTCCCCAGCCAAGCCTCTCTCTGTTCACCGACAGGCAGGTGGGCGGCAGGAGGGCGGCAGGCAGCCAGATGGTGGGCACTAACTCTGATTTCACGTCATTTCAGTCTTTTCCAGTTTCCCTCTGAGGTTTCTCGTCTTCTTTCCCAAGAGTCCTGTGTTTTATCTTGGGTCACTGGGGGACAAGTCTGCCTGCTCAATGGAAGGACTGGAGAATGTGTTTAACCTACAGACTCCTGGCCTCGTTTCTCATTTTCGAAATTTTCAGCTAAGTCAGGCAAGCAGGCCAGACCAAGATGGTGCCTTACTCAGGGGTGCGGGCCAGGCCCGCCTCTGCCAGGAGGGCATCCTGATCTCGCTCCTCCAGCCTCGGAAGGGGCACAGCTCCCCTGCCTTGCCCAGGCAAGGCCTCCTGTTGCCAGCCAGCTCCATCCTCTACTTCCTGTAGGGGTCCTGTGTGCAGGGGTGTGACTCACAGTTGAGCTCTGGGCAGGCAGAGTGGACCAGCCGCTACCCTGGGCCTTGCTGAGTGCCCAGCCCAGATGCCCAGAGAACCTGCCCCCACCCTGGCTCCAAGGCTGATGGAACCTTGATGTAGAGAGGGCCAAGGCACCAGGAAGGACTAACCCCTGGGAGGGCCTGGGGCCACAGCAGGGCAGAGGGGCTGGCACAGTAGAGGCAAACCTAGGATTCCAGAGATGGGGAAGCAATCCCCCCACTGTGTGCTCAGGCGTCGACTCATGTTCACTACTGTTTTGAGAAACTTCTGAAAGCTAAGGTCCCAGTTCTTAGGAAAATATGTATCAACATGCAACATTCTATTATCATTTCAGGGCAACCACAGATCCCCAGAAATAAGGAGACTTGTGAGTCCCAGTTGAGCCCCACTGGTGTTAAGAACCTGAGTATATGCCCCCAACAGGGTATGGAGGAGGCAGAGATGGAACTCTGGGCCCACTTGTGGGGTCGCATCCCAGGGCCGGGGAACGTTGGGAGCCTGAGCACTGGGTTGGGGGGACACTGGGGGCTGATTGGTTGCCTGGACAATCCACATGTCAAAAAGGGGGTCAAATCAGGACACAGCCATCACTGACCACACCCAGGGGCGCTCCAAGGGAGGGGGCCTTGAAGGGGCCAAGAACAGCATATAATGTACAGGGCCATGTGCTTGAGTGCCTGACATTTTATGTGGGTGTGCACAGAAACCCCTGAGAAAACAGGGGTCCAGGGACCCTGAGCTCCTTGCCAGGGCGTACAGTGTGCAGTGCTCGTATCTGAACCCAGGTCTGACTGCCCACCAGCGCTGTGCCTTTTCTCTACCCTACACTGTCTGTGAAGTCAGCTGGTTCTGTTCCCCACCAAAGCTGGAATCCCTTCTCCCACCCAGCACCTGACATGAAGTAGGTGCCTGGTGACTCTTTTTAAAAGTATGGATGGATGAAGGAATGAATGAATAAGTCAACTTGCTTTTGAATTCTACAACATTTGGGTTTTAAATCTAAGCCCTGATTTCCTGCCTAGACGGATACATGAAAGCAGCCTCCTTTAAAAATGAGAAGCAGAAGAAACAAACATAAAAGGAAAACCAGTTCCAAATTAATCCCACTGAAGGTCGCTGGATCTTAGATAGGTAATGCCCAAGAGGTGAGCCCAGTAGCGGGATAGGATGGCGTGGGAGAGACAAGAAGTGTATTGTGGGCGGAGGGGGGCACTTCCTTAACCCCTTTAAGAAGGGGGACTTACCTAACACAGAGCTGCGGCTGGTCCATTTGAATCCTTAGCTCTGGCTGAACTAGTCGATTCGTTATGCCCACACACTTTCCTGTATCCTGCTTCCCAACTCAGGCCAGCCCCTCAGCTTCTCCCTCCCGGAAGATTTCCTTCATCTCCCAAGCCAGATGGACTGTCTCCATCACCTTACAAGTATCCTGATACTTATCACATTACACAACATAATTTATTCATTCATTCATTCCCTTGACATTCATTCATCCATTTCTTAGCTGAGTGTGTCATTCAGTTACTGGGCACCCACATCACTGGGCTCAGTTCTAGGCACTCGGGATGCCCTGGCAAACATGGCAGATAAAAACCTCCTCCGCCATAGAGTTTACAGTCTCATGGGCAAGGCAGATACAAAACAAGGAGACTAACAAATCTCTGATAGCATTTCAGGTGGTGATGGGTGTTAGGAAGCAAAGCAAAGCAGATGGGATAAGTGGCTGAGTTGGGTCTGTTTTAGAAGAGGTAAGCAGGGAAGTCCTCTGGGGAGGTGGCATTTGAACTGATTTCTTTTCACCCTGATTGTGGACATAAAAATGAACTCTCAGGGAACTCACAGACTAGCAGGGAATAAACAAGCTGGGTTTTCCCCAGCTGGGCAGGACCGGGTCTGGCCCATCTGAACATCACTGGAGGTCAGTAATCTTTACATGTGGCTAGGTCCCTCAATGGCTCAAGAAACTTCAGTGGTTCCCCACTGTCCTTGGTGTCAAGTCTGAAGTCCTCAGCCTTCCATCCTAGCCCTTCAGGACCTGCTACCTTCCATACTCAGCCCCCAATGCTGCCCTCATCAGCCGTATGTATCCAATCATCCTGCCTGTGTCTTCACACATGCTCTTTCTTATTCCAGGCAAAATTCTCCTCATCCTTTAAGTCCTAAAGTCAACCTCCTTAATGTTTGAGAGCATAGTTCATTCGTGTGACAGGTGGCTGACAAAGTTTCATTGCAGGGATACTGGAGGCAGTGAGAAAATGAGGCAAGGAATAAAGCAATAAAAGATGAAATAACCGTCTTCCATTCTAAACTGCCTCCACTGCTCCAGGTGGTTCACGACTTCCTCCTGGCAGCAATTTGGGACACACTTATCACATTATGTCTTGCCAAGTGTTTTCCCTATCAGCTTGTCTCCTTCCTCTCTGCTCACCCAGGGCCCAACACCACACCAGCCAGAGAGGAAGCTCCTAAATAATGGAGATCAAATGAACAAATGCTTGGAGGAGACTGATTTCTTCAACCTCTGGATTCCATCTAGTGGCTGGTCTGTCACTGGCCTCTTCTGGCCAGTGTCCCCAGGGTGCTTCCCTCCCTAAGCCCCCACTCCAGATGTTCCAGGCTTGGGTTTCCCTGGTGTGGGGGTGTCTCTCATGGTTTGGGGGAGATACTATGCTCACCATCCTAACTCAGGAACCTTCCTCCCCAGCCCCGCCTCATACACATACACTCTCTCCTCACTCACATTCCAAAGGCTGGGATTTCCTAGGATCTCAATGATCAGGACAGTTTTGCTACTACAGGGAATCAGCAGGGGGAAGGGAAGGGAGTGGTGCCACATGTTTCTGGGTACTGGGAGCCACGGGGAAGCTCCCCCTCCAGCCCGGGCTTCAGACCTGTTTCCACAGACTGTGCTGCTCCAGAGGGGACCTGTCTCTTCTGGGATGTGCCTGTCCCTATCTTCCACCCCAAAGGCCACACACCGTTCTTCCAGGTGGCCGAAATCCCCATCCATTATCCGGCCTGAATCTCACAAACACCTTGTGGAATGGGCTGGATATGCATTATGATTACCCTCATTTGACAGATGGAGAAACTGAGACTCAGGGAGGCAAAGTAGGGTGCATATGATGGAATCCCAAGAGATGAGCAAACCATTTTTCACCAGGGAAACTGAGGCCCTTAGGGAAGGGAGCTGGCCCAGGACCCTGAGGAAATTAGAAGTGGGACCCCTGACCTCCATCTCACACCATCTCCCATCCATTTGGCCAGCTCCCATTAACCCCTAATGGACTCAATTCCTTAGTGTCCAGGGGCAGAGGAAGAGCCTGAAGAAAGGTTTGGGGTACCTTGCTGCCCTCTCATCCTGCCCCCAAGTGGCAGCCCAACCAGCCACCCACTCCTGTAACAGCAGCAGCCGACCAGCCCGCACCGGGGCCCAGGGTCCAGCCTGGCACTGCACACAAGATTCCAACCACCCCCTGCCAGGGCCACAGCAGGACAGACACATACAGCTCTTCTATCTACCCCACGGTAATTAAAAACACACCCAGGCCTCTTTCAGTGCGAGAGGGGCCAATTTTTTTCCCCTCCAGCACCGATGACTGCAACCTAAATAGCAATATTTATGCCAAGCTCCCCATAATACTGTAAACATCCCAATGTATAGCGGGCCAATGCATGAGTCATTTCCCCAAAGCCAGAGTTAGTAAGTGGTACCTCAGCCACATTCAGCGAGCTCCCGCCAGCAGCCGGGCCCCAGGGCTGCCCTCCACACCCAGGGCCTGTGGCACCCTCAGGGCCCCAGTGGCCCCACTCTGGAAAACCGCAGGCCACCGCCAAATTCTCCAGGAGCCGGAGGACAGCTGCTTCGGTGCCAGAAACTGTGGCTGCCATCCAGGGACACCTCACCACCCACCAAACTGGTCACTAAAGAGCTCATTACTGAGAGAGAAACTAAAGTTATAGCACAGGGTGCCCATCATGCCATTCCCGAGGCCACAGCTGGTCTCACTAGTTTTTTTTGTGGGGTTTTTTGAGCTGCAAAAGGGGAAGGGGCTTCCCACCATCCAAAAGCGGCCTGAGATGAGAGCACATATGCTTCACCCCTAAGCCCATAGTGGCAGAATCCTGGAAGGGGTCTCCCTGTTTAGGGACAGGACTCAGCAAAGTGAACCGAGTCCAGGTTTCAGAGACCTCAGACCTGGGTTCCATTTTTATTACCCAACGGCCCTGGGTGATACACGGACTCTGAGTCTTAGTTTCCTTATCTTTTAAAAGAGACTAAGAATCATACCCACCTGGCTTCTGTGGAAGACTTATTTTGGGGAATCCAACAAAATTGTGGGTGCCAAAATTGTGGGCGGCAAAGCACCTTGTAAAGCTTAAAGTACCTTGTCAGCTGTGCAGCACGTTGTAAACCACAGAGAGCTGCTTATAGTGCAAAATACTTCATAAACTAAAGCGGTTTAAAAACTGTAAAGTGCAGTACACATGAGAACCATTATTCATATTCATATTTTGCCCCACAAGCTCGGCCATTTCTGGCGGACACACCCAGACCTCACTAACTTTCCCTCCAGAAGAAGCTGGCTTGGGAGACCTGGCAGCCACCCTGTCCCCTTAGGGGGTCGGGTGGTACCACCACATGAGGCTATGGGGAGAGGGCCCGGTGACCCAGGCCAAGGCCAACACATGGCAAGAGCATCTGGTCCGGCCCAGCGGCAGCTGGAGAGTTCCCGGGGCTCCAGCGGCCACGCTGAGCTCTGCTGCCAGCGGGGCGGTGGCCGGCAGGGGTGCCCAGAGACCCCGCGCAACTGAGAGATGCCCACGGACCCATCCCCCCGTAGTCCTCCCGGGGAGGGGACCCCATTGTATGCCACGGGCCATGGGCAGGCATCAGCGCGGGGGGCCGGCGCGCTCACTTCCACTCTACCAGTCCCCCGCTCTCTGGGGCGCCGACCCCATTCCCGGGGGCACGGACCGGGAGCCCCCACCCCGGCCAGCCGCGGTGCCTCCCTCCCTCAGCTCTCTGCCAAACTTTCCAGCCCTGACTGCGAGCGGGGCCCCCAGCCGGCACCCCTCCACCCCGCGCCGAGAAAGGCCAGGACCGCGCGAAGGGGGTGCCCGGGCCGCCGGCGGCGAGCGCGCGTGGGCAGCCCCCGGCCCTGGGCGGCGCTCGCCGGGCTGGCTACAAAGCCTCGGCAAGATGGTCCCTTCGCCTCCTCCTGGCACAGTCAATCAGCGCCCGCCGCTCACCGGGCGCCTGCGGGGCCCGCGCCTCTCTGCGCGGCCGGACACACCTCCCCGCGGCCACCTGCGCCCGGCGCGAGCCCCCGGGCAAACTTCGCGGGCCGCAGGGCGGAGGTGGGCGCCGGCGGCCGCCCGTGCCCGGCCTTTCCCCGCCCCCATCGCCCGCCCGCCCGCTCACCTTCCACCGCAGCGAGCAGCGGCAGGAGCAGCAGGGCGGCCCCCAGCCTCCGCAGGGCCATGGCTGCTCTTCCCGGGGCCTCGGGCCGCGGCGCCGCGGGGCCCGGGCGGCAGCGCGCCCCGGGCTCGAGGGGCCGGGGGGAGCGGCGAGGCGCGGCGCACACACAGCCGCCGCCACCGCGCAGCCAGCAGAATGAGCCATCCAGCCCGGGCAGAACGGGGACCCGGGCTCCGCCAGCGCTGGGCACGGCCCACCTGAGCCGCGGGCGCGGGGGGAGCCCGGCCGGGCCGCGGCCTCCAATGCGCACCCGGGACCCCAGCTGGCCGCGCGTGTCCCCCGAGCCTCAGCCCCCGCGTTCGCAGAGCCACCCCGGGACAGCGCGGGCGCTGGCGCGCGGACACCTCGCTCGCCCGGGCGACGGAGACCCCGGGCTCCCCCCGCGCAGCAGTGGTCTCTCCCGGCGCTGTGGCTCCTCCAGATAAAGCAGCGATTTCAGCCCAAATGTTTCTGAATTTTTATTGAATGCTGCAAAGCCGGAGAGCGTCTGGCGCGGCTGACAGGGGCAGGGAGAGGGGACCCGGGGGGGAGGGCGAGGAAAGGGGCTGCCCAAACCGGGGGCTGGCCGTACCTGTCAGGGCAGGGAGTGCCATCCCCTCGCCTCAGCCCTGCCACCTGGGTCCCTGCGGCTCCGAAAGGGACCGAACGGCAATGAATGAAAAAAAAAAAAAGAGAAGGGAGGTGGAGATGGGAACAAAACAAGCGGCTTTCCCAGGCGCTGGGACTGGGCTGGGGCCTCGGCCTGGGAGAGTGGGCCTTGGCGCTAACAGCAGGGCCTGGTGGGGGTGAGGGGGGTGTCGCTTCAGCGGCAGGGCGAGGGCGGGGATGGGCCTGGCGGGCAGACCCCAGGCCTACCCTCCCTGCCTTGTTCTGAGCTGAGCCCATGAGCCCCTCCCTGCAGACCCTCTATCTGTATATTCCTCCTTTTCTGTACATCTTGTTCTGTACCTCTGTAATGCAGTTTGGGGCTGAAAGAGGCCGATGCATGTAACTGGGGATGTCGGGCACCCCCGCCCCACCCCGCAATCCCCCCCCCCCACACCATGGACCTATCTGTGCAGCCATGGGTGTTGCGCATGGCTGTCCCTTCATGGAGGACACAGCGCCTTATTTCATCCCTGTGGGCCCTCCCTTGCTCTGACAGCCTTCATCACCATCATCATTAACCGGCTTTGCTGAGGCTGGAGGGAGGACAGGCTGCAGGCGTCCTGGCCTTTGGGAGCTGCACTCCCCACAAACAAGACTTATCTAGGAGCTCCCCATTCTGTGGAGTGGGTGTAAGTGCATAGTGGAGGTACAGATGGTAAACATTCAGTCTATGCCACCCCAAACTCTCCTGGCCCTTTGTCCCACAAACTATCAAAATGTCCCTGCAATATCCTCCCTTCAGGTCCCACCCTCAGTCCATATCAAGAAAAGGACACCACAGGCTCTGAGACCCCATCTAAGGTTTGGATAATTAGGTCAACTTTTGAAGCTTGAAGAGTCCACCTGGAATGGGCGTCATCCTAGAAGGCCTGGAGAATTGGGCCTGGAAGGCTGGGAGAGACTGCCTGGGAAGGATAGAGCAGAAGTGACCAGAGGGGAAGGGAGGGAGATCCCCCTCTAGTAATCCTACAGACTCATTGACCAGGGTCAAGTCCATGGGGGTGGGGCTGGCCTTTATTTTTAGTTCCTGCTTGTCAGACTTTCCAGGACACCCAGGGTTTGAGGGACCCTGAGCTTGGCCCATCCTGGGGCAAGACTCCCTCTCCCGGGCCAACTGGCTCCAAGCTACGGCACTCACCAGTGCGGGCACCCAGGTGCCCTTCCCCTTCCCAAGTCTAGAAATAATTACTTGAACACCTATTGCTATATGCTGGGTCGATTCAGCTTTTCTGCTCTGTTACTATCCCCCAGGCCCTTGTCGCCACCTACCCTCCCTCATTAACCCAAAATAAGAACAGCAGTGGCATTTATTAAGGATCTGATACCAGGCACTAGGCTAAGCTTTGTTTATATATTGTTTCCCTTAATTTTCAACCCTCTGAGGTAGGTGCTGACCTTTCCAGGTAATGAAACTGAGAAACAGGTAAGTTGTTTGCTTAAATTAAGGTCACTTGGCAAGTCAGAGCCAAGGATTCAACCCCAGACCTGAATGACCCCAGCACTGATCCCCCTTGTGCCTTCGTGGACACAGAGAGACCAGGGAGTTGTCAACTCCCCCACACCCTTTTCACAGAGAAGGACACTGAGACCTAAAAAAGGGAAATGTCTCTCACTCAACATGTATAATTAAAGCGCATCAGTCCAAGGCCTTTAACTGGCTAGAAAGGAAAATAGTGATGACAATAAAATAAAGCCCCCTTTTCTCCCATCTTTTCCTGCATAAACATTATTTTATTCCCCATTTGGGATCCTATAGGGTGGCTGGGTTTTGCAGCCTGGGCGGGCCCCTCCGCAATGGTCTCTGTGGCAACTGCCTTCCACAGTGCCTTTGTCCCAGCTGTGCACTCCACCTGGCCGCCCTCTCCACTCTAACAGCTTGGATTTGGCCCCACCCCACCCCCCACCAAGGGCTCTAATTGACACTGGCCTCACTCCTTCTCAGACCATTTGCACTGATCTGTTTCCTGAAAGATGGTCAGCCCCACACAGTCCTTGCTGGTGGTGTCTGCTGGCTTGATGATTTCTGATCTGCATTCTATCTGTACATCCTTTGCAGACTGTGAGCCGTCTGTAGGCAGTGAGTGCTTGAACTCAGAGCAATACACTCTCAGGGTAGGAGGCCCTGGAGAGCATCTGACCTAGTCCCCTCACAGGGGAGGAGGAGGCAGTTTTAACTTCATTTGTCTAATGACAACAGCTACTGGCATTTGCAGTCACGCTTTAACAGTTTACAAAGCAGTGTTCACACCCATCAACTCGACTGATGCTAATGCAACCAGCCTACCCTGCCTGCCAGCCTGGGAACAGTGGGAGCTCCATTTTCCAGAAGGGGAAATTGGGGCCCAGAGAGAGAAAAAAGTACTTGTCCAGGGACACAGGGTAGATTTGGGGTGGGGGGTGACTAGGCTTTGCACCTGGAACTAGGCTTCAGTGATCTGATTTGTGCATGTCTCTTTCAATCAAATTTAATTAATAAACATTAATTGGGCACTTTCTACATGGTAGATACTGGGGAGGCAGTATGGAGTTGCCTCCATGGAGGTGTCTGACAAGGCCCCGCTCTTCTAGAACCTGCCTTCTGCTGTGTAAGATCTACAGGTGGACAAGATAATTAAAGTAATGATAAATGTTAAGACAATAAAACAGGGTAATGGGTCAGTGGGTGACTAAAAGGAGGGGTCTACTCTAGCCAGGGGGGATCAGAGAAGACCTCTTTGAAGGGGGAATGTGACAGCTGGAAACTGGATGATATAACTCCCCCATACAAAAGTGTGGAGAGAGTTCCAGGAGGAAATAAGTGCAAGTGCAAAGGCCCTGAGGTGGGAATATGCTGGCTACCTTCTAGGAATAGTCACTGAAGCATGGCAAGTCACTGGAGCGTGGCAGGGCATTAGGTCATAGAAGAGGAATATGGATTGTATTTGAAGTATAATGGGGCATCATCAAGGATTATAAGTAGAGAATGAACTGATCTGAGGTTAAGGAAGAAGTGTGAGCTTGGCTTAGCAGGGCCTGGGGGCAACCTGAGTGCTAACCCACACCACCATCCCTCTGGTCTGTGGGGCTGGCCTGGCCTATACCCCTACACTGAGACTCCATGATGTGTCCCAGCCCTCATTTAACTTGCTGTGTGAACTTGGGCAGGGTATTCACCCCCTTCAGACCCCACTTGCCACAAATGCAAAATGAGAGGATGGGCTGGAGTGGTTTCTCTGAGGCCACTTTCAGCCCTGACTCTCTTCTTGTTGTGGATTCAGTGGGCATAGCAGGACCTGCATCTGCTTCTCAGTCACAGCAGGAGATGCCAATAAATTCTGGGCCCCTCAGCTTCCCCAGAGGCCTTCTGCCTGAGGAGGAAGGTGGAGGGGCTTCTGAAAGGGAAATATGTGATTCTCGAGTGATGGAGCCTGGATTGAACATAGAAGTCACCTCTCTCGGTACACCTAGATCTCTGACTCCCATCCCAATGCAGCTTCCCTGCCAAGAGTCAGGATGGATGGGGGGCACATGGTCAGCTGTGGGTCAGATCACACCTGGACCCAGTGCCAGGCCAGGGGGAGTTTTCTTAGTAGAGATCCTAGTAGAGCTCAAGTTGTAATTCTGCCACTAGTTTGCTGTGTGACCTCAGGCAGGGCTCTTCTGCTCTCTGGGACTGAGCTGGCAAAGTCACAGATCTAACCTCATGAGCTCATGGACCGGCACTGTCCAATAGGACATAATACAAGCAAGCCCCATATATAATTTTTTATTTTTTAGTAGCCACATTAAAAAAAAAAGATGCAGGTGAAATTAATTTGAATATATTTAACCCAATGTATCCAAAATATAATTGTTTCAACATATAATCAGTGTTGAATTTTACATTCTTTTTTCACACTAATTCTTTGAAATCTGTTGTGTATTTTGTATTTCAGCATTGCTCAATTCACACTAGCCACATTTTAAGTGCTCTTAGCCACATGTGGCTAGAAGCTAGTGGTTACTGTATTGAAGTGCGTAAGTTTAAAATTGACACCAATAATTACCCTATGGAGTGAAAAGTGCTCTTCAATAAAGGCTGTCCAAATCCTTCAGGGGCACAGAGGAGGAGGGCAGTACCTCTGCCCAGAGCAGGAGGGAAGGCTTCTTAGAGGAGGTGATTGATGCCAGACAAAAAAATTTTACTGATGGCTAATATCTTTCCTCCCCCTTTTAAGAAAACCTTTTTCTACCTCATGATAAAAGTAGCATGGCAAATGCTACTTTTACCACTTTTACCACTAATTGGTAAAAATAAAGAAGGTGTAAGAAGAGTTAAGAAGGAAAATAAAACCACCCATAATTTCCTCAAACTGAGAGCCACTGTTATGTTTTGATTAATTTAATTTCAGACATTTTTCTAGGCACAAGTATTTTGCAAATAACTTTATTCTTGCTGTGTGCACAGAGCTGTGTCCTACTTCTCTCCCCAACCCCACCCCCTACCGAGCATTGTGGAGTGAGCATTTCCCCGGGTTGTTAAAAACTCTCATGCGAGAGTATTGTTGCTATTGGCTCTGTATTATCTAGGGAAGAGATGGCCATAAAGCCGGCAGCCCTTTGTGCCTCCCCGCTTCACCTGCAAACCCAGCTCGACTCTGGATCCTCCTCTGAGCACAGAGGCTGCAGGACTGTGGTGAGGAACTAGGTGGGGAAGATCCCCTGAAAGTCTTGCTTTGCATCACTGCTCACTGCCAGCCCTGGGTCTCTGTGACTCGGAGCTGATGAAGGCTAGGCTGCAGCTTGAGCAGCCAGTTTCCCCACTGCCACCTGGTGGTCCTGAAAGTTAATGCACTTTCCAGGAGCACCAGCGGACAGGAGGTGGCCAGGGCTAGGAAATGCAGGGTGTCCTGGATTTCCACTTTTGACCTCTGGGTAACCACCCAACCTGGTAACCAGCCTTCCGCGGTGGATGTCATTTGAGTTTTTATCTGGAGAAGGACTTCCATCCTGCTCATTTTCAGCGGGCAGCATGTATCCACAGCCTGTTCGCTCTCCACATCTGCTTTGATCCTCGTAACAACCTCATGAACCTGGAAGTCCTCCCCACACTACAGTGGAGGAAACATCAGCTAGGAGAGGAAATGACTTAGCTAAGGTCACTCAACAGACTCACAAATGCTGGGCTGGGAGCCAGGTCTCCTGAACTCCAGATTAAGGCCTTTTTAAATCTTTAGCTGTAATATGCTTGAAAAGGCATCAGATTAAATATTAGGGAACCTGAGTTCAAATCCCCATGCCACCATTTACCTTCCGCGTGGATTTGGGTCGTTGTCTCCCTTCCTGAACCTCAGTTTCCTTGTGGCAGGGAGCCCTGTTTGGAGATTAAAGGAGCCAGGCGGTGGGAAATGCCCCTGTAAATTGCGGAGTGCCCTACCTAGGTGAAAGGTTGTTGCAGTTGCCCGCTGAGCATGAGACAGGGTGCTTTGATCTTTTACGGCTGCTCACCTGGCCAGCCGTTTCCCAAGTTGCCTCTCTCTTGGAGTTTGAAAGAGCTGTTTTGATGGGTTTCTGGCAACAGAGGTGCAGCAGGGTGGGGTTGCTGGGCTGCTGAGCTGGGTGTGGAGGCACTGAAGGCCAGGCGAGCTGCTCCCATCCAGGCACAATTGAAAATAACTCAGACTAGGCTGGTCATGGCGGGTGGGGGAACGTAGGGAAGGGCAAGACATTATTTAAGGACCCTTGTGCATGAAAAGAAAGAGTCATAGAAACAGGTGTAGTTCAGCTCTCTAGAAAAGTTCTGGGATAAAAGTGGTGTCCCAGGAGGGCAAATATTATAGCTGGTTCACAGTTAAACAGTACTAGGCACAAGGAGGTGTTTTGTATGTATTTACCAAATGGATGAGTGGGTGGATGGATGGATAGATGGATGGGTGGACAAAGAGGAGGGAGAATGATTGCAGGTAGGCAGGCTTCCAGGAGGTGGTGATGGGTAGGCTTCCAGGAGGTGGTAACATATGAGCTGTGACAATTATCTGGATTGCAAGGAGTTGACTCAGGACACATCTGGCAATCAGAAAACAGGGATCTCTATTCTGTTATCAGGACTTAATGGAACCCAGAAAAGCCTGGTAGGCCAGAGCATGGTTTGTGATTATTCAGAATCTAAGGCCTCTCTAAACTTGGAGGTACGTCTAACCAGGGGTGTGCCGAGCATTTCGCAAATGTTATCTCATTCACCCTCAAAAGCTTCCCTCAGGGTACTTGTTTGAGGCTTTTGCATACTTCCTTTTCTCTGCAGGCTCTCCTCTGCACCAACCCTCACTGCCTGACTCTGTGCCCCTCCAGAGAGACTGAGATTGGCCCAACCAGCACTTCACCCAGTATGGGCAGAGCATTCATGCCACTGCTTGGGCCCCTGGCCATTCCCAAGTTCTGCTGCTCTGGGGTCCCATGGGAGAGCGAACACTCTGCCCAGGATCTCAGGTGGGTTGGGGCAGTGTCAGGACTAGAACTCAGGTCTCCTGGTGCTTTTCTTCCTGCATCCAGTTGGAAAAGGCATCTGGGGTCCAGGAGAGGTTCTGAGAAGGAGGAAGGAGAAGGAGTTTGAAGGTAGTGGGATCAAACTTCTCAGCCTTCTCTTGGACAGACTCTCTTCCTAAGCAGTGGGCCTTAAGCTATGCCTCAATCTAAGTGATGATGAGGGCAGAACTCTAGATTTTTTCATTCGGAAGAGCCTGGCATGAGCTTCTCCACTCCTCTCATTTTATAAATGAAGAAATTGAGTCTCAGAGAAGGAAAGTGACTAACTCCAGATCACACAGCAAGTTAGTAGGCCATAGGATGAGACGTTCCCTGGGTTATGGAGGGGAACTGGCCATTGATCTCAGGCTTCCAGCTACAGGGGTGGTAAAAGGAGCTCAAGGAGAGTCCAAGGAGACCAGGCAGGTGGTCCTCATCTTTCTAGGCCTATCTAGAAGGCTGGGCAGGGTTCAGCATTGTCACTGCCTGAGATGCATTGGAACAGCCCGCCTGTCGATGCTACCTATTAACTAATAGTCTATTTTTCGCCCTGGGATCAATTTTTAAATGCAAACGGTATGTTTTATCACATATTTGAACACTTAACATCCACCGATTATGATCCCTGAGCAGGGGCCAGGCCTTCTTTCCTCTGGCGGTTCAAGGGCTGCAAGCAGCTCCAAGGGACACACGAACACGGGGACCAAGGGTATGGGTTCAAGCTTCTTCCTCCTGAATTCTGACTCTGCGCCACCCCCGTGATATATTTGGGAGGGGCAAGCAGTAGGGTGGCATGAGGGGACAATGGTTGAAAATCAGGAGCCAGTCCTTGCCCAGGACATTTTCCTCCACTTAATTAATAGCACAAAGGGAGGCTGGGTCTGCATTGGATTGTGGGGATTATGCAAATGAGGCCATAGAAAGGGAGATTTCCGAAGCTCCTGGTTGTTCTGGCCACAGTAAAGGACTGTCCAGAAAAGGTCACAGCTGTGACTAGGACAATGGGGGAAGCAGTTGGAGGGATCCTGGCTTCCCGGGACCAACCCTGGAGCCAGAACACCTAGAGGGAATGTGGGGGTAGGTTTTCCTAGAAAGCAGCTTGGATTGGTCACCCTCATAGGAACTCAGCCATCGAACCCAGAGCTTAGTTCTTTTCCGAGGAGACAGAGGCAGAAGAGAAAAGGTGAAGCCCTTGGAGTCAGGACTGGGTTTGAATCCCTGCTCTGCTATCTACTGGCTGTGGAAGCCTCGATGAGCTATTTCAGCCCTGGAAGCCTCAGTCTCCTCATCTGGGAGATGGGGGCAGTGGTGGCACCCTCACAGAGCTGATGTGAGGACAGAGTGAGATCCAGTCACCCAGCTGGTGAGTGGCCGAGCCAGGACGATGAGCTGGTTCCTGGCTGGGGGCTGTGCTGTCCTGTTTCTCTTACCTTCCTCAGCAGAGGGAGGCAGGTGGCAGGTACTTTAGGGTCGAGGGACCTGGGAGCCAGGCTTGGCTTTCTCGGAGTGTGTGTGTGTGCTAGGAGGGGCATGTCAGGTGTGCTCCCACCCCTGAGCAGGGCCTGGCCGGTCAGGGACCCTCACTGCCAGCTTATAGATGCAGCTGAAGGGCCCTGATATCCGTCAGGTTTGACCTGTCATTTTAGAGTTGGGAAACTGGGGTCCAGGGAGGGGAAATAAGCCACTCAAGGTAGCAGATGGAGTTGCCAGCAGGTCTCTTGTCTCCCAGCCCAGAACTTTCTTTGCTCCCTGACCCCCCACTCACCGCAGCAGAATTGACTTCTGAGCCACCAACTGCATCATGGGCTGAAAATGTTTGCTGAGCTTGAGTCATGAGCTCTGAGCTAGATCCTGGCGTGGGGACAGGCACGAAAGCTGAAAAACCTTCATACCTGTCTGACCACAGAGAGAGGCCCAGACACGAAGGGGGGCTCTGGTTCGGGCGACAGATGCAGGGGCTAAGATGGGGGAGTGGGGGCAGAGAGGAACAACAGACCCTGCTCCCTGCCCTCCAGGAACTCACAGTCTGGGGTAGTCAGACCTGTGATGATAACAAGCCACCTCCGTAAGTGTCATTTATCAAGAGCTTACCCCATAGCATGCATTGTGCTATAGGTTTAATGCTCATTCTCTTTATTAATCTTCACAACAATCACTGGCTGGTGTATATAATAATAATAATGATATATAAAATAATGATACAATAATACAACAGTATCACACATAGAATATAGTGGTAGCACCTGTATAATAATATCACCTATAGACTATCACAGCCATTTCACAGATAAGGGCATTGAGTCTCAGAGAGACTGTATAACTTGCTCCCGGTCACACAGCACGACAGCAGGTGACGGAGGTAGTATTCACACCCATTTCTGCAGGTCCCCAGGCCTGTGCTCTACTACTATTGTCCAATACGGTGGCCACAGGCCACAGGTGTTTACCGAGCACTTGAAATGTGGCTAGTATGAACTGAAATGTGCCACTAATGTAAAATACACACCGAATTTCAAAGCCTTAGTAAGAAACAAAAAAGATATCTCATTAATGTTTTTTTTTACATTGGTGACATGTTAAAATAATATTCAAGATATATTGAGTTGAATAAAATATGTTACTAGCATAAATTTCACCTATTTCTTTTTACTTTTTAAAACATGGCTACAAGAAAATCTAAAATGACACACGTGGCTGGCATTGTCTTCCTATTAGACAGAGCTGCTCTAAACCAGTGCTGTCGGTAGAACTTTCTGCAGTGATGAAAAGATTCCATTCTGCGTGATGGCAGCCACTAAGTCATATGTGGTTATTGAAAACTTGAAATCATGAGTACTGTGACTGAGAAAGTGAATTTATAATTTTACCTCATTTTAATTAATTTACATTTGAATTTAAGTTGCCACATGTGACTAGTATTGCCGCACTGGACAGTGCAGCTCTGAACAGTTATGCTTTTCTGTCCCGTGAAGACAATTAAGCACCACAGTGTGTTACAGGTGTCCTGAGAGATGAGTTATACTGGGTATGGAGGCACCAGGAGGGGCTCAGTGGACATTATTGTCTCTGTTGTAGCTGTGGAAACAGAGATCAGAGAGATTTAGAGATTGCCCAGGGACACACAGCTTGGAGGTAGAGTCAGGTGAGCCTCACTTTAAGCCCTGGGCTTGTCCTCAAGGTTTGCCCCCTCCTTTGCTGGGGGACTGTCTCCAAGGAGCCCCTCCAAGGCTAACACTGTTCTGCAGCCCCTGCCCCCAGAGCCCACCCAACCTCCCATCACTCTGCTGGAAACCCCGGATGTGGTCACTTGCATCAGTCTGCCCTCAGGTAATGCTAACACCTGCTGCAGGTCTCTCCCCGGCACCCCTTCCCCACCCTCATCCCTCAGCACTTCATGCTCTAATGGCAACTTCTCTATGCCAGCCACACCCTGTCTCAGCCCATCCCTCCTGCATGCTCACCAGGCCTTTCCATCGGGTCCCATACTCTTCTCCTGGAAGGCTCACTGCCCTTGCCCATGGCTTGCTAGGTTTCTATGTCTTCTCAGACTTCCTGGGCACTTTAAAATGCAGAACTTGAACTCTCATCTCTTGTGGAAGCAATACGAGAAGCAGCCAGGTGTGCTATGGTCCTGTTGGGTTGACAAGGGGTTGGGTTCCAACCCAGCTCTGTCACAATGTGTGTGACTCTAGGTAAGTCACTTTCCTCATCCCTTAAATGGAAATAATGATACCACAGGGTTCTTATGAACATTAAATGTAGCAAAGGATGCAAAGACTCCTGTTCACTGTAAAGGGAAATACAAACATGAGAAATCATGATGGCATTCATTATGAGCACCTACCAGATCCTCTGCCGAGCATGTTCATGCTGTTGTGGTTTGAAACTATGTCATCAGATTCTTAGGTCGTCTTCCCTTCAAGAAGTGTTGCCTAATCTCCTCCCCTTGAAAGTGGTCTTGACTTAGTGACTTGCTTCTAACCAATAGAATAAAGCAGAAGTGATGAGTCCCGTTCACAAAAAGGCACTGTGTCTTTCTCCTCTTGCTTGGATTACTCATTCTGGGGGAAATTAACTGCCATGTCTTAAGGACACGCAGGTACATACAAGGAAGCCCAGGTGGTCAGGAACAAAGGCCTCCTGCAAATAGCCAGCAAGGAGCTGAGGCTCCAGCCAATAGTCACACGAGGGAGCCAACTGGGAAGTGGATTCTCCAGCCCCCGGCCAAACCTTCAGATGACTGCAGCCCCTGCTGGCAATCTGACTGTGACCTGGTGAGAGACCCCAGAACCACCCAGTGAAGCCACCTTTGAATTGCCCACCCACAGAAACTATGAAATAATAATTGTTTGTGTTATTTTAAGCCATGGAGTTTGAGGACTAATTTGTTATATAGTAATAGCTAACTAAAACACATGTGCAATCTCACTTAACTCTCATAATATAATGATGTGGGTATTGTTATTATCCCCATTTTTCAGATGAGAAACCCAAGCCTCAGAGCACTGGAAACACTTGCCAAAAGCCACTCAGTAAGGATGTGGCAGACTTGACACCTCAATACTGGTGCATTTGAATTAAAAGCTGTGTGTGTGGAAACTTGTGCCATACAGCTCCTAGAGGTGCTCCAATGACTAATGTAGGTCTTTCTGGGCTCCACTATGAGCTGACTCACTCCCAAGAACAGGCGCTGAACTATACATTTTTGCCTAATCCCCATGCCTAGCAACTAGTAGGTGCTCATTAAATGTGTGTTTGAATTACAGACAGGCATTTGGTTCATGTGTGGCCCTGGGCAGGTCCCTTGGCCAAATCCATCCAAATATTTATGGGATCTAGTTCAGGATACACATGGAGTTCCACATACCATATATCTGGATATTTAAAAGTCATAAGTCAAACTAATCAATAGTAAAGAGCTATGATAAATGCACCTTCATTATGACAAAGCATAAAATATACGTAAGACTATGGTTTTTATATGCCTGAAAATCAGCCAAGTATTAAAGATGACTGAATCTAATTATTACTGCCTGGTTGTCTCTTGAAGGGCTTGATAATGTTTGAGCAAGTGATAAAAACACACATGATTCATAAGTCATTACATATTTATTCTAGCAATTTTGTTTTTTCCTGTCTGTATTTCAGCAAAATCAGTAATTGTGTGGTTATAATCAATATTTTCCCATAATTTCTGTTCTGTTGATGGCAATGTGAAATTAGACAACCTTTCTCATGTCATTGTATTTCTTAGTTTTAATTAATTTTAGTTGGGAAACACTGGCTCTGTTGAGGATGTAGTAACAAATTGTCAATAATATTCTTAAAACAACATTTAGATTAGGAAATGAGCCATACACTTTACATAGCAAGCTTAAATGTGGTAATGGGTTGTGTATGATAACTCATGACTATTGTGGAAACTATTACAAACTATTTAAGTGCTTCCTATAAATCCTATCACGCATATCTTGGTTTTTACTGTCTCTCAGAGCAATATCTAGATGCAACACTCATGTAAGCAATTGGTGTCACGCTTAAAGCATGTCACAGCTAGACCTGCTTATTTACAGATTTAAGTGTAATGTGAATGATTGAAGATTGCAAAATATTCCTCAGCTGCCCTGTGCAACTCTTGCAAATTCCATGCCTTTTTTGAGTACCTCTGGAGCTGCAAACTGGAACACAAAGTGAGGCAAGGAAATGGATGCTTGCTACTACTGGCAATTTACTGCATTTTGCTAAGAGGAAGGATTTAGCAAGTTAATTAATTTGTCTTTTCTCTTATCTAAGAGCAAAGGCTTTTCTTACACTGCTCAAAGCCTCCCTGTGCTCTGAAGCAGCATCCATTTATGATGTCAGCAGCCCCACAGCCCACAAGTGTTGGTGGCATTTGGATGCCACCGTCTTTTGTATTAAGGATGCAGAGGAAGAGATGAACAGAAGTGTTTCCCTTCCCCTCCCTGGGGCCTGAGCCATCTCAGTCATGAGAGTGGATGGGGATGGGGATGGGGATGGGATGTGTCAAGTGATTGAGGTTCCCCAATGTCCCTTGGTATATTGTTTGTGTTTGTGACATGTGGGTCTCTGTGCTACTCCTATGTGGCCTGGTAGACTGGCTGGTGCATGAGCTGTGCAGAGACCGAGAGTGTTTAAAATTTTTCGTAACAATATAGCATTGCTGCTACATCCCAGCTCGCGTTCATTTTTGGAGTAATTCATCTTTTTGTAGTTACTTCATAAAATGTTCGAAGACACATATATTTCTCTCATTTCCTGTACAATCGCAGTACTGTTACTTTATGAAGCATTGACTGTCATTTTCAAAAGAGCACTTCTATATTGGCATCTGTGTCATTTCAAGTTATTAAACATTTTTTTATTGTGGTAAAAAACACACAACATAAAACTGGCCATCTTGACCATTTTTAAGTGTACCGTCTAATAGTGTTCAGTCTATTCACTGTGTTGTGCATGTTTTGTGTTGTCCAAAAATTTTTTATCTTGCCAAATGCAAACTCTATACCCTTTAAACAACAACTTTCCTTCTCACCCCTCCACTTCTGCCCTTGGTAGCCACTATTCTACTTTCTGTTTCTTACGAATTTGACTTCTTTAAGTACCTTGCTAATAGCTCATTTTTTGTTGTCTTCTGTAGAAGTATCATTCTGTGACAGATGGGAAGTTTAAAAAGCAAAATGGTCCTTTGTGAAAGATAGTTTGAGAAGCGCTGCTGGCCAAGTTCAGGGCCTAGACCGGGGCCCTTCTTGCACTGGTGGGTCTAAAAGTATTTCCGGTTTACTTTGCTGGACCTCAGTTTCCCTGGGTGTACATAGTGGTGACCGAGCAGCAACGCTCTGAAGGCCTTGCAGCCAGAGAGCCCTGGGATGCTCTGGGCATTGTGATTCCCCGAGTCGGAACTGGCTGGCTGGGCGGTCGCTCACTGTACCCTCCTGGCAGGCCCTATGTTAAGTCCCATTTCACATGCCAAGGACTCCTTTGTCTCCACTGACACCTGGTTTCCTGCCTCTGCCATCACAGAAGGGCCTTCTCATGGATGACACACACAGGTGACTTCCACTGCTCCATGCCCTGGTCACAAAGGTTCATGGCATTTCCCCACCAAATCCACATTCCTCTTTGGTTGACTGTCTCTCCTGTTTCCCATGATTCACACTAGAGCTGAAAGGGATGAGTTGATGTTAATGAGGTCCAGTCAAGGAGGGGCCCCACATCTAGATTTCAGAGCTGAAAGGGACTTGCTTCTGTTTTTTCTCTTACTTCACAAGTAATACATAATTACTGAAGAACAACCCCAAGAGACAATATAGTTAAAAAAAATCAATCCTAATCCCAGCACCCAATGATAACAATCTTTAACATTTTAGTGAATATTTTGCCTGTTCTTTACATACATTCTAAACCCACATTAACAGGAATGTGCTACCTGTATTCTTTATAATCTGTTTTTTCCATTCAACATTTTTTCTACATCTGCATATGCACAGCTACATCATCAGCTTAGCTACAGGGTTTGACGGTATTGACTAACACTGTCATCAAAAGTACCAAGAGTGCCCATTTTAGCTCATGTCTGCCAACACTGAGTATTAACCACTTTTTATTTCATTGTTGTTTTAACTTATATTTAATTGGTAGGGTGCTGGACATGTTTTCCTTATGCTTATTGGTCAATTATACTGAAACGTATTTTGGAGTTTATCCATCTGGCCCTTTATTTTGACAGCTGTGAAAACAGGCACAGAAGTGAGGAGCTTTTTCCCCAAGCAAGTTAGGGACAGACCAGAATGGAAACCTAGTTTTTCAGTGCTTAGGTGAGGGGTTTTCCCATTACTCTGGGGACCCTTGAGCTGACAGAGGCAGATACAGTGTCATGAATCGAGAATAGAAAGTGCTCCTCCTGTGGCCCGTGTCACTGAGTGATACTAGTAAGTAACTCCTCCTGTCTGAGCCCCAGTTTTCTCACCTGTAAAATGAGGAGGTTGGTTGAGTCAGTCGCTCAGGTCTTTTTCAGCTCTAAGGTTAAGATAAGGAAAAAGACTGTGCACAGCCCTTTCTAGGTTATAAAACATTTTTTTTTAAGTAGAGAGGAGGGATATTGTCATTAACGCCTTCTTACCAGTAAGCAGAGGCTCAGAGAGCTCAGATGGCTTAATCTGGAAGAACTACTACAACTTCAGTCAAATCTATTAGCCATCCTCTGAAACAGCTTCTAACAAGATAGCTGCCTTGAAACTCCTCCTATACAGAAACTCTGGACCCACTGATGTCGATATACTTGGCACAGGCTATTTATTCAGCTACAAAATGCACTGAGCACCTACTGAGTGCCAGGCTCTGAGCTAGGGGCAGGGGATACAGAGATGAGCAAGGATCTTGGAATCTGGCGAGGGAGATGCACCAACACAGACCATTTCAATAGAGGGTGATGGGTACTTTGAAAGAGGGTAGTGTGAGAGTGGTAGCAGCCCAGAAGTTGAGAGACAGCAGGGCAGACTTCCTGGAAGAAGTGGTGCCTGGCTCTCATCTTGAAGAAGGAGTAGGTGATAGCCAGGCAAAGAAGGACAAAGAGGGTGTTTGGGGCACAGGAAACAGTATGGGCAGAGATCTGGAGACAAAGCGGGAACAGCCCCTTTAGGGAAATTTAAAAAGCCACAGGGCTTGGGCTCAGTCCAGCAGACTGAGAAAACTTAGCAATATGTACTAATTCATTTCAAAGTAACAATAAGAAAGACTTTATACATAAATAAATAATGTATTTTTATTAAGGATAACAGTATTTTCCAAAATAAAAGTACTTAGTGGGCATTGCTTTACATCTCTGCAGATGTCTTTTATGTCTGGCTTATTATCATGAAACAATTTTGATCACACAAGCTCCCCCAAAGGGTCTTGGGGATCCCTGGAGCACAGTGTGAGGTGGATGCTTGACTGAGGATATCCTGGAAGCTGAGGGGCCAGCGAGGAGGAGCTTTTGCCTCCCAGACCCTCATGGGGGTGGAGACAGAGCAGACACTGAGCTCCGAGAGAGGAGGGGCAGGGCTGAGAGATGTTAAGGGGGATGGGCTACGGGGCGTGGCCCTGGCTTAGGTGCGGGGTGGGGGTGGGGGGCTGGGGGCTGAGCCAGGGCTCTGGTTGAGGAACAGGTTTGGGGAGGAGACGATAAATATCGTCTCTGGAACTTTTTGGGTTTGAAGTGCCTGTGGCTTCCCATGTGCCACGCCCACAGATTGGCGCCTGGATGAGTTTGTGGGAAGGGAGTGTCACTTAGGACAGAGCTGCCATGAACCAGGAGGAAGGTCCCCAAGCTGCCGTGCACCCACCTCCATTCTGAGACCAAGGCAGGGAGGGTAGGGGTGTGGGGAGGCCGCACACCAGCGGCGCAGGGGCCGTGGCGGGGGAACATGTGCGGTCTGTCTAGTCCCAGCCTTGCTGCGCAAACACTGTGTGATTCCAGCCAGCTTCAGGGAGGAGTAGCCAAGGAGAGGCTTATCCAGGGCTCAGCCCAGAGGGAACTGGGGACACGGTGGGGCGGTGGGGTGGGCTGGAGGCCCAGGAGCTGGAAGAGCTCCAAGGGGTGCAACAAGGTGTCCAGCTAGGGGTGGAGGAATTTCAGGGGAGGAGCATGTCCAGGGCTTCAGTGAGAAAGGGACCAGAGGGGGTTTTCCTCATCTTTGAATCTCTGCCATGTTTTGAGAATCCAGACACCTTGCTGGGTGGAGGCAGGTGCTGGGCCAGGTGACCCCATGCGGGCCCTTCCAGCTCTAAGCCATGAGCCTGACCTCAGCCCCATGCTCTGAGAGTATTCTGTGGGGTCCCTTATGGTTGTAAGAATGCCAGTTCCAGGCTGCCCTGGCCCTTCCTCAGACAACTGAGTGAGCTCTGCCCATGCGCTGGCCCCACACTGACCTAGCCGTTTACGGGCCGAGTGAGCGATGTCACCAGTCACCCACCTCTGGCCTCTATTTTCCTCTCCAAGGGCTTTATCCCCAGCATTCTCTCCCCCTATGTTGGCAAGATGGCTTCCTACATAGCAAGCCAAGCATGAAGAGGGCTCCCTTTTCTCGATATTTGTCCCTAAGATTCTGGATGGACTCTTGTTGGCTTGACATGAGTCACATGCCCAATTTTTCAAGAGGTCACTGTGGCCGGCAGAGAATGGAGGATGCCGACCGGCCAGGCATGGGCCCTGCGCTCACTCTTGGAGGGGGAGGTGGGATGGATGGGGGCAGCAGTATCAGCCCCTCCCAAACTGCATGGAGAGCCAGCAGGGCGGGCGAGAGGCTGCTTCCCAGAGAAGGGGCTGCACCTCAGGCAGCTGACAGCCATTCCCTCAGGGCCGATGTCCATGAGGCTAAGGAAGTAATGAAACCTGGGAGTAGCCAGCGTCCAGCTCCCCCTCACAGGGAATGCAGATCTGGGGCCCCCACGCAGTCCTAGGGCCTCAGTTGGCCTCAGTTTCCATCTTGGCCCCCCAAGCCTTGGCCGTGGGATCTTGAGCGATTCATTTCTTCTGAGTGTTAGTTCGCTCCTCTTAAAAGGGAGGCTTTATAAGAAGAGGAGAGGACACAGAGATGAGGCCACGGGAAGGCCACGCTGTCACAGCCAACAAACGCCGGGAGCCGTCAGAAGCCAGAAGAGGCAAGGAAAGATTCTTCCCTAGAGCCTTCAGAGAAAACCTGGCTCTGCCACACTTTGATTTCAGACTTCTGGCCTCTGGAACTGCAAGACAATTAACTTCTGTTGTTTTAAGTCACTTAGTTTGTGGAAGTTTATTGCAGCTGCCCTAGGAGACTAATAATCTGAAATGATTTTATTTATGTGTTTATTCTCCTCCTTCTCCCCAAGGGATCAACTCCACGAAGCCAGGTACCATCTATTTTTGTCACAGCTGTGTCCCCGGTGTCTGGAACTGTACCTGTTGCATAGTAGATGCTCATGAAATATTTGGTCAAATCAAAGAATGGGTAAATGACTGAGCCCTTTGACCCAGCATTCTCAAACGATGTTTCTTCAGCCTGGCCCCAACCTGCCACTGATGTTAGGTCCTTCCACCCACCTTTCAGACATTTGCTTTTGATGAATTGCTCAGGTGACAGACCAGTTTCCATCCCCTTTTCACCCTCACACTACCTCTGCTGGGGCAGCACAGCCCAGTGATGACAAGCTTGGAGGTGTGGGGACGCCAGACCTGGTTTAACTTCTGGCCCTGGCTTGCCCTGTGGGGTCACTCAGACAGGTCTCTTAGCTCAGGTTTCTCCTCTTGAAAATGGTGATAGGACCTCCATCCTTTTAGTGTCTGGAACACCAATAAATGGCAGCTGTAATCAACTCTCCCTGGATGTCCTATCTTTCCCATGGGACTGGCCCCAGTCGTCTCCTCCTGCAGGAAGCCCTCCCAGACCATCCCTGCCCTGGTCCTTGCTTTCCCCAGCTCAGACTCCCTTGCTGCTTGGCACAGCCTACCCGGGATCATTAATTCTCTTTTTGAGCATACGTGGTCTGTATCCCTGGCTGCCTCAGCCGTTGGCCATGTTTTAATGAGGATTTCTCTTTGTGAATAAAGAAGCAGGCCTTTGATCTCCCTTTTGGAATAGGCTGTCTTTGATAGTCTGCACTAAGTAACTGCTGAGAGCTGGGCCGGAATTCAAGTCTGGGCACTGCTGCCACTTGCTGTCAGACCTTTGGCAGGTGACCTTCCTTCTCCCAACCTCAGTTTCCCCATAAGTATGAGGGCCCATGCAGAGTAGACATTCTATTGTATGTAAATTTGCTAATCCATGAATCCAGAGAAATGTGATCTCAGCCCCAGTTTCTTTTGAAACATCCCCTCCTTAAATTCCATCTACAAATCCGCAATTATCCCCAGCTCACTGAGGAGGAACAATGAGGCCCAGAGAGGCAAAGTGACTTGTCCAAACCGCTCAGGCAACAGAGGTAGGATCTGAACCCTGGCTGCCTCATTCCTGGTCTTGCTTATTCCCATGATCCCCAAGGCCAAAGTTAACTGGAAATGTGGTCAGCTGGTGATACCCTGAGGTGAATCAGAATCAGGACCCACAGACCCACTCTGCTCTGGAAAGGGGCAGTCTAAGAATTTTGGGCAGTATAGGTCAGGCTGAGAGGTTGAAATGGGGGTCCCTGGGGGCATAGGACGTGGGAGGTTTATTGGGGGAGCAGGATTTGGAGGAGGGACCATTTCCAGAGATGAGTAAAATTCTTATGGAACTTCTTAAATCACTTAGTGGCCCTGGTTCTTGGAGACAGGGACGTTTGCGGGACCATGTAGCCTGGCCATGTGACAGGAAGAGGGAGGCTATGAGAGGAGAGGCTGCCTGGGGTTGGCGCTCCTGCACTGACTGCAGCCCCTTGCCCTAGAGGGATGCAATCACTGGGGGATGTTCCCAGGAGAGCCCCTGGCACACGGAAAGGGCCACAAAGTCGGGTTCCATGGGGGAAAGTGTGTCACAGCCAGGGTAGGGCCAGGGAAAGCCACAGAGAGGGAAGAGACAGAATGTGAGAGATAAAGACATTAAAAGAGAAAGAGACAGAGAAACAGAAAGCAAGGCAAGCAGGGAAAAATAGAAAGGAAAGAGGGAGGCAGGGGACAGGGAGAGGGGAGAACCAGGATTCACTCCCATTCTTGGGCCAAACCAGACCTAGGGAACGGCACAGTGAGATGGCTTACTCAGCTAGGTTTGACAGGAGCATAAAAACTCTGGCCACCCTGCCCCCATGTGGTTCCTTGGTGGACAAGGCATAGATTCTGGGCCAGACCCCTTGAAGGTTGGGCAGAGGGTGACTGGAGGCCTGGCTATACTCAGGAGTTGGTGATCTTCCAGGAATCAGCACCTCCCCTGAGCCTCAGTTGAGGCATCTGTAAAATGGTCAGAGTTGGGCCCAGGGGTGTGCGTTTGTGTGTGCATGTGTGAAGGAGACCCCTGGGCTCTGATGCTCTGGGTTCCACTAGCCCTGGGCTCTGGGCCTTATGGGGGTGGGGCTGGAGGCACCTGGCCTGCAGTCCCCTCCCTGAAACGGATCCAGCTGCGACTTCCCCTGCTCATCCCAGCGCCTCCCTTTCCCTTGCTCCTGGCTCCTTCCTCACTCTGCCAGACGAACCCCAACCACGGAAAAAATGAGTGTATGTGGCCAGCCATCAAAAGGCGGAAACTCATTGTTTTCTTCCTGTTCTGGGGTCCGTCCTGTTCAGGCCCATTTAACACCAAAAGCGGCAGCCATTATTGGGCACTTCCTGTGTGCCAGCCAGGCCCGGAGCTAAAGTCTTAGATAAACCATCCTGTAACCCTCAGAATTACCCTCTTCCCAGATGCCTACTTTACAGAGGAGGAGAGTGGGGTCTGCGGGGTGGTGAGGATGGAGGCCAGAGATGGCAGAGCTGGGCCTGGAACCCAAGAGCAACTGAATCTAAAGCCAGTGCTCTCCCGGCACCACCCCAGTGCAGGACTACAGGGGAGCTGGGCGAGCAGCCAGGTGGGTGCATTCAGGTCCTAGTCCTGCCACTACCCTTAAGAAAGTTGCCTCCCCACTGAGCCTCAGTTTGTTCATCAACAAAATGGGACGAATAGTTTCTGAGTGCTCCCCAAAACTGTTGTGAAGAGCTCCACCGCTAATAATAGCTAAAATTTGGGGGTACTTAGACATGAACTAGGCACCATTCGAAGTGACTATAACTAATGAGTTAATTCATTTAATGCTCATAACAACCCTATGGGGTGGTTAATCTAATCCCCATTTTACAGGTAAGGACCCTGAGGTACTGACTGAGGGCTGGGACCAGAATGCAGAATAGAGCCAAGATTTAACCAGGTCTGTGACCTTGGGCAGATCGCCTTCTGCCACCCTGCCTCAGTTTCCCCATTTGTCCAAGCGTCGCAGTAAGAAATAGAGGTGGTTATGGAGCCTGGCTCAGCAAACAGCAGCTTCATGGATGAATGAATTTAGATTCGGCCCCCAGCTGAGATCCCAGCTCTGCCGTTTAGCAGATGGGTGGCAAGAACAACTGACTTGGCCTTCCTGAACCTGTTTGTAAAACATGGCGCTGCAAGGAAAAGATACGGGATGCATACGAAGGGCCCCGCAGAGTGCAGGGCACTTGAAGGAGGACCTTGGAGCCCAGCCCCTCCCTCCTCTGTGCCCTGCCCCAACCGGGGACAGGGGTGTGGGAAGGGAAGGCACAGGGCAGGCGGGATTAGCCCAGGGTCCCCCTCCTGGGGCGGCGCTTTTAACTAAGTTCTCCCCCAGGCTCAGCCCTGCCCCCTCCCAGGACCCGGGCCAGGCCTGTGTTTGCCGTGGGGATCTGGGCTGGCCCGGCCCCGTCTTTCATTCCCGGGGAAGCTTTTGCTTGCTTTCTGCCGTGGGGCCAGGCGCCGGCTACAGCGGGCTCCCTGGGAGCAGATGGGCCGCAGTGGGAAAGCCAGGCGGCTGGCCCTAAGAGGATTGGCGCTTTTCTTCCCACCCTTTGTGCCGCTCCCCATGGCTGCCTGCGCCCAGACCACAAAGGCCGCTTGTCTGGCTGCCTCTGGGGGTGCAGGGGTCACAGCTGACAGCGGCGCCCTTGGAGACAGCGGCACCCTGTGTGCACAGGAGAGCCCAGGACCCGGAGCACCCAGGCTGCGGGAATGGCCGCAAGTCCTGGGCTACACCCGGGGTTGGCTGGAAGCACGGTTGCATGTAGGGACTGGTGCAGGGAGTAGGGGGTGGCGTAGGGCAGTCTGTTAGAGGGGCCCACAGAGGGCATGTGTCCTCTGCCATCACCTTGTGGAACCAAAGCCCAGAGAGAGGTAGGAACTAGCCCAAGTCACACAGCGAGTGAGTGGCCCACCAGGACTTACTCCCAGGGCCCCCAATGCCCTGCAAAGCTCCCTGCGATTTTGGAAATGGGGTGTCCCTTTCCTGCTGTTTATTTCCTGTGTCTGTGGGGTTCAGAAGAATTAGAAAAGAAAGGTTGGGGCCAACAGAAACTGGAGGGACTTGGCAAGCTGAAGCCTTGAGACCCAGGAATAGCCCTAGAGGGGGCAACTCATGACTCAGAGGCCAAGCTCCAAGTGAGAGGTGGCAGCTGGGGAGAGTAAAGAGATAGGAATGATCTAAACTATGAGTTTATTTCTAAAAATTGCTGATTGAATGCCTACTCTGGTGGGTGCTGAGAAAACAATAAGACCCAATTCTTGGAGGCTTCTCACTGTGCAAGAGGGACAGATTTGTATAGAACAAGCTCTAGACCAGGCCAGCCTGGGTCCTACTAACGTCTCAGGCCAGGTAATTCCTTGCTGTGGGGCTCTCCTGTGCACTGTAGTGTGTCTGACATATCGTTGACCTCACCGCCACTGGATCTCAGTAGCACCTCCCGTCCTGTGACAAAAAGTCCCCAGATATTGCCAAATGTCCCCTAGAGGGCAAAATCACCTTGGTTGAGGACCATTGGTCTAAATTATAATTCTGGTCATTTGTCTGTTCATATATTCAACACGTTTCCTGAGCTCTGAGTCTAGGGCCTAGAGCTACAGCTCTGGTATTACAGGTATTGAGTCCATGCCTACTGCATTTGTTTGCTGGAGGAGGGAGTTAAATATTCCATGTGGGGATGAAATGGGAACCAGGGTTACCCAAAGCCTTCTGAATTAGGTGACATTTAGCCAGACCTGGAAGGATGAATAGAAGGTACTGGGACAGAGAAGATGGGAAAGAGGATATTCCAGGACAGAAAGGTCACCCTGGATTTGTTCCCCTGGGGTGTGTGGAGGGCCTACAGCGTGCAGGACGTCTCTGGGGATACACATGGACCAAGACAGGCTCCTTCTGGCATGCAGAGGGCTCAGGGCCTGCAGAGAAGTGTCTCTACCCTGTCTGGGGGCTGCAGAGGGATTGCGAAGGGCTTCCCAGAAAAGGGGAGTCAGGCGCCAGCCAGCTCTTGAGGCTGAGGGAGCTGGAGGCGGGATCTGGGCAGATTATGGGTGTCTGGCAGTGCAGCCCTGAAACGAATCGCCAGATTAGAATCACCAGATAAAAGACTGAGTAGAGAAAGATATGCCTGTGAATCTCAGAATACAAATTATTTTTGAAACTTTGCTTTCATGCATTATCTTTAAATATTAATAACCGACATTTTTAAGAAGCTTCATGCTCTGTCAGGCACTGTTCTAAAGCACTTCATGTGCACTAACTCGTCAAGCCCTCACAACAGCCCTATGAGGGAGGTATTTTTATCATCTCCATTTTGCAGACAAAGAAACTGAAGCACAGAGAGAGGAAGTACGTTGCCCAAGGTCACACAGCTGGCAAGTGGCTAAGCCAGAATGTGGACCCAGGCAGTCTGGTTCCAGAATCTGTGCTATCTGTTGTTATACTGCCAAAATGTAGAGTTTGTTTAAAGTCTGCTTAACCTCAGCTATTTGTAAAGTTCTGTAACCTTAATATAAAAGCAAAACAAAGCAATGGTGTTACATTTTATAGGTTGTGGTGGAGGGATAGTAACTGGAAAATCACCTTCTGGAATCTCAGGGTAACCCTGTACTTTGGCAATGACTACCACCACCTGGTGGCAGTGTACCCCAAATGGACAAGCCATGACATAAGCCAAGCCCAGTTTCTTTGGGTGTAGAATTCATGAAACCCTAGGCCAGGGGGACAAGAGTTTGCTAACATAGGCACTACTATTATGAAAGTGTGCCGTCTGGACAGGAAGGAGGTGGGGCTCCCAGTGGCCAGGCTGCAGGGTGTGTGCTGTGAGGGACTGTGACTGTGGGTACTTGGGATGGGGTTTTCAGGCCCGTCCACACTCCTTCACCAGTTCCCTAGACGACCAGCATTAGGCATTTCTGAAACAGCTGGTGGGAGCTAGGGGTGGGGTGGGGTGTTACTCTGCAAACATGAGCTGTACCCATGACCCCGACCTTCTAATCCCAAGGCTTAACTGATTTCATTAACTCCAGGGGGCTCAAAAGAGACCCCCCAAATCATTCTCTGTCAAACCACGTTCATAAAAGTCCCATTCCTGAGGCTGTGCAGGAAAACCTCCTGCCTGAAGGCAGGGGACTGGAGGTGGTGACCCTTGGGTGTGAACCCTCCACAGGCTGGTGACAGGGCAGGATTGGCCCCACCCCCTGCCTGCTGAAGGGCAGTGAGGGAGAAAACTGGGTGAAAGCAGAGCATGCTGGGTAGCCTGGCCAGAAGCTGAGCGGTCCAGCCTCCCACCCCCCACTGTGGTCGTCATGACAACCGAGTGGGGGCGGGGGGAGGAGGAGAGGAGAGCCCACTTGCCCCTCAGACAATGGGAACCTGTTCCAGGTGGCCCTTGGCCTTGTCCTGAGGGAGCTCGGGCAACCAGCGGTTCTGGGCTCTTCACGTCCTGCAGCACGGGCCCTGGGGGATGCAGTCCTCAGCTCAGGCCAGCCTTGGGGGACCCAGGACGGGAGTCGCAGACAGATCTCCTCCCCTGGAAAATCCCAACCCTGCTAATGCCTCCTCGTCCTCAGGCTCCCCAGTCCCCCGACGTAGGCTGATTCCAGATGAAGTCTGATTCATATTCTGAGCTGCCCCCCTCCCCTGAAGAACTTGACCTTGTAGTGGGAGCTGAGCAGTGGGCGCAGGGAGGAGGCGGCAGCCGCTTTGGGGACAGGCCAAATATTTTATGAGTAATTTAATATCTGGAGCGCGAACCACTGAGCAGAGAACCCGTCAGCTGCCTGGAGCAAGAAGGTGGTCTGGTCCTCATAATGCTGGGGAGAGGATGGGGGACTGACAGGGATGACAAGGGGTTGCAGGAAAGTTAACCCTTTAAGGGCCCTGGGAGGGAGCTAGGTGGCAGCAGGGTGGGTCTGCGTTTATGGTGTACCTGCCGCACACTAGATACCGTGCAGGGCCCTTAGAGGGGTAGAGCACTTGGGCATGGGGGGGAAGCTCTCCCTGTGGAAGAGGCACTATCTTTGAGACACACGGGCCTGAGTTTGGCTCCTGCTAAGTGTGTGACCCTGGACAGTGACTCCACGTGTCTGAACCTCAGTCTCCTTATGCATAAAATGGGGATAATAATAATGGTACTACATCACAGATGAGAATCCGGTGACAATAAATACAAAGAATGAATGCAGTGCCTGAGACACAGCAGGTGCTCGATAAAGGGACCTGCCTGCCTCACAACAGCTCTTCCGAATCCCCGAACTTCCTTTGTGGGGGTCTCCCTACCACCTGGCTGTGTCCTGGACCCCTCTGTGGCCCTGGAGTGGGGCCTGCAGGGCTTCTGTCACATTTTACACAAGCTGTGGTTGTGTCTCCTCTTGGCACCTACTTTTTTTCTTTCAGGGTTTCTGGGGAGGGGGTCCTGTACAGCTGGTGGTATAAAAGGAGCACCGGACCCAGACCCAAGCAGATCTGGGTCAGAACCCCAGCTCAGCCACATCCTGGCTGTGTGACCAGGGCAGGCCATTTCATCTCTGGGCTTTCATTTCCTCATCTGCAAAATACGATTAATGAAACACCTTCCTCTTAAGGCTGCTCTTACAATTAATGAAGATGATTCTGTAAAGAGGCTAGCACAGAGCCTGGTGTACAGTAGGTGCTCCTTACATGATTCCTCAGCATTGATATTTCAAGAGAGCAGCTTTGGGGCCACACTGTCTTAATCCATGTCCCAACTCTGCCATGTACTGGCTGTGAGGCCTTGGCTAAGTCACACAGCCTCCATGCACCTCAGTTCCCAAATCTCTGAACTGGGCATAATAACACCACATGCCTCATGGGAATTAAATGAATAAGGATATAGGAAGTGCTTAGGATAGAGCCTGGAACAAAGGAGGGGCTCAGTGACACCTGCTATTATTCTCTTTCGAGGTGAAGACATAGCTTGCGGAAAAGGGGGGTTCTCAGCACCGCTTCCCTGCCTTCTGCCCTCACTCCTGGGTCTGCAGTGCAGGGCTCCCTGTACAGCCTTTATCGGGGGCCTAAGTTTGTAGCACAGGGATCTCACTCCCTGCTCTGGGTTTATCTTTCAGCCTAGTGGGGAGATGCCTGCAGCATCCAGGGGCCTCTCCTGCCATGCAGTTCTGCCCCTTCGTTAATCATTAAACTGCCCTTTCCCCCCAACCATTGTTTCGCTTCCTGGAAGAAGTTCCATGTGCCTGAACTGAGGAGAGCCAGCTATCATATTACAGATAGGGAAACTGAGGCTCAAGAGAGGAAGCCACAGAGCAAGAGGATTGCCAGGCCAGACCTTGAACCCAGGTCTTCTGGCTGCCAGACCAGTGCTCCTTTTCTGAACCAGGCTGCCTTTGGGAGCCTGGCCATAACTAATGCCCAGTCCCACTGATGGGGGCTCGGAGATGTGAGGGGACTGCTATGTAGTCCCACAGCCCTTGGCAGGGGACCAGGATTCAAACCCAGGCTAGGGGAGCACCAAAATCGGAGCAAGCTCTATGCCCTGCCCACCAGGGCCAGCAAGGACCCGGGCGGGCCAGCCTTTCCCTCATCACAGTGCCCTGGAAGGAAGAGTCCAGACAGGCCGGGGATAAATCCCCCCATTTAACAGATGATGAAACTAAGTCTCAGAGAGTGGAGTCACTAACCTGAGGTCCCACAGTGAGTCAGTGACTCTGGGACAAGTGCTCCTGCAGTTCACTCTGCCCCCAGTGCCTATTTTTAATGTCTTTTCACTGAGGATCTCAAAGTCCCTGATAGCTTGGATCCAATTAAAGGGACTCTCACTGGGGACTTATGTATACAGAGCGTACAGCTCAATTCCCCACGTGTCCACGGGTTTGCTTTCCTGGGGGCAATGCTTCCTCTGTGTAGGCCCTATCCTGAGCACCTTACAAATGTTCTTTATCTCCTTAATAGCCCAAGGCACATAGGTAATTGTCTCCCCATTTTATGCATGAGGAAACAGGCTCAGAAGGGTAGGTGACTCCAGGTTGCGCCCTTATCTCCTGGTTGACAGCAGACTGCCCCGCTCACTACTCCTACAGTTCCTGCAGAGGCTTCCAGCACCATGAACTCCCTCAGCATCAGTTGTCCCGGGCCTAAGCCATGAGACAGAAGGAATGAAGATATATTTTTTAGGTCCTTCCCTGGAAACCAGCTGGGGTGGGTCCCAGTGAGGCTGACATTTATGTACTGTCTTTCTCACATTAGCTGACATGTTCTAAACAAGGTCTGCAGACACCTTTTTAACAAGGGCCCAGCTGTCTCTCCCGGGCTCCAGGGCCCACAGGGACAGCTTTCCCCAAGAGGTGCTAACTCAGGAAACAGACCGCAGACAAGCCTGCGCCACGGCGCAGCCCACACTCCCCAGCTGCCCACCAGGCCGGAGGCAGAAGGGAAACTTGTTCCAAGGTGAACACGGGACCTTTCCGTTTGAAAAGCTTTTTAGCCTCTTGTAGCTCATCCGAAACCTCCCAACAACCAGTCATCTCATTTTAATACCAACATTGACTGAGGCCTACTATGTGTTGGGTGTGGTGTGTCGCTCTTTATAACAACTCTTGATTGTGTGCCTACTATGTGCCAGGCAAGTGCTTTACGTACACTAGCTCGTTTAGTGCACATACCAGTATTAGCCAATACGGCTCCATTTCACAGCTGAGGGAACACAAACTCAGAGTTGAGGTGACTTCCTTGCCTGAGGTCACCCAGCCAGCTAGAACGGGGCGAAGCTGAACTTGAACCTGCTGGGGCTCTTGGGAGAAGCCAACGAGGAGTGTGCACAAAGTGCTGGGCACGCCTGGCTCCCGGCAGGTGCTCCGCACGGCACACTTTGCTTCCTTCACCCTCTTTGTGCCACCAGCTTGCTTGCATTCTCCCTGCTCCCCAGATGCTATCAGAGCCTATAGGGACAAATACATGACCCCATGGGCCATGCTGTAGGTGAGAAGAATCTGTGAAAGACAACGGGCCAGTGTGGTGGGGGAGGCAGGATGGGCTAGGATGGAAGTGAGGAAGTTACTTCTGAGAAAAATATGCTCCATATGCACCTGCACGCTCATGGCCAGGGCTTCCCTTTGCACATTCTCTGGCCTCAGTTCTCTGTTGTGTGGTTGGGGAATAAGCCTCAGGGTCTTTGCCTCTGAGTGGGGGCAACAATGCTGGTGGTGGGGGTTGTCATGAGCATTCAGTGGGGTATGACTGGTACAGTCTCAGTTAAGTTTATCCCTGACTGCCTGCCTCTGTTTCCATTGGAAAGGCCAGCTTACCCATGGAAATTGTCCCAAGAGCCTATGAAACATTATTGCATTCCCCCTTTTTCTAGGTAGGACATGATTTTGACATTCCTTCCATTGTACCTTTCTTCCTTTCATTTAACAGCTATTTACTAAGCACATATTATGTATATCTGTCTCCAGGGCCTATACTCTCTGGAGCAAGAAAGATTCATCCATCAATCAATTAATTAACACATCCATGCTTTCATTCATATGTCTCCTGGGCTCTCAGGGCTGTGAAATGTCGGTATCTGGCCTCCTTCGCTCCCTTCTGGGGCCTGGCTGTGTTCTGTGTAGCTGACGATGCAGGATAAGTGAGGCATGAGGGGGGCTTGGCCACAGCTTCCTCCTTGGTTGTGACCTTGTAGTAATTCTCCACCTTTTTCCTATGGGTGTCAGAAGCCTACTAACTAGGAACTAACTAAGTTCCTAGTTAGTAGGCTTGGGGCAGGCCTGAGAATCTGTTTCTGTCACAAGCAAGTCTAATGCAGCTGATCTAGTTCCAACTCCTCTTCCTGTGGGAAAGTCTGAGACTCAGAGGAGGGTAGCACTTGTCTGAGGTCACACAGTAAGTCAGGTTCTGAGGCCAGCCTGGAACTGGAAGCTGTTGCCTTGCCATCCAGGATGCTCCCTACTCTGCTAGGTCCTCTCCTGTGGGTGTCCCCCCCTGGGTGGGTCTCAATGGATTTCTTGAACAAACACCCCTTTCCTCCTGCATCATAGGCACCCAACCGGGGTGTCTATAAGAATGCCTCTTGGCTATGTGTAAAAATAAATGCAGCTTGCAGCTTGCTCTAACAGGAGGGTGTGTGTGTGTGTGTGTGTGTGTGTGTGTGTGTGTGTGTGTGTGTTGGGGTTGGTTTAAGGCAGAGCACCTGGTACCCCTTTGTCAGCAGAGACCCGAAAGGCAAGGATGTGGAGGAGAAATGGGAGTGAAGTTTGCAGCGCTCAGCATGAGGGTGCTCGGAGTTGAGAATGGACTACGGGCCCATCATCGTTTGTCTACCATGAACTCCCTCACCGTCACTATTGGAAGGAGCACGATCCCAATGACCACAATGGCAGCAATAACAGTAAGAGGTTGGTCACTGAGGGCTTGTGCATGAGGGAGAGAATTCCAGTTCACAGCAGGCGAACATGCTGACCCAGCGCTCCTGAACCTGGCCACTTACAGTGTGGACTCTGCTCGGCAACACAGCTCCTGCCAGGGCGCTCGTTAGAAAAGCAAATAGTCGGGCCCCAGACCCAAGGGTATTTTACCAAGACCCCAGGTGGTTCTTGTATACATTGAAATTTAAGGAGCCCTGCACCATTCCAGCACCCCAATTTCAATTACGGCCCACCATCTATAACTACAGCTAATATTTGTAGAGAAGTGTCTATGTGCTGGGGGTGCTGCACAGTGAATCATGCATATAATCATCCCTTATCAGCTCTCTGGGATGGATACGCTTATTACCCCCATGTTACAGATGAGGAAACTGGAGCCCAGAGAAGTTAAGTAATTAGTCCAAGAACACAGCCTGTAAGTGGCAGAGATGGGATTTGAATACAGCCCCTCTGTCCTTCCAATTCCTGAGCCCCTAGGCTTTCCTCCTTCCTGCATTTCTCAGCTTGCGTGGGTTCCAACGGACAAGAAGTCTGTTTCTGCTTCTTCCCTTAATCCCATTTGGCCAAGGGACACCTGTGGGCAGAGGCTGGGCTACGACTGGCCACAGCTTTCATACCTATCAGCTCAGTCTCCTCACTGAGGCTGAGGGCCACTTGTCCTGGGATTCCCCGGGGTGTTTGAGAATCATAGAAACATAGGACCCCCCCAGATCCTATGGAGTCAGAACCTGGACACCAGCAAGCTTCCAGGGAATTCCATGGCCCACAGAAATTGGAGACCTAGTGCCTCAGATCACTCAGGGCAGGGATTGCAATGCCCATTTAACAGTTGAAGACAACCAACAAGGCCCAGAGGGTTTTTCTGTCCCTGCCCCAAAGCGGGAACCTGGCAGACCAGCCTCATGGTGTGGGAACCAGGCAGTCCTGGGTTCACATTCCTGCTCCTCTCCTTCCAAGCCTGGAGCCATACCTGGGTCTAGAGCAGGTTGGCAGATCCAGGCCATAAAATGTGCAGCTTGCTAGCTGAGAATGGTTTTTACTTTTCTAAATGGTTGGGAAAAAAATCAGAAGAAAAATATTTTGTTACATGTGAAAATGATGTAAAATTCAAATTCCAGTGTCCCTAGAGACTTATGGGAGCATGGCTACACTCACTTATTTATGTATTATCTACGGCTGTTTCCATGCCACACAAGCAGGGCTGAGTAGTTGCAACAGAGACTGTATGGCCAGCAAAGCCTAAAAATAGTTCCTGTGTGGCTCTTTATGTAAAAAGTTTGGCAAACCGTGGTCTACAACAGTAGTTCTCAAAGTTCAGCTATATAAAAAACACCTAGAGAGCTTGTTAAAACACAGATCACAGGGCCCCATCCCAGATTTCTGATTCAGCCAGTCTGGGGGCCAGAAAATCTGCATTTCTAACAAGCTCCCTGGTACTGCTGTTGCTGGGACCACACTTTGAAGATACCGGTTTAGAGTAAGTGTGTCTTCAAAGCTGACCCTCAGCCCTATGCTGGAAGCTCACAGTACACCCAGAGGGGAGAAGGGAGGGAAGGAGGGGCCCCCACCATCCAGGTCCATCTCACCCACAGGTCCGCCAGCCCCTCTCCCTGCCTGTTCTTCTCCCGGCGTCTGCTCCCCCCTGGTGGCAGCAAGCCTGGAGCTGGTCTGGCGTATTCAGCCTTGATGGCCCGTCCCTCCACTTGGAAACACATTTCATAGCCTTCAAAGTTTGCACACTCTTTCCGTAGGGAGTCCACTTCTAGAAGAAAGAATCCAGGGTGCATGCCAGGATGCTCATTGCTACATCGCTCTTATCTCAGAGGGCAGAACCGGAGACGGGGGCAGCCGCTTGATATGGTCACACACCTGGTAAGAAGGCCAGGCAGGGTTTGAACTTGGGTCTGTCTGACTCAACTGCCACACCACACAGCGCCTCAGGGTGTCCTGCTGTGACAGGTCGGTGTTGAGAGCATTGACTCCAGAGCTGCTGGATTGCCTTGTACTGAGTCCTGGCTCTATTACTACTTGTGTAATGTTGGTAACACAAGTCACTTAACTGCTCTTGGTCTCAGTGTTCTCATCTCTAAAGGGGGAGCAAAACTGTGTGACGTGAGTTAACACGAGTGCTTAGAACCATGCCCTGTGTGAGCTGGTATTATTACTTACTAAGCCTCACCTTCCTTCTTCTTGGCCCTTTACCCTCCTTTCTTCTTCTTAATGGCTTGAAGCATCGTGGGTCCCTGGGAGGGGCATGCCGGTCAGGACTGGCTGGGGCAGAGGTGGGGAAGCTTGGATGGGGCAATGTAGCCGGGAGGAGAGCCTGCCCCTGCTGCCCCTATCCGCAGGGCTGGGCCCCTGTAGTCCGGGCAATGAGGCACAGAGTGAACACATAGATTCCTGGGCTAAGGAGGCCTGGATCTAAATCCTAGATATTCTGTGTGACATGGGCAAGTAAGATCTCCTTCCTGCACCTCAGTATTCTCATCTGTAGAATGGGTGCAATAAGATTACAGCAGTGGTTCTTAAAGTGGGGTCCCGAGCAGCACCCTCACGTGGAAGCTCTTAGTAAGTTCGAACAAGTCCTCCTGGCGATTGTGATGCTCGCTAAGTTTGAGAATCACTGGATTAGAATATCTATTCTATAGGCTTGTTGTGACTGTTACAGGAGAGACTGCTTGCCAGGAGTCTAGCTCAGTAATTGTGAGCTACTATTATTGTTATATGTCCACTCCTCCTTGGCCTCAGCTGATTGGGCAGGGCTGCTCCTAGGTCCTGTAGGACACCTCTGGGCTCCCCCGGTACATCCCTCCTTTTCTCCTAAATTGGCTCAAGGAGGTTTCTGTCACTTGCCACTAAAAGGGCTCTGGCATGGTGAGGCCTGGGAGTCAGTGTCAAGGTGGGTGAGCAAGGCAAGAGTCACAGGCCTGAGGGGAACCTCTTCCCCTCCTTCTGCCAAACTGCCAGCCCAGCCAGGACATCCAAGGTTCGACCCCATCCCCATTCCCCGTGAGAAACGGTTTTGGGGGAAAGGCGGTATCAGGGCAATGATGGGATAGATGAGGTCCTGAGACCCGCCTGAGGTCACCTCCGGGCTCTCCTGGGATCCTGGGTCTTGGTTCCTGTGATGGGACCTCATCTTCTCCCCAGAGATCTGTAGAGCTGAACTGTCTCCACTGGCTGAGAAAGAGCAATAGTAAAGGCAGAGGGTTTGGCTATATTAGTGTTTGTGTAAAGCAAGGTGTGTTTGACTGCGGTGGCCATGGCCGAACATGTAGTGAAATTTCTGGATTTCTGGAAGATCTGGAAGTTGGGTGAGGAGGCAGGGCACAAAAACAGCACTGTTAAGAGGGTCTTGCCTGGGGCCAGTCTGGTGGAGGGAAGGTGGCAGGGCCAGGGTTTATGGCTCAGGAGTCAGAGAGAGCCGGCCAGCCTGAGGCAGCACTGGGACGAGCTCCGACTCCTTGGTCAAAGCCGGCTTGGCCGAGGTCCCTGTCGCAAAGTGGGGTACCCTGCCTGTGCCTGACACCAGCATGATCTGCCCTTGGGGTGACTTGTAGCCCTGCCTAGACAGACCCAACTATAGAAGCTTGAGCAAATGGACTGCTAAGGTCCAGTGAATTCAGGTGAGAGGCAGGGTACTGTGGAGAAGCCCTCAGAAGGAGGTTCCAACAGGTGTGGGTGGCAAGGCAGTGATATGTCTACAGACTTAGGAAGAGCTTTGAGACAAACAGAAGCAGGTCCAATCCTGGCTGTGCCCCTGTATGCTGTGTGACCCTGGGCCAGTTGTTTGCCTGCTCTGAGCCTCAGATTCTTATCTGTAAAATGGAGGATAATATTATGTACCTCCTAGGGTTTGCGGCAGACTATGAGCTAATGTACATACAGCACTAGGTGCACAGTAACTCAATTGAGGTATGGTTATTATAACTGTTAACTATTATTACTAGACTCAAAGTCCAGGCAGACAGCTTGTACTGAAAGGGCTGGGCAGCAAAAAGAAGTAGAAAAGGTTCCAGGTTCCTGCTGGACAGCCTGAGGTTGGGGCAAGTCATCAAAGCCTGCCTAACGTCCAGAAGACAGGGCAGAAGGTGCAACCCAGCAATGGAGCCCTGAGAAACAGGCCAGCCAAACAGGAAGCTGACTGGTGCCATGACCCTACATGATAGGCCAGAGGGCCTTGAATCCTTCCTATCTCAGGACAGGATTGGCCAATGGTCTTGTGGAGTTGGCCTTGTAGGAGGGGCTGCAGAGGGTAGGTACAGGGCTGTTGGATGGCCTGAGCCTGTTATCTTGGCCAATCAGGCAGTGAGACTTTGTTGAGTGGCTGCTGTTCATCACGGGTTCTGTGAAGTTCAGAGGCAGGAAGGGTAAGGCGCTCACAGCCTAGCCGGGTAGTTGGGGCGGGCATGAGTGAAGAGCCAGATGCAGGCTGTTGTGCTCAGAGCTGAACCAGGGAGCAGCGGGGTCAGAGGAGGTCGGAAGATGGGAGCTGTGACAGCTGGAATGGTCTGCCTTGGCAGGTGCAGGGGAGGCATGTGTGTGTGGCTTGCATGAGGTTGTCAGGATGGTTGGATAGGCAGAATGCAAGGGAACGGTGGGAGTAAGGTGCTGAGGCAGGAAAGCGTGGAGTTTGCTTAAAAGACAGAAAGGGCCTAGTTGGTCTGGGGTGGGGATAGTCTTTGTCCAGGAGAGGAGGGAGTGAGACTAGAAGGCCAATCCACAGAGAGCCTTGAAGGCCAGGCTCATGGTCTAGCACTACATCCAGCTGGCAGTGGGGAGCCACTGAAGGTTATTGATCAGGGAAGTGACATTTGTTTTAACTGGATGGCTGAGATTGTGCCAGGCCGGGGAGATACTGGGAGGAGGAACATGTGGGGAGAATCAAGAAGGGAAGGGTCTTGGTTCCAAGGTCAGTTAAGACTTTGGAGGAAGACCCCTTAATCCCCTGGGTGGGGGTATGTGGTGTTATGAGCACTTTAGGGGATGGCCTTGACATGTTGCTTTGAAAGAGGTGTGAGGTCATCAGTGCCATACCTGCCCTCGAATCCCAGCTCTGTTGTGGAATCAAGGACAATCCCCTCATCCCTCCAATCCTGTTTCTTCCTCTGTAAACTGGGCATGATGCAACCTATCTCCAAGCTGAGTGTGAGGATTAATGAGAGAATGAGGAAAAGGTCTAGCTCAGTGCCTGGAGCCTAGTAGCTGCTCAGTAAATGGTGTTCCCTCTCCATCTCCCCCATGTGATTGTCACAGAGCTGAACAGAGTCTGTCCCTCCCGTCACTAACAGTTAGATAGAGTTTCTGTTTTCAGAGGTCATTCATTCATTCATTCATTGTTCAGTCATTACACCAGAATTCAAGCAGCATTCTGAGCACCTACTATGTGCCAGGTGCTGGGACACAAAGTAGAATCAGACCACTGTTCCTTGGACTGGAAGAGTTTATTTACTTTTTCACCCAGCAACATTCGTGGAGCCCCATTCTTTGCTTTGGCTGGGTTGGGGGTAGAGTTGGGAATAAAGTGAGCCTTGCTGGCAGGGGAGGGAGTAGGGGGGCAAGCAAACCAGGCTCACAGGTCACACCTCTACATCCGGGAAGAGCAGGAACCCAGAGAAGATGCTGTTGGCGCCTTCGATGCCCAGCAGGGAGTTCTTTTCTGTGGCCTGCAAGAAGACGGTCTCCCCCTGCTCCAGCTTGAGGACCACACTACCCGTGGTGACCTGGAAGTTGTTCTGAACGTAGTCGCAGAAGGTGACCACCTTCTGCATGCGCTCCCGGCCCCGGGCGAGGTTCACGCACAGGTTCCCTCGAGAGCTGGCATGGTAGGTGAAGTAGTAAAGGCCGGGCACCCTGCAGGTGAACTTGCCGTTTCGAGGTTCGTAGTTGTTGTTCACGTTGGTGATCACGTGGTCAAAGCGGATGGCCTGGTCTCGTCTCAGGAGACTGTTGATGGTCCTTGTGGCAGAAAAGGCGATTTTCTGTGTTGCCTTATAGTCTCCTGATTCACCCTTAGGGCCACGGGGTCCGGGGGGCCCTGGGGAACCTTTAGGGCCAACAGGGCCCTTGGGGCCAACTTTTCCTGGTTTCCCAGGAACCCCTGGGTCCCCCTTCTCTCCAAACTCGCCATGGTCTCCAGCTAGCCCCGGCAGCCCTGGAAAAGCAGAGACGAGAGAAATGAGGAGGCCACAGATCACTGAGAACCAAAGAATGAATACTGGGCTGGGAGGCACGGAGCCTGGCCGTGTCACCTTGGATAGGTCACTGACACCTGTACGGTGGGTCGTGGTCTCCCTAAGGAAGGTGGTGGGCTGGCCCCCCTCACCAGCTCATACAGGCACCCTTGTTCTGGCTGAGGCCTGGAGCAGGGATAATGAAGCCCTGGCACATTTGCATCCCTGTCCGCTCCCTCTCCTTGGCAGGCAGCTTTAAGCAGTTGCTTTCTTGCTGAACCTGGAGTGGGTCTTGGAATTCCTCACCCTCCTCCACTCTAGGCAGCACCGCCCCCTGGTTTGGTCCAACACTCTCTTTTCCAGTAGAATGGCAGAATATAGTGGCTGAAAACATGGGCTCTGGGGACAGATGGAGGTGCTTCTCATGCCACACATGACATTATTAGTTATGTCGCTTTGACTGCATCTTATTCTCCGAGGCTCAGCTTCCTCATCTGTAAAATGGGGATGGTGATCTGTTGTGGGATTGCAAGGATTAAGTTAGATTATGCAAGGAGAGTGGTTGGCTGTTTGCATGAACAAATGAACTACATTTTAGGGGGTGGGGGTGGGCTTTTCACAGCAGGAAGCCTCACTCGAACCCTGTGATAACCCCAGAAAAGTACCTGCCCACATCCTAAAGGTGAGGAAGGAGTGATTCAGAGAGCTGAAGCCACTTAGCCTGGAGGTAAACCAGGACTGTGTGACTGGGTGGGGCTCTCTCTCTACCGGGAGTTAGTGACAGGAGAGCCATGCTCTGGCTTCAGCCTCAATACTTCCTGGGCTCTCTTGAGCAAGTCAGTAGCCTTTCTGGATATGAATTCTCCCAGATATCAGAACTCCCCTTGCAAAATTACTGCTCAGCAAGCTGAAGGATTTGCAAGTGCTCTTGCAATCTCTAAGATGCGCAAGGATTGGGGAAGGAGGAGATGGGGCCTTGTTCAGTGACTGTCGTGTATCCCCAAAGCACACAGTACCTTTCTCTCCCTTTATCCCTGGGGCCCCAGGTTTGCCATCGGAGCCTGGTACCCCGGGGATGCCTGGGATGCCCGGGATGGCTAGGTGCCCAGTGCAGCTCTTCTGGGTGCAGGAGACAGAAGTCAGAGCCAGAAGCAACAAAGGTAGGAGCGCCCGGGTGCTGGCTCTTCGGGCCTTCATGACCGCACCGTCTCAGCAGCTTCCTGTGGGGAACAAGACAAGGCAGGTTACTTCCATGGTGCCTCTTGACATTTATTCACTCAGTCACTCAGCCACTCGTTCATGCATTCACTGAGTGTGTCTTGCCCACCAGACCCTGTTCTGGGGGCTGGGAATACCGTCATGGACAAGGCAGGTATGGCCCCTGCCTTCATGGAACTGACCGTCCAGGGGAAGGCAGACATCAGTAGGTCAACATGCAGGTAAGCAGAAACAGCGAGAGCCTGTGCCGAGTGCTCCAAAAGAGAGGTGCTCGGAGGGAGAATAACTGGGCTGGGGGGTGGAGGGGGGACTGGTGGCCTGTTTGTGAGGGAAGTCCTTGGAGGGGAGGCATCTCTGAGAAGTGATGTTTAGATCTGAGACCTGAGGGTTCAGAAAGGGCTGGAACAAGAATGTTCCAGGAGGAAGGGAGAGTGAGGGTAAAGGAGGACAGAGTCTGGGGTGTTGAGGACCAGCAGGGAGGCCAGTGTAGCCAGAGGGGAGTGAGGGATAAGTGACAGAGGGGAGAGCCTTGTTGGCTGTTGTATGCGGGCTTTGAATTTTATTCCAAGTATTCTCATTCATTAGACCTTCTGAATTCAGGGCGCCTATGCTGTCGTTATAGTGGGCCACTTTACATCCTCAGAGCAGCCTGCATGGAAGAAGCTATTATTTCTTCTTCCACTAAAGAGGACCTGAAACTCAAGAGAGGCTCAAACACTTGCTCAGGGTCATGCAGGAAGGGCTGCAGCCAGGACTCACACCCAGGCCTGTGGGGCACTGAAGCCAGTGTCCCTGCCCACATGCCAGGCCATCTCTGCTGGTGGAATATTCTCAGGTCTCCAAAGGCCCTGGAGAGAGGGAAGTGCTGGCCCCTTCTTAATCTCGAGAACTGGGAAGAAGCCCTGGGCTGTCTTGAGCTGGTCATCACAGGGGCCGGTAACACTCATTCTTAGGACAGAAGGGAACTAACATTACATCTAGTCCAACCCTTTTTAAAATATTGAGGAAACAATCACTTGACATAAATTTAACAATTTTCAGGTGAACATTTCAGTGGCATTTAGTATGTTTACAATATTGTGCAATGACTACCTCAATCTCGTTCCAGAACATTTTCATCCCCTCAAAGAAAACTGCACTCATTAAGCAGTTACTCCCCAATCCCCCAAGGCCCTGGTAACCATTGACCTGCCTTCCCCTGTGAATTAGTCTACTCTGGATATTTCATATAAATGGCATCATATAATAGGTGACCTTTTGTGTCTGGCTTATTTCATTTAGCGTAATGTTTCCAGGGTTCCTTTACAATGTAGCATGTATCAGTCCTTCACTCCTTTTTATGGCCGAAAAATATTCCATTGTATGGAATTTTATTTGTTTATCCATTCGGCAATGATGGACATTTGGATAGTTTCCACCTTTTGGCTGTGGTGGCCAGTGCTGCCATGAGCATTCATGCACAAGTATTTGTTTGAATGCGTTTTTAGTTCTTTTGGGTATCTACCTAGGTGTGGAATTACTTGGTCTTACAGTAAATTTGTTCAACTTTTTTAGAGACTTTCAGCCTACTGTAAAGCCTACTTAATAATATCTCTGCCAGACTCACAGAACCCAAGAACGGACTAATAGTTACCAAAGGGAAAGGGACTGGGGAAAATGGATGGGAAGGGAGGGACAAGGGGGAAAAAGGGGCATTACGATTAGCAGACGTAATGTTGGGGGGGCACGGGGAGGGCTGTGCAACTCAGAGAAGACAAGTAGTGATTCTATAGCATCTCACTATGCTGATGGACAGTGACTGTAATGGGGTTGGTGGGGGGGACCTGATGAAGGGTAGTTTAATAACCATAATATTGCACATGTAATTGTAGATTAATGATAATAAAATAAATTATATTATTAAATATATATATATCTCTGCCAGAGTTCTTCCATCCATAGCTTGCACCATCCATTACCTACCAAGGCAGCCCATTCTACTTTTGCCCTGATCCAAATTCTTCCCATGCTTCAAGGCTTGGGTCAAAGTATTTCTCCTCCAGGAAGCCTTCCATCATTACCCCTAGCCCATAGAGGCTGAGCTGTTTCCTGCAATTAATAAGGAAAAGCAGAGTGGCCCTCCCACCTCCCAGGATAGCACTGGGGATTCAGGCGAAGCCACGGCTGGGGAGGAATCGTAGAGTTCCAAGCCCTTGTGCCTGCTGTAGCCCAGAAGTGGGTTGTGATTATTTTTTCACCTTGCAGATGAGGAAACAGAAGCTCAACCATTAGAAAGCAACCTGGCCAAAGTCACCCAGTGAGTTGGTTGATGGCAGAGCTGTGGTCAAGCCCCTGTCCTCTCTGCCTCATGCTGGTTCTGCCAACTCAGAATCTGGCATGTGGATGCCTTCCTGGGACCAGGAAAACCTGCCTATTTTTGGCTCCTGTGTTCAGAACGTCAGTCTCAGCCCCTCAGTTCACTCCTAATCAATTTGTTGCTCAAACCCCTGAGTTAGGCCAGATCCTCTGCTGGACTCCAAGGAAAGGTGGGTGTGACCAGGCGGCAAGTGACTGGCTTAGGCTCCGTCCTTCATAGAGGGAGGCTCTGGGGAAGGACCCTGCTTATCTTTGAGTTAGCATCACTTCCCACTCTTGTGCAGGTTTTAGAAAACGGCAATTTGACAATTTGAATAATCCAGCTGTTGGGCACTAACGGCCTTAACTAGGCCCTATGCCAAAGGCTTTACACGCCATTTGCTCATTTGATTTGGTCCTGACAACAGTCCCCTCAGAAAGCACCCCTGCTTTCTCACTTTACAGACAAGGAAACTGGGCACTAGAGAGGGTGGGAACCTCCATCAAAGTCACATAGCCCCCATGATGCTGGGACTCAAACCCAGGTCCACCGGATCTTAAAACTTCCAGGGTGTTCCGTTAAGAGGCTACTGTATCTGGTAGTTAAAACATGGGCTTTGGAGCCAGACAGCCTGAGAGAAGGAGCTAACCGGTGGGCGGCACTTGGAGCAGTTCTGGGTATGGGGCCAGCAGTGGGTGAAGGAGGCTTTTACCATGACTATTATCGCCGCTGTTGTTAGGCAGCAAACGTTCACCGGTGGTGAGTGGCGCATGGTGTCATGAGAGGAGCAGTGCTGCCAGGGCTAAAGGGTCAGGCCTCGGCCACCTCTTAGCTGTGGGCCTTAGGCAAGGAGCTTCTCCTCTCTGGCCACAGTTTCCCCTTCTATGAAATGGGGTGATACCAACCTCTACCTCATAGGGCTCGTGGAGGACGGATGGAATAGGGCTCACAGCAGAGCCTGGCAGGTTGGTAATGCTAAAGGAATCTAGCTCTTTTTCTATTATCACCATCATCCGAGAATCCTCAAGCTTCAGGACAAGATGGAAGATGGTTGGAAAAGTAAAAAGGATCCAGTCCCTTTGGGAGATTGGGAGGGGGCCTCAGCTGGAGGCAGCCCAGAGGTGGAAAGCTCCAACTGGTGGGGTCAGGGGTAGGATTGGGGTCAGCAGGTCCAGACTGACGATGAGATGCAGGCTGCTGGGGGAAGCAGGAAGGGGATGGGGGGAGCAGGAAGATCTGAGTTCTGGCCCATTTCAGGAGCCACTGAGTCTCAGACTTGAACAAGGACTTAAAACTCATCTGGTCTGACCTCCTCCTGCTGTCACCATCTATCACCACTGTCTTTCTCCAAATCATCGACCCTTGCATCAACTACCAGCCGCAGAAGGCCCTTTCCCCTGAGTTAGAGTCAGACCAGCTGGACTTGGAACTCCCTCTCTGCTGCTACCTTGCTGCATGACCTCAGGCAAGTGCCTTAACCTCTCTGAGCCTCTTTGGCAAAGGTAACTTCTGCCAGAGGATTAAATGAGGTGGAACCCAAAAGGAGTAAGGTCTGTAGAGCAGTGCCCGATCCCACCCTGTCCTTCACAAACATCACTGAGTCCACTCAGTACCAACTAATAACGAATCACAACTCCGCCTGCAAGTCAAATCACTTCCTTGAAAGAGTCAGGTAGAGCTTTCTCAGCAGACTGCGAGGAAGTGAGAGAAGGCAGGTGTCGGGGAAATACTGGGCTGGGCAGAGGGGGACCTGGGCTCAAGTTTCACCTCTGCCTCCGACATATCTTGAAGCAGGTAGTGCGCCAAGCACTGGGTGAGCCACATCTCTTTTAGAGCTCCCAGAGCCCCTGAAGGTTCTGTTATCCCCAGAGTGGGTCCAGCAAAGAGGTTATGTGACTTGCCCCAGATCACCAGCACCTAAGAGGCAGAAGTAGGACTCAGTCTCAGTGACCCCAAAGCCCTTATGTTGGTGGCCCCTGTTTCAGGCTGCCTCCCATCACCTGGGGCCCCGGGAAGCAGCAGACTCCCAAGCTCACGCCCAGGGGGTTTGATTCCTGGGACTGGGCCCAGGAACACCCCAAGTGTTAAACAGCCCAGGTGGCTCTGAGGCATGGGATGCAAGGCCTACGCTTTGGGAGCCATCACGCCCTGCCATGTCGGTCCTGCCGGCCAGCCCCCCAGGTGCCAAGCCCCTTCCTCACCTGGGGACTTGCTGTGCTGTGGTGCCGCTGGGCTGGGCAGCAGTGGGACCAGGAGCTGGGAGCCTCTGCTCTCCGTCCAAAGCGGAAGTTCCATTCCCCAGAGACCGGAAGGGCTTTCCCCAGACGGCCCCCTCTGATGGGTCCAGCAGGCTGGCCCCCCTCCTGGAAGCCCACTCTCGCCCTGTCCAGGCAGTTTCAGGTCCCGTTTCTGCATCTGGAGGGGTTTACTGTAAATGGGGCGCGTAGATGGCGAGTTTGGTTTCGCTGGCTCAGCAGCTGTGGGGGGAACAGGCTGTCCTTGGAGAATGTCCACAACTGGTGGCTTGCCTGTCAAGGCCCTTGGCCTCGTGACCTTCCACCGCACACATGCATGTTCCTCAATGAGAGGAAAATGTGGCTGGCCTAGTGCCTGAGCACTGGATTTGGGGTCAGACACTTGGTTTCATATTCTGGTTCTGCCACTTACCAACTAAGAGTTCTCAGCCAAGGGAACTCAAGGGAGCCCCTGTTTCCTCTGCTATATGATGGGACCATAATGTCACCTGCTCTGCAGACTGCACGGGGCACTGGGGGGCTCAGATGGGATGGACAGTGGAGAAGAAAGCAGCAGGCAAGCTGTAAAGTGCAGTGTGCATGTTAATTGTTAGTATCATGCCATGTCCCAGGGTTCCCCTTTCTGGGCTTCCTCTCTTCTGCTTTCTTCCCATTCTGTACCCCTGCTCTTTCCCTGTTCTCAGAAAATAATGTAATAATGAATTTTAAATATGGTCATTATTTATTTATACCCCTTCCTCTGCTTCCAGCAGGGCTTGAAGCTGATGACAGTTATAGGCACAGGCAGGGGCCTTTTGCTTGTTGTTCCTGGAACCACACCAAGTGAGGGCTGGAGAGGGGCTTGGAGGTCACCCAGCCCATGCCCTCATTTACTATATGGGGAAACTGAGACCCAGATGGGAGACAGTCATCATGTAATTAATATTTATCATGAGCCTCTATGTTCCAGGCACTGGAGATGGAGCCACAGGCAAATCAGCCATGGCTCCTGCCCCCCCCCCCATGCGCCCCTTCTATTAGGGGAGACTGGTGCTCAACATCAAAGGACTGGATGGTTTCCTTGCTCCTGTGATAAATGGTACAAAAGAGCCGTGACTGCTGAAGCCAAGCCTCACACAGGCGACAGAAGCAGGACTCAGAGCCAGGCATCCATGGCACCAGATATCAGCCCACTTGCCGAGGCTGAGTCTAAGGCTACGTGGTGCCCCCAGGGATAGCTGCCTGGCAAGCCCAGGAGCAGCTGTGGGCCAGGAGGGCCTGACTGCACATCTGTGCTTGGAGACAGAAAATCGTTGGGCTTGTGGGTGCTGACTGATGGAAATTGTTACCTGCAGTGGGTGATAGGGAAAAAGAGGCTGGTTTGAGAGAACCAGTCTCTGAGCTCAGCCAACTATCTACTCAAAGGCACCCAGGCTGGGCAAGCAAGAGAAGGCAGTGGATTCTGAGCAGGGAGAAGGGGGTTAGTAGTTACAGGTCCAGGGGTCCATCTGCAGGCTGATGGCAACGGGAAAAGATGGGCTTGAAGCTGGGGTAGCAGCAGCTCAAGACTACAAGCAGGAAGTAGCAGGGAGGCGTAAGGGCCTAGGCTTTGGAATCAGCCTTGCTCAGGTTTGAATCCCAGCTTTGCCTCTTTCTAGCTATGTGGCTTCAGGCACATTTATTGACCTCGGCTTCCCCATATATGAATTGGCAGCATAGGGACCCACCCCCCGGGGTTGTGGGGGGCCAGTGAGGTAACCCTGCATGTTTTAGGGCCCAGCCCTTGGTAAGCAGCCAATGCAAACCTGGGGATGTTATTTATATGAAGAGAAGACAGAATTTTTGGAGCAGGAGCACACAGGAGCCATGCCTGGGTTAGGGGTCAGGATCTGACAGGTCTCTGTGCCTTGGCCTCTGTGTGGGAACCCATGGCTGTCTGTACCCATTAAGACTGCTGACCTGCATCCATGAAGGAGAGGGGACAATCCCTACAAAGGATGGAAAAAAACCTAACACCCTTCAATGTCCTATGGTCTGAAAGAGATTCCTTGCAGCTTGGGGTGTCTCTGTCTGGTTCCTGTCCCACCTCCACCCCTTCCTTGCCTGTCCCCCTTAAAAACTCCCACCAGGCTCCCCTCACCCCAGTAGACAAGCTGGCATTTTCAAAGGCCTGACAAAGAGCAAATAACAAGGAACCAGTTACAGAAAATAAAAATGGCATGGGTTGTCGTTTTTCCAAAGTACAGGTTTCTGATATGACACTGTGTCCTACCTATATGGTGTATTGATTTTTAAACGAAAAAGAAATGAGAAGAAGATGTCCCACTTGGGGCGCTGCTGGGCAGACTGCTAAGTGGTTGATGGAGCCTTGTGACTGGAGTGGCCTGTGACGCAGCCCTATCCCTGCCAGTGGCACCCAGATGCCGAGAACCAGGCGGGGTTCCTGGGCCCTTGCCTCTGTGCTTGCTTGTGTGTTCATCCCTCCTTCTTTCTCCTCTGACCCATTCCCCGTGCCCTGCTATGTGCCAGGCATGCATCGAAGTGACCCTGCCCTCCAGGATGCCCACAGTCAGAGGGGGAGAAAGACCTGTTCTAAGTACATACACAAAAGCCAGTCACTGGACCACATGCTTTGCGGTCACCTGGCAAACTGCTTACTCAAACTTAATCAAAAAGCCTTGAATCCAGAAACATTTTTTGTTTTGTGAATAAATCCACAGATAATTTTGTTGTACCACCATTTTTGCGAACCTGGGTTTTAAAGAGTCATGAGTCTGTGGTCCAAGGCAGTGGAGGGCACTGTGAAGACACAAAGGGCAGAATCAGGGAAGGCTATGTGGAGGAGGTGACCTTTGTGTTGCATCCTGACAGCTGAGTGTGTGTTATCCAGGTGTACAGAGGATGTGTGAGTGTGGTGGGGCTCTTCAGGATGAAGGGACATCGAGGGTAAAGGCATGGAGGTGTGAAACAGCTCCTTTCAGGAATGAAGGAGCCAAAGTGGATGGAGGTGGGTCTCACCAGGCTCTGAGGCTGGCCCCGCAGTTACACTTGCTGTTTTTCGGACCATGACTGGCAATCCCTTCCCATGGTCGCCACAGTGAAAGTGCTGCAGCTGATGGCCAGCCTCCTGTCCTCCAACAAGGCTCACATCCTCCCTCCGGGCCCAACAGTCAGGAAGCTCACAGTGAAACCCTCACAGCTCCTGGGCAGCAGTGGGTTTAGATGACCTCCTGGGGGCTCCCACAGTATGTCAATTATTTGGCGTGGATCAGACATCCAGGAGACAGAGTCCCACTCTTTCCCTCACCACTGATGCCCATCCCAGAGTGTAGTTATGAATATTATATGACTTAATAGATGGGTTAGCTTAATGCCTGGTGTATAGTAAGTGCTCAATAAATGTTAGCTATAACGATTTTTAAAAATCCACTTCTTCATTTACTCTGCTTTTAGTCATTCATTGACCCACTTACTCATTCACTCATTCACTCCAGTTCACTCATTAGTTCTGCACATCTGGTCTTAGTCTATGCCGGGCTTCCCTGAGCCCAAATCCTTCCTGTGGCAGGTGCCCCTGAAATTCAGCATAGGTCAACATTGGTCTGGGAACTCAAACACACTCCTGTTTACCTGGGATCACAGACCCCTTTAGTGACAGCAGGACTCTCACTCAAACAGGTGACAGCAGACGACCCCTTGGGGCCTTCTGTGGCCTTCAACCACACTTGAGCATCTCTGTCCCAAACGGCCAAATGGTGCTGAGTGTCTCAACATTGACACCGACCTTTATTGAGCACCAACTGGATGCCCTGAGTCTAGAGTCCGCAGATGCAAAGTTGAAAATGAAGAGACCTGCTTCTTCAAAGAAGTGGCAGTGAGGAGTCTAAGCCATCCATCTTTACTGTTTAATTATTTATTTAGATATCTCCCTGCCTCTTCTAAGACTTGGAAGGAACTAATGACAGTACCAAAAGGTGCTGGTTAAGCATCAAAGCAGTGACTCCTGAAGGAGCGGCGAGGAGGGAGAGAACTCATGGGGCAGGTGGACAGGGTGGGCTTCCTGGAGGAGGAGTCCATCAGGTGGGGAGAATAGTCTGGGCAAGGATATGGCACAATGGGTTCTTGCAGAGAAGCCAAGGGAGGTGCGGTGGCCCCCGGGCTGGAGCAGACTGGCTGACCTAGTCGGGAAAGATCAGGAAGCCGGAGAAGACGCTGTCGGAGCCCTCGGTGCCCACCATGCCATTGTAGTCGTTGACTGCCAGCCACACCTGCTCGCCCACCCGCAGCCGCAGCAGCACACCGCCCGAGCTGACCTGCTTGCTGTTGGTCAGGTGGTCACAGAAGGTGGTCACCTTGACGTTACCGTGGTACAGCTGCACACACAGGTTGGCCGTCTGCGAGGTGTGGTACACAAAGTAGTAGAGGCCAGGGACTCTGCAGGTGAACTTGCCGGTGCTTGTGTCGTAATCTCCCTGTGGGTTGGTGATGACCGTGTTGAACTTGACCAGGCTGTTGGCTGTCGGGAACTGGAGCGTCTGCCGTGTGACTGTGAACACTGACTGGTGCTTCTGTTTGTATCTGCCTTCCTCACCCGGCTCCCCAGGGGGTCCCATGAGGCCAGGAATCCCCGGAATCCCAGAGGCCCCCATGGGGCCATTTTTCCCAGGATGGCCAGGTGTGCCGGGTTCTCCCTTCTGACCCTTGGGTCCTCTTGTCCCAGGGATAGCTGGGATTCCTGGGAAGAGAGCAGGTAGGAAGGAAGTGATGGAGCAAGGGACAGGGAAGAGGAGCCCTGGGGGTGTCCTCCAGGGGACACTCACTCATTCCCCTGATGCGCTGTGCACCTGGAAGCACTGTGCAGGGAGCAAGAGGGGAAGGAGCAGCCTATGAGCCAGCCAGAGGGGAGGGAGATCCTGGTTCAAGTCCTGCCTCCCCATGCACTTGCCCTCTGACCCTGGCTAAGGCACTCCCCGTCTCTCGGCCTCAGTTTCCACATTCGTGATGGAGAGGTAGGGCTAGCCAACATCAGGAGGTGCCAGGGCTGTGCAGGATCTTAGAGAGTATGTCAGAGGCCACAACTGTCAGTCTAAGGACGTCTCAGCCTCAAATAGCTTACTTTGGCCTGCAAAATGTTTAAAAAAATTTTTTTATTTACAGCCCAACATCAACAAATTCAGACCTTACCTAACAGTCTTGGTTCTTAGTTTCTCTTGACAAAAATCAGAAGATTGGTCAGAGGCATGTTTCCTAGAAAGCTCATGAAACTTAAACTTGAGGCCCCGTGACTTGCATTGGCCCCTTCAAGGCCCTTTGTCTAATTTTACATTTATACTTTTTCAACTTTTAATGGTGAAACAATGATAGATTCACAGGAAGTCGCAAAAAAAAGGACAAGAAGGTCTCATATACTCTTCACCTAGTTTTCCGCAGTTGCACATCTTGCAGAACTAAAGTGCGATGTCAAAACCAGGAAACTGACCTTCGTACAACCCGCAGAGCTCCACTTTTACATACATTCCCTTGTGCATGTGTGTGGGTCTAATACAACTGTGTAGCATGTGTAGATTTGTGTCACCCCCTCCTCCCCTGCAATCAGTGTATCAGTTATTTTGCATTATTTTTCTTAAAGAGGGCCCTCAGTGTTTTAGGAAGCCTCAGGGCCCCACAAACCTGTGTTGAGATGGAACCACCAAGCCAGGTTAGCATCTGGGAACCACAGGATAGAACCAAAGAGAAGCTGCCCCCTTAAAGGGCTCTGCAGCCCCACTCAGCCCAGTTCAGCCCCTTATGCCAGCTGGCCTGGTTCAACTTCCCTCATGTTACAGATGAGGAAACTGAGGCCAGAGACTTGCCCAAGGCCGTGCAGCCATTACAAGGTGGAGTCAAGTCTGGCTGAGTCAGAGTCAGAGGGTCTGACTCCTGTGACCTCCCTGGTTATTTGAGCCTCGGTGAGATTCATCTCCCATTGTTCAAACCATACTCATCTTTTAGGGCCTGGCTCCAGTCTCCTCTTCCAGGAAGCCCTCTCTGACCACCCCTGCCAGCCCTCATGGCCACCTCTTCCTCTGACTTCCTTAGGGTTGGGTGTCTGTGCAGACCTATTTGTGACAGATCCTCTATGGCTTGGGAACCTTTTAGGTCCAAGAGTTAGAAATGGGGATCAGGACCCAGCAGCCCTAGGTTTAGGCCATGTGACTGTGGGCCGGTGACCTCCCCTCCCAGAGCCCCTGCTTGCCTAATTGAGTTATGGGCACAATAGCACAGGTCCCTGAGAGCGGCTGGAGGAGTTGGGATGGGAGCATGAGCAGCCAGGCTGTTCGCAGGAAGTGCTTACTAATGCCAGGTCCCCATGATGGCTGTCACCGACACGGAGCAGGGCCAGATCTCGTCTTCCTCAATGTCTTCTAGCAACTGATTGGGACGAGCAGGACCCACAGTGGGGAGGGGGCCTGAGCGGCAGTGGGTGGTCGTGGTTAAAGGCGTGGCCTTTGGAGACGGACAGGATTCCACTGTGTGACTCTGGGGGTGGCTCAGTCTCCCTGAACTTCAGCTTTGACATTTTAAAAATGGCAATAAACCACTTTGTTAAAGGATTTTGGCTTCAGTTTTCTCACTTGTAGAGTTAACCATTTTATCTATCCCATGAAGTAAATGTATGCAGAGCATTTGGCACATAGTAGGAGCTCAGTAACTGATGGCCACCAGCCACCCTGGGCAGTGAGGTGGACAGAGGCAGCTGTGAAGTACAGAGTCCAGAAAAATGGCAGACCTGGGGCATCATTCGGCTCACCCTGAACAGAGAATTCCTTCTGCAATGTCGGTAACATTCCATTCGATTGCCAGGAGGGAAGATGGCAGTGGGGAACTTCCTAAGGAAGGTCCTTTCCACCAGCGCCCCTGCCCCATGCCTCTGTCACCGCCATCACCTCTGCCCAACCCCTTCCCAGCGTGGCCCCATTCACACCCTGCCTCCCAGATTGCACCTCTTCTCTCACTGACAAGGCACCCAGACTCCAGCACGTGCCTGACACCAACGCTCATTCCAGTCCTCGCTTGCCCGTGAGCCTACGCAGAAGAGGCCGTGGTCCTGACTTCTCACTCCCACCCTCCAGCCACCCAGAATCGTAGGGAGGGAGGTGAGCTCAGCTCTGATAAAAACAGTGATAGCATCGCAACAACACCCATAGTCTACACTCACCCGGAGCCTCTCAGGATGCTCGGTACTGTTTTCCATTTAAACCTATTCGACCATCACAGCCCCCCTGTGCAGTAGGTACTACCACTTCCCCATTTTACGGATAAGGAAACTGAGGCACTGCCAGTTTCAGTAACTTGCACGAGTTCACACAGAGGGACGTGGTGGGGCTGGGACTTGAACACTGGCACCTGCGCCCTGTGTACGTTCAGCGTGTGGCTCCCCTCCCCCCAGGGTCCCCAGTGCAGGCAAGCGGTGGAGGTGTTAACAGCAAAGCATTTAAGAGTCTGCTGAAGGTCTTCACATCGTCCCTGCCCTGTGGCCCTCCTGCCCACCTCCTGTGGCAGGTGCTCTGATTCTTTCTCTCTTATCAGATGAGGACACCTAGGAGCAAAGAGGGGAACTGGAGAGGCCTGTGGCCTGGGCTCTGAAGAGAGGGGCGATACCTGCCCGAGATTCAGACTCTGCACTGGGAACAGGTGTGATGGGGGGTTGCTGTCACCCACTGCCTGGTCAGCCCCAGATGGACGCTCCGACCCCTGCCTCCAAACCCCAGGTGTCCCCATCCCCAGCTGGCAGACTCACCTGGCTCCCCCTTGGGCCCTGGCAGCCCATCGTGCCCATCCTTCCCTGGCGCCCCAGGCAGGCCTGGCATTCCAGGGATCCCATAGCAGTCTGTGCTGGCCTGCCCCCCAGCCAGCAGCGCCAGAAGGAGGAGCCACAGATGTAGTAGAAAGCAGGGCCGGGAGCTGGACCCCGTGTCCATCCCGGGGAAGGAGCTGGATGGGGAGAGAGCAGAGTTGGTGCATCTAGCCGCTCACACACCCTCTTCACCCTTTCATTCCCCAGGGCCCGTCCTTCTCAGCCCTCAGGAGCCTGCTTCCCTTTCCCAGGCCCCTCACCCCTTGGGATTACATGAAGGATGGAGAGGGGTCCTCTTCTTGGAGTCCAGGCCCTCAGATCAGCTGAGATGGAGGCCTCTTCCTCTCACAAAGCAAGCTGTCCCTGGGGCCATGTTTCAGGGAGGTGGCAGGGGGAAACTGCCACTCTCCCTCGCCTGGGCAGGGGGCCTGGCCTCACCTTGGGGCAGGAGGTTTCTGGTCTGGTCGCAGAGATGTCCTCAAGTCTGCTTCCCCTCTCCCAGGCAGTAGGACGCCGTGTCGGAGTGGACCAGCAAGGAGGGCCCAGAGCAGGCTGAGCGGCCCCTCCCTCAGCTCCCCCTTCCCGCAATCCCACATCCCCTTTCCAATCATTTTTCCTGACTCGATACTTTCTTTTGGGTGCTGAGCCAGGCTGACCACAGCGACACCCCTGTGTGTTCCGTCCCCAGTCATGAGTGTCTGAAATGAGGAAATGTCCACGGCCCCGGGTCTGGTGCAGGGTGTGTGTGTGTGTGTGCACACTCAGTCCTGGGCAGACTTCCCCTGCTGTCAAGGTCAGCGCATCCTGTTTGTTGGCATTTACCGCGCCTGATGCTCAGCTGTTTCACAGCATCCCTAGGAGGAAGTTACAATCCCCTTTTACAGATGAGGAAACGGGCTCAGGGAGGTGAAAGTCCCTGCCCAAAGTCACATAGTAAGTGCTTTCGTGGGGTGTAAAGCTTTGCTCTGACCCCTCTGCTTAGCTGTCCCCAGAAACAAGCCTCACATGCACCTGTCAAGTATTCTAGAAACTTCCATATGCCCCCTCCCATTCTAGGGGATGTACACCCAGGGTGGGAAAGTGTTGATGGCAGGCAGCCTGCTGTGGTAGACAGACTCTTCTGGCTACAGAGTTAGCAGCGCCTCCTTGCAGCCCTGCCACTCCCTTGCCCTGAGGTCTTTGGCAAAGCACTGGTCCCTCTAAGCCTCTGTGTTCACCATCCTGGATGGTGGGGAGGCCAGGATTGGCATGTTAGTGCCTCTTCTTTTGCTGGGCCCGCCTTCTCTGTCAGCACTGCCCCCAGCACCTCCATCCAGGCTCCTCTGCTTCTGTTCTTGAAGCCTGTGATGGCTGGTGAGGGGTTGCCAGTCGTGACCAGGCTGGCAGAGCTGAGATGACCCCCTCCTCTCTTCCTCTTCTCACATGAGAAGAAGAGGGTGTTGGGTTGTTGAGGGCTCCAACTTTACCCCACTCTTGCCACCTGTGTCACTTGGGGTGACCTCCCTGAACATTGGTTCCTCATCTTAAGTGGGGGTCCCAATGGCACCTGTGCAGAGCAGTGGTGGGGACTCACTGCCTGATGCGGATGCAATGCTTAGCCCCTGAGCAGGAGTTCAGAGCCTTGCCCCTGCCTGGCCAAGAGACCCTCAGGGCCTCAGGCTCCCCTTCCAATCCTGTGCCACAGGACAAGAGCGAGGATGTTAATGCACTTGGCCCTGGAAGTCCCTATCAGGTACAGGTCTGCGAAGAACAGATGGATGGGCACAGCATTAGTGAGGGGACCCCACCCATGGCACTCGGTCTCTTCCATTTTCACCTTGATTGCGCTGGGTCTGGCTTTTCCAGCAGGTGGCAGCCTCGGCCCACGCTCAGCCCTCCCCTTCCCCTCTAGCTAGGCCCAGGCTGGCTCAGTCTGGTCCCTTCCTTCTGGAGGGACCAGTGGTTTGCAGGGGCAGAGGGACGGGTGCAGGTGGATTTTAGAGTAAGGAGCAGCCGGGCACTCCCCGCAGCCACAATTTGATAGCATGGCCTGCCTCTCCCACCATTTGTGGGGCCTCCACCCGTGACATCTTTGAGCTCCATTGCAGTGAAAGAAAGGAGCCTTTCACTCAACTGGCCACTTTCAGGCAGTGTGACTGTGGGTAGATGTCTCTTTCTGAGCCTCATTAAGAGGGATTGCTTTGATTGAGTGCATCAGTGGCTAGGAAGCATCCAGCTCATAGCAGGTGCTCAAGGATCTGTTTCTTCCCCCCATCTGCACAGGGTGTGTTGTGGATGGGCAGGGGAGAGCTGGGACACAGCAGAGGCCCTAAGGAGGCCCTGGGGCACTGAGGAGACCAGCATTCTGGGGCGGCAGGGGCTCCCCTCTTCTTCCTGACCCCTGAAGGCTGTTGGCAGGTCAGCACCAGGAAAGGGTCTTGAGTATGTGTTGGAGGCAGGGGTGGGGGCTGTGTGTATGTGGGGACTCCATGGCTGCTTGTGTGTCATTCAGCAGATGGGACATAGTCCCCGTGTCTCAGAGGATGGTCCTGTGGGAGTGGGAGCATGCGTGGGGTCAGCATGTGAGAGAACATGGACATTTCTAAGGCATGTGCACGTGGGAGGCAAGGAAGACGTGTACACCCGCGTGCCAAGGGTGTGTCTGGGACACGGGTCTTAAGGTGTGTGTAAGTGTATTTCTGGCGGTTTATGGGGGCCACTTGGGGATCTGATGTGAGGGGTGCTTGGCTATGACTGCTCGGGTATCCCTGAGAGTGTCTGTGGGTTTGAAGCTGTAGCTAGTGCGTATGTCTGGGGGTGCGCATGGTGTGTCTAAGCGAGTGGCTGTGTGCTGACGGTGGGTACGCTGTGCCCATGTTTCAGCGGGGAGTTGGACAAGCGTTGGTCCAGGAATGTGGGTCCACATGCATCTAGAAGCAGGCTTGTGCGTGTGTGCATGTGAGTGCGCTTGTGCGCGTGCGCAGCAGAAAGGAAAAACGGCTTCCTTTGGGAAAACACACAAGGCATTGGACATTCAGGACTGAACTGCTGGTCTCCTTATTTTTCTCACATACAAAGGACACAGTGGGGCTTCTTGCTTCTGAGAAGCTCCTGGATGGCTAAGTGGGACCCTGGGAGACGCTGTGAGCAACGCAAACCCTCCCTATCGCCGGCCCAGCTGGGATGCCCAGCTGGCAGCAGCTCCAGCCCCCACACCAGCATGGGTGGAAGCCCAGGGCTGGACTCAGGAACCCTGGCTCTGAGGAGAACTGCTGATGCCCTTGGGCCAACTGCTCCCCGCCTCTGAGTCCTGCCCTTGCTTTTCCGGCTCAGGGTTGGAAAGCACAGGTGTCTTCAGTCAGGCATCTGACTATGGAGGCTGTTGTGGGTGGGGGTTAAACACACAGGCTTGGGCACCAGGAAGGCTTGGGTTCAAATCCTAGCTCCTACCCTTAAACTTATGTTCACCCTGACTACCCCCCACCCAGCCTCATTTTCATTATTTGCAGAACAGAATCATATTACCAATCTCACCACTTGACCGTAAAGATTTAACAAAATATTATAATAGCAGAAATAACATAGCCCTTACTATGAATCAGGCACTGCTCGGTAATTGTCATGTATTAAGTCATTTAATCCTCCCAACAACCCTTGGAGGTTAGGTGCCATTACTATTCTCATTTTACAAATAAAGAAGCTGAGATTCACTGGAATTTCAGACATGCACAATTGGACAAGTAAGTGCTGGCCTCAGGATTCGAACCCAGGCCAATGAGGTTCTCAGAACCTGCTAAATACATATTGTAAAATACTAAATGCAGGCGTGCCTTGTAAGCACTCAATTATCGTCATTCTTATGCTCCCTCTCTATGCCCTGGGCAACGACTGCACCTCAAGCTTAGAAGATGTGGACTCATGGCATTTATTCCAGGAAGAGTTCTAAGAAATTGATCTTAGAGCATGCAGTGGGCAGTGAGTCCCAGGGGTTCTCAGAGCCGGCCCCCCTCCCTTCAGGCAGCTAAAGGCACAGCACCCCCATACAGAGCACAGCATAGAAACCAGAGAGGTGGAGTGAGTAGGTCACAGTCACACAGCAGGCAGCAGGTGAGGCCAGGGTGGGGTCTTTCCCTGGCTCAGATGGATGGGCAGATGAGGAAGCCGCTGAAAACACTGTCTGCCTCGGGACCCTGGTAGATGCGGCCCTTAGTGGGGTCTTTTTCAATCCAGACCTGGTCTCCATGCTGTAGCTGGAGCGCTGTGCCCCCGGACAGCACCTGGAAGATTCCCTTGCTGTTGGCATCACAGAAGCCCAAGGAGCGCCGGACCTGGCCCCTCCCAGAGGACACGATGGACAGGCAGATGTCCCACTTGGACACCACCTGGAAGGTGAAGTAGTAGTAGCCGGGCACAGTGCAGATGAACCGGCCCGAGTGGTTCTGGTATGGGCCTTCCTGGTTGGTGATGACCGTGTCAAAGATGACCACATTGCCACCTATGGGCGGGTTCCGCCTCACAGCCGAGAAGGCTGGCCGCGGCTGGTCCTTGATGTTTCCTGGGTTGCCCTTGGTGCCTTTTGGTCCTGGGATTCCAGGTTCTCCCAGGGGGCCGCTGGGCCCTGGGTAGCCCATGTTGCCAGGGTTTCCAGGGGGCCCAGGATCCCCCTCGTCTCCCTTAAGGCCTTGGATGCCTGTCCGGATGCCAGGGGCCCCTGTGGGGAGAAAGGCCTGATAAGAAGTGAGAGTATAGTCTCTGCCCATCCTCAGGGAGATGGCTGGGACCCGTCTGCTACGTGATAGAGGACAGGGGAGTGCATGGGCCTTCAGGACATTGATTCTCAATGGCTGTGTGACCTAGGGCAAGTGTCCCAACTTCTCTGAGCCTCAGCTTCTTCATCTATAAAATAGACAAAAGTGTGAACAGGCATTTGGAAAAGCATCAGGTTCTTGCAAAAACAGGACATTGGCTCCTCAACTGTCCTGCCCATGGCCGTGCACTCCACATGCCACCAGGCCACCAACCCGGAGTTCTTCAGTTTGGGGTGACTACATGTACGATGCCCAGATTGCAAATTATTGCAAATATCTGTGCAGATCTTTCCAGTCTGTTATGGATTGGGGGGCTCAGGGAGATTACACAAGTCTTTCCTTTTCCACTCTGATCATATCCTCTTTCCTTTTCCTTTACTACCAGCCTTTTTTCTAGAATGAATGTCTGAGGGGTGTGGGATGGGAGGACAGGGACAGAGCTCAGGGTGCTGGAAGGGAGCAAAAAGGCTAGTTGTCATTAACTGATTCCTCTCTGTGGGCCAGGTAGGGTTGTTTCTCCACTTTACAGATGAGGAAACTGAGGCTCAGAGAGGGTCAGTAACTTGCTCCAGGTCACACAGCAAGACAAGGGTTCCTCAGTCTGAAGCCTAGGACCTTAATCATTCTGGTAACTGAACATTGATCCAGGACTGGGCACTGCCTCAGGGACTCTCACATTCATTGTTTGCAGTGGTCTATCTTCCAGGGGAGGAAGCAAGGCCAAAGAAGGAGGACCCAGGCTAGAAGGGGATGTGGAGAGGCCTGGGAGCCTGGGGACATGCCCAGGGAGAAGGCTAGGCCCCCCTCAGTCCTTGGGACCAAGTACAGATTGGAGGGGCTTTCTGTGGTGGCTCAGGGATTCCTGCTTCTTGGTACCACCCCCAAACCTCCATTCTGGAGGCCAGGCCATGCCAAAGGATGAGGGGCTGGGGTCCAGAAGGTGCTTACCCGGCTCCCCTTGCTGCCCCTTGAGGCCTGGCCGCCCAGGTCTGCCGGGCACTCCTGCAGCCCCGTCCCTTCCATCCAGAGCTCGGCACACGTCCTGGGTCACCGCTGAGGCCAGGGATATGGCCAGCACACAGACCACCAGCCAGCTCCCAGGGGCCTCCATGATGCCACTGTGGAGACAGGGGCCAGGCCAGGGCAGGCTGGGCATCACACGCACACACCCCACTTATACACACAATGATACATGCCCATCCCCCACCCCGATCCAATTCACATACACACCCTTGAGAACCTTCAGTGTCCTCTGTCCAGCTCCAGGGGCCCCACACCCACACACAGAACCACAAACTTACATAGATACACACATACAACTGAACCCACCCATACAGTTAGTTACACAAGCCGACACACAGACGCAGCCTCTCCCTGCTACAGCCACACGACACAGTAAGCAAACTCAGAAGTCCATACATGCTCCTGGACACCCAAACCGACACCCAAATAAACTCCATGCCTCTCTCACCTCAACACACATGTTCATCTACTCCTACAGATGATCAATTCCATCGAACAAATATGTATTGGGTGCCTGTTCCTTATTTAATTAACACCCTGTCACCCAGATGGCAGAGCTGCCTACGCACAGGAATACACACACAAGCACCCGACACTCACATCTCCTCACTCCCCTGCACACTCGGATCCTTTCAGCACCCACTCAAGGACAGAGAGCTGCCTGGCACCCACTCTCCTCTCTGTTTGCTGGGCTGGGCTGTGATAACCCCAGCCTTTTCCAAGCTTCTTATGATTTAGGGGCCAGGAACTTGGTTAGAGCTGATGGGTCTGTATCACCACCTCCCACCCTCCCCTAAGCCCGAGGAGCCAAGGTTCCCCCACTCACTCATTTTGGGTCCCAGATTGGTACCCCCACCCAACCCTGTCCTGGTTCAGAACCAGCTAACAGTGCCCTTGTCCCTGCCTCGACTGGCTGTCCGGCCTCCTAGATCAGCTCCCCTGGTTTCCTGAACTCCCACCACCTCCCTTTCAGGCGCTGGCCTCACCTGCTGCAGGCTGCTGGTCACCTCAACTGTAGGCTCCTGTCCTCCTCCACCCAGGACCCCTGTGGACACCCAGCAGAGGCGGTGCCCAGCTGTGGCCAAGTTTCACATCCCTTCCCACTTCCCCTTCTCCTTCCCGGGGCCTGCCCCTCCACATCGCCCTGGGGGTCACAGGCCCGCCAGGGACATTTTGATCAGATGTCAGCAAGACTGGGATGTGGGACATCCTACCCCAGCCATAGCTGGTGTGGAGACAGGAGTCTGTGAGGATGGGGGCAGTGGAGGGGGTATGCAGTGGGGCTGGGAGAGCCAGAGCCGTGGAGAACATCAGGGCAGAAGGAGTCTCTTTGAAAATCAGTAACTTGTAAGCCTTTTTCATGATTATGAAAGCAACATGTATCCACTGTCAAAAAGCTTGGAAACTAGAGAAAAGCTCAAAGAAAGAGGGAGAGTGTGTAGTGACGAGAAGCTCTGTCATCAGCTTTCTAGACCTGCCACTTGCTGGCTGTGCTGGGACATTGCTCCACCTCCCTGGGCCTCAGTTTTCTTATTCACCAACTGGAAACAACAGATTCTACTTCACTGGATTCTTACAGTGTTTTAGTGACAGAAACACACATACAAAACACTTGGCATAGGGTGAATGCTTAATAATTACCTTTTATCGACATCTGAAAAACAGTGTCAAAGCCCACGAATTCTACCAGCCAGAGTACTGCTGTTGACAAGCCTTACTCTGTCTTGCTAATGGGGTGCTCACTTCGTCATTGACACCTAGGACCCTAAGAATGCTTTTCCTTAGATTGAGTGACTTCATCTCTCCCAGACTGGACACCAATGTGTTCAGGCCTGGGCCGACCATGTTTTTTGGTTTTCCTAAGAATTTTGCCGGAGGGAGGAGGCGAGGAAGAGGAGTAGAAAACGGAAGGCTGTTGAATGTGGGCAGAGGACGGCTGTCCAAAGCCACAGTTTTCAAGTTTTGGGGACTCTTTTTTATTCACAATCTTATGTGGCACCCAATTTATACCCTGTAGGTACAAATGGGGATACTGTGGAGAAGGGTGGGGGGCCCAGAGCAAGTCCTGCCAGCCCCTGTCTTGCTTTTCAGGATTCAGGAGGGGAGAAGAGCTGGAATTTCACGGGCTCAGCCCATACACAACTCACTGTCTGGCTCGGGGAAGCCGCATCAACCTCAGTTTCATTTTGTGTAAAACAGGATGATACAGACTCCTCACAGGGCTGCTGAGGGGTTATATGAACTTAGGAGGAAGTTTATACTGTCAAGCATCGCATTAAAATAAGTTATCCTTATGAATAATATCTGTGTGACTGTGGGCAAGCCACCTAACCTCTCTGAACCCCCACTTTGTCCATCTCTCAAGAAGAGGGAGTGGTGGGAGGCGGAAAGGTTGTCCCAAATGGTTGTAACATCCATTCCAGGATGGGATGTCCCATCATCTTCTTTGACTGCATTATGTCGGTCCTGTTTTCCTGCAAGAAAGAGTTAGAAATATCACATGTCAGAGCCAGAAAGGTCAGCCTGGTCACTGCTCTTTTACAGATGAAGAAACTAAAGACTTCTTAGTTTTCAGAGATAGAAGGACTTGCTCAGGGTCACACAGAAAGTGGCAGAGTTGGCCTGAGGAAAACTAAATACTGTCAAAGACTTTCAAAATACAGTTTTCAAAATATTAAATACACAATTCTTATAGATAATATATGTAGTGAGCAAAAATCAATGGTTTCTGGTAGCTTATTAATGAAGGACCCAGCAGGATGACAAAGCTAGTTCAATGAATGATACGAGAAAAAATATTTATATACCTATATATGGAGAGAAAGAAGAGAGAGTTCAGTAAAAACTAAACAATAATCAAAAAACAAGAATCCTGGAATATTCATGAGGTTGCTAAGTTAGCTATAAAACTGGCTAATGTTCCATAGGACAATAAAATCGAAATGTTGGGGTTAGCTTCTCTATTGGAAAGAAACCACTTACGTGATTTCTCTACCAGACAAAAATAACTTGCAACTTATCAGCTTTCTACCAGCTACCAACTATCTTTACAGAGAGGCTGGGCCCTAATCAATAGTAAATAATAAGTCAAGCAAAGTGACCTTCCCCTAGAGTGTTGGATAACCATTAGGAGGGCTGGTTAGACGCTGTTCTAATTTGACTTTGAAAGGACACCAGTTATCTCTTTGCCTTATTTCCAAGTATTGGATGATTTTACTTATCAGGCTGTTGCAAGAGTATAAACACTTCCAAAGAAATAAAAGACATCGATAGAAATGAACGTGTCATTAGCATGAGAAGTCAATGGGTCAGTGATAGCCCTGTCAATGTCACAACAGGGCATCCCTTCTCCAAATCAGACTCCTGGAGGGGAGGCAGGAGGTGTAAGCAGAGAAGGAACCCCTTGGAATGCTTTCCTAAAGTCGTGATCCATGAGGCCCAGTCATAGAGTGTACTTAGGGATCTAAAGAATACCCCCAAATAATTTTTACTCAAATTTTTTTGAGTGGAGTCACAACTCACCCAAGGGTTGGGTTCCAAAGTCAGCACATTAGGCAAAAATTGTAAATGGTCAATATTACCATTGGAAAAAAGTCTTCAGAAAGCACCATGCTGGGGACCATATTATCATTTTGTAATAGTCCTATGTGGTCAGTTTTGCCTTTGATATTAGAACAGATTTCTCTTTCTTCAGTTGGGTACCTGTTGGCTAATAGATACCCCTCCACCCCTACTTCCCAAAAAATGAACTGAATATTTAAAGACTGAAGTCAGACAGTGGTGAGGTGTTTAGACCATGAGAGACTCATAGGATCTGAAGCAGACTTGGGGACAACATGTCCATTCAGATCTCCCTGTCCATGCTTACTCCAAAATTAGGGGTTCTTGAGGGCCTAGAGTGACAGTGGCATCCCGTAACTCATTTAAACTGGTATTTTTAGCTCTTTCTCTCTTGGAATCTTATTAGGCAAAATGCAGATAGTCAAATGTTATATAATGTGACTCTGAAGTTCTTGTATTTCTCTTTTTTGCATTAAAAAATTGAGATATAATTTATATACAATAAAATGCACAGATCTTAAGTACACTGTTCCGTGGCTTTTCACGTGCATGCATACACTCTTTCCCACCACCCAAATCAAAATACAGAGCATGTCCATCACCCCAGCAGGTTGCCTCCTGCCCCTTATAAGGCCCCCGATGCCCAGGGTGACCAGTGTTCTGACTTCTGTCACCCTTGGTTACTTCTGCCCATTCTTGGGATTCATGTAAATAGAATCATTCAATATGGGCTCTTTTGTGTCTGGCTTCTTTTGCTTCCCATGCCTGTGAGATTCATGCACATTGCTGGGTGTGTGGGTTCGGGTTTTATCGCTGACTGGTGTTCCACTGCGCACATACGTCATACTGATGGATATTTTGGGTCACGATGAATAAAGCTGCTAAGAGCAGTCTTGTGCGGTCCTCTCCACATAGCCCTGTGAGTGCATGCGCTCAATCCTCTGCAGTGCTGTTAAGTGCCATGGGAGGAGCACAGAGTTTACACTATACCTCTTCCTCTCCCACTCACCACCACAGGCTTCTCCCTTCAATTCCCTCTCCCTCAAAAAAAAAATACTCCAGGGTCCTCTGCCTGAACCTCTTTTTCTCCCTCTCTCTGCTTTTTTTAAAAATGGAGATTGTCTTCACCACATCTTTCTGGCTCAGTCCCTCCTCTCCTCCTGGGCTGTCCAGATCCTCAGGTATTCTCCTTCACCACGCAGCACCCCACGCTGTAAGATCGGGGTTTTGTTGACAAGGTAGGGGGTGGATTGGGAATTGGGGAGGGAGCTGTCAGAGAGGGCCATGTGTTTTCAGTGCACATTTTTTCTTCTCTGGCTTTTTCAGCAGATAAAAGCACTTTCTGGGACTGTTCTTTGAAAAACAGAAAGGATTGTAAACAGCAAATAATTTATGGAGATGGCAGCAGCATGGGTCCAAATTCAGTGTCTGGCTCCCTTGTGCTGTGCGCTCTTGCGTGAGGGCGCTCCTGGGTCTGGGGGTGACAGCTACCCTCCAGACTGTGGCAAGGCTTCAGGTCTGGGTGGCTTGTCCCTAGCATGGGGTAGGTGCTTAGGAATAGCCCCGTCTCCTCTTTCTTCTCCCACCTGCCACTCAGGGAGCTGGTGCATAGTAACCAGTTGCGAAGTTTGGGAAAGAAAATGTAGGAGGGAGACAAAATAAGACAAAAGCGATTTTTTTTTTTTGGAGGAGAGTGAAGAAAAACAAGAAGACAGGCCCCACTAAGCCAGGGAATGTGGTACCAAGAGGGCAGGGAAAATGGTACCTCCATGGAGCTCACATGGATGTAAGGGTGGTGGGAGAGTATCCAGGGAAACACCCCCATGCAGGGATGACCGCCCTCATCTGCCCATCACCTGGCCTGAACTTTCACCTTTACCCATTCTTTCTGAGGGGTAAGCATTGCCCTTTCTGGGCTGTTCTAAAATTGAAGGTGCATCTAACACATTTGCGAGATGTTAATGGACACTGCTTTGTAAGCCCCATCGCGAGGCTTGGTACTAGTGCTTAACACGCTCTCTCCTTTCATCATCACAAGCCTAGCAAGGTGGTACTCTGAGGAGCCCCTTTCACCCTTTCACAGATGAGACAAGCAAGGCTCAGAGAGGGTAGGTGATCACATGAGGTCACGCGGCCAGTAAGTGGTAGAGTCATTTCCACCACATCAGGTACCTTTCTAAAGAGGTTCCTTTTGCATCCTACAGATTGGGGGTCTAAACCAGGAACTCTGAAAGGGAGAGAAGAATGGAGGCGATAAAAGCACTGGGTATGGGGACTCTGAAAGGAAGATTTGCCAGCTTCCCAACCTTACCTCCCCTGTGCCAGGCATTTTACGTATATCATCTCAACTTAATTTACATAGTATCCTTACTATGAATTTGGGTTCACTTCTAAGGATGAAGCAACTCACTCATGGGTCAAGGTTGCCAGATTGAACAAACAGTTTAATTTGAATTTCAGAGAAACAACAGTTATACATGGGATGTACTTCCACTAAAAAATTATTCTTCCTATATTTCACCTGGCAACCTACAGAGATCACACAGCCCATGGGCAGCTGTCCTGCCCCATCTCTGGTTCACGAGGAAGCCTATCTTGGCAGGGCGGGGTGAGCCAAAAGGGATGCTCCGCTCTGCCTCCCAGGGCGATATGGGCCTTTGTCCCCACCTAGCGTCCAAGATCGCTGCTCCTGTGGGCTGGCTAAGAACTGCAGCCCGGTCCCCACTCCATAACCCTCACATCATCACCATGGCAGGCTGCCTTCTGGAGCACCACTTCCTGCCCCAGACTTTTTTCAGGAGAGGCCACTGGGGTCTGGAAATGGGAGACTTGGGTTCTATGCCCAGCCCTGCTGGATGTCCTTGGCCAGATCACCCCTCCAGGCCTCCGTCTCCCCATCTGTAAAAAGAAAAAGGAGTTAACCAAAGCAGTGGTTCCCTTGGGTCAGTCCCCTGGGGCAGCTGGCTAAGGGCACCATCACAAGAGCCTATTGCATCTGGGGCGGGGCGTCCGCATCTTTCACAGGGGCCCTGGGTGACCCGACGCAGGTAGCTGTGCTGGAGCTCTGACAGCAGCAACCTTGACACGTTGGCTGGGCCTGCCCTGGGCCTTTGGACATGACCTTTATGCAGCTGACAAGTTGGGAGCAGTTGCTGAGTGGTCTAGAATTGCCCCTCTTCTGTGGTACCCCAGCTCACATTCATGTTTCCACCCGTGGAGCTGCTCCGGAATTTGGGTTAATGAGAGGTTTGCTGGGTAGGGTTAGGAGGGCGAGAAGGCCACCAATCTCCCCTGGGGCTGAAACCATTTCCAATCTGGGAATTAAGAAATACTTCTTATAACTGAGTAATTTGTTGTTGGCAACGCCTTCCTGGCTCACATGATTCCCTGCCAGAGGATTGGTGAGACTACTGTTGTCATCCCCGATGAACTGATGGGAAGACTGAGGCTGAGACGGGGCAGCTGTTCCTGGTGTCACACAGCAAAGCTGGTCCAGTCTCCAGTGTCTGGGGCCAAGCCTCTGCCCCCTAGCCCCACCCTAGTATGGTCCTGGAGGGCGTCCAGAATAGACAGTCCTGTCCCAGCATCTCCCCTTCCCCAGGCTCCTGGGTTCCAGGTGCTGGTCCTCATTGTGATGTCCTGAGCCTCGTGTCTGCCCTGCCTCTGTCACTGTGGGCAATTGGCCCACACTTTCCTGATCTCAGGTCCAGTCACCCACCTCTCCTTTCCTCGAGTGGGGGCATGCCCAGGGGCCCATGGCCTGCCGAATAAAGCTGGGGTTTGGGCAAGGGTCTGTGGTGCCCCAGCTCACATTCATGTTTCCACCCATGGAGCTGCTCCGGAATTTGGGTTAATGACAGCTGCTCTGCCCTGTTTCCTCCCCCTCTTTCCAGCCCTCCGCTGATTACAAATAAACTCCCGGTCTACGCGGGAGAGTAATTAACTCTCCAACGTGGGGAGAACTAATCAGGCTGGAGTTTGCTGCAGGTGGGAAAAGCGGAGGCTTTTCCTAAGTAGTATGCAAATGACTTCCATAGTATGCAAAGCGACCCTTCTCGGGCTCCTGGGAGTGGCTGTCAGAGCCGCAAGTGCAGGGCGCTGAGGAGCGACAGGCTCTGGGAGTGGTGGCCCCGGCTGCAGGGGGCCCAGTCCCTCAGGTTTAGGGGGTTTGGAGGGGTCAGAGTAGGAGTGAGGGGTTCATCTTCAGAGTTCCCCAGGAGTCCTAAGGGGAGGCAGAGGGAGAAATAGGTAGGCTTGGGGCTCAGAGAGGACTGGCTTTGAATCTGAACACCACTGGTCCTTGCCTACATGATCTCAGGCAATTACGTCCCATGCCTCAGTTTCCTTGTTGAAAAGTGGGGAGAAAAGTACATGCTTTTCAGGTTTATGCTCCATAAAGCGTCTAACATGGTCTGGCACTTAGCAGGTGTTCATTAAATAGGAGCTCTTATCAGAAAGTCACAGATCTGCCCACAGCATCCCAAGTGGTCCATGGGCTGCCTAGCCAAGGCCCAGCTCCCCTGGGGGTTCTCCCTTACCTGGTCTGCCGTGTAGGGGTGTGGTCTGCCTTGGGATAAGTGATTTGAAAGGCTTCGAGATTGGCCTTCCTGTTCCCAGGTACACCATTTCTCCTGCCTTGCCTGAACTTCTGGACTGGGCCCAGGGTAAGGAGAGTGAGGGTCCTTAAGAAGGCATTCACTTGTCAGGATTGTTCAAGTGCAGAACTGACGCCAAGAGTGAGCACCTCCTTAAAGGGCTGTGCCCCGGGCACCTCACACACCTTCTTGTCCAGGCCCTGCTGAAACTCCACCTTTGTTAAGCCCTTTGAAGTGCAGGGATGGGAGCACAGGGAGAGGGACATAAGGAAATTTCCCAGGTGATGGAAATATTTAATGGCTTAGCTGGGGTGTCAGTTACATGGGTATATGCATTTGTTAAAATTCATCAAATGGTACATTTAAGTTATGCTTATTTTACTTTATGTAAATGTTATACCCATAAAGCATAATTTAAACATAAATAAAATGTAGGTATCTTCTGGGAGCCATCACACATTAATGTACAATGATGATGTCGACCAAATGATCATCCAGCTTCTGCTTGTATACCTCCTGCGCTGGGACCTCACTGCCTATGAAGGCAGGTGGTGGAAACTGGGATTTTAATCTAGATCTGACTCCAGGGTCCAAGGCCTTGGCCTCCTCTCTACTGACCCTCCCAGGATTGTGTATGCTCGGGAATCGTCATGAGGGTTAAATGAGGTGTGATATGTAAAATGTTGTATGTGGTAGAGATACTAAGAGTCCCTGCGCATCTGGAGGCACAGGAGAGCTGCACTTCTCACCACCTCCCAGCCGTTCCCTGGGGTCTGGGACCAGTTCTGTGCTACCATGTGAGTTCACGCCAGTGCAAACCCTCCGACAGGCTCCTGCCCTGCTGCCACTGCTGTGGGATCCTCATGTTGCTATGGCGGAGGCACGTGATCCAGGTGGCCTGGCTCACTGAGCGCCTGCATGGAGGACAACTGCGCTAGAGCGTCATCTGGACCACAGCCACCTTTGCAGGACTGATGAGTAAACCTTGGCGTTGTCAAGCCCCTGAGGGGTGGGTTAGGACGACAGCAAAACCTACTCATCGTGGCTGGTATAGCACAGGGTGGGCCCGACTGAGAATGGTATGGCATCGATATTGCTGCTAGCCTCCCAGTCTTAATCACCCTCCTGCTGCTCTTCATTTTCAGGGCTGTCATTGTCACTGACAGCACCCTCCACAATACTTCGGCTGCGCCAGTCCCTGAGGAGCCCCTCTGAGCTGTCCAGGGTCCTGGCCTGAACCTCCCCCACTGCGCAGAACTTCATCGGTTCTGTACCATCCACAGTGGGTACTGGGATTCCAAAATGAAAAATATCACACCCACTTTTGGAGAGCTTACATTATGTTGGCGGAGGCATACACAGAAATAGTCCCCAAGTGAGCAGGTCATGGGGTGCCAGAGTCCCACAGAAACCAGAGGTGAGAGCTCCCAGTGGGTAAAATAAGAGTCACCTCAGTGCAGGAACCTTGGAGAATTCTTGGAGGAGAAAAAAGAGAAGGCGAGAAGGGGGAAAAGGTGGCAGGAACAACTCCCTTCTGGGTGCTCATGGGCTCTCATTACAGCTCAGGTTGGAGTCCCAGTTCCTCTGCATCCCACTGTGTAATGCAGAGTAGGCGTTTTCCCCCTAAAGCCTTGGTTTTCTCATCTGTAAAATGGAGACGATGAAAGTACTTCTTCATACGGTTGTTGTGAGAACTGAACAAACCAATAGATGTAAAGTATGTAAGGTGCTTTACTGTGTGCCTGGCACGTGGTAGTCGCTCAACAAACCCCTATTATTATGACTTCATTTGGCCCTTGCAACAGTCCTGCAAGCGAACAGAAAAAGCTAGGATTATCTCTGTTTTACAGATGAGAACAAAAGAGGCTCAGAAAGGGCAAGTGGCCTGCCTAAAACACCCAGCTAAGAAGTGGCTGAGCATGGACGGAATCCGGTCCTGCCTTTCACCAGAGCCTGTGGGGTTAGGATTGGTGTCCTCAGATCTTAAGCCTCACGGCTTCCTCTGGCTTGTCCACATCTCCACCTCTTTCAATGCCTAACCTTGGAGAACCCACAGTATTTACATGGTGGCAAAATAAACATAACAAAACGTTTCCCATTCTAACCATTTTCAAGTGTGCAGTTCTGAGACATTAAGTGCAGTCGCACTGTCGTGCGATGGTCGCCACCATCACCTCCAGAACTCTTCCCATCTTCCCAAACTGCACCTTCTGTCCCATTAAACCGCGACGCCTCCTCATCCCCCTCCCCCCAGCCCTTGGCAATCACTTCTCTACTTTCTGTGTCCATGAGTCTGACTACATTAGGTGCCTCCTGGAAGTGGAATCATACAATATTTGTTCTTTCATGACTGGCTTATTTCACTTAGCATAATATCTTCAAGATTTTTCCATGTTGCAGCATGTGTCAGAACTCCCTTTTAAAATTGGAATAGTATTCCATTTTATGTATATTCCGCATTTTATTTATCCATTCATCCATTGATGGACACGGACACTTGGGTTGCTTCCACTTTTTGGCTATTTGAATAATGCTGCCATGAGCATGGGTATACACGTATCTGACACGGTGTCTGCTTTCATGGGACCCCACTACCACCACCACCTTGGAGGTCACTCCAAGGGGTTTGTCAGGATCCACAATTCCTAGTGACCCAGGAAGCAGACCCCTACCCAGCCCTCAGCCCACTGGCTGTCTTGCTGTCCCTTCAGCTCCATGCCTCTGCCGTTGCAGTTCCCTCCTGGCATGCCCTTCTGCCCCATCTCCATAGTCCAAATCCACCCATTCCCCAGCGATCATCTTGAATGCATCCTCACCATCCAGGAAGTCTTCTCAACCCTCCTATGCCTTCTCTTGCCCCTCTAGCCCCTGACCCTCCGTCTACCCCTTGCTCAGACGTCTGATGACCTCCCTAAGATTACTGTTACCTGCGCCTGGCCTCACCTGCCCCTTCCTTCCAGAAGAGGGAATTTCCTCCAGAATATTGGTGAGAAGATCTTCCCTTGAAAACAAGGAAGAGTCCTCGCCCCCAGAATGTGCCTAGCTTAGGAGACCAACGGCCCGTGGGTTTAGTGCACCAGTGTAACAATTAGAGGTAATGTGGCTCCCGGAGTCTTGCCACACTGACTCTTCAAGCCAGAAAAGGCAGTGGAGCGGACAAGGTTAAGAACCTCTTTTCTGAGTAGGTTTTAGAACAAGCCTCAGGGAAGTCAGGGTAGGAGGCCCCTGGGGAGCTGGCCCAGCTTGGAAGGCCAGAGAGGAGGGAGGTGGGTGGGGAGGAAATGGGGGGTGACTGCCCCATGACCTCATCTTGCTTTATTGATGGGGCCGGCAGGCCTGGCTCCACCCCAGGAGCTTCTCCCGAGAGCTCACAATTGAAAAGGGGTCTGAGGCTCAGTCACCTCCTTGCCCAAGAGAGGCTGTCGGCCATGTCCTCCTCAAGAGAGAAAACGGGAGAGGGTAGGGGCGGGAGGACAGGGGTCATGGACTCCCCCTTTACCCCAGCATAGCCCCTATCCTCAGGTAAGAGGGTGGGGACTGAGGAGATCAACACCCCTCCCTTCATTCCCACCATCTCCTGCGGGAACCGAGGCTGCAGGGGGCTTTCCGGAGGCTGGCTTGTGGGGAGGAGAGTAGCCCAAGCTTAGGGGCTGGACCCTGGGGCCCTCCTGGGGTGTGGTTTCCAAGCTGCAGTTAGAACCAGGCTGAGCACCAGCTCTGCCTAGGTGCTTGGGGTGGGCCCTGGCTCAGGGACCTGTAGCGTGGGTTCTGGCCTGGCTGTCTGCTGCCTCGGCCTCCTCTCTTCATTCTCAGGGTGTCAGCACCTGCATCTCTAACGTGCACTGCCTCATCTGCCTAGAGGAGCTGTGGGCAGACTCCATGGGCTGATGCTTGTCAAGGAGGACTCCAGAGCCAGGCAGCTAAGGGCATCACAGTCCTGCCAGTGAATGACACCCCACTTAGTGGATAACCTGCTCAGGGTCCCCCTCAGACGTCCAGAAAGAGACAGAGCCAGGTCTAAACTAGGAGCCATTTGTGGAACAGAAAGAGGTCTGGCTGAGAATCCTCTGCTCCCTCTGCGGGCTGTGTGCTGGCCTTCAGTCAGTGAAGCCCCATTAGGGCCTCAGTTTCTCCACTGCTGGTGGCAGTGACAGTTGGCTATCCTGCAGGGCAGGCAGGTTTTTTTGTTTTTGTTTTAAAAATGTCTAAATGCTCACAACTCTCCTCCATGGTGGATTTATCATTCCTAGTTTACAGATAAGAAAATGGGGGCTCTGGGAGGTGGTGTTACTTGCCCCAGTGTGGCCACTAGGAGTGGAAGAAAGTGGAGCTTCAAACTGGGTTTTAGCATGCAGAGCTGTGTGGGGCTTGAGCAAGCCCTCTGCTTCTCTGAGCTTCAGTTTCCACATCTGGTAAATGGGAGTGGCAAGTTCTCTCATGCAGGTGCTAAATAATAGAGACAGTGAAACTCCTAGGAGGCCTGGCTGAGGCTTGAACCAGGGGCTGCATGACCGGTTTGCCCTGCTTGCACACGAGGCTGCTTTTGTCCCCCAAAGGGTGGAACTGGGTGATCTCCAGGAGCCTTTGCAGCTTGGCTGGGACATTCCTAGCCTGTGTCTAAGCCTCCGGATTCCTAAGACCTCTGCCTGATTTCATTTGGTCTGCTGCCTGATTTTACTCCAAACACAGGCCTCAGGCCCCAGGGCTGGTTTTGATGGTGTGGCGGCCCTCTCTCTCCCAGCTCTCTTTCCCAGAGCCCAGGTATGCAGGGTCTCCCATGGCAAAGAGGGGGGCCATGACGTCCTGGGGCTTCCGACATCAGTGAACAGCTAACTGGGGGGAGCCAGTCCAGAGCATCCCCCTTTGCTTCTCAGCAGGAGGGGGCTGCTAGGTTATTTTTGTGATAAAAGTTTAATAAATTGAAAGGCACGGTTTTCATTCTGTGGGTAATTAGCTGCCGCTGCTGTGCTCCTTCCTAATTGTCTCTTTCACTCCAGACTGGCGGAGATCAATAGGAAGCGGCCGCTGCACAGTGAAAGTCACAATTAATTAATTGTCGGCCGTGTGTGTGTCTTCATCTCCGTCACATCAAAGGCCCAGGAGCATCAGCTGCCCAAGTTTTGGGCTCTGCTGGGCTGGCCCAGCCCAGAACCCCCAGATGCATGTGACCACAAGCTACCATGCATGCTTCCTGGCTCACCGTCAGGCAGTGGGAGGCTCCTGGAGAAGGGGTCCCCTGAGACCACAGGCTCAGGGCCTTTCTCTGACAGCCAGCATTTTCCTGCCATCCCATACTGAATGCAATCTGTGCTCTACCTCTGCTTGGATATGTTTTCCCTGGTCCCCCTGCCTCGCCCTTGCCTGTCCAATCCATTCTCTTCCCTGCAGTTTTTCTAGGCCGAAACTGGCATTTCCAGAATAGTGGTTACCTCTGGTGGTGGGGGGACGTATTGACAGGGAGAGAGAACATTCCGGAATGCTGGAAATGCTCTGCATTTTAATTTGAGTGGTGGTTTCATGGGTGTATGACTATGTAATAAGCCATTTCGCTGCACATGTAAGATTAGGTCAAACAGTTAAACACACACATGCACACAGACCGATGCCTTTCCGCAGTTCAGAGGTGACTGCTCTGTTTCTGTGCCAGCCAGACATTGAGACATTAGAATGATGAGAAACACAGCCAGTGAGTGATGAAATCACAGGCCCCGTTTCAACATTTCTTTCCTAATCTTTCCCACTGGCCTTGGAGATAGATAGCATCATCCCCATCTTACAGATGGGGAAGCAGAGGCGCAGGGAGGGTGGGGAAGGAACTAAGGAAAGTGCAGGGCAGAAGAGGATGGAGGGTGGAGGGGAAGGAGAGAGGGGGAAAGGGCCTTATGTGTGCCAAGCATGAGCTCTGGGCTTCACACACCTGGACTGCTGGGCGACACTTTTTACAGACTGGAAGGTGAGGACTGGTCAGGCGGGGTCCATAGGTCTGGGAGCGATGTGCTGGGTCTGGAACCTGGGTCGACTTGTTCCAATGTCTCTCTCAGGCAGAGACCCGGAAGAGGAGGAGGGTGGACAAAAAGAAGTCAGGTGAGTTGGGGTGAGCCGATTGGGAACCCAGGCTTGCCTCGGAGGTAGTGTGGGTTCTGTTCCAGACCACCGCACACAGGGAGTGGTGCGATAAAGTGAGTCAAAGGAATTCTTTGGTTTCCCGGTGCATATACGATTTACGTTTACACTATTCTGTAGCCTATTAAGGGTGTAATAGCGTCTGTCTAAAAAAATGTACATACCTTGATTAAAAAATACTTCATTGCTAAAAATGCTAGCTATCATCTGAGATTTCAGCAAGTCATAATCACTGGTCACAGATCATCATAACAAAAATAATAATAATGAAAAAATTCTAAATATTGCAAGAATTACCAAAATGTGACATAGAGACATGAAGACAAATGCTGCTGGAAAAGTGGCGCCGATAGACCCGCTCAATGCAGGGTTGCCACAAGCCTTCAGTCTGTAAAGAAACAGTATCTGTGAAGCACAGTTAAGCAAAGGGAAATAAAATGAGTTGTGCCTGTACTCCCGCCAAGGTGTATGAAAGGCGGTACATGCACACATAGGCACACACAGGAACACACACCCTCCAGCCTTTCTAGTGGGACTTCCTGCTGCTCCTGTGGGGCCAGCGAGTCCAGCTCTCCCTCCTCTGTAAATGGGAAGAGAAGCCATGTCACCCCAAGTTTGCTGTGGCCTGCTTACTGCCCAGCACACACAGGGACCTTGGTGAGCGGGGCGGCCCTTTCCTTCCCCTCCATCTCAGCAAGGCAGGGGCATGCTGGCCTCCCCGCCTCCCAGCCCTTTTGCCCAAGCTCTGCAGGTGAGGCTTGGCTTTTGGAGGGGTCAGGCTCCCCATCCCAGACCGCTGGGCAAGTGCCCCCTTCTCCTCCCACCCCCAACTGGGCTCATCCTTCTGGAGCTCAGGGGTTGACAAATATTGTAAGAGCTTCCACGCTGGTCGGGAGAGGTGGTGCCCATCCTCTGTCAGCTGTCTCTCAGTGAGAACACAGCAGCCAGTCCAGCCTCCCCCTCACGGCTGGCCATCAGGGGAGGCCACCTCTATGCTCCCACCGCTACTGCTGCCTGTCATTGAGCCTTTGAAGTGGCTCCTGATTTTCTGGTCTGTCTGAAGTCGCTGGCTATTTATGCAGCAGCCGGTACAGCAAGTCCTCCCACCAGGCCTTCCCATGATGGTGCCGGCCACCAGGGACCCAGGGGACAGACACTGGGTCCCCTAGGGTGGGGCGGGTGGTAGCAAGAGGAAGCCCAGATGTCATTTCTGTCTTCAGGGCCTGCTAGACTGAGCTTGCTTATTTTTTTGGGTAAAAGGACAAAAAATAGAGTTTCCAAGGACCCCAAGGAGCTATTCTTTTCAAGAAAAAGGAATAAAGATTTTTTAAAAAAGGGTCAAAGGTAAAGCTTTTACATTCTTTGAACATTTTTGCTGCCACAACAGCTGTGCTGGGGAAGGTGCGGTGCCCGGAATCCTTTCATGGACGCTCATGTGCCGGGTGACCTTGGGCCAGTCACTTCTCTCTGTTTGTCAGATCCCTGATAAGGGTTCGCTGGTTCTAAGCCACTTCACATTTTGGGGCCTCCTTTACAGTCTGTGCTGTTTTCCCTGAGACTCACGGTCCCAGGCGCCCCACTCCTCCTTCTCAATGGGAAAGTCTTCCTCAGCCCAGAAAATGAGTGGGGGCCTCCAGGAACCAGATGATGGGCAAGATTCCTCTCAGGCATGGGTGCTTAAGATCTCCAGTGGGAGGAAGTTGCTGTTGGGGATCAGAGGGATTAAGTGACTTGCCTGAAGTCACACAGCAAGGGAGAAGCAAGACTGAATTTGTGTCTTCTAGCTCCAGGCCAGGGGCTTTTTCTCCCGCCTCATTAAGCTGCAGGAGAAGTTCCCAGGCAGCAGGGACTTCAATTTTTCAACTGAAGCTCTTGAGAGGAGAGTTTCAAGGTGAGGGCTCTGGGTCAAACAGGACTTGGTCCTGCCTCTGCTGCTCTGTTTGTGTGACCCCAGGCCATCAATTACAGGCCTCTGAGCCTCAGTTTCCCTAACTGTAAAACGGGGCTGTTCCTCATGCCTCCTTCATGTGTAGCTGTGAGGGCAAAGAATAGGATGCACGTGAATGGCTGGGCATGGGGCCTGGCACGCGTGAGCCTTCCCTAAATGCTTGCAGATACTCCTGTGAGCCTTCAGCGCTGGGCTGGAGTGGCATCTGTTGCCTTCATCTAGCACTTGGAGAAGGAGTGCGCACTGAGCCAGCCTCCTGGGCCTGGCTGTCACGTCTATCTTTCACGCCACACCCCCTCCCCCCAGAGCCCCTTCCTGGGAGAGACAGGCAGCCCATGGCAGGCTGCGCGGAAAAATGTCAACCTCATCTCGTTGAGAGGCCTCTGCTGACACTGACGGGACCCTGGCGGGTGGAGTGGGCAGGGAGCAGCCCAGGGCCTGGCCTTGTTCCCCCTGGGCCCAGCCTTTCTTGGTCTCCCTGTCACAGCTCTGGCTCCAGCCCCGGGAGGTGACTTCAGAGGTTGCCTGGGGCTGGGGAGCTGTCAGTCCAAGGGCCAGCCTTACATGGAGTGGGTGGGTGGGCTCAGCTTCAAGTAAGGCTGCAGAGGGCAGGTGCCCAGTGGGTATAGGCTTAGGGCTCAGATACAGAACGAACTGGAGTGGAATCCTGACTCTGACTCCACCACTCACTAGCTGTGTGACCTGGGGCATGCCAAGTGACCTTGCTAAACTCAGGTTCTTCAGCTGAAAACGGGGACAGGGTTAATGCTCTCCCCACAGAGCTGTCGGGAACACTGGAGCAATACCAGTGCCTGAAACATAGAAAGGAACATGGTAAGTGGGAGATACTATGAATTTGTTATGTTCTTGCCCTCTGGGTGGGCATGGGATCCAGTCATTCATTCATTCACTGTCCAGTAAGGCTTGGTACACTCTTACTATAATTTGCTGGCCCAGTTACAGGCACCAGGAAGGCACTGAACACAGAAAACATCCCTGCCCTCAGGGAATTGACAGTGGGAGAGGATGTGGGAAATTAGAGGCCCAGAAAGAACAAAGATGGGGTGGGAAGTAGAGGACAGAACAGGGAAGACCTGTGGTCAAATCCTGACTCAGCCACTAACTTGCTGTGTGACTTTGGACAAAGCCCTGGACCTCTCTGGGCTTTAGTTTCCACATTTGCAAAATGGGACTAATCAGCCAGCCTTGCAACACCCAGAGATGAGTCTGCAATGAGGGCAGTCTTGGGAAGGCGCTAGGAGAATGGGGTTCCTCCAGCACAGCTTCCCTGCCCTGAGAATCCAGGCTGGGCAACTGGCAGAGGACCAGTGGGTGCCATCTGCAGCACTTCCTCTCAGCCTAGATGCCCCAGTGCAGCACAGCCCAAAGCTACACACCTGGAAATGGCTCCTCCACCTTTTGAAATCTGGCCCTAAGGTAGGGGCTGGAGCTCCAGCCCTAGACTTTCCAGACTAGAACCCCTCCTTGAAATCCCGTTTTTCTAGTTATCCTTGGGGTGGGGTTCTGGAGATCGAGGCAGCCTTGCTGCTGGAAAAGACCAGTGATACTTACTCATTCATTATCAATCAGCTGGTCAGTCAACAAACATTCATCCAGCATTTACTGTGTAGCAACCCTATGTTAGGCACAGGAAATTGAGGGCTTATCAATTTCTTTAGCAAATACGAAGCACCTCCTTTGTTCCAGGCTTGGTGCCTGGCACTGGGGACAAAGTGATTAATTGATTTATTCAATGTTTAGAGGCATCTGCCACGTGCCCTGCGCTGAAAGCCGAACAAATATTGAGGCCCTACTCTGTGCCAGGCACTGTGACAGGCACAGGGAACAAAGACACATGAGCTCCCCCAGCACCATGTCTGCCAGGCACCACACGCTTGGGAGATCGGCAGCCAGTGTTCTGTATGCGGACATGAAAACCAGGGTCTCCCTGTGGCTAATGAATCATCGGGCTTCACAAGAGAACAGCGAACAGACCCCCTTGTCCATGAATTTGCTAATTGAGCTCCTCGAACTCAGACATTAACCCGCATTACCATAAATACTGCAGAGAACAGGCCATTCTCAACTGATGCTCAGTGGTAATGGAGAAAATCAGTCGAGGAATAAAACTGAAATGGAATCATAAAACCTTATTTTCACCATTAATTTGAACCTCGTTTTCCCCAAATATCTTTCACTAACTCTTTCTAGAACTCTGCAGGGCTGGAGAGAGGAAGGCGAGGGCTGAAAGGGGGAGGCTGTGCCATGGAGGCTGGGTGGGGTGTGCTCCGCGGGCTGCCTGGCTGGAGGGGGCTGCTGGGTGCGCTGGGGGCCGCCGGCGCTGGTCCCTGCCTAAGAGGAGTGGTTTTTGGTGATGAATGAACCCAGCTCCACACACGAAGAGAAATGGGGGTGGGGAAGAGCAAGGTGGATGGACAGGCAGACAGATCAGAAGGCGGGATTGACAGACTGCCAGGTCGACAGAGGAAAACATAAGACAAACTGGAAAAGAGGGACAGCCCGCCTGATCAATATGAGTGTAGTTAGCAGACAGACAGATGGTTGTGGTGACAGACTACAGGTGGACTGAGAGACGGGAGATGAGAGGACAGACAGATAGAGCTGGTGGGAAAACAGAGAGAAAGACCAATGGATAGACTGGCAGACAGATGGATAGTCTGACCCAAAGAAAGCTTGACAACCCACAGGCAGACTGACAGGGTCATAGGCGGATAAATGGGCACAGCGACCATCCAGGAGCAAATCAAGGGAGAGGCAGACAGCCAGTCTGCCCATTGAGAGGACAGATGGGCAGATGGACTGCTGGACGGAGGGGAGTGGAGGCTGGAGCCTGAGCCCCCCTAGATGTGCTTCGGGGTCAAGGGCAAGTGGGAGGAGGAGGCCTGCTGGATGTTGCGTGTGAAGCCTCTTGCGTGCGGGAGGCTAGCATGCGGGGTGCTCCCCTGGGGCCCAGGCTTCCCAGCGCCTTCCCCTCCTTCTCTTGCTCTCAGCCGCATGCATCACCTGGCACGGAAGGCAAGGCTCAGAGCTGCCGCTGAGATCTGCTCCATGGGTGGGGAATAGGGAACCCTTTGTGCGTGATCTGGGCCCACAAGGGTCTTTTGGGGGCTCAGACCCAGGGAAGGGTCCTAGCCCTGAGGAGGTGGGTGTTTGGGAAGCCCTGGAAGGACCTTTCTGGACTGCTACCCTTCTGCCTCATTTGCACCTCCTGACCCCAGCCAGACTCTGTGAGGTAGGTTCTATTATTACCCCGTTTAACAGAGTAGTGAACTGGGGCTCAGAGAGGGGAAGCACTCAGGCCAAGGGCTCTCAGCATGAGGGTGGAAGGATATTTCCTTCCAGAAGCCAGGCTGCCCACAGGAAGCCCATTTGTGCTCTGCTGCTCTGCCGCTGAGGTGGCTGCCAGGTCTGGCACACCCTTGTGGCTGGGCAGTGAGTCTGTCAGACCCCGGGGTTCATCATAGGAAACCTACTAGTCCTCACATGGAAGCTACATTGTACAGTATCAGCTTTTCCAGTGATCAAGATGCCTTTGGTCTCCATCTGAGGGACTCCCATGTATTTCTCAGTTGGAAAATCATGCAAGGTAAACCTCCAATAAATGGGGTCCTGATAAATCTGACTCCCTGTTGCTTGTACCCCTGCCATTATTCCACCAGGAACAGGGCTGTTTGGGAGAAATTTGGGGCTTCCCTACAGAGTGTCCTGCCTCTGCATGAATAGAGCCTCAATTCCAGCCGCCTTGATCTTCATCCATGTCTTTTAGGTTACCAGCACTCAAGAAATGCTCCCATCCACCAGTGATAGTAGCAGCGGTAGTGGCCGTTTATTGTTAACCACAAAAAGATAAAACTACGCCCCAAGCTTTAGATATGTTAGCTCACACCTCATAATGACTTTGTGAGACAAGCATCTTCCTCACTTTACTGGAGGGGAAGCCAAAGCGCACGTGGCTTCTCGGAAGTCTCATAGTACGAGGCAGAGCCAGAATCTAGGCTCTGGTCTGATCCGAATCCTGGGCTCGTTCTGCTGCCCCAGGCTATTTGGGAGATGCAGCTGGAGCTTGGTGGGGCTTCTCAGAGCTGTGGCTGGACTGTGGGGAGCACGGGAGGAGGGGAAGTTGGTGGCAGATGGTGGGGCAGGGCGGGTTGAAGAACCCGCAGAGCCAGGAGGCAGGTGGCCGTGGTGACTTACAGGCAGCTTCCTCCGCTGCCCTGGGCTGCTGCGGGTGAGAAACGCCGTCCCATCCCTCATGAAAGAAACATCAGTGGTGATCGGATCAGGCCCCACACCCTGAGCCCGGTGCCTTATCCATTTTTAATTTATTTCTGCCTTAAAACTCAACCCAAGGGGAGGAAGAATGTAGGGAGTTGAGAGAGGCTGTGAGGGAATGTGGGGAGAAGGTAGGAATTCTGCATCTTCGGAATTGGTTCCGGGAGGCATTGCAGCACAGTGGTGAACAACAAAGGTTTGGAATCACAAACCTGGGTGTGATTTCAGCTCGGTTACTTACTGGCCATGTGACCTTGAACAAGTCACCTGTCCTCTCTCACCCTCAGTTTCCTTATCTGGAACATGAGGCTAATGGTATATATGTCCATGGTTTGGGGCAGGCACCTGATAGATGTTCAACAAACGGCAGCCATGGTGCCTAAGGGCTGGTCTGCTCTCATGAAGATGCCAGAAAAACAGTAGCAGTAGCGGCCATTTATTGAACATTAACCAAGAAAAGATTAAACTGTGTCCCAAGCCTTAGATGTGTTAACTCCCACCTCATACTATCTCACTATCCGGAAGCTATCCCTTCCTGAGGCAAAATGATCCCTTGCCAAGGGAACTTTGACTATAAGAAGGTTTCTAAAGTAGAGTTCAAATCTGTTGTCCTGAAGCCTCCACTGCTTGGTTCTGGAAAGAGCTAGCCTGAGTCCCCTTCCCACGACAGCCCCTCCAGGATATGAAGACAATGATTGTTGATGTTCCCAAGTCCTCACCAGGGTCTTGTCACAGTGTCCCTTTGCTGTATCTCCCAGACACCCTCCACTATGGGACCCTCCCATGGATACAACCAAGTGTCTGTTTTTCTCCTTCAGCTCAGTCCAGCAAGTATTACCGAACCAGGACCTGGGCTACATCAGCCTCACCCAGCCCCCAAAAAGCTTAATAAGGAGTGTTCAGGCAAGAAGAGAGGCAAGGCTCTAGACATGCCAGGCCAGCATGGAGCATGGCATGAAAATCACCTCCCCTGACCATGACTCTATACTTCCAATGATCCAGCCTTAGGTCTTCTCAAAGTCCAGAGGTGGCCCTGGAGGCCGATGCCTGCAGATGCAGCCTCAGTACCAAGAACAGCTCTGCAGCACTCTGGGTGCAACTGAGTCCTGCTCGGTTTGAGACTCCGGAAGGTGATACTCACATCCTTGGAGACCATGTCCTGGCAGACACTCTCATCTGGTCACAAGGTGGACGTGCTGAATAACTGTTGAATGACTGATTGATCGTCTTGGTTTCAGTCAGGACAAGAGTTAGAGGAAATTATGGAGCAAAAACTCAGGAAATTAGGTGACCCTGGCAGAAAACAATTTGGAGGCAAGAGTCTTAATTTGTCTGAACCTCAGTTTCCCCAGCTGTGAAAGAATGAGGAATAGATATATATATAAAGGGCCTGGTATAAAATCCTTCTGAGATCTGGCCTTTCTTAGGATAGAGCCAGGAGTGTCTGCCTGGCCTGGGAGGGACACTGAAGGATCTTAGGGCAGAAGCCAACGCATGGGTTAAGCAGGCCTCTGAGGCTCTGCTGTGCACCTGCAGTTGGACAGTCCATGTTCAGGATGTCCCTGTGAGGACCCTTGTACCAAGGCAGAATGATTCCTATTCTGAGCATCTTGACAGACATACAATTCTGCCACTGGGGGAGATGCTGGAGACAGAGGGAATCAGAGATGACCATCTGGTCTTGGCACACACACACAAATATATACACACATGCTGCTCCCTCCCTCTACGCACAAGCACACCACTCATATATGCAGTCACACACTGGCCTATGGCACGGTCACGGAAGTGCTTATACACATGCACATACATTCATATCTGCAATAATATAACTACACCAATCACACACATTTGTGTGTTTTATGTATTTAAGTCACTGAGCTCTACATACAAGGACATATCCATTGACCTAAGCCCCCCTCACCTTCGTGGCAGGTACTTACTCATCACAGACATACTCCCACGGACACACACACGCACACACACAGTCATGCAGCAAGTCATGCACACGCTTGGAGATAATGCCACAAATACTCTTTTTCATAGTCATATGCCACCACATGCACAAAATGTCCACATAACCCCTCATGATCACCACTTACATCGAAGCACAAATCTATAACAATCAACCTCCCCACTCGCCTTCACTCATCCCTTTTGGCTAGTGGGTCTCGGATGCTTTTCCCCAGGAGAAACTGTCTGGAAGACAGATTCAAGTATAACCTCCTGGCTGGCCAGGTGATGCCTGACCTTAGGACAGCGCCCACGTCCTTAACTACCCCCTCCTGCACACCCCATCATTGCCCCTCCCCAGGGAGTCGGGCTGACCTGGGATCGAATAGTGGTTCACCACCCACCAGCTGTGTGACACTGAGCATGTTACAAAACCTTCCTGTGCTGTGGTTTCCTTGCTGGTAAAAAGGGAACAGCGATAGTGACCCTCTCATAGGCAGCTCTGAGGAGTGGAAAACATAATGCATGGAGAGCACTTGTCCCTGTGTTTGGCCCATAATAAAATTGCAGCAAAAATAGAGACTCATTATTATTAATAGCAATAAGCCACCCATCTAGGCTCCCATGAGATGCCATACAGAGCACCTGTCACCGCCCCTTTCACAGGAGTGTGTGCGGGGACCTATAATCACCGACACGGCCAGCGATGATCAGCGCCGGGCGCCGGCTGCCCCCGGCTCCCCCCCCCACTGCCCCGGCCCCGGCCCCTGGTCACCTTAGCCGTGCCTCCTCTTGAACTTCTCTTGGTAGTTCCTGGTTTCCTTAACCGGAGTCCACACCACCTCTACCCCTGCCCCCCAGCCAAGGCCCCAAGGGCCCCTTCTTCTTCCCTTGGGTTCCTGCCACCTCAAAGCGGGAGGTGGCTTTCTGATTTATTTTGGTTATTTTACATTTGATGCTGGACCCCTTGTTTTTGGTATTCAGAGAGAAGCTCTTGCGCTAATCTCCCCACTCTAAATGCTCATCACATTTCTCTTAAAGCCTTGGGAGCTCCCCCCATCCCCATCTTTTATTCATCACCTTCCACCAGCCCCAACACAGGAGACATGGAAATGCAAACCCTCCAAGGACTGCGAATTTCATGCCAGCAGCTGACCCTTCCCCAGCTGCCTGGGGTGGGGGAGATGGAGGAGTCCCAATAAGGCGTCCGGGCAGCGGGGGTGGAGGGTGAGAGGTGGTGGCCAACGGGCCTAGGCTATCACCTCCCGGGTGGAGTGAGGGATAGGGGCACAACAGTGAGGGGGCTACCCTGGGGGCCAGGACTCTTGACTACTGGGGTTTCCTACCCCTCCTACTTCCAAAGCCTCACCCACACTCACTGACAGCCGTGCCCTTGCACCATCCCAGAGACACCAGCCGCCCTCCTCCAAGTGTAGTGACCAACACCAGACATGGTACCTGTGGCTCACCCTCGTATTATCCTCTAATTCTTGTGACAAGCCTGTGTGGTGTGTTATAAGAATCGACACCATGTTACAGGTGATGAAATGAGTCTCGAAGAGGTGAAGTGATGACCTCAAGGTCATCCAGGAAAGAAGGATGGAGAAACTGTCACTGACCAGGGCAGATACCCAAGGCTCCAGGAAAGGTTATTGCCTGTGCCCGTATCATTCACTGAAGTCTTCCCGGAAGCCAGCCTTGGGCTGGGCACTGGGGTGCTCTGGCTAAATAAGGAGAGGTCAGGTCTTAATCAGTCTGCAGTGAAGGTGAAAAATGCATCACAGAGCAACCTAAGTGCTTTCATGGGGAAGGCTGGAGGTCTGTGGGATCTCAGATTATGGAGGCATCCAACCCTAAATTGGGCGTGTGATACCAGAGGCCGAGAGTGGCAGTATGAGGAGGAATTAGCCAGGCAGAGAAGGGAGAGGAAGAACATTCCTCCAGTGGAAAGCACACACGGTAATAGCCATGGGGGAGGGCCAAGGGGGTTTAGGGTCTTTCAGGTGTTTTCTCGTGACTGGAAGGTCCTCTGTGGGTTCGCTGGGGAGTAAGGACAGGGGATGAAGTAAAAGACATGGGTGGGGCCAGATAAGAAAAGTTCACTTGGTGCCTCAGGCCACTTCTCTCCACACTTCCTCCAACCCCCAACCCTATTGTCTGCTCTCTCCCAGGGAGCTTCCTTGTAGAGGTGGGAAAGTTTGGCTAACTTCACCCAAAGAAACTTGCTCTTCCAGGGGGCTTCTGTATTTGCTCAGGGAAATCTGAAGAATGCAAGGCTTACTTCAAAAAGATGAGATCCTAATGGTGAAAATTCAGGCACTGTGTTTGATTAAAGGGTAAGTGTCCCCCTGCCTGAGGATCTCCTTTTTCTCCTCAAACCACTCCTCTGGGAATTTGTTTCTCTTCTGCAGGTGGTACTTAGAAAGGGCACCCAGGAGCCAGAAAGTGGAAGAGGGTCCAAAGTTGCTTTGGGAGGCCTTCCTTTAAGTGCAAACTATGAGAAGTTAGGTGACCCGGGTTGTTGAGACCCAGATGATGTTCTGATACTGTGTGAACTTGGGTGAGTCCTTTTCCCTCTCTGGATAAGGCTGGACTCCCTTAAGAAACAAGGAGACTGTGGAGAATGAACAATCTGATTCCCTTAAAGCCCTCTAATTCTGTAATAAGAGCAAAGGCACTTACTCCAACATTCCATGATCCTGAGATTTGGCTTCTCTGTTTTCTCCAGCCGCTGAGCATCTTAAGGGCAAAGATTATCTTTATTCCAGAATTCACAGAGCCAAGCACAATGCCTGTCTTAGAACAGGTGCTCAGTGAAAACACATTCATTCATTCAACAAATATCTGTTGTACACAAATGAGGGCCATCTCTGTGTTCTCTGCTGGGGGTAAAGCATTGAGTAAATTAGTTGTGGTACCTGCTTTTTTAGAGTGTATGATAGGGGCAGTTAATAAACAAGTGAATAAACAATAAATAACTTCAACTAGTTTAAAGGCTATAAATATGATGCATTGGGTAAGTAGGAAAGGACTCAGGTGGAAAGTGGTTTTGCAGCTATGGAAGAGCAACCCAGGCAGAAGGAAGAGCTAATACCAAGGGCTGGAACATAAAATAAATAAAGGAAGGGCATGGATGAAGGGGAGGAGGCAGGTCAAAGAGACCAGAGGGAGCCAATCATGCAGAATGTTGCAGGCCAGATGAAGATTTTAGATGTTACTATGAACTTAATAGGAAACTGTTGGAGTGTTGTAATGAAGGAAGTGGCATGATCTGGTTTATGTTTTTAAAGGATCCCTCTGGTCTCTTGCAGAGTGTTAAAATTACAGGGGCCAGAGAGGAAGCAAGGACCAATGAGGAGGCCCCTGCAGACATCCAGCGGGGAGGTGGTGGTGGCAGCTCTGACCAGGGGCAGGTGGAGATAAATGGGTAGACTGGGGACGCGGTTTGGAGGGAGAGGTGACAGGACTTCCTGATGGGGTTCGGCACCCCCAGCCCCTGCTGTTGGAATCTAGCACCCTGGACAGCGCAAGCTGGCTGGTTCCCAGAAAGGCCTCTTGAGGGCAGCTCTCAGAACTCCTCCCTTGCAGTTTTTAAACATGTTTATTTTTAATTCTAAAACATTTCAACATACCAAAAATCAGAAAATAATGTGACAGACACATATGTGCCCACCAAGATGGAACGGGTGTTAACATTTTTGCCATATTTGCCTCAGAGCCTTCCTTCCCTTTTTAAAAAAGAAACGAAACACTGCCGATACAGCTAAATATTCCTCCCCTTACCCTTCTTCCCCAGAGGTAACTGAGCTGAAGCTGGTGTTTATCAGTCCCAGGCATGTTTTTGTACTGTCATTATCTAGTTATGCATTCAAAACCTGTAATTCTTTTGTTACATATATTTTTAAAGTTTATAAACATGGTGTAACACTGTACACATTCCTTTGTCATTTATTTTTTCATTCCATATTATGTCTTGGAGATTTATCCATATTCATACATGCTGATCTAGTTCGTTCATTTAAATTGTGATGGATGATCTCATTGTACTTACAAAGCAGCTTATTCTCCTGTTCCTCTGATGAGAGGGGTTAGGGTAAGTTAGGAGTTAGGCTGCTCCTTGTTTTCCTACTGTATATGAAGGTGCCTTGACTATCCTTGTACATGTATCCTTTTGCATGTGTGAGTTTCTCTAGGACTCATGGAATCCACCATGGGTGCCCTGCTCAGATTCCTTTGACCTGCAGGCGCACTCCTCCCCCAGCTGCTGTGGTGTTGGCTGCTAAGGGCTCAGAGCTGCTCCCTTCTCGGGAACTTCCTCACGCATGGAGTTATACCCCACCTGCCATGGGGCAGCCCATAGGCAATAACTGACAGACATGGGTACAAATGACTGGCACCCCTGCCTCAAGGAGGATCAACTTTGTGGTGTTAATTCTCCAGCCCTCCCTAGGGCATCAGATTGAAGCTGATCTCCATCGGAGAAAGCATCATTGCTTAGCTTCCCCCCAGCCTATCTGCCTTCCTCTCTCTCGTACCTGGGAGCCCTCCTTCAATAAACTACCTGCACCAGAACCTCAGGCGCTGCTTCGGGAGACTTACCTGAGACAGGCACGCAGCAGAGTGGAGGTGCTGGGTGTCGGATGAGCTCATTTTAAAATTTACTGTTTCCAAATTGCTCTCTAAAGTAGTTGTACCGACATACATTCCCACCATCAGTTTATGAACATTCCTATTCTCCCCACCCTGTCATCAATACTAGTGTTACAGACTGTTTGCCAATCCAATTGGTGATGTGCCTGCTTGTTACTGTTTTCATGTGTGTTCCCATGTTTACTAGTGATGTTGAGAACTTTTTTATCTATTGGCCATTCACATTTCTTCCTCTGTCATCTGTCTGTTCATATCTTTTGCCTACTTACCTGTTGCTTTGGAGGGTTTTGGTAAATTGATTCTTCAAAGTTTTTTTAAAAATTTATTTTGGAAACAAATTCTCTCTTGGTTGGTTATAAAGATTTTTTGTCACATAGAAGTTTTTAATTTTATTGAAGTAAGATTTATCTTCATTTTCCTTTATCATTTGTGCTTTTCAAGTCTTGTTTTCGGCTCTAAGTTAATGAAGTTATTTTCCCTGTTTCCTTTTAAAAGTTTTATAGTCTTCTTTTTACATTTAGGACTTTGATCAACCTGGAATTTATTTTGTGAGTGGTGTGAGTAGGGATTTAATTTAATCTTTTCCTATAGGGATATTTAATTGTTCTAACATCACCCATTAACCAGACCATCTTTTACCCCTTGTCATGTTTCAAACTCTCATATGTATTTGGATTTGTCCCTAGGCATTATTCTCCATTCTTTTTTTCTCTCTGTTCTTGGGACCAAATCAAACTATTTTAATGATTAGTGCTTTAGAGTTTTTATTGCTGCCTGGCAGGATGAGTTTCCCTTCCTCTTCCTCTTTCTTCTTCAAAATTGTCTTGGCTATTCCAGGCTCTTTATTATTCAATACACGTTTTTGGATGAACTTCTCAAATTGTACAGAAAACCCCATTGTGAATTTTATTGGAAATAAAATGCATAGATTAAATTGGAGGGGACTAGCCAGCTTTATGATAGTAAAGTTTCCCATACATGAACACAGTTCGTTTCTCTTATGGTAGTTAATCTTCCTCTTTTCTGCATTCCACCCTTCACCAGGAGGATGTCTATGAAACATAACTCCAAACCCTTCTCATCCTTCAATGCCCAGCTGAATGCTTCCTCCACCAGGAAGTCTTTGGTGACAGCCCTGGCCCTCCGGGCTCTGTCTCTCCTCTGACCTTCTCTAAGCATCCTGTGTGCCCAATTTCCTGGACACCTAGCATCCTGGATCTGATTGAAGGGCCACTTTTGTGTGCTCTGCACCTCCACCCAGTCTCAGCTTCTGAAGAGAAGGGGCTGCCTTCATCTTTGGGTTTCCCAGTGGCACCCAGCCTGCAATAAGTGCACAGGAGGCACTGATGTTTGGTCCTTAGGGAAGAGAAGTGTGGAGCGACAGGTTCTTCCTCAGAGGAAACAGCGGGTCCCATGGGAGGGGGCCTGGATCAGACTGTGGAGTTTCAGGAGAAACACACCTGGCTAAAAATCAGATCTAGCTTCACATGGTGGCTCTGCCACGTGGGACATTGGCCTCTCTGAGCATACTTGCGCCCATCTGTAAAATGGAGACAACACTACCCATCTCATAGGGCTGTTGTGATTATTAGTGGGACAGTGTAGGAAATACAGTAAAACTGTTTTTTCCCTGGTCTTACTTTTCCAACTTGAGGGAGGTGCAGGAAAACCTTCTCATCAGCTTGAGAGGATGTTGGAGACCATTTACTTGCTCATCAATAGCACGCCAGGGACATCTCCAAATGTCTGAGCCATTGACTCAAACGGACAGAGCTGGGTTCTGCTCGGCCCCCGACACCACCATCCTGGTTCCTGCGGCTGTCACCTCTCCCCCGGAGCAGAGGTGGGTCCTCAGCCTCCTGGTATGACTGTGGGAGATACTTGCATCCTGTCTTCCCTTCCCTGCTCCATAGCACCCCTGGACCCGGCTAAGTGGTTCCCACAGAATGTGTTTGTCCTCCAGGCGGTGTCTTCCTTCCGCAAGAGTACTCAAGGCTAGGGCAGTGCCCAAAGGCCAAGGATGGGGTTCCGGTGTTCAGCCCCACCTGTACATCTTGGAAGAGAGAATTTGGGGCTATCGTGGTGCTTTGTAGCAGAGCATGGGCTTTGGAATTAGACAAACCTGGGATCCTATGCAGCCCGCCGCAAACTTGACTTTAGGCAATCTGACCACTATGACTCAGCCTCCCCATATATAAAATGGGTGCATGAATCCTACCTCCTGGGATAGATGAGAAGACCTAAAAGGAAAAAAAGTGTATGGGATGCATACATTAGGTGCACGGCATAAGGCTGCCCCTTCCTCACCAGGAGAGTTAAAGTTATAGGAATGGAAAAAAGTGGGGGACACAGGCAAAGATGAAGCATAATTTATTCTCATTGTGGGCAAGTTCAAGACTCAGGAGGGAGACCACAGAGAGGCAGATCCCTTGGTCCCTGAGGGGCACCTCATGCCAGGGACAGGGATCACACTTTTGCAAGGGCCAGGCCCACTGTGCCCTCCCCGACCATGAGGATCCAGAGCCCAGGAACCAGGTGAAAGTGGGGTGGGGGTGGGATCCTGGGGTCATCCCCGGATTGTGTCCTGACCATGATTCCGACTTCCATAGGAAGGAAGATCAGCTCAGCTATATAGTAATATAATATATAGATGTGTAGAGAGCTGGCCGCGGCACCTGGGTGGGGCTGAGACTCCCCAAATTATTGCAGGAGGGAGAGGGGGCTCAGTGCTGGTGTCTCCGCGGAACAGCTATGTTGGCTACGGGGAGGGCTGGGTAAGAGTGGGGAGCTGGGCTTAACCCCTCCCTTGGGGGCTGGCAGGGGGCACAAGATGTCCTGCTCAGTGGGGTTCCTTGAGCCCTGCCTGCCAAGCTTCCTCTGGGATGGGGCTTTCTTACCCTGGGTGCTTTTTATGTGCTTTGAAGACCATTTTTGCATTGTCAGGAGTGAGGAAAAAATATTCTGACATGGTAGAAAAAGGTATTTACATACCCTGGTGGGCCGTAAGAGGGAGGTCCAGTCTCTGGAGCGGGGACGGTGGTGGGGGGTGTTCCCCAACCCCTTCCTACCCACAGCCATCAGTGTGGGATGGCGTCCGGGGGAAGGGCCCTGGGCTGGGAGGCAGGAGGCCTCAGCTCTGAATCTTACTGTGTGACCTTGGATAAGGCACACCCCTTTTCTAGGCTATGGTCTTCCCAGATGCATAAGAGGTGTGGATTTGGGGTGGAAAAGCTAGGATCTTATGGTCCCTGATCCTAGGCATGGGGCGGACGTGGGGGCAGGCCAGGGCTGGGCAGTGAGATGTTGGCAGAGGGACTTCCAATTGAGGAGCCCTGGGCCGTGGAGGGGCATCAGAGACTAGGGGGAAGTTGGTGGCCCCTGGCCCCTGACCAGGGAGCCATGTCCAGCTGTGGGCATCTCATGTACTCTGCAGTGATATCTGCACAGAAGGTGGCCAGAGGGCTGGCCGGGAACCCTGTTTTCCTGTTAAAGCAGCGGTGGGAGCCAGCTGGAGGCTGCAGGTGGCCCCCTCGCCAGCCAGAGGGAGGGCTCAGACCTGAGATAGAGCCGGGGGTGGGTGCACCCGGGCAGAGACAAGGGTGGGCCTGGTACTGGTGCAGTTCTCAGGCGGCCCCAGCTCCGGCCTCAGGTGTGGGGGGTGGGGAGGGTGGGTGTGAGCCTCTCCTTAGTCCCTGTGGGCAACTGGGACCTGTGCCCACATTGATGGGCAGTGTCACACCAAGTTCCGCATTCATAGGTCTGTGACACGCATCCTCATTCATGACATGCCATCCACGGTCACACACGCGCCCTCAGCCTTAATGGATAAGCAGACACATCATAACTTGTACACATCCATGCTGGGACCTGACCAGTGGACACACACACACGTGATCACATGGGCTTCCAGACCTCGCGAGAACATGCCCCTGCCGCACAGCGCATGAGCCCTTGTGTTCACACACACGCACGCGCACACACACGCACAGAGGCAAGGCAGTGACACCTCTGGTGGGCTCAGTGGCGTTGAGGCCCCAGCTTCTGGGAAAGAGGCTTGTGCTCTGGGAAGAGAGCTCCTTCCCAGGCAGCTTAACCCCTGATAACTCCAGGTCCTGCGGTGGCACCTGAGAGGAGGGACAGAGGCTGGGGCCACCCCGACCCCTGGCCAACCCTGCACATCCTCCGGTGGCTGCCGTGAACCAGGCTGGCCTGGTGGCTGCCCGGGCCCAGCTAGCCTTGGGTCAGAGGGGCCGGCGGGGCCCCTGGGTGCTGGTCAGCTGGGCCCTCATGGTCTGGATGCTGCCCAGGATCTTCTTCTGGTGGCCCATGAGGGTGATGCCCAGGGCACGCACGTCCCTGAGAAGGAAGGGTGGCGCTGAGCAGCTTGGCCTGGGAGGCTGGGAGCCATGGGACAAGGACACACCCATGCCCTGGAGCTGCCAACCTCCTCAGCAGCCCCTTGTTCCGTCCCTGTGTCCCCACCCCAGGGGACCGCCACCCGTCCCCTACTCACTGAGCATCCATACGCAGCACCATGCCCAGAGAGGAGTAGCCACCAGCAGCGAAGTGGTCCCGGTAGCGGCCCATTCGGATGGAGTCCAGCCAGTCCCCCACCGTGAGGCCCCCGCCGCCACCCCCGCCCCCACGGAGGTCAAAGCAGCTCTGGGCAAAGGCAGGCGGCGGGCACCTGAGGCACAGGGATCTTTGGTAAGTGGCCTACCAGGGCCTCCGTCTCCCTGGGGGCCCTGGCTCTAGCTACCCTCAGCCTCCATCCAGGCTCAGTGGCGTGCAAGGGGTCTGAGGAGCTGGACCCCAGGCCTTGAAGGGACAGGCTAAGGAAGGCCCAGGCAGGCAGGGGTCAGGGGCCCGGGCTGGGCCTGGTCCAGGGAGCAGAGTCCAGAATAAGTCTGAGCCTTATCTGGGGCAATGTTGGAGGGCAGCCAGGCTTGGGCAGGGCTGGGGTGGATACCAGGTACCTGTTGACAGTGGCCGTGGCCCTGAGACTCTCAGGGCTCCGGATGAGGGCATCGAGGACACTGACAATCTGGGAAAATCGAGGCCGCTGGGCCCGGTCCTTGTGCCAACAGTCGAGCATGAGCTGGTGCAGGGTGCGGGGACAGCCCATGGGTGCAGGCAGGCGATACCCCTCCTCCACGGAGCTGATGACCTGGGGTGGGCAAGCACAGCGCCGGGCTGGAGGCCACCCCTCCCTCCAAGGCCCCACACCCCCTCTGCCCAGCCGGGGTCCCGCACTCACGTCACGGTTCGTCATGTTCCAGTAGGGCCTCTCCCCATAGGCCAGCACCTCCCACATGACCACACCGAAGCTCCACACATCACTGGCTGAGGAGAAGGTCCGGAAGGCGATGGCCTCAGGGGCTGTCCAGCGGATGGGGATCTTCCCTCCCTGAGATGGACACAGGAATGTTGAGGGCTTCTCCCCAGCCCAAGTCAGGGAGTGGAACATGGAGGTCCAGGCTGGGAAACCGGCAGTCCTGTTGGGGAGGCAGGGCCTCTGCCTCCCGAGGGCACCTGTTCTGACCGGGAGACCTGCACACAGAGCTGTCATGCAGACTGGATGTGAGAAGGTGTGCAGTGGGCCTGGCACACAGTAGATGCTGAGTAAATACCAGTCAACAAGTCGGTGCCTGACCAGCTGAGGAAGCTTGAGAATGAGGCCTAGCAGCTTTCAAACTCCTCGTCTTCGTTTTCTTCTTTTTTCTTCTCCTTGGTCACAAAATCCTCTAAATGAAACCTTATTTGGAGACTGAGCGGGTGAGACCCAAAGGGAAGGCTCTGACTGGGGCAGGGTGGGGGCCTGACCCCACTCGACCTCCTGTCTTAAGGCAGCCCCCGAGGCATCTCTAGAGAAGCCCGAATCTCCACGGAACTCACTGTGAAAATGCTGGTCTTTAACCAAACTTTAGGGACAGATGTGGAGTGGCGTGTGATTCAGAGACACCAACTCTCCCCCAAATCTCCCAGTGAGTGACAGTGGGGACCAGTGTGTCTCCCCAAGCCACCTAGTGATAGAAGTCGGGATAGGTTGCTCCCACTCCCCAGAGGGGGAAACTGAGGTGCAGCGAAGAGGTAGGGCTGGCCCCGGGTTGAAGGCAACCCTGAAATTTCCAACTTCGCTCAATGACATGTGGGGGGAGCTCTCCTGTGCCACTTTGCCTCTCCCGGGGCCTACTGGAAAGGGCTGTGGGCTACGCACCGTGGTGGTGTAGGCAGCGTCGGGGTTGTCCTCCAGCACCCGCGAGAGCCCGAAGTCAGACACCTTGCAGACCAGGTTGCCATCAACCAGGACGTTGCGGGCAGCCAGGTCGCGGTGGACATAGCCCAGGTCTGAGAGGTAGCGCATGCCGGCGCCCACTCCTCTGAGCATGCTCACCAGCTGCATGATGGTGAACTGCCCGTCGTGGGTCTGCAGAGGGACAGGGCTTAGGCTTCCGGAAGGCTCTTTACAGTTTACAAAGTGCTTCATTACTTATGGAGCATGTTACTGTTGGAGGTTTGTCCTCATGGTCTCTTTTACACTCAGAGCAACCCTGAGAGTAGGTGAGGTGGTGATGACTGTTCATCCATTTTGCAGAGGACAAATGAGGCCCAGAGAGGTTAAGTCCTGTGCCCCAGAGCACCCAGCAAACAAAAAGCAGGGCAATGGGTGGGGATCTAGTGATTTCCGCCACACCCACCATGCCGCCCAGTTGGTGAGGCTGTGGGTCCCCAAAGAGGCACCCCTCTTAGCCTGTGTGCAGGACACAGGACACTGTGCAGCAGAGGGACTTCCATGTGATTGAGGGCTGAAAGGCAATTTGATTGGCTGACCTTTAAAGTCCCTCCCTGTGCCCAGCTCCCCCTGTCCCAAGTCTGTTGGGTCCAAGCTCCTGGGGGGGTGTCTGGAGGCCTCACATTATCTCCCAACACCCAGACTATCCCTCCCCACAGCGCATGTGAAATGTGGGGCATGGGGTGGGGTGGCACGCACCCTCAGGAAGGTGTCCAGGGAGCCGTTCTCCATGTACTCGGTCACAATCATTGCCAGGCGGCCTGGGGAGGGGATGGCTCTTGGTGAGGAGACAAGCAGAGCTGATGATCGGAGACCCCAGCAACAGGTCATCCCATGAGCTTCCAGGAGCTGGGCAGGCACTGAGGGCCCCAGGTAGCCTAAGATTCCCACTGGGGCCCCCTGCTCTGGGACCCCTTCCCCATCAAGTAACCTGGGGTCCTGAGCCGGGGGGTGTGGGTAAAGGGCAGGGCAGGGGCAGAGCAGGATAGTCCGAGGATCGACTCAGAGCCCTGTCTAGGGCAGGAGGGGCTCTGCAGGGTGAGGCCGGCAGTCCTTGCCTGGCACCTACCACGTGTAACGACACCTTCAAGGCGGATGATATTGGGGTGGTCAAACTGGCTCATGATGGACGCCTCACTCAGGAAGTCCCGCCGCTGTCTCTCTGTGTAGCCAGCTTTGAGGGCTTTGATGGCCACGGGCACATCCTGCTGGCCTGGCACCTGCAGGCGCCCGTAGCAGACTTCCCCAGACTCACCTGCGGAGCCAGAGCCGGGCAAGTGTCAGGGAGTGCTGGGGCCCTTGTCAGGCTCTTGGTGTCCCTCTCCCTCTGCCCTGAGTGCTCCCTCCCCTGGGCACCCTCTGTGATGTCCCCACCCTCACAATCCCTGAGGCTCACCAGAGCCGATGATTTTCTCAATGTGGATGCTGGAAGCCTCGATCTCTCGGGTGAAACTGCAGCCTGCCCGGCCAGGCTCCTCGTAGGTATGGGGTTCTGCATAGAACTGAGGCTCTGGGATCTTCCCTGGGGGGTGGTGCAGGGGCAGGAAGACAGGTGGGGGCGCTAAAGGATCAAGAGAGACAGACCATCTGTGGGGTCCAGGAGGACTTTCTCTCCCAGCATTCCCCAGACCTGGGATGGGTCTGGGGGTGGGGTGAGGAGTGTCTCTGGGAATCTCAGGATGTGATGGTAAACAGTAGGTGCTCACTAAGTGCTTGCCAAGTGAAAGCTGGGTCTCTGTGGAGTAGCTTTGGGGTCTGTACTGAGTTCCGAGCATGTCTATTGTTTTCTGGGGTCACTTCTAGAGTCCTTGAGACCTTTCTAAATTGTTCTGGGGCAGGAAGGTGGCAAAAAAGATTTCATCATAAGTGCCAAGTTAGACTGGTTGAAAGTGGCTCTCTAGAAGGCTGTGTTAACAGGGACTCTGAGGCTGCATCCAGGCTTAAGGGAATCAGCACCATGATTGACACTAACGTCATGGGCATACAGGTGGAGTGTGAGGTAGGCATCCCCATGTTTGCTCGTTTTCTGGAGTCTCTCTGCAGGGTCTTGAAAAGCTCTCTGCAGCAGGGGTTCTTGTCCAAGAGTATGTGAACGCCCCTGAAATCGTAGGTAAAACTGCACAAGTGCAGGACTTTGCACAGTTCCCTCTGGAGAGGGTCCCCAGGATCCTCAGTGGGGTCTGCAAACCCGAGAATGGCAAACAGCACTGACCTTGGGGGTTGGGCCTGTGACATCCTGCCTCTCTGGGGCTCTCGTCTGTTCTGTGGGCACCTTTCTCCTTCCCACCTGTGCCATCCCCAGACCAGCACTGCTTCCCACGGTGACCTCCTGTTTGCCCCCAGATCTGGGGCTGCGGCACTCACCCTGCCCATTCTGACAGTGCATCTTCTCCTCGTCTGAGTCCTGGAAGGCCTTGCTGTAGCCGCAGTGCCTGCAGAGGACGGGCACGGCTCTGCCTGTGGCCAGACCATCCCTAGCCTCAGCCCTGACCCCATTCTCAGACAAGTCAGAACTCCCTTCCCCTTTCAGGTCAGCTCCTGCCACCCCAGCCCCTGTCCCCATAAGGGGAGTCCCCACCCTCAGGCTCTCAACTCAGCTAAATGGTGACATCTTGACAGTTACAAACATTTTACAAAGTTGAGTCCACTTGGCCCTTACAGCAAAGTCTGCAGCATTTTAGCCCCATTTTACATGAAGTTGCCCCTGGGGGAGGGGTTGGGACATGAGGCTTCTGATGCCTACTCTGCTCTATGACCGTGGCAAGACCCTTCCCTTCCCTGGGCCTCAGTTTCTCCATCTGTTGGATGATCCTTCTGGTTCTGGCTGTCTGCACCCTACGCCCACACTGAGCACAGTATCCCATCTCCATCCCCCTCTGGTGGGAGAGGGGGCAGTGACTAAGAGCATGGCCTTTAGTTGACACAGACCCAGGTTCCTGTCCCAGTTCTGGCATCTACACGGCTGAAGGGCCTGACCTCTCTTATCCCCAATTACTCACCTGCGAAATGAAGTCATAATCTCTGCATCACAGGAGTGTCATTAAGATTAAATGACATGGAGCCGGTCATGGTCAAGGGGGACCAGTGGGGCTGGCTGGTGGACGGATGTGGCATGAGAGAGAGAGTCAAGGATGACATGGCTTCGGGGCCTGAGTAACCCCCCGAACGGAGAGGGGCCATGCCCTGAGATGGGGACCTGTAGGGTGCTTTAGGGGGTGCTGTTTGTCTAAAACACAGCCGAGTGGAGACGGGAGTGGGCAGCCGGACCTCAGAAAAGGGGTCCATGCAGGTGACATAAATTGGGGGATGTCCCCATAAAGGTGGAATTCACAGTGTGGGCCCTGATGAGGTTGCCCAGAAAAGATGGTCCTTGGTAAACAGGAAAGAGAGGAGGGTCCGGGACAAGCTCATGGTCCTCCAGCCTTTAGAGGTTGTTCAGAGAGGAGGGGCTGGCAAAGATGGAGAAAGACAGGCCAGACAGATGGATGGAAATGGGGGTGGGTGGGTAGGGGAATGCAAGGCAAGAGAAAAGTGTTCCAAGAAGGAGGACAGAAGACCAGGTGCATCTGAAAGTGAGCCCAGCCCATGCATGGGAGGACCGCTGGCTCAGTGGGCTGGGTACAGGCGGAGACACAGCGCTCCAGAGGAGGGGTGTGGGGGAGGCTGGGGGCCAGGCCACCCACCTCTTTTTGCAGATAAGCAGGAGCAGAAGCACAACCAGGCCTGTGATGAGGGTCAGGCAGATCCAGACAATGGTCCGCGTGTCGTAGCGGGGCCCTGCAGGGGCTCATGAAGGTCGGAGACCAGCCTGTCAGCTCTGGCCTCAGGCCCAGGGTTCTGGCAGCCCTGCTGGGGCCCAGCGGGCAGCCCCCTCAGCTGTGCACCAGCCCAGAGTCAGGGCACAGGCCTCCTCCTCCTCTGCCCCCACCCTCCCCTCTACTACACCTCCCCTTCAGGACCCTGTCGCCTCAGGTTTCCTGGTGTCTCAGCCTGGTGCCACCACTTCCTGGGACTGTGTGACCCGAAGAGAGTCACTGGACTTCTCTGAACTCAGCTTTCTCACCTGTAACATGAGGCAAAAAACGCCTGCTTGCCTGCTAACAGTACCATGGCCGAATGTGCTGAGAGCTGCATATTCCAGCTCAGTTAATCCTCCCCACATCCTGCCAGGGAGCTCCCAGTATTACCTTCAGTTTTCAGATGAGAAAACTGAGGCTCAGAGAGCTGAAGAAACTTACTGAAGGCCACACAGTATATGGGATGGAGAAGGGCAGCACCCCACCTGGGCCCTCTCGCCGTGGTGCCGACCCAGGAGCAGTGGAGACACCCAAGTGCCCGCTGAGGAAGGTCACCAACTCATCCCTGAACCTTCTATTCTAGTACTACCTCCTGGAGGGGCCCGAGGCTAGGAGAAGACCCCATTTGGCTGGAGATGGGGGCAAGGGGATCCCAAGCTTGAATATGCCTCAGAATCACTGTGAAGACTTGATAAAACCTGAACTGCTAGGTCCCCACCCCCAGGGTTTCTGATTCAGAAGGACTGGGTGGGGCCTGAGAATCAGCATTTCTGATAGCCCCACTCCCCCACTCCCTCCCCCGGCCCCGTGATGCTGAAGCTGCTGGTCCCAGACTGCACTGTGAGAACCACTGTTCTGCAGGCTGGAGGCAGATGGCCCCAACTGACCAGGTTCAAATCCTGATTTGCTGGGTGACCTTGGGCAATTCACTTTTTTCATTTTCCTCATCTGTAAAATGGGGAGGTGGATAATGCCAACTCACTAGAGGGTCTAGAGGACAAGTATAGGGTTGTCCTGTTAGCACGGGGTATCCTGATGCCTCTAAGTTACAACGATGGTCAGTAAAAGCCAGTGGCTGATGGGCTGGTACCAGCTCTGTCGCCTTGGGCAAGTAACTTTCCTTCCCTGAGCCTCAGTTTTTCCATCTATAAAAACGCCGATCCAGCACAGGCCCAGCTCAGTGCTCACTAGTTCCTTCCTCTGACTGTGGAGCCCTGGCACCAGGCCTGGCCCGGCTCCCTTGCCCTCTCTGCTCCCTGCACTCACGGGGTTTCCCAGTCTCCACCTCCATGGCCTGGCTGAAGCGGCCGCAGCCTGCTGAGGTGCGGGCTCGGACCTGGAACACGTAGCGGGTGCCCGGCTTGAGGCCCGAGACGGTGGCCCTGGTGGTGACAGCCTTGAGGGTGGAGTAGCTCTGCATCTCCTTGTCCTGCCCATGGGAGGAGCGGTCAGCCAAGGGTCCTCCGGCCCGGCTACCCTTCCCTCTCCCCTTCCCTGTCAGTACCTTCTCGTAGTACTTGATCTCATACTCCAGGATGATGCCATTGGGCTGCTCGGGCTCCTGCCACAGCAGCGAGACGCTGGTCTGGCCTGCACGCTCCTGGCGGATCACCACCACCTGGGACGGGGCTCGGGGAGGGAGGCCAGCCTGGTCAGATGGGTAGCTGGGGACTGGCCTCTGTCCCGCCCCTTCCCCAGGCCCTGCCCAGGAATCCAGCTTGCACCATGCTCACCTGGCTGACTGCCCTGCCCGAGCCCCTGGAGAGCCAGCACCTGCCGCTCCTCCTGGCAAATCATTGGCTACCACTGCCCAGGCTTGGAGGGCATGACCCGGCAGTTCTGGACACTTAGGGAAGGGACAGGAGCTGAGCCCGGGCACACTTGAGGTCAAGTACTCTCTCTGCTGTACTAGGTCACCCACCTATCCCTTACTCACTCACTGATTCTCCCATTACCTCCCTCCCTGGGGCCGTGCAGCTACCTGGAGGTGTGTCTGCTAGGAAGTGTCAGACACAGGCCCAGCCACAACCAAACTCGGAACCGCCTGCAGGGCTGCAACCTGTCCTCCCTGCCCCCTCCAGCCCACAGGGCCCTCCTCCCGCTCTGCTCACCCAGTCTGACTCTGCCCACACCTTCCCATGTGCCCCTCCTGCCCCCAGGTCCAGCTCTTGCTTCCTATCTGGGCACACCTGAGAGCTCTCTGAAGGCAGAGACAACACATAATAGGTGCTCAATAAGTGTTGCTGGATGACTTTGACATGAAAAATTAAGGAACGACTCCAGAGTTGTTGGACAGTGTGGTGCAAGGGAGACCATGCCAGCCTGGGAATGAGGTCTGGGTTCACAGTCTGGCCTTTTTCTTGCTGGCTGGGACCAATACTATCTCTGGGTGGCAGCCTTCCCACCCAGAAAGTGAAGCTAGTGGGCGTCACCTGCCAGGAGGAGGCAAGGATCCTATGTGAGGAACACACACCAGTGCCAATACGTGGATGCCCTTAAAAACAAAATAATTTCCTAGGCCAGAGGTGCTGCAGGGAGCGGGACAGACACAGAGGGAATCCCAGAGCTCAGAGGCAGGGTACCAGAAAGGGTTCCAGGGCGGAGGTGGCTCTGGAGGACAGGAGAGGCGGAGGCAGAGCGGGAGGGGGAGGAGGAGGGGGGAGTGGTCTCTAGGACAGACCTCACCCATTTGCTGTGGGCATCCACTCCATTGGTATCCTAAGATTTCCTAAATGCCTACCCCATGCCAGGTGGTGGGCGCACACCTGGGGATGCTGCAGAGACCAAGATAGCCCTAGAGAAGCTATAGCATAGTAAGACAGAAAAGTTAATGAACCAATGCCTAATTCAGGCTGGTTAAGAGCCATGATAGGCATGAAGAGGGTGCTATGACAGACAAGACCTGACCCAGGCAGGGGTCCGTGTCACTAGTGTGTAGCAGTGGACTGGGTGAGGCTGGAGTGGTGGGCAGGGGCAGGTGACATGAGTCCCAGGCCCCCCGGAGGGTCTGGACTGTGGGAGGGCTCCGCTGACGGTGTTAAAGGACTCACATGGGACCTAATCCCATTTACATTTTTAAAGCTCATTCAGGATGTTATGTGAGAACAGATCATGGGGCAAGGGTTCCCGTGGTTGTCCGGGAAACACACGATGGGGACACGGACGGCGCCATGGACTGAACTGTGTCCCCCTCCCAAATTTCCTATGTTGAAGTCCTAACCCCAGTGTGACGATATTTCGAAATGGGGCCCTAGGGAGGTAATTAGGGTCAGGTGAGGTCGTCGGGGTGGGGCCCTCACGATGCCATGAGTGCCTTCAAGAGATATCAGAGAGATTTCTCTCTCCGGGTCTCTCTGTGTGAGGACACAGCCGGAAGGCAGCTGCCCATGGGCCCGAAGAGAGCTCCCCCAGGAGCCCGACCGGCAGCTCTTTCGTCTTGGACTTCCAGCCTCTAGAACTGTAAGCAATAAACTTTTGTGGTTTAAGCCCCCAGTCCATAGTATTTTGTTACAGCTGCTGAGCTAAGATAGACGGAGGGAGGGTCTGAGCGTGGAGATGGTTCTGCTGGAGGGGCACCCGGGGGACTGCCTGGGGGACAGAGGCGGCATGAGAGAGAGCCGAGGATGATGTGGCTTTGGGGCCCAAGTAACCCCCTGAACGGAGGGGGGCCATGCCCCGAGATGGGGGCCGGTGGGAGGTGCTTTGGGGGGTGCTGTTTGTCTAAAATACAGCCGAGTGGAGATGGCAGTGGGCAGCTGGACCTCAAGGGAGGGGTCCACGCAGGTGACATTAATTGGAGGATGTCCACATGAAAGTGGAATTCACAGCCACGGGCCCTGAGAAGGTCACTCAGAAAAGATGGACCTGGGTGAACAGGAAAGAGAGGAGGGTCGGGACAAGCTTGCAGTCCTCCAGCCTTTAGAGGCTGCTCAGAGAAAGAGGCTGGCAAAAATGGAGAAGGACAGACAGATAGACAGAAAATGGATGGTGGGCAGGGGTGTGGAAGGAAAGAAAAACAAGGGGAAGGTGCCCAGTGCCTGTGGCCCCAGGGGTGGGGCTCAATCATGAGGACAGGCCAGGAAAGATGCTCGACTGGAGTCACCCAAAGAGGGCCGAGGAGGGAAGGATGCAGATGTGGCAAGCACAGACAGCTCTTTCAGGAAGTTTCCATGAGAAGAGAAGTGGTCTGGTGGCTGGAGGGGGTGAGGGTTCAAGGGAGGTTCTTCTTTTGAATGATGGAGACTCCTGAATGGCGTCTGAATCCTGCTGGGTTCTCTTGCTCCAACCTCCACCCCAGTCAGCCAGCTGCATGCCTCAGTTGCCCTAGAGACGGGTGGGTAAGGGTGGGGCCTGAAGCACAGGTGCACAGGTCCAGGCCTCACTGTTGCCAGCACCAAGGACAGAGCTCAGCGTTTTGGGGGTGGCTCCTTGCATGAGAGTCTCTTGAGTTGGGGAAGCCCTGGAATCAGGCAGGGGGTTCCATGGGCTCAGAGCTGGGAAGCCTGTTTCACTTGGGAGTGAGACAGACCTGGGTTCAAATCCTGGCTCTGCCATTTCCTATGTGGGAACCCTGGGTGGCTCTCTGCTCCTCAGTTTCCTCCATTGTTACGAGGCAGGGATAGTGTCTGCTAGGCCAGTCTGCGTGGTGCTGGGAGGAGGAGGGTGAGACGGGGGTGAGGAGCTGTAGAGTCCTAGGCGTGTACGAGGGTGGCTATTAATGGGGAAGCTGCCACAGGACCCACCAGAATTTGGAAAGAAAAGGGTTTCAGGGGATGAATTCAGCCCAATAACAGGCTAGAAAGAGAGAGAGAAATGGCTGCTGTCCACAGCAGTGTGACCAAATCCATCCCAGGGCAGCTGTTCTGGAAGATGATAATCAGAGTGATTTTATTTTTGTAATGACATTTATTGAGCATGTATCATGGTCCAGGTGCTGGGCTAAGCATTCTCATTTCTCTCATTTAAGCCTCCTAACAGTACCCGAGGCAGGTGCTATTATTCCCATTGCACCAGGGAAGAAAGAGGCAGAGAGGCCAAGTTCTGGAACCCAGGCCTGTCACAGCCGTCACAGCCTGCCTCTGTGCTTTTTGGATTCCTCCCATTTTATAGGTTGTGTTCTACTTTTCTAAGGGCATGAAAAGCCTGCAGCTCTGAGTCTGGGTGAGGATGGCAGGGCCAGGAGAGGCAGGGGTTTGCCCAAAATGCCATAGCAAGTCCAAGGCAGGGCTCTGACGCTTGGGAGGGCAAGGGGCCGGGGAAGCTGAGGGCCGGTGTGTCTCCGCCTACCTGCCTGGTTCGTGGTGATGTTGACAACAGCGGCCCGGCGAGGCTCGGGGCTCAGGTCAGACACGCCGTTGACAGCCTCAATCCGGAAGGAATAATTCATGTGGGCCAGCAGGTTGGCCACGAGCAGGCTGGCCCGCACTAGGCTCGTCTGCTGGGGCACAAAGCGGGTGCTGCTTCCACACGTCTCACAGCGGCCCAACGTCCAGGGGCAGCGACGGCACATGGCATTGTAGGTGATGTCACTGCGGCCCCCTGGGTCCAGTGGAGGGGCCCACTCCAGGGTCACAGATGTCCCATTAACACTGGAGATCAGATTCACAGGTGCTGAGGGTGGCCCTGAGGAGCAGAGAATGATAGCTGGGGGTGGAAGGTATTTATTTCGGCTGGTCCAGTCTTCCCCCCCTCCCACCAGGGAAGGGCTGTGGCTCCCCTGTAATATTTGGGGCTCCCTAATGATAAGGTGGAGCCTACTCTGTGCTCTGGATGCCCCCAAGGGCAGAGACAACATCTCTGCCATCAGGCTGGGACTAAGCGTCAGTCTGGACACAGAAACCCAACCCTCCCAACTCCCCACACAGGACCACAGGGATCCCAGGTTTGTGCTCCGCGTTTTCATCTGGAGTCAGGGAGAGACTGCAGATAGCAGCCACCCTGGTGTGAAATGCCCCCGCCATTTGCATCCCACACTCTACTCCTTAACCCCCTGTGCTGGACTTCATGTAATGAAGACCACTGAGCACGGCAGTGGAGTAGCAGCGTGGAGGCCCCGGGGGTAACGGAAAGCCCACCAACTCCCCTCCCCTGGGATGGGAGCCCTGGTCTGGGCCGCACAAGAACTTAGGGGTAGGCTCTTGGGGGTGAGGATTTGAGCCAGGGGGGCAGGGGGACTGTGGAGGCCCCTGGGGCTCAGAATCCCAGACAGGGTAATCTTAGATCTTAAGAAAATAAAACTGTAGAATCTGAGAATCATAGAGAATCTTAGAATCTGAAGGGTATGGAATATGAAAAGCCCAATCTTTTACAGTCTTAAAATTTCTAGAACCTTAGGACACTGAACTGCAGATTTGGAGAGAAACCAGAGTCCAGCCAGCTGGGTGCAAGTGTCTGTGACCTGGAGCCGGGCTCGCCTTGCCCGAGGAGCCCACAGAAGTCCCCATGCCACTCCGCCATCCCTTCTGCCCTAGCAGGTCCCACAAGGAGAAAATGCACAAATCTGGGCAGAACAGTGGAGAAAGGCGGGGGGAGGGGAAGCGTGCGTGCATGTGCAGTGTGCGAATACACCTGGGCTTTCACCTGCCAAATACTGGGAGCCTTGGCTGTCCCGTGATGGAGGTGGAGGGAGGGGGAGATGGGGGTTGAGACTGGGGTAAATTCCAGGGCAAAACCTGTCAGAGCCATGTGAAGCACCCCTTACCCCACCACAAAAGCCCAGGGTTGGCCAATGGGAAGGCTGAGCTGGCAGCAGCCTCTCCCCAGCTGGGATGGGAATGAGAGAGGCGCCTTCCGGCCAGGGAAGAGGAGGCAATGCCGGGAGGAGCCGCATCTGCAGAGCGCCAAGATACTCCGGGCGCGCTGCAGGCTGGGAGCCAGAGTCCCTCAAGGTTCTGCAGGCACAGGGCATGAGCACACACAACCACGCCCTCTCCAGGCACACGCCTCCCTGGCAGGGCCGGGCGTGCACAGGCTGATTTCACAAGGCAGGTTTGTTCAAGCTCCATGAGGACTTAGGAGTCCCCTACAGGAACCTCAATGCACACACATGTGAACACACACCCCTAAGAATCTTTTATATACGTGGGCACTAGCCCTCACACACTCATACCCACACATACAAACATCATGCTGACATGGATACACCCAGTGTCATAATGGCTATTAGGCATCCCAGAGCACAGACACACATCCCAGAATCAGACACATGCATGCCGTCCACCAAGCAGGCAGCCACACACAGTCCATGGACACACATCTCAGCAGCTCCCAGCATTCAGCAGCTCCAAGCAGTTCATCAAGAATGACGGTGACTGGGGGCTCCTCTGACACCCCCTCACTTCCTGGGAAGCCCCTGGCTTGCCCACCCCAGCCCCCAGGACATCAGCATCACTGCTGGGTCAAAAGATGACCAAAGCCACCAGGTGCTAGGAAGGGCTGAGTCCAGATCTCGTCTGCCTATCGTGGCGGAGGAGGAGGGAAAGAAGGAAAGATTTCCCTGGAGGGATGGCAGGTGACATATGACAAGAGGCTGGGTGCCCAGAGAGGTCAAGGCCACCATTAAGGGGTCAGTCGTCCCCCACCTAGGCTCCTGTCCCTGCCTCACCCATACGGCACCAGCTCCTTGGAGCCTGTGGGACCAGGCATGGGGTCCTGGCGGGCCTTGGCCTGGAGGGTTCTGGGGTCTGGAGGTGGTACTCACGGGTGCAGGCTGCAGACGGAGGGTCCAGGGCTGCCCGGTAGTAGCTGAGGTCACAGCGGCAGGCCTGGGCGGCGGTGGCAGCAGAGTGGCTGTGGGGAGGACAGCGGGCGCAGAGCTGGTCCCCAGGGGCTGACTTGTAGAAGCCCAGCTCACAGGCTGTGGGGGACAAGGTGGCTTCAGGCGGGTGGTCCAGGCCACCCTCGCAGGTCTCAGGGACAGCTCTCACTCTGGTCCAGGGCTTCCTGGGGGTCCCCCAAGGAACAGAGGTGCAGAACTTCAGCATCACCCAGTCCTACTCTATTTGCAGGTGGAGGGACTGAAGCACAGAGAGGGCCTCTGACTTACACAGGGCTGCACAGCGCTAAGGCTGGAACCGACACCTGAGCCCCAACCCAAATGGGGCACAGGGAAGAGCTTCTCCAAGTCCCTCTCACCTCTCCTCCATCGGCCCCTCCCACCCAGGCCTAGTCTCCGCCTGATTCTGGAGTGACATACCAGCCTCAGACGTGGGGGTCAAGGGGTGAAGCCTACAAGGGGGACCAAAACCCCAGGGAGGTGACTTCGGTGGGACATGAGCTGGACAGAGAAAGGGGGTAGGTGGGAATTTGACTAGAAAAGAGACATACGTGGCTCCCAAATATGGGCAGATGTGGAACCCCCTGTGAAAATACAGATTCCCCATTCTACTGCCAAGTTAGAAGAGCCGAGGGCAGGGCCTGGGTATCTGTGGTTTATAGGCTCCCTGAGCAATGCTGACCATCCAAAAATAGCATGCTCCTGCTCCTCCCAGACCCCGAGACACTGTCACCATGGCAGGGACTGACTTGTATCTGATGCTCTCTACAGCCTCTGCCACTCCTGCTTCACGCCTCCCCTGGATCACACAGCAGCCTCCACACCCAGCCTCCAGCCTGCCGCCCCACTCCCAGTTGCCCATGTGATCACTATCATTCAACCAGAATTGATGAGCACTAGCTCTGTGCCAGGCACGGACTGGGGCGCCAGAGACGTGCCGTGAACAAGATCGCCACGGTGTCTCCCTCAAGGGGCTGGCTTTTTCGAGGGGGAGACACAGTAAATGAAGCTGTAATCTTTTCCAGGAAGGGAGTAAAGCAGATGGTGTGGCAAAGGGTAAATGAGGGGAGGTGCTACCTTCCCAGAGAAGAAGATGGTATTTGAGTTGTGGCTTAAATGATAAGAATGAGTTCGTTGTGCAGCGAGTGGGAACGGGAATATTTTAGGTTGAGAGACTCTAAAATGACACCTGACTCTGTCACTACCAGTTCAAACCCTCTTGGGCTTCCCGTGACCTAAACAGTAAAGCCTGGCATTCAAGGCCCTCCCTGTAGCCTCCTTCAGTGCCTCTTCTTACTCCCTATCCTCAGGCCAAACTGAAGGACTGGCCACTCCCCACCACCAGCAGGTGGTTTTCTGCCTCAGGGCCTTTGCACATGCTGCGCCTGCTTCCTGGGATGGTCTTCTCCTTTATTAACCTGTCAAATTCACTCAAGATTCATTTTAGTGCTCCTTCAATTGAAGATTTTCTGGACATCTCCATACCTCCACATGTACACACACACATACACATACACGGAAGCAACCACTCCCCTCTCTGCTCTAGCAGTCCCTGCTCGTTTCTGAGTGTCAGTAATCCTCACTGTAATTATCAGATCCACATTAATCAGCATCTCAGGGACTACAGGCTCATTCTGTCCCTTCTTTATTCCCTCACCCAAATGTAGTGAGTTTCTACTAGGACCCGAGATGAGTAAGAGCAGGTCCTCTCAAGCAGCTTTCAGAGCAGTGAGGGGCAGACAAGAACACGTGTGGTCACCGCTTGGTGTGAAGTGCAGCGTGGAGGAGGCACACTGATAGCCTTCATGTGTCGGGTTGCTGCCCATTCAGAGTTCACCTAGTCCTTGTCAGTTCAGAGCAGAAACTTGACAGCCAGCTGCCTGGCTTCCTTTTCCTGTCTAACCCCTTCACCTGGGCTAAGTGACATTGGGCAAGTTGCTGGACCTCAGTTTCTTCATCTGTAGCATGGGGACGACAATAGCACACACCTCTTAGAGCTGTTGTAAACTCACACGAGTTTGTGCCAGGGCAGCGCCTGGCGCTTGTCACTACAATTCTATGTAGTCGGCACTGGTCCATCTGTTTGGCAGTGAGGAAACAGACTCTGGGAGCTTGACTGCTTTGCCCTAAGGTGGCAAGCCAGCATGCAAAGCCAGGTAGGGGAGCCTCCGGAGCTGGGACCTTGCCCCTACCAGCCTCTCAACACCTCCAGGGTTTAGAGATGGCCCGGCCAGCTCGCTGCTCACCAGTGGGCAGTTCTCACATGCTTGGCTAATACCCATATGGCTATAATGTGTCAAGGCCAGATTAATCCGCACTATGAAAATAAAATAATCTTTAATAAGAATACTAATCACCAGGCCTCGGGGAGCCTGGAGACCCGGAGTCGGAGTGGGGAATTAATGGCTGAGACAGATGGAGCCACTCTGGGCTGGGGCCCGGCCCCGCGTGTCCACCCAGGGTGCTTCCGGAGCCTGCGCGTGCCGGTGTCGGCCGTGGGCCAGGAGGGGCTCCTGTCCCCGCCGAGGGCACCTTGCCCGGGCCGCCTGTCAGGCCGGCAGCTGTTCAAGGCCCCGGCCACCTCTCTCCTCTCCCCCGCGAAGAGCTTTAGATTTGACAAATAAGGTGTCTGCGGTGGATGACCAGAGGAAATTAATTCTAAATCAGATTTTAAACACAGCCAGGAAGGCAAAAGAGCTCGTCGCTCCAGCTCCCCTCTGAAGTGAGACTCTGATATTTATAGAAAGATGATTAGGGCCACAGAGGGTGTTTTATATTCTGCATCCAGGTGACAGGAAGGACAGCGACCGGGGCTTCAGACGCCGGGCTGCTGCTCCGTTGGGCGGTGTTCTGAAGGGGCCGTTCCCCCGTCTGGAGCAGGGAAGCGGGTGCAGCCATGGGTGGGCGGGGGATCACTGCCCCTGCAACTGTGTAGTGCAGGGAGCTTTCTGGTCCAGGAGTCGGGAGATTTGGGATTTAATCAACTATTCCTAGCTGTGTGCCCTTGGGGCAGGCACTTCACCTCTCCAGGCCTCCGTTTCCCCACTGGTAAACTAGACTGTCTCTGCTTGGCTCTGACAGTCTTCCGTGGGTCTCTGAGGCCCGACTGCAGTCTCAGTAAGGCCTTTAAAGAGCCGTGTGACCAGGTTGGCGCCCGGCCACTCCTGAGGGAGGCTATCAGGGGGAACCAGAGATATGGGAGCCTGGAGGCCAGGAAGGTGGTGGCCCTCACCCTGCGTCCAGCCCCTGCTGCTAGCCTCAAGCTCTGGATTCCTTCTCCTGTCACTGGAAGGAAGTGCAGGGTGCTCGGGGCTGGGGAAGCCAGGATCCCCTCACCCAGACCTTCCTCCTCTCAACTGCTCAGAGAAAACTGCCCAGCAGGGGCCACGCGCCCCCTGGGCCACAGAGGTTCCCACTCAGGTTGGGCAGGGGGCTGCAGCTTTGAGAGGACATCTCAAGAAGCCCAGGCAAGGCACCTTCCACTCTGTTTCCAGCCCCTGCTGGGCCCCCATCCTCCCCACTTGCCGGCTACACACCAAGGAGTGCATGGGGATGAGGGATACCAGCTGGCCAGGCCTCCGGTTTGCAAGGGGCTCAGTTTGGGGCCTGTGCTGCTTCTTCAGAGGGCATTACACAGTCACAGAAGCCCACCGACAGGGCTGAGAAAAGTCTCTTCTTGTGTGACATGAACCTGGCATTCCATCCCCAAACCTCACTGCCTGCAGTGCACTGTGAATTAGTATTTTTTATAAAACCTGTAATTATCTTGCAACTAGCATAATTATGTTGTATTGTGATTTAAATGTAAAATCCAAAATATGCTGCAATTCCCTAACCCTGCTTTGGCATCTCTTTATTATTTTTTTATCAATGTGCCAGTAGTGCCAGTAAATAGAAGTGGCCTTGGGCTCTCCTGGCCTGCAGAGGCCCAGCTGTTCAGGCTTGGGGATCCGATCCGCCAGATGTCCTGCCCTCGACACACATGGGACTCACGGCACAGTCCCTCTCTGGGCTGCACGTCCCTCCTCTGGCAAGCAAGGAGGCTGAGGCAGTCCCTGAGACCTCTGAGGGAGGCCCCAGGCCCAGTAAGGAGGACTGGCTCCCTCCTACAGGCAAGCGTGGCTGAGTGCACACCCAGCAAACAAGACGCTTGCCTGTGTTGCTGGCTAAATCCAGAGTGGGGGGCAGCGGGTGACCCTGAGCAGGTATCCGCTGGCTGGCCGGCCTGCCTATTACAGCTTATACTGAAGCAGTAACCAACTGTTTTAATGCTACCCCAGAGAGGAGGGAAACGGGGCTTCGCAGAGGCTCTGTGGATGGAGGAAGCAGTTCAGGGCTCTGGAGTGACACAACCTGGGATCAGGTCCCCATTCAGTGGCTTAAGTTGAGGGCGCTTGGTTTTTCACATCAGTGAGATGCCGACAGACAGCCTAGCTCAGAGGGCTAGCATAAGGGTGAGAACCAATAGGAATTCCTTGAAGGCAGGACCTTCTGTGTCTATATCCTCGGTGCCTGGGACACAGTAGATGCACAACAGAATGAGTAACTGACGCTACAAGAAAGAAGTGCCTATTAAAGTGTCTGGCACGTGGCAAACACTTGAAAAATTGTCACTAAGGGACTTTCTTATCTCCATCAGAATGAGGGGATGTTGGGAGGCAGGAAAAGCAGCCAGAGTGCACCAGGGAAAGGTTAACAGCCTACAGATAGCTCAGAGCAAGACAGACGTGACTCAGGTCCCAGCTGTGAGACCCAATGCTGGTGACACTGCTTGAGTCTCAGTTTCCCCATCTGTAAAATGAAATTGTAATACCTGCCTTGTTAACAACGAGCAAATGAATTGATGTGTGAGGAATGCAAGCTGTAAAGGCAATACGAATGCTTGTTATTATTATTACCCAGCAGGAAGTTGAGAAGTCCTGGGATGTCTGTGATGGGAATCAGGAGATGCTGGAGGCCTGGGGAGCCTGGCAAACTGGGCCACAGAGGGCAGAACAAATCCAGAAACAGGCACATGTCACAGAAGGGGCTTTGGGGTTTAGAGGCCAGGTGAGGTGAAGACTTGTAGCAGCTGAGAATGTGAAAGTTTCTTAAGGAAGCCAGAAAGCCCCAGAGAGGGTCTGGGAAGGGCCTGCTAGCTGGACAGAAGACCCTGGCCCCAGGGAACTACCTGGAGCATCACTTGACATTGTCATCCTGTGCCCTGCTCAGTCCTGCAAACACTGAGGCCTTTTCTGCCTGCTATGGGCAGAGGAATGGTGCAGAGGGGCTGAACTTCCCACCAGCTATGCTTTCAGGGCAGGGCTAGGAGGATATTCCTAGTGACCAAGAGGGCCCCATCCCAGCTTTCACCGGGGCTGTAGGGGGACAGGCCCTAGTCTCTCTGGTCCCTGCAGAGATCCATCCTCCTTCCCCAGGAGAACCAAAGGGCCCGGCAGCACGCTTCACTGTGTTCTGAGTGGCTGGGCCGCCATGTGTCCAGCCCCTGGGGAGGCCAAGTAAGGGTAGAGGGTAACCGGGCTGAGATGAGTAGCAGCTGAGGTCCCAGCTGACTGTCCACCTAGTTCTTCCGATGTTCTCCGGCTCTCTGGATGCTAGGTGGGGCCAGTGCAGCTGGGGCACACATGCACACTGCCTGAGGCCTGGGCCCTGCTTCTGGTCTCCGACGTGGAAACCCTAGCAGTATACCCACGGGAACAGGTGCCATGCTGTTTCATGACCCAGGTGCTCTCAGCTGTCCTCCTTCACAAGGACCTCAGCTGTCCTCTCCACAGGTCCCAAGAAGAGAGCCCCCTGAACACTGGTAGGCTTAGTGGCATACCAGTCTACGCAGCAGTTCCTGGTGCCCTGCCCACACACCTTCACTATGGCCCTGCACTGTACTTGTTCACCCAGCCTGGCTCCACAGCATAGCAGTTGAGTGGTTTCAAGCACGGACTCTAGAGCCAGGCTTCTGGGCTGAAATCATAGCCCTGCCACTTCCTAGCTGTGTGACCATGGGCAGGTTGCTCTGCTTCTCTGTACCTCAGTCTCTTCATTTATAAAACCAGGATAATAGTTTCTATTTCATAGGGTATTTGGAGGGATTAAGTGAGTTAATACATGAAAAATACTTAGAACAGGGCCCAACACAAGTTAGTTCTAATACAGCTATGTACCCAGTAGCATATTCAATCACACAGGTGGCCTTATGCATACCTCTGTACAATGCCCATGGAGGGTACTGCCTGGCTGTAATGTGTTCCTTTCCTTTCCCTCCCCTGCTCCATGCATGCATGCACACACACACACACACACACACACACACACACAGGCAGCCTGGTGTATTTGCTAACACAGGAACACTGGAGGTTCACCCACCTTCCCACGTGCTGTGTTCGCCACCCAGATGCCTGCTGACTAGGATGCCCCTCCACACACACACACCCTGGCAGCCCTGCCCAGACTGAGCCTGCCCACTAGCCAGCCCACGCGCGGCGTGCTCACCCACACAGGCATCCTGCCGCTCCTCGTAGCCAGCACTGCACACACACTTGCCAATGGGCACCAGCCACTCGCCCTCAGCACTGCAGTACATCTTGGGCGTGTCCCGCTCCTCCGAGTGCCGCACGCACTGGCCCCGCACCTCCACCAGCGAGGATGAGTCAGCCCCTGTCACTGCCTCCGAGAAGGCAGCCAGGTTGCGCACCATGGTGGGACACTTCTTGTAGTAGATGCGGAGAGACAGGATGGCGAGACACGCACCGATGTCCTGGAAGGCCAGGTAGAAGCCGCGCTTGCTGAGGGGGCCCACACCGCGCACCTCGGTGTTGAGCTTGAGACGCCGCACACCCAGGTCAGCACCCGTGAAGCTCTCATCGGCTGCAATGGTGTCGATTTTGAGAAACTGGCTTTCTTGTGTGCTGGCGCCCAGGTCGCGGTCCGACTGCAGGTAGTAGAGGTTAAAGGTCTCTTTGCAGGTGCCCAGTACACCGGGCATGCTGTTGCAGTCACGCAGGGTGAACCTGATCTCGGCATAGACACGCCGGGCCCCGTCACGGGGCACCCAGCTGGTGCGCAGCCAGTTGTTCTGGTTGGGGCTCATGACGTTGCACACCTGGTACGTGTGGATGGGCTGGAAGGACTCGTCCACCTCGTTGATGGAGTCCCACTGTGGGCACAAGCACAGCCAGCTGCAGTGAGAGTCAACACCTCGCTCTCTATTGCCAGTCACCGTTGCCGCATGCCACATGCATCGTGCAGGGGGCATCCTAGGGAAGAAGACGGAACTTTCTCCGTCCTTGAGAGCTGACCTTCCAGTGGACTGTCCCAGCCACCAGATGCCAGACACCCTACAGACAGGATCTCACATTCTTCTGGGGAAGTATTTTGCTGCCTTTTTCCAGAAGAGAAAATAGACACCCAGACATACTAGCCCCAGGTCTGAAGTCACATAGCCTGTAAGCAATGGAGCCAGAGCTAGAACTGATGTGAAAGCTACAGAAGTCTGACCTCATCTCCAAATGGCCTATCACTCCCAGAGTGGGGGCTTGCTTGGGAAGTCCAGTTAGCCCACTAGTCCGGTTTCCATATCAGCTGCCAGAGGGATCTTTCTAATGCATAATGACCGTATCTCAAATCCTTCAGCAGCACCTGCTGAATTGGTGCTTACTGAGTACCTGATGGATGGACTCTCTGCCTTGCTGTTTTTGACGTTCCTTCTGCTCTCCACCCAAAGTTGCTCACAGGCTGGCCTGGGTCCCACTCAAGGGAGTATCAGGACGGGGAGAGTTGAATGTGACTGCTTCTTTGCCAGATGCTAGCCAGGCGTTAAGGATTCAGAAATAAACTAGACACTATCAAAAGAGTGAAAAGGCAACCCACAGAATGGGAGAAAATATTTACAAATCATCTATTTAATATGGGATTAATATCTAGAATATATAAAGAACTACAATTCAACAACAAAAAACCCAACAGCCCAATGAAAAAATGGGCAAAGGACTTGAATAGACATTTCCCCAAAGAAATACAGATGGTCAAATAGTACACAAAGAGACGCTCAACATCACTAATCATTAGGGAAATACAAAATAAAACCACTAAGAGATGACACTTTACACTCACTAGGATGGCTATTACCAAAACAATAGAAAATAACAAATGTTGGAGAGGATGTGGAAAAATTGGAACCCTTGTGCACAGTTGGTGGGAATGTAAAATGGTGCAGCTGCTGGAAAAACAGTATGACAGCTCCTCAAAAAGTTAAAAATAGAATTATCATATGACCCAACAATTCCACTTCTAGCTATTTACCCAATTCCACTCTTGGGTAATGAAAGCAGGGTCTCAAGGAGATATCTGTACACCCAGGTTTATAGCAGCACCATTCACAATAGCCAAAAGGAAACAACCCAAATGTCTCCATCATCGGATGAATGGATAAACAAAATGTGGTATATCCATACAATGGGATACTATTCAGCCTTAAAAAGTAATGAAATTCAGATGCATGATACAACATGGGTGAACCTTGAGCACATTATGCTAAGTGAAATAAACCTGTCAAAAAAGACAAATACTGTATGACTCCATGTATATGAGGTACTTAGTCACATTCATAGAAATAGAAACTACAACAGTGGATGCTGGGGGTTGGGGGAAGGGGAAATGCAGAGCTAGTGTTTAATGGGTCTAGAAGTTACAATTTGGGAAAATGAAAAGAATTCTGTGGATGGGATGGTGTTGGTCACACAACAAAGTGATGTACTTAATGCAACTGAATGTACATTTAAAAATGGTTAAGAGGGTCGATTTTGTGTTATGTGTATCGTATGACAACTTTTTACAGAAGGAGGAAACACTCCCTGCCCTTGAGCACCTCACAGTCCATCAGATGAGGTGGTGAAGGGCGACACGCCATCCAGGGAGTGAGCAAAACTTCCTGCGAAGCTGAAGCAGAAACCTCTCGCCAGACAGAGAGGGAAGAGGGCCGGCAGGGCTGGAAAGGGTGGAATGTTCAGGGAGCACCAGTAGCCCTGTCTGGACACAGAAGAGTCACATCGAAGACAGAGTGTTGAAAAATGAGGAGTTGAGAGGCCAGGGCTCTGAGGACTGGCTTGGTCTCTAACTTGCTGTGTGACCTTGGGCAAGTCGGTGCTCCTCTCTGGGCCCCAGCTCCGTCAACTGCAGAATGTTGGGCTGAGTTCAGCGGACACCTGAGGGCCCTGAGGAGGGGCAGGGGGCTGAGGGCAGATGGAAGGGACAGGCTAAGGGTCCCCGCCCTGGCTCTACCAGAGATGCAATACCTCAATGCCTTAATCTTCTCTCTTGGGCCTCTGTGTGATTGTCCTTGGACTGCAGATCCCATCACTTAAGGTGGGAATGGGGAGGTACAGACCACGTCTCATGGCGCTCTGAGACTCCACAGGGTTGTGAACTGTCCCATAATCAGAGAGTGGGGACCAGGAGCATTTCAAGTCTCTCCTGTCTGACGAAAGCCCCTCCGTGTCACCCCATCTTGCCCGGCTGTGTGGTTTCAGTGCCCACATCTGTGAAATGGCTCAGACAGGCCCCACCTCAGTGAGGCTTAAGAGGATGAAAGGAGAACCTGCAAAGTGCTACTACACTTGGGCCTGGCCCAGGAAGGCACCAGAGGGGAGGACCGACATGCTGCTGACCTGCAGCATCTTCCTGCCCACCTGTGCCTGCCTCCAGCGACCACTGGGGAAGAAGTACAGGGCGTGCCAGCCTTACCTGAAAGAAGTTACGTCTCTTGCGCCCCCACCCCAGGAGGACCCCCGCCCTCTTCCCCACGCTGCAGCCATGGCCTCTGGGCAGTGCTGGGTCACATCTGGGGTTAAAGTCATTGTCATAATTAATGAAACACCAAAGAGCCAGCAGCTGCTCCCTGTCTGTTTCCTGCCAGGGACCTGGATAAATTAATCAGCTCAATCCATGTCTGCTCCAGCTGCCCCACCAATGCCAGGGTCCTGGCTCAGCCCTGCCAGCAGCCAGGGCTGTGGACGCCCAGAGTAGCACGAATTCCTGGAGGCTGGTGCAAGGATGGAATCATCCCTTTTCCACCTGGGACACCCCCACCCCATGCTGGGGAGTCACTCCTCGCCAGCTGCCTCTCTAGCCCCTGGCATACACCTCCCCCAGTCCCCACCATTGCTCTGGAACTTTGTTGTCTTTCTAGATCAGAATGCAGCAAACCAGCTGTGCAGCCCTGGATATTCTGCATGCCTCCTCGGAGCCTTGGGCTTCTCCTGCGTGAAATGGGGCAGCTAAGGCCTGCTCCTTCCGTCCACTCTAGGGCCTGGGGAGGGTCAAGTGAGACACAGAAACGAATATGCCCTCTGGTGATGCAGAGTTTCTTAGTGGCTGTTAACTCAGCAGAGACGGTGGAGCACGACCCGCCCTGTGGAGGGAGGGGCACAGCCTCATTAGAATCTTGGGTTCTGATGCCAGACATCCCCCCCCCACCCCCTTAGCAGAGCTGCTTAACCTCTCAGGGCTTCCCGTTTCTCATCAGTAAAATGTCCTTTCCATGCATCCTCATTGATGATAACGGCCCAGAGCAGGTTCTGTGATCGTCCCCAAGTTGTAAGTGAGGAGGTCGAGGGGAGGTAAGTGACTTGCCTGAGTCCCACTGGATAGAGGACTGGGTGCCGGCTCGTCCAGACCCAGCACCCTCGGCCTTTAGGCTGTGCAGCCTGCCTGGCAATCTGATGACTTTGCTGCTGCTGGACACAGCCCCGGATGACCCCTGTACCCAGGCTGTGTAACAGACTCCATAACCAGAGGGGTGGATGGAACCTCAAAGACCTCATCAAAAGATTCCCCACCCAGCTGGGCAGGAGAATCACCTGGAAAGCTTCTTAAACAAACGATTCCCAGGCACTCTCCCAAGCCCCCCGCATGTGTTCATCTGCACACTTCACCTGCTATGGCGAGCCCGTTCTGGCCGCGTAAAGATGGGATGGCTCGGTATCAGCGTAGGGTTGCCTCCCATCCCCTCACAGTGAGGACGGAGACCAAAGAGGGCATATGGGGCTCACTGTGGGCTCCAGGCCCAGAGAGATCTGAATTCAAGTCCACCACTCGGTGAGCAAGTTATTTCTCACTGCTCTGAGGCTCCGCTTCCTCGTCTGTGAAATGGGGTGGCTGTACCCACTCACAGGACTGGTTGTGGGAATTAAATTAGAACTATGTGAATACAAGTTACCATTTGTTGTGACTCCCAAATGCAATCACTCTGAGCCATGCTCTACAGCACCTGCAAACAAAAGAGCCTACGACTGACTGGCCAGATCACTGAAGCACAAGTGCAGTCTTCATCCTCACCTGCTTAAAACCCTTCTACCTCCTTGTTACCCTGAAGACCAAGTCCTCGGCTCTGAGTGGGACCGAGGGACAGAGACACCCAGAGTCAAACTGGGGCCAGGCCCACTCCTTCCTAGCTGTTGGATCTCAGGGGAAATTCTGACCCAGCCGGCAGCCAGGCAGTCACTTGCTCCCGGGTCGGCCCCCTGCCATGGGCGGAGCTGGTTCAGTCTGCCAGAGCCCTTTCACACCCATGCTCCTCCCTGGGACGCAGCCACTGGGGGGCACACACCCCTGTGCATTTCACAGGGACAGACTGACGCTCAGGGAGGTAAAGGGACACCCCCAGGACTCAACCTTTGTCTTTGGGCAGGGCTGAACTGCTCAGGCAGGGAAGGGGTTCCTCCCGGCTCTCAGACCCACAGTGCCTGCCCCTCCAGCTCCCTGAAGTCTGGTGTACGGGGGCTGATGACAGTGGACCCAGCTTACTGCTACCTGGGGACGAGACCTGCAAAGTTAGAGGAGGGGACTCTGTCTGGACGCCAGCCACAGGCCATCAACGCTGGGATGAAAGCCCTACCCCAGAGTAAAGAAATACTCCCTTAACAAATCTTAACTCTTGGTGTTATTATTATTAATTACTATTATCATCCCCCCCCACCCTGTCTCCAGAGCCATGGCGGCTGAAAAGATCATGAAAGAAGTCATGTGCGCATGACATGCTCGTGTCCATGGCGGGGATGTGTGTGTTTCTGAGCACACGTATAGGAGGAAGCCTGTGTGAGATGGAACCTTAGTACACACTAAGAACAATGGTAATGGTAACAGTGCACGCAGCGAGGGCTCCCTGTGTGCCGGGACGGTACCAACACCACGCGTCATCTCTCCCCACCCTACCGCTACCCCATGGGGTCCGTCACATGCTCATCCCTTTCTCCAGATGGGGAAGCCGAGACTTTGGTGAGGTGATGACCAAGGGCCACGCAGCTTGTCAACGGCAGAGCTGGGACCCCACCAGGCTCGTGGACTCACTTTGGCTTTGCTGCCCTGCCCCCCATAAGATTTGGATAAGAGGTGGAGGGTCTGGCAGTGCAATCTCGTCCCTGGGCTCATGGGGGTTACCGTGCCCGTACCCCAGGAGGGAGAGAGGGACAGATCATCACCCATGAGTACACGAAATGCAAGGACCCTACAGGCTGAGCCCAGGATTACCGTGGAGGCCAGATGGGCCTGGGGGCTTGGTCTCAGTCGGGACTGACAGTGTTCCCCCTGGGGCAGTTCTGATGGAAGAGAGAAACAAGTGGGGGCTCCAGGGGTCTGGGCAGCTCCTGGTGAGGGTGGGGCAGCTGTGAGGGAGAGGCCTGACCCTGAAGGGGGGAAAGGCCTGGCCGGGGCCCTTCTTGGCCGAGGTCCCCAGCATTGACATGTCCCAGGCAACCCTGGGCCCAGCTGTGCCACATTATGCATCTGTGGATGGGACAGACATAAAGATCTCACATCTGGGGTCTCAGGCTTGCAGAACCGGGAACCTGGCACCAAGGTTGCTTCTGCAATCCCAAGGGCCTGCATGCACTAAACCGTTCAGAAATCAGCAACTATCTCTAACTGCTGTGTGTCCTTGGATAAGACCCTTCACCTCTCTCTGCCTCTGCTTCTTTCTGATTTGATGATGAGACTGAGTCACAGCCCAGCCTCTCTCTACTCACAGAGGGACAAACAGCAGCCCCACTGCCCATCACTTACCCCATGAGCCGGATACGTGAGCCAGCCCCAGTCCCCGTGGATGGTTGATGTGTCCAGTAAGTTCACTGTAAAACAGGAGACAAGAGGGCATTAGACCCCCTGAGGCCCCCTTCCCTAGTCCCAAGAGAGCAGCCCGACCCACCACACTGGTCTGCTCTCACCCCGGAAACGCTAGCTCCATGTCTCTGTGTGACTTCCCTCTTCCCTTACCCCTCAGGGCAGTTCAAGTTCTCTTGCCTGAGCCTTCTTCTACCAAAACGTGATTTTTCTACACTCCCAGAACACAAGCTGTTCTGATGAGTGGTGGTGCAGTGGAATGGCTAAGAGCTGGGTACAGGGGTCAGGAAGGCCTGGGTCAGAATCCCAGCTCTGCCACACAGGAGCTGTGTGTCCTTGACCACATCCCTGGGCCTCAGTTTCCTCTTGTGGAAAATGGGGGTGATAGTGGTTCCTGCCTCACAGGATGTTGTAGGGATGCCCTGACCCTTGCCTCACTCATGGGGCATGAGGGCATTCAAAAGCACCCACCAATGTTCATGCTGTGTTTTCCTCCCCAGGGGGACTGGCGCCAGCTTCGCAATCATCAGCATCCCCTTGGAGATACCTGGCACCTAATAGGTCCTCTGTGCACAGGGAAGTGGAGGGATTTAAAGAAGAAAGGGCTGCCTCTTGGTGAGTGCCTATTATGTGCTGAGCTCTGCAAGAGGCCTTTAGATGCCTCATCTGTGACCCACACAACAATCCCAAGGGTGGTAATTCTTATCTTGGCACTGAGGATGGAAACACTGAGCCCATAGGGGTAGGTGGCAGGCCTGACATTCCGAGTACCTGTCGCGGCAACCACAGGTAAAGCCATCAGCCCGGGTAGCCCGGGCCCCAGGAACAGAACCTCTGAGCAGCCACCACAGTGGGGACAGAGCACTGGCCCAAAAGGCAAGTCTATTCTAAGCTTAACCCTCAATGGGGACCCTGCAAAGTCTCAACACAACAATGGAGAAAAGAGCCCACCTTTGGGGTCAGATACCACTAGGCTCATATCTCAACACAGTTACTTGGTGGCAGGTGACCTGCACTTCTTTGAACCTCAATTTCCTGATCTGTAAAATGGGTATAACAATACCTAAGGGTGGGTGAGGGTAAACTGTAAAGCCTGGAGTCAATGCGATCCTAAAGCTAGTTCCCTTTCCCTAAGTCCTGCCCTTCCTGCCTCTCTCCTTGTACCCCAGATGCACCCACTCAGACCCACCCACTCAGACCCACCCACTCACTTTACAATGATAAAGGTACCCCAAACTGTAAAGAAATCAGGGGCTTGAATCCCAATTGCTGTGTGCCCTTGAGTAAGTCCCTTCACCTCTCTGGGCCTCTGTTTCCTCGGATCTCTCCCATGATAGTTGTAAGAGAGGGTTTTCCATTCCACTCTCTCTTTCATGTACCCCCTCTTCCAGCCAGCAGTCATGGGTTTCCAACTACCCCAATCACCAGCTTGGGTAGGTCACAGAGGGCTCAAGCTGGGGGGCCCTCCAGGAACTTTCCCGCAGGGAAGCTGGGCGTCCTTATGCCTGAGATTTGCATAGCTCTGCGCCTGCCCCTCAAAGATTGAAACAAGTGTCCTTAGGAAATGTTGGAGTGAGGATGTTCTTATTTGCTGATTTTCTTCCCCCTCTTACTCTCCCCACTCCATTGTCAGGGGCCCACAGAGGCTGCTGGAGAGAGGGCTTGCAGAAGCAGTGGCGGGTGGCGGGGAGCCTCCGCGCTCCTCCCTGGTCCCCAGGGGCCAGATGGGATCAGGGGATGGAGCCAGTGTCCACTGTCCACAGAGGCATCTCCCCTCCCCAAGCCGGCCCCATGCCAGGGGCACAGGCAGAGAAGCCTTCCCACCTCCCTCCCTCCCTCTCAGGCAACGGAGAGAAAACTGGGTCAGGCAGCTCTCTCCTCCTGCTGGCTGGTGGGAGGGGGAAGGGGGCCTCACTGCAGTTTCCCCCAGACCAGCAGAGCCTAGTTTGGGGAGAGGGTGTGGAGAGCAGACCTGTGCTCCTCTCACTACAATCCACCTGACAGATAGGGGCTCTTAGCTGGAGGGCCTCTTCTCCAGCTCCCTGATGCAGCTCAGACCCACCCCTTCCCAGGGACCAATGGAATCAATGTCCACCACTCAGATTTCTCTCCCTGGAACACCCTGACTCTAGGGGCAGCTGCCTGCAGACCCCACTTTCCAGGCCCCTCCTCCGGGAAATCCCATCACATTTGCAGCTGATTCTTGACCATCCAGCCAGGGGGCTCAGATAATCCAAAGATAAGTCAGAAGTCGATTCTATTGGATTCAGGAAGAGCTATAGAATTCCTTGGCTGCTTGTTCCAATTCCTTCCAGACACTTCTCTGCCTCCCCACCCCCCACCCTGTCCCCTCTTCCCTACCTCATGTCCCCTCCTGTGGGGGGAACACAGACTGTCTGCCACGGGAAGCTCCAGGCACACAGAAGGTTTCATCAGGGCTGGAGAAAATTCCAGCATTAGGCCCACCAGGCCTGGGTCTGAGTCCCCTCGGAACATCAGACCTGCCGGTCACCAGGCCTTGACTGTCTCCTACCTTTGCATGGTTGGACTATGAGTCTGTGTGACATCTGTGAAGTCAATTCCCCTCTCTGGTCCTGTCCCCACTTGCAAATGGAAGGACAGGACTCAATGGTCTCTGGGGGCCTTCAATGAAGTGCACAGTTAACCCCTCTGTGCCTCAGTTTCCTTATCTGTAAGATGTCTGTAGGCATCCCTCTTTGGCCTACCTGCCTAGGCTCTTCTGGGGCTCAAAAGGGGTCCCTCTCCTGCTCTAAGAAGTACAGATCATTCCTAAGCCTTTCCTGTTCAACTGTGGAAGGCATTATGCGATTTCTTTTTTTCCCCAGCACTGTCACCTTCCCCCATTCCATTTCGCTGAGACTAATACTTAAATTGATTTACATTCCCTGAGGACGCAGCGCATGATGGTGAAGCTGGGGACTTCGGGGTGGCCAGGGGATGTCAGCCAGGATGCGACTGCCTCCGAGGTCACCCCAAAGTGGTGGATAATCCACACCAGAGAGTGAAGAGGGACTGTGAGCCTGGTGGGGCCTGGGGGGCAGCTCTGCAGGCACAGGGCCCTCCCCCAGCCCTGTGATGGACCTGGTGTAAGGTCCCTTGGCCAGGCCAGAGAACTGTCACCTTTGTAGAACCCCAGCTGGGAAGAAAGCCCTCTCCCTGGGTTCTGACGGTCTCCCGGGTTGTTCCTGACTCTACGCCAGCCCAGGGATGGAACTGAGACTTCTGGCTGTCCTGCATGGCACCTATGCCCCAGGTCTCCCCCAGGGGCTTTTCCACCCACGTGGGTGAGCCCTGCTCTTGGGGCACTGATCAGACAGGCCCAGACTGGCCCTTGGATAGTGCCTCCCTCTGTCCAGGACAAAGACTTCCATTCCTGCCTCTCTCTGCCACCTTGCCTCTTCCCCAACTGCTGTCCCTCCCCCAGACACATCCTCTCCCCAAGGTCTGTCCTCCACATGTGAGCCTGGTCAAAGTCCCCTCCCCAGGGGGCTCTGGGGTTTGCCAGTCTGCAATATTGGAGGGTGCTGGCTCCTCCCCAGAGAAGGAAGGCAAAGCGAGGAGTTGGGGGTGAACTGCCCAGCACCCAGAGCCTCCATGTGGGACCCCTTAGAATGGGGGATGAAGAAACTGTCTCCTTCCCCCAACCCAACCGTGGGAAAACTGTATTCTCAGGCCACAGCTCCAAGAACCCCCAGGTCCCTTGTACCCCCACCCTGCCCTCTTTCCTACTCACCCAGCCCCCACCTCAGGTCTCTTCTGGTGTTCCAGGAACCCGGGCCTCATCATTACCCACCCCAGCAGCCACTGCTTTCCTACCATCTCACCTCTCAGCTCCCCTGCTATGGTCCCTGCTCCCTGCATGCTCCACTTCACTGGAGACTATAAGTTTACCTATGTGTGCATTTATTCTGTGCACATGCATTTCCATGGGCATGAGAACAAGTTTGAGGGTCTCCGTAAATATGTGGTGTCTGCCCATGGATGTGCACATTTTCATGCGCATGCATCCATACATGGATGTGTGTGCACGTATGTACTAGTTGCATCTCTGTGCAACTGACTGTGGGTGGTGGAGGTGGGTTGTTCACGCAGGTGAGTCTCTATAGGCCCAGGTCTGTATATGTGAATCCTGACATGTGTACGTGTGTGCATGTGCATGCAGTGTGGCTGTGTCTCTGTGAACTGCTCCTGTGTGCCTGGGTGGATCTGTGGTCTCTCTGAGAGTTCTGGAGCTCGCTCACATTGGAAGTTCACCCTGCCAGGGTGAGAACGTGGCTCTGGGCCCAGGATGCCAGTACGAGGTCCTGCTCAGAGCACTGGGGTGGGTCCCCTCAGGAAGCTGTGGGAGCAGAGGAGGTCCAGGGCACGGGATGGGGTGCAGAGCGGAACCCAGGGCGGCATCCTGGGCTGGACATAAGAGTCTCCAGTGGGGTTAAGAAATGTGTGTGTGTGGGGGGGGGTGTACAAGGTGTATGGATATGAGGCCTGGGTGCTGGAGGAATCTGATGAGTTCCCCTCCCACCACCAGGAGGACACCTCCAAGACCTTTTTGGTCCTGCCTGCTCAGCCCACACCCCCTGCTCCTGTCCCTCTCCCCCATGTCCCCTGAGTGGCTGGACTGCTCCAGCCTTGACCCTGGAGAAGATCCAGCTCTGCAGGGTCTTGCCTGCCTGCAGCCCCCTCAGCCCTCTCTTCACTGGCCCTTCCTCCCAGGGCTACCCCTCCTGCCCCCCAAAGCTGCCTCCCCTCCATCTACTACTCCAATGCTTGCCCTCCTCCTCCCCGGTCCTCCAGCCCACAAGCCTCACTCCCTGCCCCTCCTTCCTATCTCCTCCAAACCCCTTTCTGCCCTCTGCTCCTCCTTTCTCAGGTCTTGGTCCCTATCTCCCAATGCCATCCCCAGCCCCCTTTTTTCATCAGCCTCCTGAACCTCATCCTGCATCCTTGTATCCCTCTGTCCTCTATCACCACTCCTGTTCCCTGGTCCTGTCCCCTGTCCTATCTCTCTGTCCCCTATCTCCTCTATACCTCTTCTCTTGTCTTCTGTCCCCCATCCTGTCCCCTCATCCCCAGTGTCCAATCCTCAGTTCTCTGTCCCCGGTTCCCAAACCTCAGTCCTGTTTCTCTGTGCCCCAGTACCTCCTGCCTCTCCCTCATCCCCAAGCCCTCAGGACACCGTCCCCAGTCCCGGCTTTATCTCCATCACCCTGTCCCCTGACCCCGGGTCCCTCTCGCGGTGTCATCTCTGCCCTCCCCCAGGCCCAGCAGGGTCCCAGCTCCTTTGGTGCCCAGGGTCCAGAGGAAAGAAGTTGAGCCTAGGGCAGCAGGCGCCGCGCCCCCTGTGCCTCAGTCGCCCCCGCCTCCGCCTCCGCCTCCGCCGCCGCCGCCGCTGCTCACCTTCTCCGCGGGCCGCGGACACGCAGGTGGCAGCCGCCGCCGCCGCCGCCGCCGCCGTGACGACCCAGAACGCCGGGGGCAGGTGGCCCCGGGCCCGGGCCATGGCCGGGCCGGGCGGGCGGGGGCGCCGCGCCTCCAGCTCGGCCGCAGCGGCCCGCGCGTCGGCGCGCTTGCTCGCTCTCCGCACACCCGGCGGCCGGGCGCACACACCGGCGCACACGCCGGCACACAGCGCACACGCGGGCACCCGCGCCGCCGCCGTCGCCGCCGCCGCCCCGGGCGGGGGCCGGCCCGTCACGGCGCCGAGCCAATCAGCACGGAGGCGGGGGCTGGGGGAGCCTCGGAGCCGCACCGCGGACAGCGACCCGCGGACACCGCCGCGCACGTGCGCACGCTCGCACCTTCAGGGGCGGCGCGCCCCCCGCGCCCCACGTCTGCACGTGGACTCAGCCACCATGCGCCGAACCACAGTCAGGATGTCCCCCGCGACACCGGGACACGCAGGTCCACCGGGTGAGTCCCCGTGTGTACACACACTCACACACAGGCGAGACGTCCACACGCACACTCACTCACACGCACGACCCTCAGGCACAGGCGCCCGCACAAAGTGCCTGGCGTGGTGACGTACTCGAATGCACTCACATCATCCACGGGCAGAGGCCCAGAGGCCCATGGGCAGAAGCCAGAGCTTGGCTTAGAGGGCCAAGCTGTCTGGGAGGCAGATAAGAGACCTGCAGCTCAGAGACAAACTCAGAGGCACTTTTAGATAAAAGCCCTCTCCCCTCCTCCACCGCAGTGACTAGGCATGAAGGGGGCTCTCCTAGTTCGGGGGAGGCCTTAGAGTGCAGTGGTCCTGAACACAGGCTCAGGGACCAGACAGACTAGTGTTTAAATCCTGGCTGTGTGGCCTTGGGCAAGCTTCTTAGCCTCTCTGAGCGTTCACTTCCATGTCTGCAAAAGAGGGATAACAGTATCTATGTTCTAGGATTGTTGTGATAATTACATTCAGGGACCCAGGCACAGCGCCCTGCCGGCACATAGCCAGGTGGCCAGTGATGGCGGCTCTGCTCAGATGATGCTGATTATTCCCACTTCTCTCTCTCTGACTTTCCCCAGTCTCAGTTTCATTCTTAGAAATAGGGATCTCATCCTGGGAAGCCTGTGTAGGCTGTGGGGCGGGGGGCGGGCAGGGACGTGGACCTCCCTTCTGGGGCCCTACCTACCACCCTCAAGCCCCATGAGTACATGGTGGGTCAAGCTGTCTGGGAAGCAGATGGGAGACCTGCAGCTCTGGGAGCTGGCCCTCAAGTGTGGCTGCCGACTGGGACGAGTCCTGACTGCCTCTGACTTCCAGCCGGCACAGACCACTGCCCAGCACCCTCTGAGTGCACTCCCAGCTCTTGTGCTCACCAGGGAATTGTTGGACCTGTTGCTGGAAGTTGCGCAGAACAATGAAGGCCATTTGGGGCATGCATGCCAAATGTCAGACCCTGCTTTAGGCGCTTTATAAACTTGCTTAACTTTAAGCCTCCGCACAGCCCTGCAGGGGAGGAGCAGCTAAGGAAATTGAAGTGCAGGAAGGGCATCATTTGCCTTAGATCACACAGCTGGTTAAATGCTGGAGAGGTGTTCAGATCCAGATCCACTGGGCTCTAAGGCCCGCTTCTTTCCTGTGTGTCCTTCTTTGTTCCAGAAACGGGAAGACAGCTCAAATTAGGAGCTCTTTTCCAACAGCTCAGACCAACTGCCTCAAAGACGTAGTAAGCCCCCCCGTTGCCAGAGGCAATCAGGCAGACAGGAGCTGGAGACTGTTCAGGGACACTGTGAAGGGGGCAGGAGGTGAATGCCCATGTGAGACAGAATGGCACCCTGATGTAACTGGCCAGGGGAGTGTTCCTAGTTCCAGCCAGCATTGCCCAATTTTCTGCATTTTCAAGAGAAGCTGTGTATTTGGAATTTTTATGTGATGTCTCTTAGTATTTAAAGTTGACAGCTAATGTAAAGACTTTAATAACACCACAGTGTGGGCAAACCTGTCAGTAGGGTGACCACAGCCCACAGGACTCTAGCTGTTCCTGCAGGGTTCCTCGGATGGAAGAGTCCAAAGCCCGCGGGGAGTGGGCAAGTCAGGGCAGAAAAATGCAGAGTGCAGGACACATTCCCAAGCACTCATGGGCATCCCATACCCCTGCCAGGGCTCCCAGAAATATTTGGGGGGAGGCTTTGCTGGGGGCTGGGATTCTGCACCCCAGGTTGAAGTGGAGCCAACAAAACCTGCGTTGTGCCCATTCTGCAGGCAAACTGAAGAATGCCAGTCTGCTGGAACTGGAGGATGCTTGAAGGACTTGGTGAGCAGGAGGGGTGGCTCTCTGTCAGGGGTCTGCTCTATATTCCAAATCCTCTTTTGCAATTAAAAAATTCATTTTGCCAGACGTTCCATGGGCTAAGAGCAGCTTGCTTTTGCTGGTCTCCCTGCACCCTCTGAAACTCTCAGGATGCCCTGCCCAGATGTACCCTCTCCCTGGGGTCTCTCCTGCCACCTGCCCTGGGTTTCAAAGTGGCAACTTGCCAACATGCTGCTGCGGAGGACAATGCTCTCCTAGAGAACTGGGCATCTCACCAGGACCTCCGGGGAGATGGTGCCTTCCCTCCTGTCCTGAGTGGTCAAGCAGAGGCAGGGCAGCTGGGGAGGGCCTCACATGGGGGTAGAGGCGAGGCTTCCCTGGCTTTACTCTCCATGCTCATTTGTTCGGCATCTCCCAGGCTGGACACTCTGTCCCTCCTCTCATCAATACCTGCAACACAGGGCTTTCACCCCATTTCAAAGACAAGGAGAGAGAGATTCTGGAGGCCTGGCTGACAGAGTGGGAAGTGATCTGGAGGGTTGTGGCTAGTTTGTCTCCTCTCCCCGACTGGATCCTGAGCCTCTTAAAGGCAACATCCACGGCAGAGTCCTGACTGGGTCACCCTGGGTTGTCCTGGTGCACGGTACCTTCTCTGGGAATGTTTGCTGAATCCAAGAGGCCCGCAGTCATGCAAGAACCCACCCCTTGCTGGCCAAGCCTTTGCCGTCATCATTGCCAAGAAGGCTGTTTCTGGGTTACAGGACAGCTTGATTTCTGGGTTTGCTGCAAAGGTGCGCCAGCCCGACCTGCCAGGTACGCTTGACCTCAGCTCTCCAAGGGGAGAATCGAACAGTGGTCCTCTGCTCCCAGTAGCACACTGGCACCTTGGGACCTTGTTATATGGAACAGGCAAGGTGGGGGAGGGACAGGAAGAGCTGGACTTGGCCAAACAGGACAGCCTCTGAGCCCATCCTTCCCTCATCTTGCAGCCCCTCTCCTGACCCCTGACCCTTGTCTTTTCCTTCTGGGAGTTGGGAGGGGAGTTGCCAGGAACATCAGACAAGCCCTATTACATTCTCCATTTTCTGGGAGAAATACCCTTTCAGGAGTATTTCTCCTCACTTCACCTTTCTGAGCCTCAGTTTCCCCAACTATATGAGGATAGTGACGATATGCCACCAACTCAAACGTTTTCTGTGTGGCTCATGTGAGTTCGCAGGCGCAGGCATACTTGGAAACCTGTAAAGGACCCTAAGATGAGGTGGCATTGCCATATCTCAAAGGAGGGGCTGTCGCTGGGCAGGTGTGCACCCCAAGGGATGTGCTCTGTGGGGCACCACTTCTCGCACAGATGGGAGAGTGTGTGGTCGGGTGGGGGCTGATAGTTAAATCCCCACTCATCCTTGAGGCACTCTAACCCCTACCCTGGATGGCTCTTTGCTGCACGCTGTGGCATTCAGGGGCTAGAGTCCTCCAGACAACCCCCCACTCCTCAGCCCTTTGGCTCACTCTGGAGCTGGAGGGGCCAGCATTCCTCACATTTGCACAGAAACCTCTCCGTCAACCCTGGCTGGAGGCTGGAGCCACTGGAGATCTTAGGCAGAGCCAGATTCCTAACATGAGGTCACTGTTACTTCCTTGCTTGGGGTTCCCCACCTGGAGCGTGCCTGCCCCACCTGTTTTCCCAAGTCATGAAGGCAGTATGGTTCTGGCACTCCCCTGGGCTGGGGCTGGAGTTCCCAGGTAATAAGATATGACCTTGCCCGTGAGGTGCTTCCAGGCTGGAGGGAAGATAGCCCCCCCAAGAAACAAGTGAGGAAGGAGCTTATGTTACATAGGAAAGACTCAACAGGCCCATGGGAAATGTGTCTAAACTTTGTACTTCACCTCCAGAGCCAGGACAGGAGTCCGCAGCTGAGGCAGCCCCATCAGGGAGAAGTAGGGCATGCGTCACAGATGCGATTTGTCTCCAGTAGCCACATTAAAAAAGTAAAGAGAAATAGATGAAATTAAATGTAATAATATATTTGTTGAGTGAATGTTGCCTGGTATGTAGTATTAATTTCTTAATCAGTTCACTAATTCAACGACCATGTATTGAGAGGCCCCCCTCCCCACTGCCCCAGTGGCACCGTGCCAGGTGCTGGGAATAAGAGAGTGGACCACCCAGATGTGGTCCTCGAGCTCAGAGCTTCAGTTTAATGGGGAAGCAGGTAGTTAAATAGGCCATTACAAAATCCCTTTCCACATAAAGGACTATTTCAGAAACTGTAGGCACCAAAACTTAAAATAAAATTTACGATTTAAAATATTTCAAAAAACAAAATGGCCTTGTTAAGCAGAAAATACTGAATGTAATTTGGCCCTTTCTCAGTGGCTCAGAGTCATCACGGTGAATGAAGAATCTTTGAATCTTGATGTGGAAAAGGACCTAGAGATGAGTTAGTTCAAGCCACTGCTTGTGGGACAATATGAGAGGCGCCTTCAGGGCCACCAAGGTGGCCTTTTCTACTAAATGATCCCAGGCTTCTCTGCTTTCAGTGTATCTCTTCCCTCACTCTCAGGCTGTCAGCTACTTTCTTTTCTCTGCTGCAGGGCTCATGCCTCTGACAGTTTCCAACTGCCTCCTAAATTGCCACTTCGAATCCATTTTGGACTAAACAAATGAATGCTTATTAGAATTGTATGTAAAGCAAAAGTCAGTGGGTTCTAAGTGAGGGACTTGCCTACTAGTAAAACTATGAGGTTAGTGTCAATGGCTGTGACTGCTCAGAGGTCTCTGCTGCTTATTCCTGGTTGTTTTCAGGGTATTTGTTCTCGGGTTGGAGGGTAAATGCAGTGTTGTTAAAAATATGTAAGCGGCTTATTAATGGCCGGGCATGCACAGACTAATTGCTTCCTCCTGTTTACATATAATCAATCACTTCCATGTTTGGAACCACTGGCAAGCAGCAGAATGGAGCGAAGGTGACTGGATTGCCATGGGCCTCAGAGGTCGGGACTGCTCCATCCTCATATACAAGTCTTTCCTATCCTGAGAAAAACAAACTAAACCATCGCTTTATCCCTTGTTCTCCTTGCCCATCTCCCTCTCTCCTCCCCTTCCCAGCAAACTTGTTGAAGGTTTCGGCTGTTCTCACTCCATTTGGACTCCATTTCTTTCTCTCTCGTGACCTCCTCCATGGCCCTTCACCCACCACCTGCCTCAGACTGACAAGCCTTGATTCCCTGCACTGCCACCCACCAGTCAGGAACTTGAACGGTGTCCCGTACCTCCTTCTCCATCAGTTGCACATCTGGGACATGTCAAGTTCTTCGGTTTCTTAGCACCAAAACATACCTGAAATTCATCTGCTTCTCACCACTGCCACCAGCCTGGTCTAAGCCCCCACCCCACCTGTCACCAGGACAGCTGCCGTGGCCACATCACTGGCCTCTGTGCACACCTCTGGGTCCCTTCAGTGATGCACCCACAGCAGCCAGGAAGGCCATTCAGTGCAGAGGGTCGTGGCTGGCCCCTGCCTCATGCCCTCCCCTCCCGTGATTAGAACCATTTCAGAGACTTCCACTCCTCTCTCTGGACAAAGACTCAAATCTTAATCATACCTGCGAGGCCTGGCCCAAGTGGTCTGGGCCCTGCCACCTCTTCCATCACCACCTCCTCCTCTCCGCACTTTCTTCAGGAAGCCATGCCTGACCCCTGGCCTAGGTCAGTGCTCTCACAGAACCTTGCCGGGCTCCCTCAGCTCCTTTGGCTCAGTCTGGAGTCCTCCTTGCATGCGTGTGATTCCTTGATTGACACAACCTTCCTAAGAGAGCAGGGACCATTTCTGCTCTTGCTGGGCCCCAGATCCTCAACATCTGGCATGCAGGCAGCCCTCCATAAAGATGTTTTGTCTTGTTGCTGGCTCCCTTTTGAGGCCAAGCCCAGACCCGGAACTGGGGCTACACTGCCTTTGCCACTAACTGCCTGTGAGACTTTTGGCAAATCTCATTGCCTCCTTGGGGCACTGTCGGTGTGGGGGAAAGCCTCTGCTCTCAACATCTAGGATAATATGGCAGAATATTCACTATTCTTAGTAATCTTAATAACTGTCCTTTGAAGTAAGGTCTATTATTATCTACACTTCATAAACGAGGAGAATCAGGTGGGGGTGGGTGACATGATTTGGCCAAGACGCCACGGCTATTAAGTGGCAGGCTTGGAGTTCAAACTCACATCCATGGCTCCAGAGCCCACAGCTTAGTCGTTTGGCACCTGGGAGCGGAGACGGAGGTGAGTGCTTAGATGCGTGGAAAGTCTGGGACTTGGGGAGAGCAGATGCCCCGCTGGGCTGTTGGTTTGTGGGTTACTGGGAGGTTCTGACTCTCCCTGAGCCCTCAGCCTTCCGGGCGAGGGAGAGGAGCTCATGACTTCAAGGGGAGTTCACTGCTGGGCAGCCACAGGGGATGGGTCAGGGAGGTCCTGTCGAGTCTGGGGTCTCCGGTGCCTCACCTGGCCCCTGTAGGAACGGTGGATTATTGGGTCAGGCCTAAGGCCAAGGCCAGAGCTTGGGTCGACTTCTCAGCTTGGCTGGTCAGGGGCCCTTCCTGTGGAATGTCAGGACAATAGGGCTCCGGGGCAGCAGTGCTCTGGTCCCTGTGTGTGTGGGGAAGTCTCTGTGTTTATCGGGAAGCAGCAAAGAGCTGGGCTCTGGAGTCAGACCTGCTTTACATCCCAGGCCTGACCATTCCTGGGTGCTGTGTGGCATTGGTAGGGTCACTCCACCTCTCTGAGCCTCAGTTCCCAATCTGTGAAAGGGGGACACCACCCCCTGCCCTTTTGGGTTGCAAAGATTAAAAGGGTGCCTAGTGCGTAATAGGTCTTTATATATCACAGCCCTTTGTCCACCTGTCCCACCCAGCCCCCAGGGAGCTGGAGGAATCCAGCGGTGGCCCCACCGTGGCTCATTTCAGCAAGAGGAGCATTAATGTCCTGATATTAGAAAATAACCTTATCATGATTCTGCCTTGTCGGGAGGAGATGAGCCCACATCAGCATTCTGACGGATGGGAGCAGCTCTCTGGGTTTGCTGGTGCTTGTGCGAGACAGACAGACAGGCAGTAGAGAGAGAGGGAGGGGGAGAGCACATGGGTGTGTGTGCGACAGGACCTGGGTATTGTGTGGGTGAGTGTGTGGGCGTGGCGGGGCAGGGGAGGCTGGAGACTTGCCTCTGCAGAGCCGCGGATTAGATCTGGGAGGGGGACTTTGTGACACCCATTATTGAATGCATTGGAATGCTAAGCAGCTCTAAAGATGTGTGTCTGATTTTCACTAAAGTTGCTGAGGCAGAGGGTGATGGGAGGGCCAGCCACGCCATCCCTGCCCGGGGGGTCTGGTCAGGGTCAGGACCAGCCCCGAGGCTGCCCACAGCACACCACTGCTGCCACCTTCCCAGCCACTACCACCGTCGCCATCACAGTCCCACAGCGCAGAGGAAGCCCCGGCCCCATGTTCAGCCATCTTGGTCACTGAGCAGCTTCTGTTGCTGCGCTCCACGTGGGCAAACCCCCTTTCCCTGCCTCCTGGGCCCACTTGCGTCTCTGTCATATGGGCAAAGAACCCCGTCCCATTTCCATCCCATCCCATCCCCCCACATTGTCTGAGGCCCAACAGCGTCCAGGCAGGGAATTGGGAGGGGGCTGTGGTGGGGGCTGGGTATGGGGACACATCAGTGATCCTCCAGGAACGGCTCCTCTGATGGTGCAGACAGCCCAGGATAGATCATTCCACGGCAGTGGGGTGGGAGCGCCAAGACCCTACTGAATGGTCCAAGGGCGGGCACGCTAACCAGTGTGGGGCCAGTGTACGCACGGGGAGAGGGAGTCGTCCGGCATAGACACACAGCCCACAGCCAAGTATGGCACCGGAGCCCAACCTCCTGGCTCCCCGTCCAGTGCTCTGGCCCCTGTGTGAGGCCATCTCACCACGGAGCAGCCGGCTCACGGGGGTCGGGGGGCTGTGGGTCTGCAGTCCTCTTGGCCTTGGGGTGGGGAATCTGTCCTGCTCCCCGGCACGGCAGGGGGCGTAAGCAGCTAGAAGGGGTCGTCATTTCTGAGGTGCCCGCTGGGGGCTGGATGCTTTGCAGTTGGGTCCCCTCTGCAGCGAGTCCACACTAAGGCTACAGGGTGTCATGCTGCTTCCCTTAGGCTCCTTGAAGGCTCAGAGGGGAGAGCACGCTGTCCAAGGTCACCCAGCCAGGAAGCGGCCGAACTGACGTGAACCCCAGAGTATCTGACCCTCACACCTGTGTCTGTCCTCTTTGCCCAGACACCTCCCTGGGGCAATTTTTTGGGAAGGAGACGGAATGTAACTCAGAAGCTGGAGACCCATCAGTGGCTCAGGGTCACCTAGAAGGAGCTTCCTAGAGTCCAGTTTAACTTGGAATTGTCCCAAATGCAGAGTTATTCCCGGGGATGTGAGTGGAAGAGGAGGTGAGAGTCAGGATGCTGGGGGCCGAGGCTGTTTGAATTCTAGCCAAGCTCTTCCCTGTGGCTGTCCCAAGGTCATTTGTTCGGGGAGGAGAGCAGCTTCCCAGCCCTGTGTGCCCATCCTCCCTGCTCTGAGCTGGGAGCCGGGGGAGGCTGAAGGACGAGTTCTTGGGGAAGGCAGATTACCCGGCGAGGGTGAGCGCCGGCTGGGCAGGATGGCACCGTGGTGACAGCTCCATCAGGCGCCTCTCTGAGGGGATGTTTCCTGGGGTTGCTGGTGACAGGCCCGGGGCTGTGGAGAGAGCGCTGATGAGGTGGAGACAGCTGGGCCCCACGGCTGCAGACAGCAATCCCCTCTCGCGGTGGCCTCGTGGGCAGGGGCTCAGCCTCTCTGGTGCCCCCTCCTGAGGAGCCCGAGGAACTCCAGCGAGTCCTCTTTAACTTCATCGCCTCCCCCTCTCCGGGCCACAGCCTCCGGTGCCCCACCTCCAATCCTGCTTCCACCCACAGCCAGGGTGATCTGACTAAGGCACAACTCCCCTGCTTACCACCTGCAGTGACCCCGCCGCCCCAGGAGTGGGCCCCACTCCCCGGCCTGAGGAGCAAAGCTCTTCATGATCTGGCTGTGCTTCTCTCTCTCTGAGCTCTGGGCCTTTGCACATGCAGCATCTTCCCCTGGCACCCACCCCTGGCCCTGCCGCCTCCCCATGGGGCCTAGCTTCTGCTTCTCCCTCAGGTCCCTCCTTGGACATCACCTCCTCCTTGAAGCCCTGCAGTCTGGGTTGGGTGCCCCCCGTGCCCGCCGGCACTCACCCCCGATCATCCTCATCACCCTAAGAGTTTGCTGTGACAGACGCTCAAGGCGTGCTAGGTGTGGGCGAAGTGTTGTGCCCACATTGCCTCACTCCATCCTGGCACCCACCACAGTGTGCTAAATGCCTGTTTGCCCACCTCACCCACTAAACTGGGAGTGCCTTAGGATTACCCACTTTTAAAGGAGGAAATGGGGGTTTCGCGGGGGAGCGATGTGCTCGAAGGCACCAGCAGACAGGTGGCTGCTGTGAGCCGAGAAGTCAGGATCCTATCTGCACTCTCCCACATGCCACCCTTGATATCTCGACTTTTTCTGGGAGCTGTTGTGAGTTCTGGCTGGATGTCAGCTCCCTTTAGCCAGACCTCAGCCAGGGCCACCCCTCCCAGCAGCCCTGGGCCTCTGGCCCCTGCCATTTGTGAGTAGCTTCCCAGTGGGGGCACAGAGGGGCTGCTCCTTCCCGTGCAGCCAGGAATCCACACCCTTTCCTGTCTGGCTCTCCCAGCCCCATTTCTGCAACCCCCTCGGCTGACTTCCAGAGTCCCTGACCTCACCCAGCTGTGACCTCCTGGCTTCTGGACCCCGCCTCCGGCTTGTCCTCAGTTCCCCACTGCCACACTTCAGGTCAGCTTCTTGGCCCCACCCTGCCTCCAGCTTGCTGGCTTCTTGCCGTGCCTGGGGATAGGCGTTCCCAGGGCATGTCCTCAGTCTGGGCTTGGGCTTATTCCGACCGCCTGTCCCCCACCAGAGCTCTGAACCCCAACGTGGGAGCCCGGCACTCTGGCCCCACCTCCTCTCCCGTTGCCGCGGAGGGGCCGGGGGGCCGGGGATGATGGAGTCGCCTTAGAAGGAGGAAGCTAAAGATGTAAAGGAGCCCGTGAAATCCCCAGTGACAGCCATGACCACTCTGACTCCAGCCATTAAACATGAAGCTTTCATGGCGCCCCAAATACACCTTGGGGCACTTGTCCTCAACTCCCGCTCATCACACGTGCACACCCAGGCTGTGCATGCACGCACGAACTCAGGCACGCACACAGGCTCAGCGAGCAGTGCTGAAGGGGAGGATGGAGGGTCCTGGGAGATGATTCCAGCAGCCCCTTGGCCTAAGGATGGTGAGTCTGGGCACCAGAGTGGGTGCCCAGGCATCCTTCTGGTCTGCATCCCTTGTGGCCGGGGTGGCACCCTGCACCCTTCCAAAAGGATCCGAGGTGGTCATGCTGTTTAGAATCTGCCTCTCCTCTGGGCCGCAGCACAGCCTCCAAGCGTGCAGTGCGGCGCCTGGTGCCCAGCAGCACTGTGGGTAAGTGTTGACTGAACACATTTGTTGCATCAGCCATCAAGGAAAATCCATGAGAACCTTGTGCTTTGAAGGCCCTGGATGCGGAGTCTAGGCTCTGAGTTCTGGCCTTGCCATTAACTCCTCTGTGCCATTGGCCTCCTGTGTGACCAAGGCCTCCCCGTCTGTGACATCCATTTCCTTAGCTGCAAAGTCCCTATCCAGCCCTGGTATCAGAGTATCCAGTGAGCCAGAGTTGTCTGAATAACAGGGTCCCGCAGCCTGGCCAGGGATAGTGACCCGGAAGCTGTTGGAGCTCAGATCCTGCTGGGCACCCAGGGCCAAGGAGGCTCTGTTAGGGGCGCTGCCTGTGGGGCAATCACTGTCCACATGGCACTTAGCAAAGGCATGTAGTATATACTCAGGAAAGGGTGGCTAGTCTGAATTTAGCCACCAAATCCTGTAAGAGAGAATTTTCAGGAAGCATTTGGGAATCTCTTCTTCTGTGTCAATTCCCCACCAAAAGAGTTCTGGGCCCTGGCTCTTGCTTACCTCTCCAGCCAAGGGGCTCACCACTCCTACTTCCCACTCAAGCAGCAACCACTCTGAACTTCCAGTTTCCCCAGTCTACTCTGGTCTCTCTGGCTCCCCTCTGCTGGTACACTCTGCTTCCCCTTGCTCTATCCCTTTGCCTGGTGAACTCAGCCTCAAACTGCTCAAACTTCTGTTCTCCAGAAAGCCTTCCCTGGTTCCCCATGTCTGGGTTGGGTGTGTCCTCAGGCTGCCATTACAGAAGTTATCCCGGTGACAGTTGCATGCTGGGCCATGTCTCTCTCCCCCAGGCACCTGGGAGCTTGGGAGGGCCGGGGTGATGTCTTCTCCAGGGCTGGGCCTGGCACATGGTGAGCACCAACAAGGACTTGCTGAATGAACAAATGATCCAGGGTTGGCAGCTCAGGGGTGGCAGATTCTGGCATACACTCCTGTGGCTCCCGCAGGTGCCCGCCTCATGATTTTACCATCCACCTGGCCCTGCAGGCATCAGAAGGCCTTTCACATGTGGCGATTCTGAGGCCAAGACCCCTCCACTGGGTGCCTGTTCTGGACAGCCCAAGGCCAGCTGCTCACACAGTGGGCTCCACCCACTGTGCCACAGGCACGCTCAGCTGGGGACTGTCCGAAAGTGCCAGGCCCAGGGCCAGTGAGACAAATGCCAGCCATTCCCGCCTGGGCACCTTTTCCAAATACAGTGGGCCCTGCTCTCATGTTCCCTAGGGCTTCAGAGCCCAGTCTTACCATCTCAGCCTCAGTTACTTTCGCCTTTCCCAGGGGTCATCTGTCACAGATAATAGGGAGCAGGGTGCCAAGGATTTTTATTTTAAAGTTCATGAGCAGAAAACGGCCTGTCCTTGCCTTGTGGTAGGTGGTAATGAGACCAAACTCCAAAGGATTATCTGCGGTGGAAAAGGTCAGACTGGTGGGGGCCCAATAATGGTGGAAAAGCAGGCAGGCCCGACTGGAAGGGACGGCGACTCCAGGCAAGCAGAGGGAATGCGATGGGTGACGATGGAGCAGGCAGAGGGTTGCCAGGGAAAACTTAAGTACAGGCAGTTGGCAAAGGGCAGGCTCAGGGCAGAGCTGCAGTCCCTGTGGAGCACAAGGCGAAGAGGACAGGAAGGTCACTGGGAAGGAACCGTGAGCAAGGTCCGGTCCACTTCCTCATCTGTGAAGCTGGGATAATAATGGTAGCCTCCCCATAGGGGGTTCTGGGGAGGAGGTGAGTTACCCCAGATAAAGCCCACATAAATGCCTGATGTGTGTTTTCTCTGATGATGGTGATTATATTGACTGTACGTGGCTTTACTCTTGTTGTTATCATAGTAATGCGATGGTTTACTGATCAGCTACAATGTAGCTGCACCGCTTATGCGATGACTCGTTCAGTCTTCACCACACCCTGTAGGTAAATACTCTCAGACTGCTTGCAGAGGGGGCAGAGGGGTGGGACCAGGTGCCCTGGGTCGCACACAGCGGGGGAGCAGCAGAGAGAGGAGGACCTGGAAGCACAGTGCCGAGAGCCCACGCTCAGACCTCTTCCCAGGGCCTCAGATTCCCTGCCCACGGCTCCATCCTCTGCTTCTTAGGCCACAGTTTCCCAGAAGCCCACAGTTTGGTGATCTCCTGGGGAGAGGCAGGGAGCCTGTGGGGCCTGGTGAGGCTCGTGGCCGACCCAGTGAGCATGCTCTGAGGGAGCCCTCAGATGGTGGCCTTTGGTGACTGGGTATGTGGGGCTTGTGGGGAGCCCGGGACAGTGGCCTTGCCCAAAGCCTCCACCCACTATCTCATCTCCAATAGTGACTTAAGAGCAGTGACCAGCTTGCTAAGGGACTTCAAAGATAGTATTTGATGAGTTTTAGCAGCTTCACAAAACTCTAATTTGAATTTCAGGCACTGGTGTGTGATTTCCTCAGTGACAGCTCCGAGGGGCGCTGGGCTCGGCTGTCACCCTGTGGGGCTCTTGCTGGCTGCTGCCTCAGACGCCTGCCTTGCCGAGGAGGAAAGACAGGAGGCTGAGAGGAGCTGGGGCTCCACTGAAGCGGAGGGAGGAGAGGCACAAACAAGTAACGGGGAAAAGAGCGGGGGGAGGAGGGCCTGAGAGCAGAGACAGAGGAACAGAGAGAAGGTGGGAGAGGGTGGGAGACTGAGACAGGAGGGGAAGGTGAGAGAGCACGGGAGGGAGACCCAGAGAGGCAGACTGACGGGCCAAAGTGCAGCCTGAGGCAGCGAGCAAGAGAGACCAGACAGACAGGGTGCCGAGGACAGGGGTGGCCATGGTGACCAGGAAGACAGCAGAGGGCAGGAAAAGACAGGGAGCAGGGGATGGAGACAAACAGAAGGATGGAGAGGGGCAAGGAGAATCCCAGAAAGACCTCAATTCAGCCAACCCACCTTTGCTAAGCACCCACTCAGTGCCAGGCCTGGTGGGCATGGAGACCTGGGGTCCCAGCAGGGGACAAGACTGGCAAGACCCAGGCGGGTGTGGAGAGGCCTGGGCTCAGGGTATTGGGTGGGGTGGAGAAGAGAATTCTGTCTTCCAGCACCCTCCCCATCCCACAGCCCCTCCACGCTTAGCTAGTATGGCTATTCTGGAGGGGAAGGGGCAGAGTCCTGTGCCTGCCCACCCCAGGGTCCTGCTCTGAACCTGTCCTCCTGCAACAGGGAAGTGTGCCAGCTTCTTTCCCACGTAGCCCTTCACCACACACACACACACACACACACACACACACACACCCGTGCACACTTACACACTGGCTGGGAAGGAGAGGGAGAGAGAATGAAAGAGCAAGGAAAAGAGTCACTTCCGTCTTTCTCAGTTGCAGTTTCTTCCTCTGTGAAAAATCAAGGCAGGGAATCACATGTCTCAAAGGGTTCTAGGGAAGGTAACGTGAGAGGATCACATAGAGGGTTCACCCAACACCTGGCTCATTTGAATCCAAGCTGGAGGACACGCATCCAAAACTACAGGACCATGGTTCTGAGATCTCTTTTCCCCATGACTCTCCATCTGCTCCCCAGCTGGTCGGGGAGGGAAGCCTTTTGGGGCTGCACATACCTTCAAGGCCACAGAGGCCTCCACCAGCCTCAAAGCAGAACGCTGGTGTCACCAGTCCCTGTAACCATCGTCCACGTTGGCACTCACTGGGTGGGAAGTGAGAGGGAGGGCAACCCCAGCCCCGGCCAGAGCTGCAGCTATCCTGGGTGGGGGACAGTGAGGGCTGGGGGCAGGACAAGATGAGAATTCCCACCTGGCTCCGGCCGAGACTGCCGCCATGTGTGGTGGCCAAGCTCCTGAAATGTAGGCGACCTGACCTGACCTGACCTGACCTGAACTGATTTCGTAGGAATAAAAGGTAAAATACCTCATTTGATTTTTATATTGATTACATGTTAAAATGAAAATAATTTGGATGTGCTGGGGTAAATAAAATATATTACTAGTTCCACCTGTTTCTTTTTACCCCTTTCATGTGGCTAATAGAAAAATCTAAAATTACATGTGGCTCATGTTTTCTGTCGGATTGCACTGTTCTAGAACATCTGAGCTGGAAGGACCGTTAGATGTGCAAGACTGAACCTCTGTTACACAAATCGGGAGACAGAGGCCCAAAAGGGAAGGGACTTGCTCCAGGTCAGAGAGCCAGAAAGGAGTGCCTAGAAGATTCCAACTTAGGTCTCAGGGACAGAGTTGGGAAAATAAACACTAGTCTCCTCAGGTGTGACTCAGACCACTAGTTCATTAGGATGGGATGAGAAGGTATAATTTCTGGGAGTCCTAACAGCTGTGAGGTGGATTAGGGGCTTGGAACATCTCCTACCAGGGCTGTCTGAGGATCCCAGCCTCAGCCCGAGGCCCTTGCCTGGGATGAGGGCCCGAGAATGCCACCTAGCCACTGAAGGAGTGTGCTCATTTACAACGGGGGGGGGGGTGGGGGTGCAGCTGAACTGTGGACAGTCACGAAGGCTGCAGCCCTTCCATGCTTAACAAAAGGCAGATTTGGGGTACTGAAAACATGACCTGCTGTGCACTCAGGGCCCTCAGCGGACCAGCAGAGGGCTGTGAAGGACAAAGCCAGCTTCCACAGAAGCTGGCCAGGTGACCTCGGCCAGCCCATTAGCCAGTAGGGGTGCCAGCTTCCTTGTTTGCGGCCTGGTGTCTAATAAGAGTGCAGGATTTGGAATCAGACGAACCTGGCCACTGGCTCGGCCACTTACTAGGGACCCTGAGCAGTTGCTTAACCTCTCTCCTCATCTGAGAAATGTGCCTACTTCCTACCCCAAATGATTGCCGGGAGAACCAGTGGACAGATGTGAGGTTCTTAGCCCTTGCCGGGCACACGGCAAGTATCCATTTGTTCAGAGAACACTGACGGGGCTCCTGCACTGTCCTAGACACTGGGAATCCACCCCTGCAGTGCCTCTGGTGTAGGTGAGGAGACAGACCAAAGAGTAACCGATAAAGATTTAGATTGTGGTAAGTGGTGTGGAAACAACGAAAGGAAGGTGTAGCGTCAAGGCAGCGGGCAGGGAAGGCTCTCTCAGAAGGTGACGGTGGGACCACTGTTAATACTATCAGGGCCCGAGAATCCTGTGCCGGGAAGGTCTACAAAGGCCACCCATCCTGCAGCCCTGTGCTTCCCTGCCCTGCCCCGCCTCCCCCAGCTCCCCCAGCCCAGGAGCTCTTCCACCAAGACATAGACTTCCAGGCTTCAGTCCCAGGTCTGCCTTCCAGCAGCTGTGTGACCCTGGGTAAGTTCCTGTGCTTCTCCAAGTCTCCATGTCTTCCCCTGTGCAGAGGGGATAACAGCACATAATGAGGCCATGCTGGCCTCCTGGTGATTGACCAAGCAGGCAGTCCACCCACAGATCCGACTCTGGTCTGGCCCTGTGCTGGTGAGGCAGACACAGAGACGGCTGCAGGACCGCGCATGCTCTAGGATCAGTAAAGGATACGGACCAACAGAAGCCCAAAGGAGGACTTCTGAAAAAGGCGACATCGAAGTCACAGCTCAATGTCTTCAAGGGCAGGCAGGAGTTGCCTGGGAAGAGAAGAAGGACAGCATTCGGGCCTGGGGACGGCACAGCAGAGGCTCCGGGAGCAGGAGTGGGGGTGGGGGCCGGCAGGGAGTGTGTGTGTAGTGGAAGAGAGCTACTGGCAGTTTCATAACCTGGAGAGTGAAGTACGAGGCAGAGAATCGTGAGCAATGAGGCTGGGAGGCTGGGGGAGGTCAGATCTTGGACGGCCCTGTCCGGCCATCTAAGCTGCCAGGACAGCATCTCAGGCACTGTGGGGGGCCGGAGCCAGGGCACCATGTGTCGGATTCATTCCTAAGCAGGTCCCTCTGGCAGTTAGAAGGTCTGTGAAGACAGCGTTGGGGACCCTGGGGTCTCCTGTTTGGGGTCTCCAGGGCCTTCGACTGTCAGCCCATCTTCGCACGTGCTCTGCTTGTGAATGGCGTTCACGAGAGTGAGAGATTGTGGCTCTCAGACAGGCAGTCCAAGGTCACCTATGGGAAAAATAAGCACAGGGAACCTGTAGAGCTTGTGCATTTGCCTCCCTCACCCACCCCCGCCTGCGTCTTACCCCACCCATGCTTGCTTTCAGCCACTGCAAGGCCTTTCCTGGCCACCCTACTAAGCTGCAGCCCTGCCCCTCCCTGCCCACAGCACCACCTTCGGCACTCAGCATTATCTAGCCGACTCTAAACTTCACTTATTTACTGTCTGTGTCCCACACTAAAATATGAGCTCCATGAGAGCAGGGTTTTATTCCGTGCTGTCCACTGTGGTATCTCTAGGGCTTAGAACACTGACTGGCATTCACTAGTACTCAGTAGCTACCTGCTGAATGAATGAATTCTGGTTTAGAGATGTGTGAGAGTGGCATGGCAAAGGACTATGCTTGTCGCAGGAAGCCTTAAGTGTGACATTATCTTTGTTCTTTTGCCCTTTCATTTGCCCTTATTACCCTCTCAGCAGGGGCACAGGGCGCTGTGGAGGGTTAAGACATGAACACAGACAAATACTGTATAATTCCACCTCTGTGAGAAACCTAGACCAGTCAAATTCATAGAGAAGAGGAGTAGAATGGTGGTTTCCAGGGCCTGGGAGGAGGACATACTGGGGAGCGATGCTGACAGACAGGGGCCTTCTTTCGGGTTGATGAGGATGTTGACTGGGGCAGAGTTTTAGTATGAAACGGTGAGAAAGTCCTGGAGATGGTCGCACAGCAATGTGAATGTGCTTGATGCCACTGAACTTTACGTTAAAAATGGCCAAAAATGGTAAATTTTATGTATATTTTATCATTAAAAAAAGGTTAAAAAACCCATGAAAACAAATTACCACATGCTCAATAGTATGGGTTTATATATATGAGGTATCAGAGGAGTCCAGGGGAAGACACTTCTGGCTGAAGTGCCTGAGGGCACCTTTCTGGAGCGGGAGATATTTGGGCTGGGCCTGGAAGGATGGGGAGAAGCTGCGAGGGAAAAGGCTGGCGGAGGGCAGGGGTGGGGGACGAGAGGAGGACGGTCTGGGCGGAGGCCTGGGGTAAGGCCCCGAGTATATGCACTTGGGCGGGGTATACACGGCCCCACACTGGGAACCTTGAAGCCCTGTCACCCTACTGGCAACCTGGGTCTGAGCCCCCAGAAGGCTTGTGGGGAAGTTTTGATCAGGAAATAGTGGGTGGCCTGTGGTGTCCAGGGGTTCTGTCCCTTCAGGCTTCCTGAGTGGTTCGGGGGTTCGGAAGTCCCCCCACCCCACCACCAATACCACAAACCTGGGGTTTGGTCTTGATTGCTTACCTAGCCAGGCCTGTCAGACTCTGGGCACAGAAGCACCAAGCCGCAGGCCTGGACTCTCCCAGTTAGTGCTCAGGCCAGTCTCAACAAGGCCGGGCTAAGACACGTAGCACGAACTCCTTCCTCCGGTGCCCTGTGGGCACCAGAGTCCAGGCTACAAAGCCCAGCCCCCTGCCTCAGCCGGCCTTTCTGGGACCAGGCCCAGGGAAGCTAATACGAACCACTTATTGAGTCCCTTCTCTGCCTGATGCCACACACAGGTCTTCATTGGTATTATTTTATAATCCCAAGGGCAGGTATGTGCTATTATCCTCCCATTTCATAGATAAAGCAAATAGGGCTCAGAGCACTGGGCAGTAGCCGGGTTGACATTTGATTATCTGCCTCTGTAGCCCCGACTCTCAGCCCCTGGGCTACCCTGGGCCCCACTCTGGAAAGCTTCTCTTGCAGGCCGAGGTGTCTTTGTTGCCTGTCCCTGCCAGCCCCTCCAGCTGTGCGGCGGTGGGCAGGGCCCCCAAGGCCCCAGCCCCCACTGAGATGAGGGGGAGGCAGGGCTGTATCAGGCGGGAGCTGTCACAGGAGGCTCTCACGGTGCCATGCTCAGCACCCGCGCTGGCATTCAGAAAGAACCCATGGTCCCCCTTCCACTTGAGGGCAGGAAGTTCTCCCAGCTTTTCTCCCTGGAGCGTGGTTGACGAGGTCCTGCGAGGGTCCTGTGCATGCAGGGTGCACACCTGCCAGGGCCTTCACTGTGCTCTCGCCATGTGGTACACTCAGGGGGCAGCACCCTTACAGGTGAGGAAACCCAAGTGTAGAGGTAAATGTGTAAGTGGCAGAGTCAGGCCCAGGACCCTGATTTCTCTACAACCTGTGCTACATATGGAATCGTAGAATACTGGAGAAGGGCCCTTAGAGGTTATCTGATCCACTGACTGGGGTGGGGCTGAAAAGACTTGTCCAAGGTCATGCAGCTCAGGAGTGACAACGCTTTTTGTTTTCCTCAGACTTCAATTATAAGTGTGCTTGCATGTTGCTGCAAATTAAGATAAATGAAAATTTCATTTAAGATTATAGTTACCTTTTTTAAATGAATTAATTGAGGCAAGTACCTTCTACTATAATAGTTGTCGGAAAGCGACAAGACACACAAAGGTGAGCCTGCCCCGAGAGCACACCTGGCCTGTGGCCCACTGTGTGCGCAGCGGCTGGTGCCTGAGCGGGACACTTGGTGTTTCACCAAAGATGGGGAGGAGGAGGACTGCCTGGCTGGCCGTGGCACCTTCTAATTCCCATTTAGCTCTGGTCTGGAGCTGGAGAGAGACAGGATCAAGAATTAGGCATTTTGTATTGATACCAGTGTGACCCTTCCAGCAAAAAACTGGGTGATCTTGGACAAACTTATCAAGGTCTTGGACAAGTTCCTCCACCCTTTGAGCTTCAGTGTACACATCAGGAAAGTGGGATGACGGTACTGTCATTGTAGAGTCAGTCTGAGGATCGGTCACAGTGAGGTAGAGCCGCTGGCACAATAAATGGTCTAGACGATGAGGAGGATGAAGATGGAGGGGGGCACAGAGCAGGGACGGTGCTAACTGGAAAGCATAAAGCAAGGGATAGCCTTAAGGAATGACACTGAGTCTTCTGAACCTTGCAGCCCATGTTCTCCACTCCAGTGCATTTCCTCCCTGACACTGGGCACCAGTGGACATGTCATAAGCTTTGGAGTCTGACAGACCTGGGTTTGAATTTGGGCTCTGCCACTTCCCGTACAACTTTCATCCAATATCATAGCAACTAGCCACATATGACCATTTAAATTAAAATTCAAAATTCAGCTTCTCAGTCCCACTAGCCACAATTTCAAGTGTGCAACGCCACATGTGACTAGTGGCTCCCCTATCCGGCAGTGCAGAAAAGACCAATTCCCTGGTCATAGAGGATGCTATTGGACAGTGCTCCTCTGGACACCTGGATGCAGACGCAGTGCCCATGTCGGGGGGATGCACACATGGCCTGGCCCAGGGCAGGCGGTAACAGATGGGGGCAGTCAGCCCACCCCTGCCCTCAGGACTCTGGCTGAGCCCTGAGTCGCCTTAGTCACCTGGCCTAAGTTGTGCTTTTCCTTGTCAGTGGAGGTAGCGCCGGTTCAGCTGCTCTAACTATAGCTCTCCTGACTTACCGTGCGATCGAGCTGTGTTGCCACCTGATGCCTCAGTTTTTTCATTTGCAAAGTAAAACTTCATGCCCTCCGCCCCTGGCCTCAGACACTGCTGTGGGAGTCAAACAAGTAAATGAGTGAAAGTGCTCTGAAATGTGGGGGCCACAGAGACAAAAGGGACAACACAGCACAGTGGGAAGGGCTTACATCCAGCGTCAGGAATCTGGCCTGCAGTTCCACTGCTCACGAGCTGAGGACTTTAAATCTATGAGGAGGCCGCCTCTAAATTCCTTCACTGTGAAAAGGGTAACAGTAAAGATAACTAGTCTAAACTTCCATGCTAGTGTGGGGTTCAGTGCTGGTCTGAGGACAGCAGTGAGAGTAAGGAGTTACGGGAGCACGCTGCCTGTGCCAAACACAGGAGGGCCAAGTTGTGCCAAGTACTTGCCATGTCCTCTCTGTGCCGAGAGCCCTGCTCTACTGGGCAAGGCCTCTTCCTGCTCCAGGTCAATGGGACAGAAACAGGGACACCACGTGAACCAAGACAACTTAATTCTGCCAATGCCGCAACAAGACATGAACCCCACTGGGTCCACATGGCCAGGACCTTGGGGTACTGTCAGATCTGGAAGTCCACTTGCATTTGGGACACCCCCTTGGGCTGAAGATCTTGCTCTGGGGGGCTCTGCAGTGCAGTGAGGAGCAGCATAGGGGCACAGGTCCCAGGCATCCACAGACCTCACTCAGCTCCTGGTTTTGCTGCTCACCTAGTTCTACAACAGGTGTTTTCCTGAGACCCATCCCTGTGCCAGACACCAGGGAAACTGGGTGACACAGCTTAGACAAGGCCCCGCCCTCCAGGGGCTCTGTCTAGCTTGCCCTCTTTTTCATCTCCCTGCCAGAAGCACACCCTGCCTGAGCTTCAGCACACCCAGCAGGGTCTCTGCAATGGAGCAGAGACCAATCTGGAACTTTGGGTCCCAATAACATGTTTTTTATTGAGCATTTGCTACATGCCAGGACCTATAACAGAGTCTTACATGCATTGCTTTGAATCTCCACAATTACATTATGAGTTTTTATTACATCTATTTTAGATACAAAAAATGAATCAAGGGAAAAAAAAACTGAAGTCACACATCTAACATGGCAAAGAGTGGGCATCCACACTCCTGAGTGACTGTTAAGCAGGGCTCTGAACCACTACATTTTATATTGTGTTCTGTGCAGACACTCTCCAGTAAAATGGTTGCTGTTCTGTAAAACATATTCCCTCTAGGAACCCAGGATTTCGGGAGAGATAGGGAGGCCAGAGACCCGATGCTTCTCAGCCAGCCTGGATCCAGGAACCCCTCTCGCACACTTGGGCAGGCACTGTGCAGGGCTCGGCCACCCCCGTGGAAGCCCAGACAGGACTTGTGGCCATGCCGCCCCCCCAGAAGAGCCTGGCTGAGGACTGGGGAAACTGAGGGTGGGTCCTAGGCTACAGGCGATGTAGTATCAGAGCCAGAAGGCCATGACTTATTGCTACTGGTCACTCCATTTCCAGCTGATGAAAGCAGAGTTTTAGGCCTATGTCAGGTAGGATGGATAGAAAGGAAGAGAAAGGAGAGAGCAGGTGGGGAGGCGTGGTAGGACCTATGGAAACAGCCCAAGTGTGACAGACCCAGCTGCTGAAGGACCAGGAGTATGGCTGGCTAGGTGTTAAGCAAGAAATGCCTGCATGCAGCCCAGTGTTGAAGAGCCAGCTCTGGAGTCAGACAGCCTGGGTCAAATCCCAGCTGTGCTGTTACCAGCTGGGCAACTTGTCAAGCCACTTCTTTGGTGCTGGCTTCCTCATCTGTAACATGGGATAATAGCAGCACCTACATCATGGTGCTCATGAAAGAAGAGTAACATGAAGTGCTTCATCCAGTGTCCAACGTGAGGTAAGAACTTAATAACAGTAATTATTAGTTATGAGAATGCTTCTGAAAATACTAATTTTCCTCCCACCCAATGAAAAAGACAAAAAGAAAAAAAAGAGAAACACAGCATTTGCAGGTATTTTAGGTCCTGAGTCTGGACGGCCACAGGTGTTTTTGGTACTTGCTTCTCATGTATAATCCTTGCTTGGCCAACCAGATTATCAGTTCCCTAGGAGCTAGAACCACACACCATTTCAGCCTGATATGGCCCCAACCTCTAAGGCATGTGGCATGGGACTGAGCACATAGTAGGACTTGAGAGACTCCAGAACTTCAGGGCTAAGAGACATGTGCTATCAGGCACCTGATGTGCCAGGCTGTGTGTGTGTGTGTGTGTGTGTGTGTGTACAAAAAGGATAATGCACAGCTGCTGCCCTTGAAGGGGTCAGTTTAGCAAAGGAGGATCTGAAGTCTTGTGACAGTCTGATAATCCCATGCTCCCCAACCCACACTCGCTCCTACCTGACATCTCTCCCCCCACAGTCACGCGTGTACATAGCTACCCTTTCCCTCATTCTGCTTTGGCTCCTGGGGCTCACAGCTCTAGCCCTGGCCTCTGTGGAAACGCTGGCTTTGGTCTGGACCCTGTGTGCAGCAGAGTTTTCAGCCTTAAATGGAATGAAAAGCTGCTCCATCCTATGACAGCCCCGTGGGCCCGCTTCTCCACCCCTTGCCCATTTTTATCAGACCTTCCTGATGGCAGGTCTATGAAATCTCCCCTGGAGGGGACTGTGGGTCCCTGGACTGACCTTGTCCTGATGTGTTTGATCAGCTGTTTCTGGCCTTCGCTGGGGGAACCAGTGCAAGAGGAGCTGGCAGGAGTGGTGTTTGATCAGAGCAGCTGGGGGAGCTCCAGGCCTGGCTAGCTGCTCTCAGCCTTCTGCTAATCTCTCCTCGGAGGATGAAGAAAGGAGGATGTTCTGATAGATCAACCCACAGGTAACGTGCCGAACAGCCTTGCTGGTAGAGGTGATATGTGGGGCTGGGTTCTTCCTGAGCAGCCATGAGCGGGAGAGGGGGGCACTGCTTGGTCCTAGCTGAACAGCAGCATCTGCCACGCACCCCGGGCACACCTTCTGTTGCCAGGTATGCAGGGAGATACAAGTGTCTTTGTGGACATGGCACCTATGCTCTGGTAGCCCTGGGGGACGGGGCAGAAGATGAGACAGATGCAAGTGAAAAAGCCTAAAGAAGAAAATGAGCATGGTTTCTATGCTCACGTCCTATCCTCTTCTGGGAGAAATCTGGAGTCCTAGGGCATTTCCCAATGATGGATGAGGACCCTTGGTCTAGGGCAACTCCACACGGAACCATACACTTCTTTGTTCACCCACTTGCATCCCTGAGCTCAAGCTCATGGAGGGTAAGACAAAACAATGTTTATGAAAACTCCAGTGCCAGGTGGGAAGGCCAGGATCAAGACACTGTTTCCAGTTCCCGAGCTCGATGAATGTGTTCCCACCTGACATTCGGAGTCTGTGCCTTTACGCAGACAAGATCCCTCAGCTGGGGTGCCAAGGGGCTCTGGCAGTCCTTGCTCCAACTCAGGGAGGTCCTGTGTCCCCTTATCACATTCACCCTGGTCTGGGATAGAGGTTCTGGGATTACCGCAGCACAGCCCAGAGAGGAAATCTTAACCTCAGTCTTGCATACCCCTCCACTCCATTCCAGGCCCTCTATCTTAGGCATCTTCCTCCCTGCCCACTTCTTGGCCCTCTTCCCCCAGGCACTTTAAAGTTCTAGAAACATTAACAGACATCAACTGGGAAGCACCTATACTGTTAGAGGTTTTACAAATGTTAACTTACCTCCTCACAGTCACTGTCAGAAATCTGGCCTAAGGTCATAGGCCTAGTCAGAGGTGCAGCTGCGGAGCTCAGAGCCTGTGTCCTTTCCACTGGAATGCTTAGCTTCTGACAGCCGGACCCTCTGGTCCAGGCCTAAGACAACTGGATCACCAGGGAAATCACCAGCCCGTTTTCTACCTCTGCCCCATCCCTCGTGATCCACAGCAGCTCTTCGCCTCTGTACACATTCACCCTCACGGCGGGGGCCGTGTGTGTTACAGTCACTCACAGCTGACTGAGACATCCAGGGTTAATGCTCCCAAACAGTTCCAGCTCCCACCTCTCCAAAGACACAGCTTAGGCAGAGGGGCATTCCTTCATAGAGGCCCTATGCACTCTGGGCAGGGTCAATTAGTGCTCCTTGAGAACTGTCCCAGGAGAAGTCAGCACAGAGCCTCCCCAACCCCTGCTTTCCCTAGCAGAGGGCTGACCCGAGCTTAGAGGGCTGCAGGATAGGAACACCACCTCCCCTTGCCTTGCACGCTGGATTTTTACTGCAGAAATTACATACATCCTATCTGTGTGTCTGCCTCTTATTTCTTCATTGGCTGTCAGCAACGTGTCATTTTTAGCCATTCACCACAAAAGATTTCTGCTTATTTTACAGTTACCTGCTCAGCCTTTGTGCTTTAGGGGAAGTTGAGATTTAAGAGATAAATGAAAAGTAGTGGGTGTTATAAGGATCCCTAAAGACTCAGAGAGGAAGAAAAGAGACACCTAAGGGTGTCAAAATGAAGTCTCCTCAGTGCTAGCAATTGCAGGGAATAGCTGACCTGTATGTGATTTTATTGGTAACAATTTAAATTTTCAATACTAAATTCATTAAAGCCAGGCTGATAATTTGTACTATATTTCTGTCAGGTAAATACAACACCCCCCACCTATAAATGAGAGCCAGGAGCTCAGAGAGGGTAAATATCTGACTCAAGCACAGTTAGTAAGTGGCATAGCTGGGATGTACCCAGAGCCTGTCTCTGTGACACTGCACCATACTTGCCCCCTGGGAAAGAAGGGTTTGGAAATGAGACTGCACATGACAGGAGAGCTTCCCCCCAACTCATCCCAAGCCTGAACGTACACAGTAGTCCCTAGGAAACCAGGCCTATCCAGCCTGTGCCCATCTGACAGCCAGCCAGAACCAAAGAGAAAACAGGTTCTGTATCATACAATCCATTTGAAACTCATACAGCATGTTTTTTCAAAGTACATACTTTATTTATACAGAATAGTGCAAGCTGGAAATGAATGATGGTTTGTCATCCGACTGATACAGTCCTGCCCACAGTGGTGGCCGGTATGGCTGGTCTTAGTATTTGGCTGCAATCTACATTAGCCCGGGGGATGATTTTTTCTCAACAATGTAATCCCCTGAGCATCGACGCTTCTCCCTTCCCCATGAGCTGTTGTGGGTATGGCAAGTTTCTAAACTTCTGGCCCAAGTCCTACCAGCCCCAAGAATTTCCATGGCAATAACACAATTATCAACTTGCCTTCAATACTCCCTTCAACCCCCATCTTCCTTTTTTTCATTTTTTCCCTACCTCCCAAGTGTCGCTGGGATACACTGGGCAAAGCAGACCAGCACTGGGGTCTGAATCCTTCCACTGGGAGGACTGATTAAAGCATCCCAGCATTTTCTCCATCATTGTTCAAGTTTCTAGCCTCAACTTAATAGAAATATTGCCTGTCTCTTGGAACCATTCTCTGTAAGGTTAGCGATTTCTTCCATCCCTTAGTTCATAGACTTCAGGCACATGGATTTAAAGGCACAGCCCTCCCATCGTATATGTCTCAGCCTGTGGCAACCACAGCATCAGCTGCGGAGAGAAACTCTTAGGGCCCATCTCATCTTTCTGCTCGATTCCGGGAGGATACCTGGTTTAGACCGTAAGACAGACAGGGGCCTTGTCTCTGCATTCCTCCTGTCAGACTGGCCCTCATGTCACCCCTCAGCCTCTTGGACTGTCAGAGCTCCTCCCTGGAGGCGGCTGATTGGTGCCCATTGGTTGGTGGGAGAGGAGCGTCAGGACACTTCCTCACAGCAGACTGGCATCACCAAGGAACAGTATTCGTAAGGCAGAGACCCTGGAGCTCACTGGATTGTTCCCCAAACATAAAGCTTTTGAGACATACGAGAGAGGCTTTACTGAATAAATGAGTGAAGACCTTTGTCTCTGCCCCTGTGCTGCCCCCCGGTCCCAGGTTCTGCTCACACACGTGGACAGCCCCATATTCCTATGGCAGTCTTTGCTCTCGAATCATCTACGTGCTGTCTTCTCACTTACCTGGGATGGGAAAACCCTGCTCCTCAGGTGGTCCCATTACTCCCACAGAATTAAACTCCCGCTTAGACTCTGTGTTTCCCTCCTCACCAGCCGTGTATGAGCTGGGGGAGCAGAGAAGGCTTGGGGTCCCACTGAACAAATTCAAGTGTTCCAAGAAGCCCACAGACTCCACACCACAATGAATGCCCCAGAGTTCAGCCTGGAGGCCACCAGGACAGCACCCATGGCAGTGAGGCAAAGAGAACACCATGGCCAGAATGAAAGCAAGTGATGTAGATTGAGGAGACCATGATAACATCCTCTGTGGCAGCAGTTCAGAAGGTCTACTGGGCAGAAGTGGGAGAAAGAGTAAAACGGCCAGGGCACTAGAAGTCTTCCAGCAATAAAATCCAGCTTGGGAGTCTCAAAGGAGTGACACTGTAAAATTCACTGCCGATGCAGCATCTTGCAGAGAGGGGCCACTTAGAGTAAAGACTAAATTCAGGATGGACCTTTTCTCATTCTTGACCAGTATAGGGTTCATGCCTCAGGCCGAGCGTGTCATGGGCTTAGAGCATTTATCACAGCAAGTCCAAATTCTCTGTTTGCTCTCAGCAGAGCAAGTTTAAAACTTAGACCTTTCTTTATTCAGAGACTCTTCAAAAAAAAGAAAAATCACCTTCTCCTACAGGCCCTCAGCAATTAATTTTTTATTTTGCTTTTTGGCTGGAAGAAGTTTTGATGACACTGCAGTTTCCAACGACAGCCCATGGCTTGTGAGGGCTTGGACTCCCGCCCTGTAAGCAGGGGCCGCTCCATGCTCTTCCAGTGGGTTTTGTCTGGTGCCAAGGGGAGATTCAGTGTCATTTCACCACTTGTAGATCAAGAGCTCTCGGGTCTGACAGCTCACAAGGCTGAAAAACCTTAAGAAGCAGAGCGAGCCTTGGCAGCCACAGGGAGGGCGGCGTGTGGAGCGGTCTTAAAGGTTTGAGCGCCATCTTCTGGTCAGCTTTTGGCTTTTGAGGTCCACTTGCCTTTGAAAACTTCATTTACTTCAGAATGGGAAGATCCCTGAGCAGACACGCTCAAGCAATTTGCATATCAAAATGATGGCAGGAGTAGTGCCTGAGGTGAGCTGGCCCACACCAGAACTCTCCTACCTGCACAAAGCCCACGGCCAGCCAGCAAGCATGCTGGTCAGTATGAGGTTCCACCTTGTGCCCTTTCAGCAATGTTGACAGTAAAAGTCCCGACCATGTCCATGAGTGACACCCCACTCCTCCTTACCTAGTTATGTGAAATGAGCTTGGAGAGAAGGCGTGGGCTTGCCTGTACCTTGAGGGCAGGTGACCAAACGGGCACTGCCCTCCGTGGGGGCCAAGCCCCACAGTGTGGCAGGGAGCCCTGCTTGCTGTGTAGACACTGCAGCAGCAGACTTCAACCTTCCGGCATCCAGGAAAGGAAGATAAATGCTAGTCGTTTCCCTCCAAACGGCGGGAACCTACATCCATCTAATTGCACTTCATAATGGATTCCACAAACCATTAATTATCAGATTATATTTTAGGAACTGAAGATAAAAAAGCTTTAAGAAATTCAGACTCTAAAGGATCACCAACCGGCAGGAACAGTGGCAGCCTGGCAGAGCTCAGACAGGAGGCCACTCACAAGGCATGGAAGAACCTGGCACAAGGAAGAGCCAGGGGCAACCGCGGCGCCGCCACCCTGGCGCTGGTTCCCTGGTGTATTACCTGCTCCAGAGGCAGGGCGCACGGCCTCCAGGTCAGGTAGAAGTTTTAGGCTTTTGATGGGAGAGGTGATGAGGATAACATGGAAAGGCATGGGAACAAGCCTTTGGGTAAAGAACACCATGAAGAATATCCTGGAAAGGTAGAGGCTGTTCTTTGTGGCTGGACAGCCTCACACTGAACACTTCCAGCAGAAACCTTCCAACGGTGTCATTTTGGGCAGAGGTGACTACTGACAAGGTGGGACTGGGCACAGAAAGGAGGCCTCCTGTGTGACCACACTGCCACCTGTCCTACCGCCACTACAAGGGGGGCTGGGCAACCCAAGCGGTTGTGGCTATGATAGAGTGAGGAAGGGGCCAAGTGTGCTCAAGGCTGGGGGTCTCTGGATGGTCTGCTGGCACTTTCCTCGGGTTTTCCAGGGGCCAGAAGTCACCAGCAGCATCTGTAGCCCACATGTAACTGCCACTCTGCACCCTGTGGCTGCCAGCACGTCATACTTCTCTGGCTGTCCCGTCACCAGCCCCCAGCCCACTGCTCCTTCAGACTGTCAGAGGCTATACTGTATTTGGGGATGGACAGGGCCCCTGAAGCCACAGCAGCAGGCCCATGGGATGCAGGCCTGCCTCCTATGGAGTTGGCATCAGTGACTCAGACACTGTTGGTTCTATGAGAACAATGACGCTTCTCAGGCAACCGTTTGGGCTGTGCCAGGCTAAGATGCTAACCACTCAGGACAGTCAGGATGGAGGGTAGAGGGCAAGCTGCAGAGCATTCTCTTGGCCTTCCACGGACGAGGAGCCACTCACTTGGCCTCACCACAGATCAGGGTCACGGTGCCATCCAGCAAATCCTCCACAGTCACTGCCACGAGCTCTGAGCTGGTCTGAGATGTCTGGGAATCAGGCAATGTCACAAACACCTGCGAGCCAGCAAGCTGGGTCTCCTCCAAAGTGATCACCTGCTCTGTCGGGGCCGCTGGCTCTGGGGTTTGGATCACCTGAAAGGGAAAGACCACGAGGCTGCTCTGGGCAGTGTCCACAGTTAGTGCCCCAGAATTTACACGGTTTTCATCTTGTGCTGTAATGATGATGTTTATGTTTTCACCTGAGGAGAGCAATTACATGTGCCTAATGGGAAGAGGCAAGTCTAACACACCAGTGATGCAAAAGAGAAGGCAGGCAAACAATTTAAATAACTCTGTGAGCTAAATTGCTATAATTTAGCTCAGTATGCCATCTCAGGGTGCCCGGACTCTGTGATTACACACTAGCGAACACTGGCTCAATTTCTCACACTGAGTTTTCCTGTCTTGAGATTACACTGCAGAGGTAAGTGCCATATGAAAGGAATGCTACTGAAGGTGGTCAGTCTCATGCTTGAACCATGAAAACAGGAATGAGTTACCAGAAGCCTCAGTTTGCCAAAGGTGGCATCTCTGGGACCTTAACCAGGCTAAGAGCCTTCCTTGGAGGCTACACGGCTATAGCTTGGAAGAATGGGTAGAGGAAATGTGACTTCTATCAACTCATTCATTTGGTTCACCAGCTGGCAGGGCAGACACCTTCCATCCTCCACAGGTCACCCATATCTTCCAAATGTCCATCACCTGGTAAAGATGACCTTCCCATCTCGGGACAGCTAGTCTGTGGTTATTAAGTACACCAGTTCCTGCCTGAACCTCCAAGCTGATGCTTCTGATCCATGGAGCTCAGGACAGCTTGATGCCCCTTGATATTTTCAGACCTGAGTACCCACAGAGGGCACAGTGCCACCCTGGCTCTTGGGAACAGCCAGAAGAGGGGAGCAGGGCACTAAGCCTGAGTGGGCAGAAGTAAGGAAGCCAAGCTCAGCCATATCTCTGTGCTGTGGGGCTGAACAGAGCAAGTGTTGGTGTTCAATCTAAATCCATCTAGGATAGTTCTCACACTGCTTTTCTCTTAGCAGTGGGATCCTCCCACTTCACCCCTCCCCTTTTTCTCCCAAAGGACATCTTACCAAGAATATATAAAAAAGATCGAAGCAGAGCTGCTCTGGCTGATGTGGTGGCAGGAGAGTCACCTGGAGCCTGTGTGCCTGATCTGCCCTCAGCTCCCCACAGAGGCCCCTAAGATGTTTATGAAGAACTCGCCTACGGGACTGGACAGCAGGACAACCCGATCAGTTAAGAGCTCCCCTCCAGTCCTTGGACAAATTACTGCCAAGAAAGAACTGAGTTTCTTTTCCTTTGCTTTGCCCTCTTTGTTGGAGAAGACAGAGCAGCAGTAAGAGGACCAGGGAAACACAGAGGGGCTAGAGAAACTTAGTCCTGAAACATCAGAAGAGGCAGGCTTCTCACCTGGGTAAGGTGAGAGTCAGCCCAGAGGAGCTCTCAAAGTGCTTCAACCGAAGGTCTCAACAAAGAGCTCAGCCACCCAAGAGCTCCCCGGGGCCCCCTGCCACCCTCCCACATTCCGCAGTGTTTCACAGAAGGCAGGGAAGTGTGTGAATGAGGGGAAACCAAGGTTGGTCTGCTTTCGGAAATTCTTGTTTTAGGCTCCCTCTACCCGGAGACCATTTCACGTGTGGTCACCAGTAGGCTAGAATTTTCTGTTCTGTTTGGTGAGAGATCCAGAGAGACTCTTCTACCAGGTCTTCTTGGTCCTGAATGTATTACTTGTGGGACCCTTTGAGAGCCCCAGAAAGATGAGTGTTGTGACAGAGCTGCCTCTAGAGGAGCCTTAGGAACCCCGAATTAGCGCCCTGCCATCTGATGGCCCCAGAATCACCTGCGCCATTGGTGAGGCTGGTGCTGGGGCGTCAGTGCCCATCACCTTTGGGTGCTCAGATTCCAGGTGACCATCAAGCTGGGCCTGGGAGGTGAAGAGCTCACCACAGAGCTCACAGGGGAAGGTGTTCTCTGACTGCTTGAAGTGCTCCGTGGTGACGTGGTGCTGCAGGGCTCCGGGGAAGCGGAAGGTAGCTGCGCAGTACAAGCACCTGAATGGCTGTGACCCTGCAGAAGGGGAGAGAGAGGGGATGGGCTGTGGTGGAATGACAGAGAAATTAGCAGGGAGAGGGGAGAGGAAGGAGAGGAGGCAGATCCAGGTTCTGTGAGAACTGAAGCTTATATGATTTGGGGAACACTCTTTAAGAAAAACAATACATTACAAATACAGGATTATTTGGAAGAGTTTTGGAAAGGTCCTATGTAAGCGAGGAGCCCTGAAGCCACAGCTTCGTTTTCATTAGCATTGGATTCAGGCTAAATCTGCCTCTGCTGGAGCCTGTAATTCACTCAGGTGTAGACAGCGACGCTGATGATGCTGTATTTCATCAATTCCAAGAGGCATGTTTCAACATCTCTGAAATGGGTTCATGGTATCTTGGTATCTTAGGACTGCTCCGGACAAGGCAGCAGGCGGCTGCAGACTGACAACGATCGCACATTTATGAACACCTGAAGGGGCAGTATCAAGACTTGCAGACTGTGTGTTCGTAGCTTGGAAGGAAATCCCTAAGACAAGAGTGGGGCACATTTTCAACTCACAGGAACCAACTGGTCTTGGGGAGAAGGTAAGACGTGGATATTCAGCTACATTCCCAAAGCAGAAATGAGAAGTGGACCTAGACCAGTTTTATGTAATCCTTGAGACCAAAACCAAGGCTCTTGGTGGCAGAGTGCACTACCATGTGGAATGACACCATGTCAACAGTCAGAACTAAAAGGACTCTGAGAACCTAGAATCTCACCTTCATTTATTTGTTTTCCTTTTTTCTACTGCATACAAGAGTGCACATAAATTACATCAAATTAAGTCCAAAACAACCCTCAGAATAACCTGCAAATTCTAAGTGATAAGAAAGTGTAGTTTAATTGGCAGTTTTTCTTTCTTAATGGTTTTTTAAAACCAGTGCATCTCACAACTAGCATTTTGAGTGATGAGACATAGCAGTAACAATGATTTCACAAAAAATGCTTCAAAGATGCTCACTGGTTCCAAGCTTTATATATTTTCTATATACTAACATACTCATTTTCAGTTTTCCTAGGAGGTAGGCACTACAATTGTCACTGTCTTATAGATGGGGAAACTGAGGCACAAGTTAGTTTACTTAGCTTGGGTGGCACAGCTATGAATGGTGGGGATAAGACTCACTGCAGACTGTCCAGCCCAGCAGCATTCTGGAAGGGCTACTGACCTGAATGCTGGCACTTGATGTGGACCTGTAGCAAAGCTGGTGTGGGGAAGAGCTCCTTACACTGGTCACACTCATGGAACTTCATATCTGCGAAGGACAAGAGGAAGTGGTGGGAAAAAACAAAAGGAGGGCTCTCTGAGGCTGGAGAGTAACAGGCCGGGGGAGAGGAGGTGATGGCTAACTCCCAGCAAACACCTGTCTCATGCCTGTGGTGTATGAGTGCACCCAGAGCACCAAGTCTGGATGCAGACCAACTAGATGCAAACAGGGCTGTTGTGAGAGTGAAATGAGAAATCAGACCCAGAGTGCCCTGCACGTGCCCTGCCCACAGGAAATGCTTCATGACTGCCAGCTGTTGTAATTATCTCCAAATTGACAAGCAATGGAAGTATTAATAACTTTCTGAAGACAAGGAAACAGGCTCAGAAACAGAAGTCACCTGTCATGGTCATGCAGCTGATCAGTGCTGGAGTCAGGGTCTCCACCCAAGTCTGTCTGCCCCACAGTTGCCACCCCTTCCCAGGTGTCCCGACTGATCATCATTCAGGCTGGCAGGAGCTCACAGTGCTGAGTCTCCGGGCTTGAGAACCACTGCCACGCAAACTATGTTACTGACGGCCCATGAGAGTGGTGTGGCATCCTTCAGGCACGCTGAGGCAGAAGGCAGGAATTACCGTAGCACACCTGGCTAGCACTGGAAGTCAGGAGATTTGGAACCCAGGATGCTATTCATCAAGCCATCGCCCTCAGCAGGCCCCACCCCATTTACGGCGCCCAAACGTCACCTGCGTGCTCTGCTTTGATGTGCTTCTTGTGTTCAATGGTGTTGGGAAAGGTTTTATCACAGGAGCTGCACTGGAGTGATGCGAACTTGGAAGATCGATGGTTCTGGGCAGCAAATACGTCAGGGTGGTGGGTCCGATTGTGGTACCACAAACCAGACAATTGCTGCAAGGAATTTGGCAAATGTTAGGTCTTAGAATGTTCCAGCAGCTGGAGAGTTCACGAAATCCTCATGAGAGAGAGAGGAAAACATTCTCAGTTAAGCGTATGGCTCTAGAATCACATGCTTACCTATCAAACTAAGTGTTGTCAACATGAGAGGCTGGTGTGTGTGGGAACAAGGCATTCGTATATTTACTGAGAGGCCACTACAGGACAGGGCTCAGCTGAGTCCCTCAGAAACTCTCAGTCCTCACCACAAGCCTATGAAGTAGAAACTAAGGCACAAAGGGGTTGCATGACTTGTCTGAGGTCACACAGATTAGCAAACAGCAGAACCAGGATTCAAACCCTGGCCTTCCAACTGAAACACCCATTCTTCTCCACTGACCCATATCGCACTTCTTCCCGGAGGCCCAGGGGGAGCAGCAGAGAAACCTGCTGGAGCAGGGGTGTGAGCTGTCCCTGCTCTATAAGCAACTGTCCCCCTCCTTCCTGGATTCCAGAGCAGCTTTGGGACACTCCCTAAAATTTCACGGTTTCCTAGAGACCGAGTCACAGCACAAGGCATGGCCCCAAATTAACTCTTGATATTTGTTGTGCTGAAATTAGCCATGGTGCTTCTCTCTATATACCCAAATCTGACAGAAGCAAAGACCATTCTTTTCTCTGTGGCAATTGAGTTTCTCATAGATGTGGTTTCTTTCTAGTTCCATATGGGGTTTCACTTTAATTACATACCAAATTCTAAGGTAAAAAAGCAGAGCCCTTCCCTGGAGTTAAACACAAATAATAATTACGCTAAACAAGATAATTTCAGGCAGAGTTACATACCCCACTGTCATGCTCATGGCCCTTGACACATGGGGTCAACAGGTTCTATAGAATATAAGTATCCATGGGGAAAAGCAGTATTCAGTTCATGACAAGGCTGAAATCTAAGACAAGTGGTATATGGGTGCTTGGCTCCAATTAAAGCTCTCCCACCACATTACTCTGACCTTGTCACCTTTGATAATCTGAGTATTTACAGGCTGCATTCTTCGTGAGAACCAGCTACCATCATATCCTGGAAACAAGATGTACTTTACATGCTATCAACGTGAGAATCAAGGCGGATCGAAGGGAGAGAACCTGAGCTCACTTGGTAGGCCTTGTTGCAGATCCCACAGCTGAAGGGCTTCCCCCCAACATGGGTCACCATGTGCCGCTCCAGCATGGAAGGGGCACTGAAGATCTTCCCACACGTGGGGCAGGGGTGGTACTCCTTGGAGTGCACCTCGTGGATGTGCTTACGGTGATCCTGCAGAGTGGGGAAGCTCATCCTGCATTTCTTGCAGTCATAGGGATCTTCTATGTCTGGTTCCATGAGAGGAAGAAGGAGAGGGGGAAATACCACAGACAGCTGTCAGTGAGATGTGGGTGGTTGTATACAGCTCCAGACGCAAGACTCTGTAGGACTCCGAGGTCCAAAAGTCAGTGTGGTGATCACCTGATTACCTCCTAGCTTCCTCTTGGGAGGGGGATTCCTCCCAGGCTTCTGGATGAACCACCTCTGCAGCACCAAGGTGTTCACCTCAATTCCTCACGTGGTACCTTACAAGTTAAGCTCCATTTTACTACTTTCCAGGGAGTAATGCCCTTGCTCCTCCCCTGCTTGCAGTGGGCATTTGTGAGTTTTCTAAATTCTCTATAGAGATTCCCACATACTCCCCAGAGCATCACTATTTCCTTTGTTGTTAGTAGTATGACTGACAGGAAGAATGCTTCCTTGCTCCCACTTTAGATTCAATAATAACATTTTCATAGGTGGCATTCAGTGAGTGCTATATGACAGGCAGGTTTTAAGTGCCTTACATATATTAAGTCACTTTATCCTTCCTGTAGTAGGTTCCATTATCAGTCCTTATTTTAGAGATTAGGAAAAGTAAGGCTGAGAGTGCCCAGTGACACAGTAGGAAATGGCTGGACTGGGTAACAATTCCAGTGTTCACTCCCAAGGCCATGCTCTGAGCTACATACTTAACTGAACATACCAACTCTTCAGTGAGACCTCAAAAGTAAGACCTATCTCGGATGAAGAATACACTTGCTATCCCCATGGCAGGAAAACTTCAGGCTTTTTCTGAAAGCAGCAGAAAGCAAAATGTTTTAATAGTGAAATCCTTTGCCCAGAAGAAGGCCAGCACACAGGCTACGCACTAATTCAGATTAATCCAGGAACTCCGCCATGCAGCAGCACTCAGTACCACTGACAACTTTCCCTGTGGGCATGAGCTCCGGCAATCTCAATTTACTTTGTCTTCTAAGACACTCTGAAGCAGTTCTCCATAAGCAGTGATGTGCCTATGAAACAGGCAAGGAACAGTCACTGAGAGAGGGGCCTGGATGCTGGGCCTGCCACCAATGATACTCTAAGGCATGACAGGTCTTCTGGGTCCTCCCCATTCTGAAAATTGAGTCTTCCCCTTTCCTGACTGGGAGAAGGACACTGAAGCAGAATGTCATTTAAAAGGTTAAGAGGATGTCAAAATTATGGTACTGGATTCAAGCTAATCTCACTCATCTGGAAGTCTATTACAACTGTATTTTTTGGACTTGAAAACTCCTTGGGGGGAAGGGGCAGCATATGCTATTCTTCCCACAATGCCCAGTGTCCAGCTACATGCTGGGCACACACAGAAGCTCTAGCAAAGTCCTTTGCTGGCTGGCTGGTGACAGACCTGAATGTGTTGATATAAAACATGTTTGTGAAGCACTGAATTTGCCAACAGCTAGAAACTGATGTGTGGGAAACAGGGCTGGGGAGGGGAGAAGGGTATGCAAGGTGCATAGCATGCAAAACAGTCAGGCTTTGATGGTGAGGAATGGCACCTGAGAGGGTTCTTCTTGTCACCAATAATAATATCTGGCATTTATCGAGCATTTTCTAGGTGCCAGGCAGGGAGTTCCGTGCTTTACACCTGATAGTTCATTAGTTCTCACTGTAACCCAAGGTGCTAGCATTATTATTTTCTCTAGTTTACAGAAGGGGCATAAGAGACATAGAAAAGTAGGAAATTTGTTTAAGGTCTCAAGGAAGTAAAGGGAAGGGTCAAGATGTGTGAATTCAGAGCCCAGCTCTCCCCCAGTTGTGCTGTGCTGATTACACTCCTGCTGCAACAAGGGCAGCTGAAGACGGGATGTGCCGGCCAGACGCCACACTGGCGACTTCCTGATGATGTAATGGCGAGTCACAGAATTACCTTTCCCTTCCTGTGTGTGTTGACTAGAAGTGTGTTTTTGTCTGTATCAATTCTAGAAGGGGAGAAAGATGGGGGCAGACCCTACAAACTGAGTGAATGAGATGGCATTCGGGAGAGAATGCTGGGCGGGCTTTGAAAGGAGCGTGACTAGGGACCACTCACAATGGTAGACATTAGCTCGGAGAGGCCTTGGGGAAGGCAGGTATGATTATGAGATGAGAGTGGGGGAAGGATGGTGGGGGTAGCAAACAGAAGCTCAGTGGACTAATGGGAGTATTCTGCACTTTGTGAGCCTGTCTGTTATAGAGGCTCTCTCCTTCAAGCCTAATTTGCCTCTGTCAGCCAAATACTGCCAGGTGAGCTAAGGAAGACAAGGAAACAGCCTGAGCAGAGAAATGGGCATCACACAATGACATGTTAAAATGGGATGCTTCTTGAAATTGGAATGAGCAACTGTGGGTTCTGCAGGAGGATAGGGGAGGTGAAGGCACCAAATGGGCCTAGGTCTGGCGGAGTGACAACTTCTGTTATGACTGTTACATGCTTTCTCAGGGCCAGGCCTGGCACTAAGTGCCTGCCGTCCACAACCTCAGTACATACTGTGAAACGTGTGCAGGTGGATGGAGAGGCCATTGGCTTGCCGGAAGCCCTTGCCACAGTCCCTGCAGACATATGGCTTGTCTCCAGTGTGAGTCCTCACATGGCGGGAGAGCTCAATGGACTGGGCAAACACGGCATCGCAGTACTGGCATGCATACATTTTGCCTGGAAATATACATGCTTTTGTTAGAGACAGCACTAAATATTTTTGGCGTTCCTAAAAATGTCACATTCTAAGGCATGTATCAGGGAAATATAATCTGGGAGATGATATTAAAACAAGGTAATTGTAATATCCTGAGTGGAGGTCTGAGCCACTCTCTCAGATGGCATGTCGCAAATGCCCATCACACAGAAAGGGTGTCAGTGTGGTCTCCCTATCCTGAGGAATAAGGATGGAGTTCTCATCACACAAGACTACCCATCTGTTAACCAGGCCACCATAAGGATGGAAGAGCTCATTCCACTCCCAGGAAACAGATACAGTCTTGTGCCTGGAAATACCCAAGTCCACATCCCTTACAACTTCACAGTGTAGAACTGCAATTGCAACATAAAGGTGACAGACGTGGATTCAGAGAAGAATGAAAGCCTTCTCTCAGTGATTTGCTATAAATTATTATAAATAACTTGGCCTCTCTATTTTCTCAAGCACATAATGAGAATATAATGACCAGAATAAAACGAAAGATATCAGAAAATACAGGTAAAGAGCAAGTCTGGAAAATTGGCATTTGTAAAACATACTAGACCAACTGTACCTCCAAGCTCCCTTATGGGTCAATGGGGAAGTGAGGAAATCAGTGAGGTAGGGGTCCAGACCCCTCATATCCTAGGGCCTATTTCAACTAGAGAAATCAACTTCATTTTCATTTTTTACGTAGTGGACTTTGATATAAGATTTTGTTAGAAAAAAAGGGTTTCTTGAATCAAGAGTTGAAGTTAACGAGGAGTCAGAGACTCAGTCCTTGACCTTCTTCTTTATCCTCACTCTCCAGATGGTCTCATCTCGGCGCCTTATATACCATCACTGATGGCTTCATTTGTATCTCTGGCTCCCAGCTTTCCCCAGAACTTCATTTATATAGTCACATGCCTGTTACTCTACTTCTCTGCTTGGGGCTCTAATTTATCATATCTAAAACAGCCCCTAATTCTCTGTCCTACCATGCCCACAACCCACCCACCGACCCATCCATATATACACATAAGAGCCCCAATTTCCCCCATTTCAGTAAGTGGCAGCACCATTTCCTCAGCTACTTATGCCCCAAAACCCAGAGCCATCCTTAATTCTTCCTTCTCTCACATCCCACCTGCAATCTATCATTAGTCCTGTAATGTCCACTTTCAACAATAGTCCCAAACTTGAACATTTTTTACAACTGCCCCTAACACAACTCTGGTTGAAAACCCCATCATTTCCACACAGGGCTACTGCAGTGCCTCCCCATTTATATTCCACTATTGACCTTTTATGATTTTTTTTTTTAGTCCATCCATGTTGTTGAAAATGGTAGGATTTGTTTTCTTCTGATGGCTAAATAAGATTCCATTGTGTATATGTACCACATCTTCTTTATCCATTCATATACTGATGGACACTTAGGTTGCTTCCATTTCTTGACTATTGTAAATAGTGCTATGATAAACATACAGGTGCATATGTCTTTTTCAAACTGGGCTCCTGCATTCTTAGGGTAAATTCCTAGGAGTGGAATTCCTGGGTCAAATAGTATTTCTATTTTAAGTTTTTTGAGGAACCTCCATACTGCTTTCCACAATGGTTCAACTAATTTACATTCCCACCACCAGTGTAGGAGGGTTCCCCTTTCTCCACATCCTTGCCAACATTTGTTGTTGTTTGTCTTTTAGATGGTGGCCATCCTCACTGGTGTGAAGTGACATCTCATTGTGGTTTTAATTTCCATTTCTCTGATGATTAGCGATGTGGAGCATCTTTTCATGTGCCTGTTGGCCATCTGAATTTCTTTTTTGGAGAAGTGTCTGTTCAGATCCTCTGCCCATTTTTTAACTGGATTATTTGCTTTTTGTTTGTTGACGTGTGTGAGTTCTTTATATATTTTGGATGTCAACCCTTTATCAGATTTGTCATTTATGAATATATTCTCCCATACGTAGGATGCCTTTTGGTTCTATTGATGGTGTCCTTTGCTGTACAGAAGCTTTTCAGCTTGATATAGTCCCACTTGTTCATTTTCGCTTTTCTTTCCCTTGCCTGGGGAGGTATGTTCATGAAGAAGTTACTCATGTTTATGTCCAAGAGATTTTTGCCTACGTTTTTTTCTAAGAGTTTTATGGTTTCATGACTTATGATCCATTTCGAGTTTACTTTTGTGTATGGGGTTAGACAGTAGTCCAGTTTCATTCTCTTACATGTAGCTGTCCAGTTTTGCCAACACCAGCTGTTGAAGAGGCTGTCATTTCCCCATTGTATATCCATGGCTCCTTTACCATATATTAATTGACCATATGTTTGGGTTTATATCTGGACTCTATTCTGATCCACTGATCCGTGGGTCTGTTTTTGTGCCAATACCAAATTGTCTTGATTACTGTGGCTTTGTAGTAGAGCTTGAAGTTGGGAAGCGAAATTCCCCCCTGCTTTATTCTTCCTTCTCAGGATTGCTTTGGCTATTCAGGGTCTTTTGTGGTTCAATATGAATTTTAGAACTATTTGTTCCAATTTGTTGAAGAATGAATGCTGTTGGTATTGTTATAGGGATGGCACTGAATCTGTAGATTGCTTTAGGCAGGATGGCCATTTTGACAATATTAATTCTTCCTACCCAAGAGCATGGGATGAATTTCCATTTGTTAATGTCCTCTTTAATTTCTTTTAAGAGTGTCTTGTAGTTTTCAGGGTATAGGTCTTTCACTTCCTTGGTTAGGTTTATTCCTAGGTATTTTATTTCTTTTGATGCAATTGTGAATGGAACTGTTTTCCTGATGTCTCTTTCTGTTAGCTCATCGTTAGTGTATAGGAAAACAACAGATTTCTGTGTATTAATTTTGTATCCTGCAACTTTGCTGGATTCAGATATTAGCTCTAGTAGTTCTGGAGTGGAGTCTTCAGGGTTTTTTATGTACAATATCATGTCATCTGCACATAGTGACAATTTGACTTCTTCTTTACCAATCTGGATGCCTTGTATGTCTTTGTTTTGTCTGATTGCCGTGGCTAGGACCTCCAGTACTATGTTCAATAACAGTGGGGAGAGTGGGCATCCTTGTCTTGTTCCCAATCTTAGGTGAAAAGCTTCCAGCTTCTCACTGTTAAATATGATGTTGGCTGTGGGTTTGTCATATATGGCCTATATTACATTGAGGTACTTGCCATCTATACCCATTTTGTTGATTGAGAGTTTTTATCATGAATGGATGTTGAATTTAGCCGAATGCTTTTTCAGCACCTATGGAGATGATCATGTGGTTTTGTTCTTTTTGTTGATGTGGTGGATGATGTTGATGGATTTTCGAATGTTGTACCATCCTTGCATCCCTGAGATGAATCCCACTTGATCATAGTGTATGATCCTCTTAACGTATTTTGAATTTGGTTTGCTAATATTTTGTTGAGTATTTTTGCATCTATGTTCATCAGGGATATTGGTCTGTAATTTTCTTTTTTTGTGGTGTCTTTGCCTGGTTTTGGTATTAGAATGATGCTGGCTTCATAGAATGAGTTTGGAAGTATTCCCTCCTCTTCTATTTTTTGGAAACCTTTAAGGAGAATGGGTATTATGTCTTCTCTATGTCTGGTAAAATTCAGCGGTGAATCCACCTGGCCTGGGATTTTGTTCTTGGGTAGTTTTTTGATTACTGATTCAATTTTGTTGCTGGTAATTAGTCTGTTTAGATTTTCTGTTTCCTCCTTGTTCAGTCTTGGAAGGTTGTATTTTTCTAGAAAGTTGTCCATTTCTTCTAGGTTTTCCAGCTTGTTATATAGATTCTCATAATATTCTCTTATAATTCTTTGTATTTCTGTGGGGTCTGTCCTGATTTTTCCTTTCTCATTTCTGATTCTGTTTATGTGCATAGATTCTCTTTTTCTCTTAATGAGTCTGGCTAGGGGTTTATCTATTTTGTTTATTTTCTCAAAGAACCAGCTCTTGGTTTCATTGATTTTTTTCTATTGTTTTATTCTCAATTTTATTTATTTCTTCTCTGATCTTTATTATGCCCCTCCTTCTGCGGACTTTGGGCCTCATTTGTTCTTTTTCCAGTTTCGATAATTGTGACTTTAGACTATTCATTTGGGATTGTTCTTCTTTCTTTAAACAGGCCTGGATTGCTCTATACTTTCCTCTTATAAATGTCTTTGCTGCATCCCACAGAAGTTGGGGTGTTGTGTTGCTGTTTTCATTTGTCTCCTTATATTGCTTGATCTCTGTTTTAATTTGGTCATTGATCCATTGATTATTTAGGAGCATGTTGTGAAGCCTCCATGTGTTTGTGAGCCTTTTTGTTTTCTTCGTACAATTTATTTCTAGTTTTATACCTTTGTGATCTGAGAAATTGGTTGGTACAATTTTAATCTTTTTGAATTTACTGAGGCTCTTTTTGTGGCCTAGTACATGGTCTATTCTGGAAAATGTTCTGTGTGCACTTGAGAAGAATGTGTATCCTGCTGGTTTTGGGTGTAGAGTTCTGTAGATGTCTGTTAGGTCCATGTGTTCTAGTGTGTTGTTCAGTGCCTCTGTTTCCTTACTTATTTTCTGTCTGGTTGATCTGTCCTTTGGAGTGAGTGGTGTGTTGAAGTCTCCTAAAATGAATGCATTGCATTCTATTTCCTCCTTTAATTCTGTCAGTATTTGTTTCACATATGTAGGTGCTCCTGTGTTGGGCACATAGATATTTCTAATGGTTGTATCCTCTTGTTGGACTGACCCCTTTATCATTATGTAATGTCCTTCTTTGTCTCTTGTTTCTTTGTTTTGAAGTCTATTTTGCCTGATACAAGTACTGCAACACCTTTTTTTCTCTCTATTGTTTGCATGAAATATCTTTTTCCATCCCTTCACTTTTAGTCTGTGTATGTCTTTGGGTTTGAGGTGAGTCTCTTGTAAGCAGCATATAGATGGGTCTTGCTTTTTTATCCATTCTATCACTCTGTGTCTTTTGATTGGTGCATTCAGTCGATTTACATTTAGGGTGATTATCAAGACACGTAGTTACTGCCACTGCAGGCTTTGGATTCATGGTTACCAAAGGTTCAAGCCTCTTTACTATCTAACCATCTAACTTTAACTCACTTATGCTGTTATAAACACAGTCTGATGATTCTTTATTTCTCTCCCTTCTCATTCTTCCTCCTCCACTCTTTATATGTTAGGTGTTTTATTCTGTACTCTTGTGATTCCCTTGACTGCTTTTGCGGCTAGCTTATTTTATTTTTTGCCTTTAGTTGGTATTTGGTAGGTCTGCTTTCTTTGCTGTGATTTTATTTTCTATTGTGACATCTATTTAGTCTTAGGAGTACTACCATCTAGAGCAGTCCCTTTAAAATACACTGTAGAGGTGGTTTGTGGGAGGCAAATTCCCTCAACTTCTGCTTATTGGCAATTGTTGAATCCCTCCTTCAAATTTAAATGATAATCTTGCTGGATACAGTATTCTTGGTTCAAGGCCCTTCTGTTTCATGCATTAAATATATCATGCCATTCTCTTCTGGCCTGTAAGGTTTCTGTTGAGAAGTCTGTTGATAGCCTGATGGGTTTTCCTTTGTAGGTGATCTTTTTTCTCTCTCTGGCTGCCTTTAATATACCCTGTCCTTGTATTTGATCTTTGCCATTTTAATTATTATATGTCTTGGTGTTGTCCTCCTTGGGTCCCTTGTGTTGGGAGATCTGTGGGCTTCCATGGTCTGAGACTATTTCCTTCCCCAGCTTGGGGAAGTTTTCAGCAATTATTTCTTCAAAGACAGTTTCTATCCCTTTTTCTCTCTCTTCTACTTCTGGTACCCCTATAATGCGAATATTGTTCCGTTTGGATTGGTCACACAGTTCTCTTAATATTCTTTCATTCCTAGAGATCCTTTAATCTCTCTCTGCCTCAGCTTCTCTGTATTCCTGTTCTCTGATTTCTATTCCATTAACAGTCTCTTGCACCTCATCCAGTCTACTCTTAAATCCTTGCATTGTTTGTTTCATTTCTGTTATTTCCCTCCAGAATTCATCCCTTAGCTCTTGCATATTTCTCTGCAGCTGCATCAGCATGGTTATGACTTTTATTTTGAATTACTTTTCACGAAGATTGGTGATTTTGGTCTCACCAGGCCCTCTCTCTGGCGTTTAAGTGATTTTGGACTGGATCAGGTTCTTCTGCCTTTTCATGGCAATAGAAGTGATTGCTGGCAAAGTGGCACATGTGTCAGCTGGTAGACCAAAGTCCCTTCCTGCTTGCTGGTCACCTTGCCCTTCTCCACTGCCTCTGCCAGTTAACTGCACACAGGGAGCAGTCTCTGGGTTAATCCCGAGCTGCCATGCGCAGGGCAGCCCTCGGGATAACCTGGAGCATTGCCAGGGTCACTGGAGCGCGGTGTGCGTTCTCCTGCAAGAACGGTGTCCCTTCATGCCTTCTGGACTTTGCGCTGGCCTCCTCTGCCTGTGCCGGGCAGCTGCACGCAGGGGGCAGCCTCTGGGTCTGGCCCGGTTAGCTGTGCACTGGGACAAGATTCTGTGTGGTTGCTGTGGGTGGGGCTGTTCCCGGCTGGTCCGCAGCAATGGTGGGTCAGCCAGTTTGCTTGCAGTGCCGGCGGGGGGCGAATGAATGACAGTGTTCTTATCGCCATGGGGGGCTTCAGTGCTGCATTGCCACCAGGATGTTAGGGTGCCTGAAGTTCCTTAAAATTCCCAGCCTGCTGGGCTGAGTGTGCCAGGATGATTTTGTCCACCCGTTAAACCCTTGTCCCTTTAAGACTTTTAAAGTGCCTGCTTTTCTTTTGTCCCAGGGCAGCCGGCTGTGGGGACCCATTTCTCTAATATCCAGTACACCATGCATTGTGTGTCTGTGCTCCCCGTGCAGATTACTAGGGCTGGTTATTTAGCAGTCCTGTGCTTCCACTCCCTCCCCACTCTGATTCTTTTCCTCCTGCCAGTGAGCTGGGGTGGGGGGAGTGCTTGGGTCCCACCGGATTACGGCTTTGTATCTTACCCGTTTTGTGAGTTGCTGAGCTCTTGCAGATGTAGATGTAGCCTGGCTGTTGTACTGTATCTTCTGGGCTTTCTTTTAGGAATAGTTGTATTTGCTGTATTTTCTAAATATATATATATATATATATATATATGGTTTTGGGAGATTTCCGCTGCCCTACTCACGCTGCCATCTTGTGAAAATCCCTGACCTTTTACAATTTATTGTCCAGACTGACCAGAATTAACTTTAAGAAAAGGAAATCGGATCCCATCACTCCTCTGCTCAAAACTCTCCTATGGCTTCCTATGGTGGACAGAAATAGTGGCCCACAAAGATGCCTATATCCTTATGCTTAAAACTTGTGAATGGGACAACAGGGAAGTGAGGAAATCAGGCCAAAGGGTTCTGTAGGTTCGATTAAGTTCAGGGTCCTGAGATGGGAGGATTATCATGGATTGTACAATTAGGCCCGGTGCAATCCCAAGGGTCCTTGTGTCAGGTGGAAGGGGAGTCAGAGGAGGAGGCATGATGGTGGGAGGACAGGTGTCAGCCATGCAGCCAGCAGCCACAGGATGCAGACAACCTCTCGAGGCTGGAAATGGCAAGGGCAATGAATTCTCCCCTAGAGCCTCCACCTGGTACACAGTTGGCCATAACTTTGATTGCAGCCTCCTAAGACCCATTTTGGACCTTTGACCTCCAAAGCAGTAAGATAATACCTTTGCATTAAGCCACTGTTCGTGGTAGTTACAGTAGCAATAGAAACAAACACACTTTGCACAGAAACTGAAGTCCCTACATTGGCTTCTAAAATGCTACAAGATCTGGCCTTTGGTGACCTCTCTGGCTTTACCTCTCAGCACTCTTCCCTCGTTTACTCTGCCTGAACCCCTTCCAGTTTCCCTGTGGTCTCTCCTTCCCACATGGGGAGGGGGTCTCTGCACTTGTGATACTCCTGTTCTTCGTCTTCCATTGGCTCCACCTTTCGCTTCATTCAGGTTGCTGCTCAATGCCAAGTCTCAGAGGCCACCTCTGATGAGAGAAGTAGCACTCCACCTCCACCTGTCATTTTCTTGCCATTTATCCTGCCTTATTTTTCTTCACAGCAATTACTGCTGCTGGAACTTACCTTACATCTGTACTTGTCTATGGTCTGTTTCACCCCCTAGGATGTAAGCTCCATGACAACCGGGTGTGTACAGTCATGCTATCCCCAAAGCCTGGAGTAGTGCCCAAGAAATTCATTCACTCAATGACTGTTTATCAAGGGCCTATTACTGCTAAGTACTATTCTAAGTTCCACAGATACTGGAGCATAAGAAACAGACTAACAGCTCTACCCTCATGGAGCTTGCATTCTAACAGGAGGAAACTAATTAGCAACACAACAGGTTAATGAGGTAGATAATATATCAGATGGTAAGTACTATGGAGGAAAATAATGCAGGGGACTGGGGTAGGCTCTGAGGCTACACAGGTCAGGAAAGGACTGGAGGAGATGGCAAGTGTGAGCAAAAACTTGAAGGAGATAAAGCAGAGCCTGGAGGTGTCTGAGAGGAAAGCATTCCAAGCTAAGAGCAGAGCAAGAACACAGGTCCTGTACTGGTGCCTGCAGGTCTGAGGCCTCTGGGCAGAAGAGTGCGAGACAGGGAGAGTAGTAAGAGATGTGCTTAGCTGTCAGGGGTCTTAGTCACATGGGTCCTGGTGGGCTATCCTAAGGCCCTTGTATTTCACACTGTGGGACAAGAGAACCTTTTGCAAGGTTTCGAGCAGAGAAGTGATGGGATATAGTTTAGTTGTGAAAGGATCACTCAGGTCTGTACTGAGAACGCCATCCATGGAAAGGATGAGAGTGAGGACACCAGTTAGGAGGCCACTACAACAATCCCAGTGAGATGATGGTTAGTTCTTATACATAAATGCTCCAAACAATGCACATAATCCTCCAGCGGGCCTTCCCTGGAAATGCTCTTCTTCCCCTCTGACTGGCCTAGAAACCTCCTTCAATCTTGCCTGTCTCCTTGGTGTGACTCCGTCATATATTGCTGATGGCTCTGCGCTCTAACTGCCTCTATACTAGGGCCACTCCAACTGCCAGCTAGGTGAGCACAGGACTCCAGCTTAGTCGCTCAGCATCTGCCATACTCGATCCACAGCAGGTGTTCAACCAAGGTTCTTTCTCTTCACTTGAACTTCACCTCAAAGCCCAACGAATTCCTGGCTTTATGTAAATTCCGTAAGTATAATCATAATACTATGTTAGCTAGCCTCCCTTCAGAAACTCTCAACATAAGCATTTTACACGTCTGTGCATGCATGTGTTCCTAGGCATCTGTGTGCCTTGAGATTTTCTGTTTTGTTTTTAATCTACTTGAGATACAGATTATGCCTAATTCCAAGTGGGTTTTAGGCAGCTCGTACAGTTAAAGTTCATAGGAAAATGAAGGAAATCCGCACGCCTTACCCTCTGAGTGCTTCTTCTTGGTGTGGTAGGCCAGGGCAGAGGCCTGGGTGAAGGTCATGAGGCAGTGCTTGCACATGAACGGGCGGTCTCCAGTATGCAAGCGAAGGTGGTTCTTCAGGGTAGAATTGGCTGCAAACTTTGCCCCACACTCTTCACAGGAGAAAGGCTTCTCGTCGAAGTGCTCTGTCAGCTTGTGGTACTGCATGCCTAGGGAGCCATGTCAGGGGCCAGAGGGATACTAGCAGTCAATGTTATGAATCCAGCATGAGGATGACAGCAGCCCTACCTCAAGCCAGGCCCCTAGAGGAAGCACAGCACAAAGCATGGGACGCCAGCCATGCTCACCCTGACTTCACAAAGCCAGGCTGCTCACTGTCACCATCCAGCATCCCAAAGCCACCACGGTCCTACTCCTGGATGGAGCAGACATGGAGGTATTCTGGGTTTATCTTTACCATACCTTCTCTCCCCTAAATAGGACCCAGCTACCCAGAGAAAGTGAAACAAAACTCACTTTTCTTTCATTAGGTTTATCCACCATCTGAGGTAAGGGGAACCAATTCTCTTTACATCCATGGTTTCTATGATTCATGTTTTTTATTAAGAACCAAGTGATTCATGGAAACCTAAGAGTCAGGTGTTATGTAGCTGGTTGTTATCATGACTTAATGAGTACTAACTTAGGGAGTATGAGCTCTACTGTAGGCACTGTACTAGGTGTGGAACTATACTATTATCAATCTTTATAACAATCTAGAGAAGTACGTGGAATCACAGGCCTATTTAACAGATGGGCAACTTAAAGCTCAGATAGCTGATTTCAAAGCTCACTTCTCAAAGAGCACTTTTCAAAACATTACCCTGCCTGCAGGGGAACCTGCCCTGGTTTCTAAGCCCATCCGCAGCTCCTTCTGCATTCAACCAGAGTGGGGCCTGGGACCCAAACTACAATATCCAGGTTACCACCCTCTATTACTTTGCCTTCATGAATGTACCTGAGGCATGGGCAAATTCTCTGCCACAGAGGTCACACATCACCGGAAGCCTCTTCTTCTTCTTCTTGGGGACACTGGGCTCTCCGCCTGCACCATGGGCCTCCAGCTGATGTTTCTCCAGCTCTTTCTTAGAATCCTTGGTCTCACTGCACTCATTACACTGCACCTGTTTGCTCTTGGCCACCCGGCAGCGCTTCATGTGCACCTTGAGGCGGCAGTAGAAATGGAAGCTTTTGTCACAGGCCTTACAGATGAAGCTTTTCTTGGCAGTGTCTGGGGAGGCAGGCGTGTCCTTCTCTTGCTGTTCTGTCAAGGAGCCAGTCTGCCCCTCCTCACTCTGTTTCCCAGACCGGCAGTCCTCCTCAGCTGGCTTGGCTGCCTTTCTGTCTTTGTTGTTGGCTTCATGGTGAAATTTATTACTCACCTTCCACCTTTCCTTCTCTCCATTGTCCTGAGTAAGGAAACCTGCATAGGAGAGAACTCTCATGGCTCTGGGAATTCTGTTTCTATTTTGCTTTCCTACCTTTCTTCTCAGAGGAGACTGGAGACTACTTGGGTCCCTCATACAACTCTGAAGTAACATCACTGTCATCTTTACTGTCCAATATATACAAAGAGCATCATTTTACATCTATGTCTACAACTTTTCTATTAGATATTGAGAGCACATAAAATCAGTAAGGTAGCAATGTACGAACTCTTGGAGGAACTACAGCCTCCTCCCTGCAATAAGGAAACAAGCTGGGGGCCTAACAGGACCCCTACCCACCCTATATCTTACCAGTGTGTGCTAACTCCTGCATGACAGGCTGCAAGCCTGGGAAAGATCTGTGGGTGCTGCACAAGAGGTGACATATTTCAATGGCCGAGACAGATTTTTCCATGGCTCTGCTCAGCACTGCTCTCAGGGAAGCTCCAGGACTGGCAGTCTCAGAGGAAATGCTCAGAATCTAAATGAATACCATGAGACAAACGTTTGCAGTTCATATCAGCAGATTTTTACCATGGTTTTCAACTTAGAAAAAAAAGCTAATTTCAGAAAGGCATCACTCCAGCTATACGTCTACATTTCTTGCGATAAATGTAGTGGAGAGCCTTCTTTCCAAAGAACAGGGAAATTAAGAAAATTAAAAAAAAGGCACATGTCAAGACAAACGTATCAATACAAAGAAGGTACAAGCAAGGAAGCACTGTGTTTTCTACAAGAGTATCTTCTCAGAAACCAGGAGTCTCTAAAATAATTGTTTCAGGTCTCAACAGCAGAAGCTCCGGAAGCCATAGGATTTGGCTCATGGTGCTTCTGTCTGACACAATTTTTCATAATATGTAATTGTCTCAATGTCTGGAAGTAATTGTGCATGATCAGTGGCTTCACATTTTTAGATACTTAAATGTACCCTTTTAAACATCATTTCCTTTCATAAAGAAACTCAGCTTTTTAAAGAAGGTTCAAATAGGGGCTTTAAAGAGGCCAAGAATATTATTTCAAAGCCATCATCTTTCAGAATGTTAGAACTATCAGCAAAAGAGTCAGTGCACAGAAAATGAAGCTAAACCATCTACAGATGGCCAAATGGAATTTTCATTTTGGAATATATTTTATTTCTGCTCTTTTCAAGTCTGAATAAACCTGATGTCCCTTGAGGCAGACATGAGACTAATTAGTGAGGCTAAAACTGATCAACTGCAGAAGCCCCATCTCTGAAGTACATGGCATACTGGAGAGAGTATAGCTAGATGCATCTTTCCTCTGAAGCCCCACAGAAATGGTGCCATCTTCTTACCCTGAGTCAGACCAAGGTGGGGCTGTCACCTGAATGGAGAGTTAGAAACCTTCCATGCCTACTTGGATATAAAAGCACTACAGGTGAATCTCTAGTTTAATTTTACGAGCCTTTATCATTCTTGCCACTTGATGTACATGGTCCTGTGCTGGACATTCACAAATCCCCCCTCCCCACCAAGTCCCCACCTGGTTTTTCTGGGATTCTGGCCACACTGTGAGAAGCCTTACAGAAAATGAGTTGGCACTATTTGCTACCCCATATGGACAAAAGCTTTGTTCTATCTATGTTTATCTTGGCTCTTTCTAGATGCCAGAATAGAGCATGTAAAAGACCAATTTTACTTTCCTTCCTCTGAGAAAGAGGGTGCTTCTGAGGATATGTTAGAGAGTGGTATTGTGGTTCCCTTTGAGTTTACCTAGGTTTAGACAAATGGAACACATCTAGCTTTGAGTCATATGAACCTGGGCTCAAATCCTGGCTTCACCACTGACCAGCTGGAGCATTCTAAACATACTACTGAACCCCTTGGAGCCTGAGTTCCCATTTGTAAAATGTCTGTGACGTCACCTGCCACTCAGGGTTGGGAGGATTAAAAGAGCAAAAGTGTCAGCTTAGCAAGGGGTTCAGCACACAGCAGGCACCCTACAGAAGTCGGTTCTTCCCTTAGGAATGTCCCAGGCATCGACTCTGTAAAACTCTCCAAAGCAATGTTTATCCTCACCACACCTCTTTCACAGTCTCTGCCAGGTGCTCTTCCTCTGAGGTAAAACACCTGAGTTCAGTCCTTTGCTGGATGGCCTCTAGGATCAATTTGTGATGCCTCAGGATGGTTTCTAAGGCAGCACTTTCTCGAGTGGTCACTGAAAGAAAGGGAGATTGAAAACTCCTTAGTTAAACTATGAGACCACCATTTCCATTTCTTCTTTTCACCTTTTCTCAGCTCTTCATAATGAGAATACATTTCACCTATCTCCTACCTAGGGTTGGGAGTGAGCAAATAGCACTGAAATGAGAGGACAATTATTAGAATAAGCTTAGAATATTTACGGTGTATTTTATCGTAAAAGGTTTACAAACTCCATGTCCTTGAACCAAATTGCCAGTCCTTATTCCAGCAGGATGTGGAAGACTAACTACCAGAAGAGCGCACTATCTTCTAGTAAGACCGACAGTAATCTCTAGAGGGGCAAAGCCATGACAGAGGTCAGGTATCTTACCTGCCTGGAAGAAAGCACTGGCACCAGGCTCCCTTCGTATTTCCTCCATGAGAAGGTTCAATGGGCAGGTCTTTGTCTCTTGAGCTGCCAGCAGCAGTTGCCAAATGGCTGTTGCAGAGAGAGTCTGCTTTTCTAGAGCTGCTGAAATCAGAGAACTGAAACCACCTGAACCAGGGTCACATTTCACAAGCTTCTCCATGACCTTCAAGAAGCAGCACAAACATATAGTAAGGGACTTTCTAGCTACTGGCCTAGCTGCAGAGCTGCAAATCTGAGTACTGAGTCATAGCTCACTTGAGTACTGGGTCATAGTGGACTAAGTACTGGGTCATAGCAGACTGAGTACTGGCTTCACAGCAGACTGAGTACTGGGTTATTGTATTTCTGGGGAGGAGTTTTACAACATCCTTCTCCTCTCTTAACCTGAGATTTTTATACATGACAAAACTCTTCATTCTTCCTTTTGAATGTCTTTCCTTATTGCTGCAGAAATTATAACCATCTTACTTGTCATTCTGCCTTAGAAATGGAATCACCTTTTATTTCTCCTTCTCTGATAACCCCTGAACATTTTTCAGCATGGCTGTGTGTATATATTTATATAAGATATAAATATATTTTTAAAGATACATTTGTTCATCTTTTTTCCTTCTCTCTCATTCTCTACCCTCCCTCCCTCTTTCCCTTCTGCCTTCTCTTTCTTTCTCTCTTACCTCTCTTTCTCCAGGGACTAAACTCTTCATGTGAGTGATCATTTTTAGCAGCATCTGGTTGTCTGTGAAAATCTCAGAGAGGTTTTCCTGATACCGTCTCAACAGCTCAGTCCCATAATCATCAGGGCTTGCTTGGACTGCAAAGATAGCAAAGGATTAACAAAACAACAACGTTTGATACAACAAAACCTCCGTGAGGGCTTCTCGTACAGAGTGACTCATGAGAGAGGAAGAGAGGTGCCAGGACAAGAGCTCAGTCTCCTGTGGAGAGCAAGTGCAGCTACTGGCTTGAGGCCTCATGCACATGTGTTCAGATCTCCTTTGGTCTGTACTTAATCACACAGTGCTTCAGGGTCACAAAACCACTGACATTTTGAAAGTTAGTGCCCAGTGGTAAAAGCTAGCGACTACTCAACAGGGGGGTAATTAGAAGGCTGTGCTTGCAAGAGGTTCAGATGCACAGATTCGAGGGGCATTATTTGTCAAGCCTGAGGTAAAGGCTCCGTGCGGTGATGCAAAATACAAGCAGGCATGAGTCAAGACTGTGGTAATGAAGCTGACCCATCGTTCTTCTGTTTATAAGCCCTTTGGGCCAATACATTATGTCCTCTCTTTTAAGAATTCATATGTATTTGAAAGTAAAGAAAAATCAAAACTATCAGGCGTTTCCCTTAGTTTTGCAGATATTTAAAAGTTTATCCTCTTTGGCCCAGTGACACTACTTCTGGGAATCTATTCTTTTTTTTTTTTTTAAGGGGTGGTGTAACCATTGGCCATTGGTGATTGGACCTTAAGGGGTGGTGCGACCATCCAGCCATTGGTGATTGGATCTTAAGGGGTGGTGTAACCATTGGCCATTGGTGATTGGATCTTAAGGGGTGGTGTGACCATCAGCCACTGGTGATTGGATCTTTTTTTTTAATTTATTTTATTATCATTAATCTACAATTACATGTGCAATATTACGGTCACTAAACTACCCCTTCATCAGGTCCCCCCCCACCAACACCATTACAGTCACTGTCCATCAGCGTAGTGAGACGCTACAGAATCACCACTTGTCCTCTCTAAGCTGCACCGCCCTCCCCGTGCCCCCGCAACACCATATCTGCCAATCGTAATGCCCCTTTTTCCCTCTTATCCCTCCCTTCCCGCCCATTTTCCCCAGTCCCTTTCCCTTTGGTAACTATTAGTCCGTTCTTGGGTTCTGTGAGTCTGCTGCTGTTTTGTTCCTTCAGTATTTTTTCTTTGTTCTTATACTCCACATATGAGTGAAATCATTTGATACTTGTCTTTTTCGGCTTGGCTTTGGGAATCTATTCTTAAGAAAGGATTTGAAGGCAAAAAAATCTATGTACAAAGATATTGACACTGCATAATTTGTGATAATGATGAAGATAACAATATTTACTGAGGGCCTAATATGTTAGCACTGTGCTAAATGTTTTACATATAGTAGCCACAAAAACAAACCTCTCCCCGTCTCACAGAGGACAGAATGAGGTTCAGGAAAGTTAAGTGCCTTGCTCAGAGTCACACAGCCACAAAGTAAGTCAGGATGTAACCCAGGGAGTCTTAAGGCTTAATGATTATGCTAAATGTGCCCTAAACAGGGCAAAGAGTAATGCATCATCATATACCCTTTAGGATGGAAAACTGCATAGTCTTTAAAAAACAGGATTATGAGGAATTTTTTGAAATGTGGGAGAGAATGTTTATGTTACTGTGTTACATGGGAGAAACTGTGAAATTATAAAATATGGTAGAGTGTCCCAACACTGTAAAAATAAAGTGATAGATATGTGAACATGTTAATACTGGAATAATAGAGGTAAGATTTTAAGCTGTCTTATTTTTTAAATTGTTCAAGTTTAAATGTTTACTATTTTGATAAACTAGAAAAGAAGTTCTCTGGTTCCCAAATACCCTTTTTCTAAAAACCATCTCGTTCTCAAATGCTCCAGGAGAGGGAGAATTGCCTAGAGTTGGCTTGTTTTTCTAAGGAATGGGATATGGACTTATTTCCCCAAACTGAATGGACACGAAGGGTAGTTTCTAGAAACTGTTACAGGAACCACAAAGCAATCAAATGGGAATGGGGTAATCAAGATTTGAGTGTTGGGAAAATCTTGAGCTCTGAAAGAACAGGGATTAAAGATGGCGGCATGAGAAGTGAGACAGAAACCTCCTCCCAAAACTACATATAATATGAAAATATAGCAAATGCAACTAATCCTGAAAGAGCAACAGGAAAAAAGACTGCGTCAGACTGCATACACCTAGGGAACAGAGCAGACCTCACAGAAAAGGATAAAGTACCAAAGCTGAGATCCAGTGAGACCCAAGCCTTTCCCCAAATCCAGTTCACTGGCAGGAGGAAGAGAAATGGAGCAGGGAGGGGATGGGAGGCCTAGGACTGCTGAACACCCAGCCTTGGAGATCTGCTCTGGGAGCACAAACCTACATTACATGGTGCTCTGGAGATTAGCGTAGCTGGAAAGCTAAGACAGGCAGAATACTTGGAGAGACTGAGATTCCAGCCACTTGTGGAGAAAAGGTACCCACAACTGCCTGCTCTGGGACAAAAGAAAGCCAGGCACTCTGAGAGACTTCCCAACAGCCAGACGGCTGCTAAAGGGGCAAGGATTGCACAGAGCTTGCGGCTCAGGAGAAAGGGACAGGTGAATGAAATTGTCCCAGTGTACTCATCCCAGCAGGTTGGGAACGTTCAGGAGATTCAGGTGCTCCATTGCCTGGCTGGCTATGCAGCTACAAGGCCGGCCACACTGCGACACACAGCCTGCCACTCCTTCGTCCCAGCCGGCACAGTCTCGTAAACAGGCTGCCCCTGCCATGTGCCAGGCCAGCCAGAGGGCGGCCCTGCCTACGGCAGCTACAAGTGCACGGCACAGAGGCTCCTCCCTCTGCATTCAGCCTACTGGCCCTGGCAGTGGAGGCAGGCACTGCAGCCAGGAAGCAGGAAAGAGCTCTTTCCTCCTGAAAGCCCACAACGCCACTCAACTGCGACCCCCGCCATCACTCAAGGGCTAAGCAGCTCCAGAGAGTAGAGCTTTTGGGCACTAGTGGGTGCCACCTTCAAATATGAAATGTCAAAAGAACCTAGTTCAAGCCAAAATCGCACAAACACCAAAAAGAGGACCAAGTGAAACTGAACTCATCAATCTTTCTGAAAGAGATTTCAAAATAAAAATCATAAACATGCTCATGGAGCGACAGAAACATATTCAAGAACTTAGGTGGGAATTCAAGAATGAGATACAAATGCTGAAGAATTCAGTATCTGAAATCAAACATAAAATAGAAGGATTTAAAGACAGATTAGATAAAGCAGATAAGACAGTAAATGAAATAGAAATTAGAGAACAAGAATAAAAAGAAGCTGAGGCTAACTGCAAACCCCCGCAATAATAGAGGCTAGGCTGAGGGTGACCCCACACACAGGCAGTCAGGGGATTATCCCAGAGACTGTCTCCCGGTGTGCAGGAAAACAGCTCAGGCCTTGGAGAAGGGCAAGGAGAACAACAAGGAGGAAGGGACTTTGTTCTCCCAGCTGACACACGGGGCACCTACCAGTGACCAATTCTATTGCCATGAAAAGACAGAGAAATATGGTCCAGAAAAGGATCACACAGACAACCCCAGAGAGGGAGCCTGACGGGATGGACATGCACAATCTTCCTGAAAAGAATTAAGAATAAAAGTCATAACCATACTGATGGATCTACAAAGAACTATGCAAGAGCTAAGGGAGGAAGTGAGGGAAGTGAGGAAAGACAATGCAGAAATGAGACAAGTTATCGACGGGCTTAGCAGCAGACTGGATGAGATGCAACAGACTGTTAATGGGATAGAAATCAGAGAACAGGAATACAGAGAAGCTGAGGCAGAGAGAGATAAAAGGATCTCTAGGAATGAAAGAATATTAAGAGAACTGTGTGACCAATCCAAACGGAACAGTATTCGCATTATAGGAGTACCAGCACGAGAGAGAAAAAGGGATAGAAAGTGTCTTTTTTTTTCCAGGTTCTTTTTTTTTAATATAATTTATTTTATTATCATTAATCTACAATTACATGTGCAATATTACGGTTATTAAACTACCCCTTCATCAGGTCCCCCCCACCAACCCCATTACAGTCACTGTCCATCAGCGTAGTGAGATGCTATAGAATCACAACTTGTCTTCTCTGAGTTGTACTGCCCTCCCCGTGCCCCCCCAACATTATATCTGCTAATCGTAATGCCCCTTGTTCCCTCTTATCCCTCCCTTCCCGCCCATTTTCCCCAGTCCCTTTCCCTTTGGTAACTATTAGTCCGTTCTTGGGTTCTGTGAGTCTGCTGCTGTTCTGTTCCTTCAGTATTTTTTCTTTGTTCTTATACTCCACATATGAGTGAAATCATTTGATACTTGTCTTTTTCGGCTTGGCTTATTTCACTGAGCATAATACCCTCTAGCTCCATCCATGTTGTTGCAAATGGTAGGATTTGTTTTCTTCTTATGGCTGAATAATATTCCATTGTGTATATGTACCACATCTTCTTTATCCATTCATCTACTGATGGACACTTAGGTTGCTTCCATTTCTTGGCTATTGTAAATAGTGCTGCAATAAACATAGGGGTGCATCTGTCCTTTTCAAATTGGGCTGCTGCATTCTTAGGGTAAATTCCTAGGAGTGGAATTCCTGGGTCAAATGGTATTTCTATTCTGAGGTTTTTGAGGAACCTCCATACTGCTTTCCACAATGGTTGAACTCATTTGCAGTCCCACCAGCAGTGTAGGAGGGTTCCCTTTTCTCCACATCCTTGCCAACATTTGTTGTTGTTTGTGTTTTCGATGTTGGTCATCCTCACTGGTGTGAGGTGATATATCATTGTGGTTTTAATGTGTATTTCTCTGATGATTAGTGATGTGGAGCATCTTCTCATGTGCCTGTTGGCCATCTGAATTTCTTCTTTGGAGAACTGTCTGTTCAGATCCTCTGCCCATTTCTTAATTGGATTATTTGCTTTCTGTTTGTTAAGATGCATGAGTTCTTTATATATTTTGGATGTCAACCCCTTATCAGATACATCATTTATGAATATATTCTCCCATACTGTAGGATCTCTTTTTGTTCTACTGATGGTGTCCTTTGCTGTACAGAAGCTTTACAGCTTGATATAGTCCCACTTGTTCATTTTTGCTTTTGTTTCCCTTGCCCGGGGAGATATGTTCATGAAGAAGTTGCTCATGTTTATGTCCAAAAGATTTTTGCCTATGTTTTTTTCTAAGAGTTTTATGGTTTCATGACTTACATTCAGGTCTTTGATCCACCTTGAGTTTACCTTTGTGTATGGAGCTAGACAGTAGTCCAGTTTCATTCTCTTACATGTAGCTGTCCAGTTTTTCCAACACCAGCTGCTGAAGAGGCTGTCATCTCCCCATTGTATATCCAAGGCACTTTTATCAAATATTAATTGACTGTATATGTTTGGGTTAATGTTTGGATTTTCTATTCTGTTCCACTGGTCTGTGGGTCTGTTTTTGTGCCAATACCAAATTGTCTTGATTACTGTGGCTTTGTAGTAGAGCTTGAAGTCAGGGAGTGTAATTCCCCCTGTTTTATTCCTCCTTCTCAGGATTGCTTTGGCTATTCGGGGTCTTTTGTGGTTCCATATGAATTTTAGAATTATTTGTACCAGTTCATTGAAGAAAGCTGTTGGTAGTTTGATAGGGATTGCGTTGAATCTGTAGATTGCTTTAGGTAGTATAGCCATTTTGACAATATTTATTCTTCCTAGCCAGGAGCATGGGATGCATTTCCATTTGTTAGTGTCCTCTTTAATTTCTCTTAGGAGTGTCTTGTAGTTTTCAGAGTACAGGTCTTTCACTTCCTTAGTTAGGTTTATTCCTAGGTATTTTATTCTTTTTGATGCAGTTGTGAATGGAATTGTTTTTCTGATTTCTCTTTCTGTTAGTTCATCATTAGTGTATAGGAAAGCAACAGATTTCTGTGTGTTAATTTTGTATCCTACAACTTTGCTGAAATCAGATATTAGTTCTAGTAGTTTTGGAATGGAATCTTTAGGGTTTTTTATGTACAGTATCATGTCATCTGCAAATAGTGACACTTTGACTTCTTCTTTACCAATCTGGATGCCTTGTATGTCTTTGTTTTGTCTGATTGCTGTGGCTAGGACCTCCAGTACAGTGTTGAATAACAGTGGAGAGAGTGGGCATCCTTGTCTTGTTCCTGATCTTAGATGAAAAGCTTTCAGCGTCTCGCCGTTAAGTATGATGTTAGCTGTGGGTTTGTCATATACAGCCTTTATGATGTTGAGGTACTTGCTGTCTATACCCATTTTGTGGAGAGTTTTAATCAGGAATGGATGCTGAATTTTGTCAAATGCTTTTTCAGCATCAATGGAGATGATCAGGTGGTTTTTCTTCTTCTTTTTGTTGATGTGTTGGATGATGTTGATGGATTTTCGAATGTTGTACCATCCTTGCGTCCCTGGGATGAATCCCACTTGATCATGGTGTATGATCCTCTTGATGTATTTTTGAATTCGGTTTGCTAATATTTTGTTGAGTATTTTTGCATCTACGTTCATCAGGGATATTGGTCTGTAATTTTCTTTTTTGGTGAGGTCTTTGCCCGGTTTTGGTATTACAGTGATGCTGGCTTCATAGAATGAGTTTGGAAGTATTCCCTCCTCTTCTATTTTTTGGAAAACTTTAAGGAGAATCGGTGTTATTTCTTCTCTATATGTCTGGTAGAATTCAGAGGTGAATCCATCAGGCCCAGGGGTTTTGTTCTTGGGTAGTTTTTTGATTACTGATTCGATTTCGTCGCTGGTGATTGGTCTGTTTAGTTTTTTTGTTTCTTGCTTGGTCAGTCTTGGAAGGTTGTATTTTTCTAAGATGTTGTCCATTTCTTCTATGTTTTCCAGCTTGTTAGCATATAGATTCTCATAATATTCTCTTATGATTCTTTGTATTTCTGTGGGGTCTGTCGTTATTTTTCCTTTCTCATTTCTGATTGTGTTTATGTGTGTAGATTCTCTTTTTCTCTTAATGAGTCTGGCTAGGGGTTTATCTATTTTGTTTATTTTTTCAAAGAACCAGCTCTTGGTTTTATTGATTTTTTCTATTGTTTTATTCTTCTCAATTTTATTTATTTCTTCTCTAATCTTATTATGCCCCTCCGTCTGCTGACTTTGGACCTCATTTGTTCTTCTTTTTCCAATTTCAGTAATTGTGTCTTTAGACTATTCATTTGGGAATGTTCTTCCTTCTTTAAATAGGCCTGGATTGCAATATACTTTCCTCTTAGAACTGCCTTTGCTGCGTCCCACAGAAGTTGTGGCTTTGTGTTGTTGTTGTCATTAGTCTCCATATATTCTTTGATTTCTGTTTTGATTTGGTCGTTAACCCATTGATTAATTAGGAGAGTGTTGTTAAGTCTCCATGTATTTGTGAGCCTTTTTGAATTCTTTCTAAAATTTATTTCTAGTTTTATACCTTGGTGATCTGAGAAGTTGGTTGGTAGGATTTCAATATTTTTGAAATTACTGAGGTTCTTTTTGTGGCCTAGTATGTGGTCTATTCTGGAAAATGTTCCATGTGCACTTGAGAAGAATGTGTATCCGGTTGCTTTTGGGTGTAGAGTTCTGTAGATGTCTGTTAGGTCCATCTGTTCTAGTGTGTTGTTCAGTGCCTCTGTGTCTTTACTTATTTTCTGTCTGGTTGATCTGTCCTCTGGAGTGAGTGGTGTGTTGAAGTCTCCTAAGATGAATGCATTGCTGTCTATTTCCTCCTTTAATTCTGTTAGTATTTGTCTCACATATGCTGGCGCTCCTGTGTTGGGTGCATATATATTTATAATGGTTATATCTTCTTGTTGGACTGACCCCTTTATCATTATGTAATGTCCTTCTTTATCTTTTGCTACTTTCTTCGTTTTGAAGTCTATTTTGTCTGATACAAGTACTGCAACACCTGCTTTTTTCTCTTTGTTGTTTGCATGAAATATCTTTTTCCATCCCTTCACTTTTAGTCTGTGTATATCTTTGGATTTGAGGTGAGTTTCTTGTAGGCAGCATATAGATGGGTCTTGCTTTTTTATCCATTCTGTTACTCTGTGTCTTTTGATTGGTGCATTCAGTCCATTTACATTTAGGGTGATTATTGATAGATATGTACTTATTGCCATTGCTGGCTTTAGATTCGTGGTTACCAAGGGTTCAAGGGTTGCTTCTTTACTATCTAACAATCTAACTTAACTTTCTTGTTAAGTTATTGTAAACACAGTCTGATGTTTCTTTCTTTCTCTCCCTTCTTATTCCTCCTCCTCCATTCTTTCTATAATAGGTGTTTTATTCTTTGCCTTTAGTTAGTATTTGGATGGTCTGCTTTCTTTGCTATGATTTTATTTTCTCTGGTGACATCTTTTTAGCCTTAGGTGTGCTTCCATCTAGAGCAGTCCATTTAAGATATCCTGTAGTGGTGGTTTATGAGAGGCAAACTCTCTCAACTTTCGTTTGTCTGGAAATTGTTTAATCCCTCCATCATATTTAAATGATAATCGTGCTGGATACAATATTCTTGGTTCGAGGCCCTTCTGTTTCATAACGTTAAATATATCATGCCATTCTCTTCTGGCCTGTAAGGTTTCTGTTGAGAAGTCTGATGATAGTCTGATGGGTTTTCCTTTGTAGGTGATCTTTTTTCTCTCTCTAGTTGCCTTTAATACTCTGTCTTTATCTTTGATCTTTGCCATGTTAATTATTATGTGTCTTGGTGTTGTCTTCCTTGGGTCCCTTGTGTTGGGAGATCTATGAGCTTCAGTGGACCGCGAGACTACTTCCTTCCCCAGCAAGGTAAAGTTTTCAGCAATTTTTTCTTCAAAGACAGTTTCTATCCCTTTTTCTCTCTCTTCTTCTTCTGGTACCCCTATAATGCGAATATTGTTCCGTTTGGATTGGTCACACAGTTCTCTTAGTATTCTTTCATTCCTAGAGATCCTTTTATCTCTCTCTGCCTCAGCTTCTCTGTACTCCTGTTCTCTGTTTTCTATTCCATTAACAGTCTCTTGCACCTCATCCATTCTGCTGTTAAGCCCGTCGATCGCTTGTCTGATTTCTGCATTGTCTTTCCTCAGTTCCCTCACTTCCTCCCTCAGCTCTTGCACATTTCTCTGTAGGTCCATCAGCATGGTTATGACTTTTATTCTGAATTCTTTTTCAGGAAGACTGTGCATTTCCATCCCTTCAGACTCCCTCTCTGGGGTTGTCTGGTTGATTTTGGTCTGAACCATATTCCTCTGTCTTTTCATGGCTATAGAATTCGTCACTGATAGTTGCCATGTATGTCAGCTGGGCTCTTTAAGACTTTAAAACGAGAAGAAAAAAAAAGAGAAAAAAAAAGAAGAAAGAAAGAAAAAAGAAAAAAAGAAAGAAAAGAAAAAACAAAAACAAACCAAAAACAAAACAAAAAAAAAAAAATGCCCACCGGACGTAGATTCTGTGGGAATGCTGTACGTGGCGCTACTGCCCCACTATTCCACAGCTGTAACTGCGCTGCTCCACAGGGCCCTTTATCACTCTGGCAGGGGTGGGAACGAATAGGAGGCTGTTGATCTCAGTGAGAAGTCTAAGTATGGCTACGTTTCCTCAGTCGCCAGCTAAGGCGTCTGAAACTCCCCAGGACTCCCAGCCTGCTGGGCTGAGTGTGCTGGGGCGATCTGGCTCCTCCGTTGGGCTCCTGTCTCTTTAAGACCACTGAAGAAAGCGTGTGCTTTTTTTTTTCCTTCCTGGGAGCCAGCTGCAAGCACCCTGGCGCATTCCCTGCTCAGATTCTGCCCCTCTGTCTCCCCAATCTCCGCTGCACTGCGCAATGTGGGTCGGCGCTCCCCGTGCAGATCACCAGGGCTGGCTCCTTCGCAGGGTGTACTTCCACTCCCTCCCGGCTCTGAATCCTCTCCTTCCGCCGGTGCTCTGGGGTGGGGGAGGGCTCGGGTCCCACCGGGTCGTGGCTCCATACCTTACCCACCTCTTGGGGTGCCGAGTGCTATCGGGTGTAGCTGCATGCTGTGCGCTTTCCTGTGTATTCTCGTCTCTCTTTTTGGAATAAATGTATTTGCTGTGTTTTCGTAGATAAATATAGTGTTGGGAGGAGATTTCTGCCGCCCTGCTCACACCACCATTTTCCCAGAAGTCCTAGAAAGTGTCTTGCTGAAAACTTCCCCAAGCTGGGGAAGGAAATAGTCTCTCAGACAATGGAAGCCCACAGATCTCCCAACACAACAGACCCAGGGAAGAAAACACCAAGACACATAATAATTAAAATGGCAAAGATGAAAGATAAGGACAGAGTATTAAAGGCAGCCGGAGAGAGATAAAAGATCACCTACAAAGGAAAACCCATCAGACTATCATAAGACTTCTCAACAGAAACGTTACAGGCCAGAAGAGAATGGAATGATATATTTAATGTATTGAAACAGAAGGGCCTCGAAACAAGAATATTGTATCCAGTACGATTATCATTTAAATATGAGGGAGGTAAGACTGAAGCAGCTCAATTTGAAAAGGACAGATGCACCCCTATGTTTATCGCAGCACTATTTACAATAGCCAAGAAATGGAAGCAACCTAAGTGTCCATCAGTAGATGAATGGATAAAGAAGATGTGGTACATATACACAATGGAATATTATTCAGCCATAAGAAGAAAACAAATCCTACCATTTGCAACAACATGGATGGAGCTAGAGGGTATTATGCTCAGTGAAATAAGCCAAGGCCGAAAAAGACAAGTATCAAATGATTTCACTCATATGTGGAGTATAAGAACAAAGAAAAAATACTGAAGGAACAGAACAGCAGCAGACTCACAGAACCCAAGAACGGACTAATAGTTACCAAAGGGAAAGGGACTGGGGAAAATGGGCGGGAAGGGAGGGATAAGAGGGAACATGGGGCATTACGATTAGCAGATATAATGTTGGGGGGGCACGGGGAGGGCAGTACAACTCAGAGAAGACAAGTAGTGATTCTATAGCATCTCACTATGCTGATGGACAGTGACTGTAATCGGGTTGGTGGGGGGGACCTGATGAAGGGGTAGTTTAATAACCATAATATTGCACATGTAATTGTAGATTAATGATAATAAAATAAATTATATTAAAAAATAAATAAATAAAATAAAATAAAATAATAAATATGAGGGAGGGATTAAACAATTCCCAGACAAGCAAAAGCTGAGGGAATTTGCCTCCCATAAACCACCTCTACAGGATATCTTCAATGGACTGCTCTAGAGGGAAGCACTCCTAAAGCTAAAAAGATGTCACCAGAGAAAATAAAATCGTAGCAAAGAAAGCAGACCATCCAAATACTAACTAAAGGCAAAGAATAAAACACCTAGTATATAAAGAATGGAGGAGGAAGAATAAGAAGGGAGAGAAATAAAAGAATCATCAGGTTGTAACAAGAAAGTTAAGATAGACTGCTAGATAGTAAAGAAGCTACCCTTGAAACTTTGGTAACCACAAATCTAAAGCCAGCAATGGCAAAAAGTACATATCTATCGATAATCATCCTAAATGTAAATGGACTGAATGCACCAATCAAAAGACACAGAGTAATAGAATGGATAGAAAAGCAAGACCCATCTATATGCTGCTTACAAGAGACTCACCTCAAACCCAAATTTATACACAGACTAAAGGTGAAGGGATGGAAAAAGATATTTCATGCAAACAACAAAGAGAAAAAAGCAGGTGTTGCAGTACTTGTATCAGACAAAATAGACTTCAAAACGAAGAAAGTAGCAAGAGATAAAGAAGTACATTACATAAAAAAGGGGTCAGTCCAACAAGAAGATATAACCATTTTAAATATATTTGCACCCCACACAGGAGCGCCAACGATGTGAGACAAATACTTACAGAATTAAAGGAGGAAATAGAAAGCAATGCATTCATTTTAGGAGACTTCAACATACCAGTCACTCCAAAGGACAGATCAACCAGACAGAAAATAAGTAAAAACACAGAGGCACTGAACAACACACTAGAACAGATGGACCTAACAGACATCTACAGAACTCTACACCCAAAAGCAACAAGATACACATTCTTCTCAAGTGCACATGGAACATTTTCCAGAATAGACCACATACTAGGCCACAAAAAGAACCTCAGTAAATTCAAAAATATTGAAATTCTACCAATCAACTTCTCAGATCACAAAGGTGTAAAACTAGAAATAAATTGTATAAAGAAAACAAAAAGGATCACACATACATGGAGGCTTAACAGCATGTGCCTAACTAATCAATGGATAAATGACCACATTAAAACAGAGATCAAACAATACATGGAGACTAATGACAACAATAACACAAAGCCGCAACTTCTGTGGGATGCAGCAAAGGCAGTTCTAAGAGGAAATATATTGCAATCCAGGCCTATTTAAAGAAGAAAGAACAATCCCAAATGAATAGTCTAAAGACACAATTACTGAAATTGGAAAAAGAAGAACAAATGAGGCCCAAAGTCATCATAAGGAGGGACATAATAAAGATCAGAGAAGAAATAAATAAAATTGAGAAGAATAAAACAAGAGAAAAAATCAATGAAACCAAGAGCTGGTTCTTTGAAAAATAAACAAAATAGATAAACCCCTACCCAGACTCATTAAGAGAAAAAGAGAATCTATACACATAAACAGAATCAGAAATGAGAAAGGAAAAATAACGACGGACCCCACAGAAATACAAAGAATTATAAGAGAATATTATGAGAATCTATATGCTAACAAGCTGGAAAACATAGAAGAAATGGACAACATCTTAGAAAAATACAACCTTCCAAAACTGACCAAGCAACAAACAGAATAATTAAACAGACCAATTACCAGCAATGAAATTGAATCAGTAATCAAAAAACTACCCAAGAACAAAACCCCCGGACCAGATGGATTCACCTCTGAATTCTACCAGACATATAAAGAAGAAATAACACTGATTCTCCTTAAAGTTTTCCAAAAAATAGAAGAGGAGGGAATACTTCCAAACTCATTCTATGAAGCCAGCATCACTGTAATACCAAAACCGGGCAAAGACCTCACCAAAAAAGAAAATTACAGACCAATATCCCTGATGAACGTAGATGCAAAAATACTCAACAAAATATTAGCAAACCGAATTCAAAAATACATCAAGAGGATCATACACCATGATCAAGTGGGATTCATCCCAGGGACGCAAGGATGGTACAACATTCGAAAATCCATCAATATCATCCACCACATCAACAAAAAGAAGAAAAAAAACCACATGATCATCTCCATTGATGCTGAAAAAGCATTTGACAAAATTCAGCATCCATTCATGATAAAAACTCTCAACAAAATGGGTATAGACAGCAAGTATCTCAACATCATAAAGGCTGTATATGACAAACCCACAGCTAACATCATACTTAACGGCGAGACGCTGAAAGCTTTTCATCTAAGATCAGGATCAAGACAAGGATGCCCACTCTCTCCACTGTTATTCAACATAGTACTGGAGGTCCTAGCCACGGCTATCAGACAAAACAAAGACATACAAGGGATCCAGATTGGTAAAGAAGAAGTCAAACTGTCACTATTTGCAGATGACATGATATTGTACATAAAAAACCCTAAAGACTCCACTCCAAAACTACTAGAACTAATATCTGAATTCAGTAAAGTTGTAGGATACAAAATTAACACACAGAAATCTGTTGCTTTCCTATACACTAATGATGAACTAACAGAAAGAGAAATCAGAAAAACAATACCATTCACAATTGCATCAAAAAGAATAAAATACCTAGGAATAAACCTAACGAAGGAAGTGAAAGACCTGTACTCTGAAAACTACAAGACACTCCTAAGAGAAATTAAAGAGGACACTAACAAATGGAAATGCATCCCATGCTCTTGGCTAGGAAGAATAAATATTGTCAAAATGGCTATACTACCTAAAGCAATCTACAGATTCAATGCAATCCCTATCAAACTACCAACAGCTTTCTTCAATGAACTGGAACAAATAATTCTAAAATTCATATGGAACCACAAAAGACCCCGAATAGCCAAAGCAATCCTGAGAAGGAGGAATAAAACAGGGGGAATTACGCTCCCTGACTTCAAGCTCTACTACAAAGCCACAGTAATCAAGACAATTTGGTATTGGCACAAAAACAGACCCACAGACCAGTGGAACAGAATAAAAAATCCAAACATTAACCCAAACATATACAGTCAATTAATATTTGATAAAGGAGCCTTGGATATACAATGGGGGGATGACAGCCTCTTCAGCAGCTGGTGTTGGAAAAACTGGACAGCTACATGTAAGAGAATGAAACTGGACTACTGTCTAGCCCCATACACAAAATAAACTCCAGGTGGATCAAAGACCTGAATGTAAGTCGTGAAACCATAAAACTCTTAGAAAAAAACATAGGCAAAAATCTCTTGGACATAAACATGAGCGACTTCTTCATGAACATATCTCCCGGGCAAGGGAAACAAAAGCAAAAATGAACAAGTAGGACTATATCAAGCTGAAAATCTTCTGTACAGCAACAGACACCATCAGTAGAACAAAAAGAGATCCTACAGTATGGGAGAATATATTCATAAATGATGTATCTGATAAGGGGTTGACATCCAAAATATATAAAGAACTCACGCACCTTACAAACAAAAAGCAAATAACCCAATTAAGAAATGGGCAGAGGATCTGAACAGACAGTTCTCCAAAGAAGAAATTCAGATGGCTAACAGGCACATGAAAAGATGCTCCACATCACTAATCATCAGAGAAATGCAAATTAAAACCACAATGAGATATCACCCCAAACCAGTAAGGATGGCCAACACCCAAAACACAAACAACAACAAATGTTGGTGAGGATGTGGAGAAAGGGGAACCTTCCTACACTGCTGGTGGGAATCCAAATTAGTTCAACCACTGTGGAAAGCAGTATGGAGGTTCCTCAAAAAACTCAAAATAGGAATACCATTTGACCCAGGAATTCCACTCCTAGGAATTTACTCTAAGAATGCAGCAGCCCAGTTTGAAAAAGACATATGCACCCCTATGTTTATCGCAGCACTATTTACAATAGCCAAGAAATGGAAGCAACCTATGTGTCCATCAGTAGATGAATGGATAAAGAACATGTGATACATATATACAATGGCATATTATTCAGCCATAAGAAGAAAACAAATCCTACCATTTGCAGCAACATGGATGGAGCTAGAGGGTATTATGCTCAGTGAAATAAGCCAAGCGGAAGAAGACAAGTATGAAATGATTTCACTCATATGTGGAGCATAAGAGTAAAGAAAAAAAAACTGAAAGAAGAAAAACAGCAGCACACTCACAGAACCCAAGAACGGACTAACAGTTACCAAAGGGAAAGGGACTGGGGAGGATGGGTGGGAAGGGAGGGACAAGGGGGAAAAAGGGGCATTACAATTAGCAGGTGTAATGTTGCGGGGCACGGGGAGGGCTGTACAACTCAGAGAAGACAAGTAGTGATTCTATACCATCTCACTACGCTGATGGACAGTGAGTGTAATGCGGTCGGTGGGGGGGGGACCTGATTAAGTGGGGAGTTTAGTAACCATACTGTTGCACATGTAATTGTAGATTAATGATACCAAATTAAAATTAAAAAAAACAACAACATACTTTGACCCCTGGATTCAGCAATGCCTGAAGCTATGCCTGTTTTTTCCATTAAAATTTCCATTCTCTGCTCAAAAAAAAAAAAGAGGCTGAGGCACAGAGAGAAAAAAGGATCTCTAGGAATGAAAGAATATTACGAGAACTGTGTGACCAACAATATTTGCATTATAAGGGTACCAGAAGAAGAAGAGAGAGAAAAAGGGATAGAAAGTGTCTTTGAAGAAGTAATTTCTAAGACCTTCTTCAGTCTGGGGAAGGAGATAGGCTCTCAGGCTATGGAGGTGCACAGATCTCCCAAAACAAGGGACCCAAGGAAGACAACACCATGACATATAATTAAAATGGCAAAGGTCAAGGATATGGACAGAGTATTAAAAGCAGCTAGAGAGAGAAAAACAATCACATACAAAGGAAAACCCATCACGCTATCATCAGACTTCTCAGCAGAAACCTTACAGGCCAGAAGGGACTGGCATGATATATTTAATGCAATGAAGCAGAAGGGCCTCAAACCAAGAATACTCTACCCAGCAAGATTATCATTTAAATTTGAAGGAAGGATTAAACAATTTCCAGATAGCAAAAGCTGAGAAAATTTACCTCCCACAAACTGTCTGCACAGTGTATTTTGGAGGGACTGCTATAGATGGAAGTGTTCCTTAGGCTAAATAGCTGTCAGGAGAGGAAATAAAACCACAGTAAAGAAAGTAGACCAATTAATTACTACGAGATGCAAAATCAAATCAACTACCCCCAAAGTCAGTCAAAGGATAGACAAAGAGTACAGAATATGGTACCTAGTATACAAAGAATAGAGAAGGAAGAAAAAGGAGGAAAAAAGAACATTTAGATTGTGTTTGTAATAGTGTACTAAGAGAGTTAAGTTGGACTGTTAGATAGTAAGGACGTTACCCTTAAACATTTGGTAACCACAAATCTAAAGCCTGCAATGGCAATAAGTACATACCTATCAATAATAACCCTAAATGTAAATGGTCTGAATGCACCAATACTATTTACAAGAGACTCACTTCAAACCCAAAGACATACACAGACTGAAAGTAAAGGGATGGAAAACGATATTTCATGAAACTAATAGGGAGAAAAAAGCAGGAGTTGCAGTACTTGTATCAGACAAAGTAGACTTCAAAACAAAAGAAAGTAACCAGAGACAAAGAAGGACATTACATAATGATAAAGGGCTCAGTCCAACAAGAGGATATAATCATTATAAATACCTATGCATCCAACCAGGAGCACCTACGTATGTGAAACGAATACTAACAGAATTAAAGGGCGAAACAGAATACAAAGCATTCATTTTAGGACACTTCAACACACCATTCACTCCAAAAGACAGATCAACTAGACAGAAAATAATTAAGGAAACAGAGGCACTGAACAACACATTAGAACAGTTGGACCTAACAGACACCCAGAGAACACTCCACCCAAAAGCAGCAGAATACACATTCTTCTCAAGTGCACATGGAACATTTTCAACAATAGAGCATATACTAGGCCACAAAAAGAGCCTCAGTAATTTCAAAAAGATTGAAATTGTACCAACCAGTTTCTCAGACCACAAAGGTATGAAACTAGAAATAAATTACGCAAAGAAAACAAAAAAATCCACAAACACATGGAGGCTTAACAACATGCTCCTAAATAATCAATGGATTAATGACCAAATAAAAACCGAGATCAAGCAATATACAGAGACAAATGACGACAATAATTCAACAGTGCAAAATCTGTGGGATGCAGTGAAGGCCATGCTAAGAGGGAAGTATATTGCAAAACAGGCCTACCTCAGGAAACAAGAACAATCCCATATGAACAGTCTAAACTCACAATTAATGAAACTAGAAAAAGAAGAATGAATGAGGCCCAAAGTCACTAACAGGAGGGTCATAATAAAGATAACGGCATAAATAAATAAAATTCAGAAGAATAAAACAATAGGAAGAATCAATGAAAGCAGGAGCTGGTTCTTTGAGAAAATAAACAAAATAGATAACCCTCTAGCCAGGCTTATCAAGAAAAAAGGAGAGTCTACATCCATAAACAGAATCAGAAATGAGAAACGAAAAGTCACTATGGACACTATCAGAAATACAAAGAATTATTAGAGAATACTGTGAAAAATTATATGCTAACAAACTGGATAACCTAGAAGAAAACGGACAACTTTCTAGAAAAATACAACCTTCCAAGGCTGACTCCAGAAGAAACACAAAATCTGAACAGACCAATTACCAGCAACGAAATTGAATTGGTAATCAAAAAAGTACCTAAGAACAAAACCCCTGGACCAGATGGCTTCACTGCTGAATTTTATCAAACATTTTGTGAAGACCTAATTCCTATCCTCCTTAAAGTTTTCCAAAAAGTAGAAGAGGACGGAATACTTCCAAACTCTTTCTATGAGGCCAGCATCACTCTGATATCAAAACAGGCAAAGACACCACAAAAAAAGGAAACTACAGAACAATATCAGTGGAAGGACAAAAACCACATGATCATCTCCATAGATGCCGAAAAAGCATTTGAAAAAATTCAACATCCATTCATGATAAAAACTCTCAACAAAATGGCTATAGAGGACAAGGGCAAGTACCTCAACATAATAAAGGCCATATATGACTAACCCATAGCCAACATCATAATGAACAGTGAGAAGCTGAAAGCCTTTCCTTTAAGATCAGAACAAGACAAGGATACCCACTCTCCCCACTTTTATTCAACATACTTCTGGAGGTCCTAGCCACGGCAATCAGAAAACACAAAGAAATAAAAGGCATACAGATTGGCAAGGAAGAAGTTAAACTGTCTCTGTTTACACATGACATGATATCATATATAAAGAATCCACCCAAAACTAGTAGAACTAATAACTGAAGTCAGAAAATTTGCAAGATACAAAATCAATATACAGAAGGCTGTTGCATTCCTATATACCAGTGATGAACTAGCAGAAGGAGAAATCAGGAAAACAATTCCATTCACAATTGCATGAAAAAGAACAAAATACCTAGGAATAAACCTAACCAAGGAGGTGAAAGACCTATACCCTGAAAAGTACAAGACACTCATGAGAGAAATTAAAGAAGACATCAATAAATGGAAACACATGCCGTACTCATGGATAGGAAGAATTAATATTGTCAAAATGGCTATACTGCCTAAAGAAATCTACAGATTCAATGCAATCCCTATCAAAATACCAACAGCATTCCTCAACGAGCTAAAGAAAACCATTCTAAAATTCATATGGAACCACAAAAGACCCCAAATAGCCAAAGCAATTCTGAGAAGAAAGAATAAACCAGGGGAGATTATGCTCCTCGACTTCAAGATCTACTACAAAGCCACAGTAATCAAGACAATTTGGTACTGGCACAAGAACAGACCCATATATCAGTGGAACACAATTGAGAGCCCAGATATAAACTCAAGCATATATAGTCAATTAATATACGATAAAGGAGCCTTGGATATACAATGGGGAAATGACAGCTTCTTCAACAGCTGGTGTTGGCAAAACTGGACAGCTACATGTAAGAGAATGAAACTGGGTTACTGTCTAACTCCATACACAAAAGTAAACTCAAAATGGATCAAAGACCTGAATGTAAATCATGAAACCATAAAACTCTTAGAAGAAAATATAGGCAAAAATCTCTTGAATATAAACACGAGCAACTTTTTTCTGAACAAATCTTCTCACGCAAGGGAAACAAAAGCAAAATGAACAAATAGGACTACATCAAACTAAAAAGCTTCTGTACAGCAAAGGACACCATCAGCAGAACAGAAAGAGATCCTACAGTATGGGAGAATATATTTGTAAACAACATATCCGACAAGCCATTAACATCCAAAATATATAAAGAACTCACACGCCTCACACCCAAAAAGCAAATAACACAATTAAAAAATGGGCAGAGGATAAGAACAGACAATTCTCCAAAGAAGAAATTCAGATGGCCAACAGGCACATGGAAAGATGCTCATCACTAATTATCAAGGAAATGCAAATTAAAACCACAATGAGATATCACCTCACGGCAGTTAGGATAGCCAGCATCGAAAATACAAGGAACAACAAATGCTGGCAAGGATGTGGAGAAAGGTGAACCCTCCTACACTGCTGGTGGGAATGCAAATTAGTTCAACCACTGTGGAAAGCAATATGGAGGTTTCTCAAAAAACTAAAAATAGAAACACAATTTGACCCAGGAATTCCACTCCTAGGAATTTACCTGAAGAAAACAAGATCCCTGATTCAAAAAGACATATGACATATCTCCCCAGGCAAGGGAAACAAAAGCAAAAATGAATAAGTGGGACTATATCAAACTAAAAATCTTCTATACAGCAAAGGACACCATCAGTAGAACAAAAAGACATCCTACAGTATGGGAGAATATATTCATAAATGACATATCCAAATTATATAAAGAGCTCACACACCTCAACAAACAAAAAGCAAATAGGCCAATTAAACAATGGGCAGAGGAGCTGAACAGAAACTTCTCCAAAGAAGAAATTCAGATGGCCAACAGGCACATGAAAAGATGCTCCACATCGCTAATCATCAAGAGAAATGCAAATTAAAACCACAGTGAGATATCACCTCACACCAGTGAGGATGGCCACATCCAAAAGACAAACAACAACAAATGTTGGCGAGGATGTGGAGAAAGGGAACCCTCCTACACTGCTGGTGTGAATGTAAATTAGTTCAACCATTGTGGAAAGCAGTATGGAGGTTCGTCAAAAAACTCAAAATAGAGATACCATTTGACCCAGGAATTTCATTCCTAGAAATTTACCCTAAGAATGCAGCAGCCCAGTTTGAAAAACACATATGCACCCATATGTTTATCACAGCACTATTTACAATAGCTAAGAAATGGAAGCAACCTAAGTGGTCCATCAGTAGATGAATGGATAAAGAAGATGTGGTACATATACACAATGGAATATTATCCAGCCATAAGAAGAAAACAAATCCTACCATTTGCGACAACATGGATGGAGCTAGAGGGTATTATGCTCAGTGAAATAAGCCAGGTGGAGAAAGACAAGTACCAAATGATTTCACTCATCTGTGGAGTATAAGAACAAAGGAAAAACTGAAGGAACAAAACAGCAGCACACTCACAGAACCCAAGAATGGACTAACAGTTACCAAAGGGAAAGGGACCGGGGAGGATGCGTGGGAAGGGAGGGATAAGGGGGAAAAGGGGGCATTACGATTAGCACACATAATGTGTGTGGGGGGCACGGGGAAGGCAGTACAACACAGAGAAGACAAGTAGTGATTCTATCGCATGTTACTACACTGATTGACAGTGACTGTAATGGGGTATGTGGTGGGGACTTGATAATAGGGGGAGTCTAGTAACCATAATGTTGTTCATATACTTGTATATTAATAATACCAAAAAAAAAAGACATATGCACCCTTACGTTTATTGCAGCATTATTTACAATAGCCAAGATATGGAAGCAACCTAAAGTGTCCCTCAGTAGATGAATGGATAAAGAAGGTGTGGTACATATGCACAATGGAATATTATTCAGCCATAAGAAGAAAACCAATCCTACCATTTGCAACAACATGAATGGAGCTAGAGGGTATTATGATCAGTGAAATAAGCCAGGCAGAGAAAGACAAGTATCAAATAATTTCTCTCATTTGTGGAGTTGTTGTAACAGCAAAGCAAAACTGCAGGAACAAAGGAGCAGCAGACTCACAGACTCCAAGAAGGGACTAGAGATTACCAACGGGGAGGGGTGGGGGAGGGTGGGTGGGGAGTGTGGGAGAAGGGGATTGAGGGGTATTATGATCGGTACACATGGTGTGTGGGGGGTCACAGGGAAGAAAGTGTAGAATGGAGAAGATAAGTATCGACTCTGTGGCATCTTACTACGCTGATGAACAGTGACTTCAGTCGGGTATGGGACTTGATAATATGGGTGAATGTAGAAACCACAATGTTTTTCATGTGAAACCTTCATAAGAGTGTATATCAGTGACACCTTAATAAAAAAAAAAATCCTGAGCTCTGTGAGCCCATTTGCTCCTCAGGCAGTCACAGGTGACACGTGACAGCACAGGGAAAGCCACACAAACCAACCTTGCACCACAGGAACATCATGAGGCGGCTACACGAAGAGCAATTCTTGATTTCAGAGCTTAGCCCAAGAAGCACTGAGAATCATTGATTTGTGGCAGCTAGTTTCTGTTGTGTAATGGCATTTCTTAACATTATCTCATCTCCCCAGCATGGAGCCAAAAGGGTGTTTGTTCTAAGCTACAATTTTCTGTAGGAGTGGTTCCAGTCCAGAGAGTTAATAATTAACTAATACCTGTGGTGCTCGGCAAAATGGCTAATTTCTGCAAATTCTCCAGCAGCAGGCCCAAGTTTGGGAACGTCATCTTCACAGCCTGAAGAAGTTTTACCAAACTCTCAGCAGTCAAGGTTTTCTCTTCAGATATTCTCTGCAACAGATTTTCTATTGTCTCCTTGGGTGTCCCGCTCTCACAGCAGTTCAGTACCACCTGCATGGCAAGCAACCAAGCAGACACCAGTCACCAGCCATCTAAATGCTTTGGACATACCACTGGGAACCCAGCAAGATGGCATTATGTGCCCTGCTCCAGGTCCTCCTCTACTGGTCTCTAGCACCAATTTTTCATCATCTCCTCCTAATTCTGTCTCAGTAAAAATCTAAAACATTCTCCAAACAAACAGTTCTATGAAAATCTTTCTCAACTGCTGGCCTATATATATTTTTTGCCTCCAACAATTTGCATTTTGTGAAAATATGCTTACGGAAGGCCTATATGGCAGAGCGGCAAGCTTACATCTAGTTCTTTAGATTTGGTTTGTTCAGAAACTAAGTGTGAGAAACAGACTGGCAATGAATTAATACAGTGACAGTGTTTATCCATCTCTGTTCAAAAAAGTATACAGCAGTGGTAGAGGCTGCAATTTCAGAGCAATTCTATTATTTTACTTCCTTGTACGTTATTTGCACAGCAATTTGAATGCCCAGATAATTTACACATTAGTCTGTGGCCTCCAAAATAACAAATGTAAAGTGCATTTCTGGATTATTTTTCTTGTGGATTCTTTCTTATCCATCTCTCTTTCTCACTGGCCATGTATGATCTGCTCCAGTCATCATCCCATCCCACAATTCCTTTTTCTTGGTGTACTAGAGGATTTTCTGGGCCAGAGGGTACCAGCAAACGTCCAGCAAAAGGTTGAAAAAACAAAACACAGTACAGTTATTTTACAGATATTTCCCTATTACAAAAGAAGTATTTCTGAATGGACTGTGACTCATTATGATAACTTTAGTACATACACTCTACAGACTCACAGGAACTGAATTTTGAGCTTTCCTTTGGGAAGCTGCCAGCTCTCAAGAGAAACAGTGCAGTGGATCAGCCATGGTTAGCATGACAGAGGACTGCCATTATCAAATTAACCCCCATTGAAAATAAAGAATTCAGCTCTAAAACCAAATTAGTTTTATAAATATGAAAGGAATTATCTACATTATATATACGAAAGGAATGTACATATTATAAATTAAGTTGTCATATTCCCTGTCAGTACAGAATATAGTCATTCTCTTTGTTTAAAGTCTAAAATATATTTGATTTCTACTAAGTGAATCATATTTTAACATTTAAGAGCTTGTACTAAAAGCATACTGATGTCAGTGCTATCATACCTAACACATAATGAGGCTGCTAGATACTGTTAAGAGTGGGTATGGGCTTTAAAGCCAGAAGATAGGCCTAGTTTGAACCCCAGTTCCAAGATCTACTGCCTGTGTGTTCTTGGGCAAGTTATTTAATTATTCAAAACTTATTTTCCTCATCTGCAAAATAATAATATCAACTCTTGCACAGTTGTTTATGAAGAGTCTATAAAATGAAGTTGCTATTTGTAGAGCCTAACACAGCTTCTAGGACATGTGTTATCTTTAAATGGTGGTGGTTATTGATATTATTAGGAAGCAGTCAGTATGCATAGTGGTTAAAGGAACGTGCTTTGTATAGAAGTCTGAGTTCCAGTACTGGCTCCAAGCAGCAGTGTCTCTGGGTGAGCTGCTTAATATTCTTAGTGTCTGTTTCATCATCTTTAAAATTAGGATAAATGTCCATGATTCATAAAGTTATTGCAAGGGTATAATTAAGTAATGTTTGAAAGGTCCTCAGCATACTGCATGGCACAGAGTAAGCAACTGGAGTAATTACTACTTTTCTATCTGTTTCCAATCCTGAAGTAAATATATTCCTACTACCATTTGGTACAGATTCCAAGGTATATATATATATATATATATATATATATATACATCCGGACCACGGTGCCTGGATGAGCATCATTCCCTAACAGAAACAGTTCTAAAGGCCTGAGTGAATGTTCCATATGACGTCCAAATGCTTTGGCTATTAAATCAACATTCACCTCTCCATGTATTATTTTGCTTCAATTTTTGTGAGAAGGAATAGCTTAATGAGGCTCTGGTTGAAACCCAATCCAAAGAAGTTGTGATTTATAATCAATTTAAGTTCTTCTGCTTCAGCCCTTTCTGTCCAGTAAACTGAAAATGACAGAAGAAAATGACAGCATAGTTTGTCTTGCTGCAGAGAATGAGGCTGTTTGGGCTCTTCCCTTGTTTTACCAAGATAATAAAACAGATCAAGAGACACATTCAATCTAGCTAATAAGAAAAAGGTTGGTATGAATAATCGAATGAAATCCATAAACAGGGAATGAGGTACTTCTAGAGCTATAAGCAACTTACTTAAACTGAGTGCCTGACATTACGTATAATCTGAAATCTAAGAAGAAAGCAAGGGTTTAACCTTACTTTGTATATTAACTTTAAGAAGGTCAAAGGAATTAAAAAATTTTAAAACATAATTAACTTGCAAAATACAACTCTGAGATTAAAGATTGTTCCCATTTTATGTGAAAAAATAGCAATATAAGATCATTGAGAAAAAGAAAATCTAGGATCCAGTCCTTACTACTAATCTAGTGCTTGGTCATTATACCAGTGGTTTCTAAACATTTTTTCTCCTGAGCATTTAAGCCACTTCCCAGCCAATTCCAGTTTCAGGAATTGATGCCACAGAAGTTCTCGGTCCCTCTTCCTTCCTTCCAGATATAAAAATATTTTTAGCACAAAGTTGAAATCAATAACACCAACAAATACAGTTATCTAGTTGACTTGAGAAGTCATGCTAGCAGTTTTATGAGGATTTTAGTAGCTAGCTGGTGGGAGGGTAAATTGGTATATCCTTCCTGAAGGGCAATTTGGCAATATATATCAAACACTTGAAAATTTTTATACTCTCTGTTTCAAAATTCATCTCCTAGAAATTATACTAAGGGAATAATTTGAGAATTATGCAAATTTGTGTGCAAGGATGTTTTCTGCAACATCACTTAGAAAGGAAAAAACTGGAAACAAATGCCCAAACAATAAACAATTAATGAGTTACGGTATGTCCATCAACCAGAATACAACCTAGGTCCCCAAATCCATATTATAGGGATGGAAATGTATTCATAATGTATCAAATAAAAACCCGAAGTCATAAAACTGTATGTTCTGTTCATCCCTATCCCAGGATGATCCAAATTAGAAAAAGTAGGACCACATGGCTCCACAATGTTGGCAGTGATCATCTTTGAGAGGTGAGATGGCAGGAGATTTGAATTTTTTTGTCTTGTTTGTTTTCCCAAATTTTCTACAGATGAACAGTGTGTCCTTTATGTAAAGGGAAAAGTATCATAATAATTACAAATGCACCCAATGATGTTAACTCTTGAGGCAACTATTTTTTGTTAAAAACTCATTGAATCAGAGCAGGAATATCCACCCATCACCATATCTAAGCATTTCATGTATGACTACAATGTGCAAGACCCTCAAAAAGCTGCTACAAGGGATACAAAGAGGCATGAATCAAGAATCTGAGCTTCAAGGAGCTTACTATGCAGTATGCACAAAATTACTACAAGGTGAAAGTGCTATATGCCACCAAAGAGGCTTTAAAAAGTGCTGTCTGAAATCAGAGGGGTGGAAGAGATGCTCGACACAGTTACCCGTTTCTCAGGGCCAGCCAGGAATTCCTCCTTGGCTGTCTCCAGGAACTCCACAATAGGTCTCAGCTGTGTCACACACTGGATCAGGTCCTCTTTGTGTTCTAGTAACAGAACAGACAAGGTCTTTCCCTCCTCGGCGCTCCCTGGGGGAGAAAAGAGTTAGAGACACACAACAGAAGCTAGTCAATTTGAAGAAAATGACAGCATGGTTTGTCAAGAGAGATCTAACAGAATAGTAAAAGTGATTCTCAGCCTATTTTGAGCACCCAAATGCAGAATTTCTTTTTGGAGAAGAAAATAACTTATTATTCCGTTTAAACTCTATGAAAGGAAAATGTTTCATTTATCTGTTGAAACATAGAAGCTGCAGAGCCAGCCAGAGGTTAACTTCTTGTTGGCAAGGCCACTGCTTTGTACCTAACCCAAACGAGAGAGACTTCAGCCTTTAAGTGCTGTCAGCAAACCAGTTCACCCTGGGCACTCGTAACATTGATATGGACGTGTGGCTTTTTGAAGGGCAGGAGACCACTGATGGTATTCTTCAACTTCAAGGTGTCAGACTAGTTAACTAGGAGCTAGAAATAGAGACTCAAATTTAATTCGTGTATAGTTAACATGCAGCTCCTGTTATTACACATAGAGTTTATGTGAAACTCACTTAACAGTAACAAAGCCACTGAAGAAACTTACCACTGGAGCAAACTTTACAGCTTATTCCCAGAATAAAAGTCAGCTCAGGTGAGTACAGTCTCCTACCTTTGGGCTGCACTGCTACTACCTCTTCTGGCTTTCTGTCCAGCAAGGCTGCCTTTACTGCAGGATTAGAATCTTGGTACAGCCGCAACAGGGACACAACAGTCTGAACATCCAGGCTCTTAGCTCTTACTTTACCCAGGATTCTCTGGAATGCTGAATGTCCTTCTTCACCCTCAAGACATCCCATTATGGCCTATGGAACACAAGTAACCAGAAAGAGAGATTACTAGCCATAAGAACAACATACTCCTTAGATTCAGCAAGTAAGACCCTCAACAATTTGATCCCCACCCACCTTCTTGGCTTTTCTGTGGTGTCTGGCATTACTTTGGCCTCTGTGTCACAGTCTGATTTCCCAACAAAGAGGCATTTTAGATAAGCACTCACCTTTCTGACCACTCCTTTTCAGCATTCCTCACTAGTCCTTCCAAATCCGTAACCATAAACAATACCTCAGACTCGTCTCAACTCATTTTTTTCTCCCTTTATTCTCTCTGTTGTGAAAAGCTCTCACATATATAGTTTTAACTATCACCTTTACACAGATAATCCTACAAACCAGTTCTCCAATCCTAAACTTTCTGTTTAGAGCCACACAGTTTCTACTAGAAATGCCCCATTCTTCAGAGGTCTCAGCACCACGTGTCACCATCTAGACTTCCCTAGAGTATAAAACATCAACAACTCCACTGGTGAAATAAACAAAATTAGCATCTCTCACACAAATGGGAGGAAGGCCAACTGGAGGGCAAGATTAATATTTCTAGTTTATGAAATAATTTGAAAAAAATGATTTGAATATGATGAATGAAATGAAATGATTTGAAAAAAAATCTGGAACCAAAACTTAATTTCATGCATATAAGTCTATATATTTCTACTTGGCAAAACTACAGCCTACCTTTAATTTTTTTGTGTGTTAATACTATTTAAATAAGTTATCTCACAAGTCTTTAGAGAGCAAAAAGTTATAGTTTCTACACACATACACCCCACATCCCAAATACACAGCATGAAGGATCTCATGAACATGCAGAGTTCAGTTGCAAAGTTCAGCTACATAGTTATAAATTCTGGCGGCAATCATATGTTTAAAATTTTTGTATAGAGAGATTTTATCTTTCCCATCTCTTCCCAAATAAACAGGAATTATAAATAAGTTAGATTCTCTGTTTCTTGGCTTTGCTTTAGCTTGTTTCCTGATCACAGAATAGCTTTATAAAGCTAAATTAAACTTAAAGGCGGGGCGGAAAGGTTCCTATGATTTTTAGTCATCTACAAAAGTAAACTTAGATAAAAGACAGTTTAGTAATCCACACTGAGATTATAATGGATTAAATAACCTCCATGAACCTAAAGTAACTCATCTTGTCTCTATTCTAAAAATAATAAAACAAATGGGGTAATGACATCCACTGAATGCTTAATCCCCTTTGCTCACATTTATTCAACCTTCATGTTTTTGTTAGTGGCCTAAAATCTGTTTAGAATGCCTTTTCCCTGACAACAAAGGTAAGCAGCCCCTAAAATGGTTCCCAATATCCCAGGGATTCATGCCCTTGGGCTAACCCTAATGAGGTGCTTCTAAGGAAGAAAATATGGCAAAAGTAATGAGATGTCTCTTCCAGGTCACTGCCACTCTTCCACTACACTGTCAGGGAACACAGTCCACAAAACACAGCCTGCACTTCTTGACAAATCTCCAAAGTACTGACTCAGTTGAAAACATCAGATTCATGTAGGGGGAGACTTGTTTGCCTTTGAAACAAAGTTGAAGGAGAAAAAAAGATGCTGCCAGGTCTTCAGCTTTGGGAGTCTTTCTAGAACTTAAGGGGAAAAGTGGATCAAACAGGAAGGAAATCAACAGTAGAAAAAGTTACCTTTTTCTAGTCAAAGATACACTTGGCTATATACACAATTAATTAAAAGCAGGGACATGGCTAGAAATAAAGAAAGACAATGAAAAGTTCTAGTGCAAGTGCAGAACTTCCATCTTGTCTATGTGTGCACTCTCTGTCTCTGCTCTGGATGCAAGCTGCCATGTTGTGAGTGGCCCTACAGAGAGGCTCATGTGGCAAGGAACTAAATGTCTCCAGCCAACAGTGAGTGAGCTTGGAAGTGATCTTCTGAAGCCTGCCAACAGTCACGTGAGCAAGCTTAGAAAGAGACAGTCCCCTGAGACATCTGCAGCTCTGGCCGATACCTTAACTGCAAGTGCTGCGAGAGACCCCGAGCCAGGGACTCAGCTAAGCATGCCTGGATTCCTGACCCCAGAAATTGAGATGTAATAAATGTTTGCTCTTTTAAACTGCTACACTTAAGAGTAATTTGTTAAATATCAATAGACCCCTAATACAGACCCCACTCATTGCTAACATGTTTCTTCTGCTTTATCTTTCCTTTCCTTTCTTTCTTTTATGCCTCTTAACTAATAATGCATATAGCCATCTCATGCTAGTCCAGACCAGTGTTTTTTTCACCTGAAGCTCTCTGAATAGCCCAAATCCACCTCTCTCAGTATCCAATTTCTCTGGTTATCATTTGAGCCAGTGGGGAAGAGAAGCTTTCATCAATGGTGGCATCTGATGTGCTTCTCATTATCCTCTCTGCTGTCTCCTCCTCTGCAGAACTGCTCAGCAGTGAAATTAAAACATTTGTTAACTCCCTTGCTCAGCAGTGACACCAGGGTGTGACCATCTGGGAAGACAAGCTGGGGTGGGCTGATGAAAGGCCAGGAGGGAGCAGTAAGCTCCTAGGACAGCCCTGCTCTCTGTTCTTTCTTCTAGAACCTAATGGGGACCTGCACCAGAGCCCATGTTTTAACTGCTACTCCATCAGCCCCTTAAGCTGCCTGGGGCTCCACAGTGGAGGAAGCCCTTTTCCAAAATAGTGTTATCTGCCTAAACAGAAGGGTGTCACATATTGCAACAGGTTGAGGTTCACTGACTGCTGTCACATAACAGAACTCTAAGAGATGAACCAAAACAGTTTTGTTCTTTAACCATACATGTGGAACTCTTCTGATTTTCAGAGTTAAAGGTACTTAAAAAAAATCTGTATCAATTCATGGTCACACGTGTAATCAAAGTACTTTATGAGTGAAGTACAAGACATATATATAAAGATGGGACAGTTTCCTTTCCCTCTATTCTACAGGAAAAAAATTTACTTTTTCACTTACACTCAGCTCTTTTAATTAAATTTACTTACTTTCCCACTGCCTTCGGGTTTGTTTGGGTTCTACTATACTCATTTGCTCATGCTTCCCCGAATACCAAGGGCCAGATGATGGCAATAATGATACAGACCACAATAGTTCAACCCCTGTGCCAGACACTGTGCCTATGTGCCATCTACTTTACTCTCACATCAGTCCTAGAAGCATTATTACAACTACCTCAGTGAGAGTCAGAGAGGGGAAACAGACCCGCCCAAGGTTGCATGGCTAGTAAACAAGAGTCCCTGGATGAAACACTGAGCTTATCCCACTGACCTGGCACCCCTTTTACTAGTTGCAACTCCCAAATTTGGAGTGTAACCAAATCCATTTATACTGATTCTACTGGACTTATTGAATCAATATCCCTGTGAACACTGAGTATCTAGACAATCTGTACCATTCCTCCTGGTCTCAATGATTTGTACAGACATTGGTACATAGTAGGTGCTTAATAAATGTTTGTTTAACTGAATAAAATCCCTTACCATAGAACCACTAGCCCTTCTAACTATGGCTCCATATCTTAGACTTAAAATTAGCAGAAAGGAGATTTGGAAAAACAACTTATTTTCATCTCTCACAGGCCTCTAAAATGAATCTTATTAACTCTCTTCTCAAGAGAGTTACCCTACACTGTCAGGGAACACAGTCCACAAAACACAGCCTGCACTTCTTGACAAATCTCCAAAGTACTGACTCAGTTGAAAACATCAGATTCATGTAGGGGGAGACTTGTTTGCCTTTGAAACAAAGTTGAAGGAGAAAAAAAGATGCTGCCAGGTCTTCAGCTTTGGGAGTCTTTCTAGAACTTAAGGGGAAAAGTGGATCAAACAGGAAGGAAATCAACAGTAGAAAAAGTTACCTCCTTTTTCTAGTCAAAGATACACTTGGCTATATACACAATTAATTAAAAGCAGGGACATGGCTAGAAATAAAGAAAGACAATTAAAAGTTCTAGTGCAAGAGCTCAGAAAAAGTAGGAGTCTGCCTTTAAATACAGGTTTTACTCAGTTCAGCCAGAAAGCCTCTTAGGTCAGCACCTGCCACTTCTCACGGGTTAGGGGATAAAGACAGGCAGAAGACACTTTCCCCTCCCAGCACCCAGGAGGTTTCTCCTTGATCAGCTTTGGCTTTGGTTTCACACAAGCTGAGCCGCCCAGCCTCTTCTCATGCTGCCGCAATCACTTCTCAGGGAATGGCTTTGCCACTTTTCATCATTTATCTCAGGAAATAAAATAATCAGGACAGTGTTTCAGGGTGTCCTTCCTCAACTCAGCCCAGGCCAGATTCACACCCATGGCTGCACTTCAGAAAAGCAACACGCTGGCCCATCTCAACCAGAACATCATTCAGGAGCTGTAACAAGCCTCACAATTAGATATCTAAGAGTAGATAATTTTTAATGTTAAGCTGTCTTTTTAATGTTATGATGATTAGCTAAGTAACAACACCAGCAACAACAGAAAGCATTCCAAGCTCCTTGGGAGCCAAAAATATAGAAACAGAAAAACAACAAAACCCAAACAACCTTAACTACTGTAGATGAACTGTAGAATGATGTTCCAAGTGAGCAGTTCTTAAATGCTTTCAACACTGAGGCCTTTGGGTGATTTGCTGTAGTTTGGTGACTCCAAAAAATAATTACATGTGTGGCAGGATTTCTTTGCTGTCACAACACTTTATAAGAATAGGGATCCAGTCTTTACATTTATTTTCCTAGCAACTAGCTCAATGCCTGGCACATGCAAGCTGCTCAGTAAATATGTGCTGAATCAGGGAGTAAACAAGGAGTAACACTTGGGGAAAAATGAGCAGTCGGTGGCCCCTCAAAGCATTGACGTGCGTCAGCACAGACTGGTGACGTTTGCCATCACATACTAAGGATTTTCTAGGCTATCAAATTCTCCAGCAGTGCTTCTCAGAAATATAGCCTACAGATACTTAGCAAATGAGGAATCTACTAAAGATGTTTATTCCCAAGTTCCACAACCTAAGAATTGGACTCTCTGGAAATGAGGTCTAGAGGTGTACATTTTACATTTTATCAAAGTCCTAGGGACTGAGGGCTTTGTAGGAGACACTGTATCTGTAGTTCAGGAAGGCACTCCTAAATGGGAATGCTACCTATTTGAAGGATGACTTGCAAAATTAAACTTAAAGTAACAGCAAACCATCTTATATGTCAGAGTAAACGACCATGGCACTAGGAAATTACAAGGCATTAAGTAAAAAAGGGGTTTTAAGGTCAAGTAAGTCTAAAAATACTTAGTGTATAAACAAAACAATAGCAATTGCCACCTATAGAGTTCCCTCTGTAGGCCTGGCATTTTACTATGAGTTTTACATAAATAATCTTAATTTCACAATGGTCCTACAATGCAGGTGATGACATTTCCATTTTATAAATTAGGGAATTAAGGCCTACAGAGATTAAATGGTAGAGATGGATAAATTGTATATCCCACCTCGGAACAGTGCTCATCAATAAAAAGGAATAAACATGCAACAATATGGATAAACCTCAAAATAATTAAGCTGAATGCAAGAAGCCAGACCAAAAAGAATACAAACTTACATGGATCCATTTATATAATACTGTAGAAAATGCAAATTGAGATCAGTACTATCTGGGAATGAGTGAGTGGAAAGGGGCAGGAGGGTAAGATTACAAAGGGACATGAAGAAAATTTTAGGGGTGATGGATATGATCATTATTTTGGTTGTGGGGATGGTTTCAGGTTTCAAAACTTACCAAACTGTATACTTTAAATATGTATGTTTTGCTGTACATCAATCATACCTCAATAAAACTGTCTAACAGAAAGAAAAGAGAGAGGTGCAGGGCCTGAGTACAAAGCAGGATCTCCCAACTTTGTATTTTAATTTAATCTCATGTTCTTAAAGTATTTTTTCTCTTTTTCTTTCTGCAGCTGAAAGATTTATTATGGAATATAACAGAATCCATTTTAAATACAGCTACCAAGTGATTTGTAGAGCTCTTACTCTGGACTCTAAAACCGAGGAAGAAATAACATAAGCCTATAATGATCACCAACAGTGAATCAGTTTCTTTTAAGGTACTATTAATGTTATTGCTATCAAAAGATTAGTACAAGAACTGGCGAGGGCTATGGGGCAGGGGAGAATGTTGAATGAATCCGTGTACAGCAAACATTTCTTGAGGACCTGTTATGTGCCAGACACTTTTAGGTATACCAGTGTTAGAAAAACAATGCATAAGACAGTTCAAGTAAATACACAGGTGACACTAATAATTTGAGTACTGTTGATCTAAAGAATAATGTTTCCTCTCTGTAACCAAAGTTATGTTGAGGGGAAGTCTGAAGAGAGAAAATGAAGAGGTGTGTCTGTAAGCTATCAAGGTAACAAACTAGTGACAAAAATGATGGATTGAACAGTTAAGAGAACATCCAAGTGCAAAAATATAAAACCATAATGTCCTTCAGCATAATCAGTACAAAGAGTACCAAGGATTTACAACTTGAAAACTCCCTGAGAGTCATCAGGGTTAGCCCAGTCTTGTAAACATCTTCTCTCTCAGGAAAACAATTTATAGCCAACTGCCAATTAACCATGGTTAAAATAAATACTTGACCTTGAAATTTTTTTAAGTAACTTTCTATAAATCAGGGAAATATTTAAATAGCAAAGAACATTTATTGCTTGGATAACATTAACTAAGAGATACTAAACTGCCTACAACAACATGGGAGACTTTCCCACTCTGGCCCCAATCAGATGAGCAATCCTGCAGGGACACTACCCTCTTACCCCCAAGTCCCTCCCAGAACAGGAAGCACAGGGACAAAGTGGAGTTAATCCTTCAGGGTCAAGATGTGAGCAATCAGGTAATAAGACAGCCCACTGGTGATAATGCACCTCACTGATACACTGAATAAAGAAAAGGTCAGCTAAGAAATAGAGTATGATAACTACATGGCAGTTTTCTGTCAGGCAATTCCTAAACATTCACACATACACATTGGGAGGCAGTATAACTCAATGTGTAACAGAACAGCTCTACAGTCAGAATGTTAGGTTTGAATTCTTGCTCAGAGTCTCACACGCTCTGTGACCTTGGCCAAGTTATATCACCTCTTTGAGACAGTTTTCTCATACATAAAACAGTGATAAAAAAGAGTAACATAGTATCTGCTTTAATAATTTTTGTGTGGACTAAATAACGTATGTACCAAGTATAAGTATTCAATAAATGTTCACCATTATTAGTTTTATGTCTGAAAATGACCACTGTATTTCTAAACATTGGATGAGATTTACTATATGAGTTTATAGTAAATCCTTTTTGTATTATGTTTTGCGTATTTGCTGTTTTTTGTTTTTATTACTCAATCTCTGATGTGAGGTTAAGCATGACTACCTTCTGCCTCATTTTACCCTTCATTAATCAGGAGGGAATGGTGTGATCATTATGATCCTGGATCAGAACTGGTTGTAAGCTGGGGTTCACCTGGTGATCAAAATATAGCTTCTTTTGGAAAATATCCTTCCTAGTACTTATGCAAGATTTCCCTTTAAGGAATAAGTGTAAAAAATACATATATTTAAGTTTGAAATAATTGAGACCCTGGGGTATTTTGCATTTTCATATTTTTGCCCCATATGAGAACCTGATCTGTTATCCTGAGAATACTAAACAAGCAAACAAATTAAACAGGACCTACCTCCTTCTGTGCACCTTTAATTTCTGAACATTCTTCTAGTCTTTTTAAAACATCCTGGGAAATCAAGAGTGCATCTGAGAATATATTTTCATTTTCTAGAAGAAAACTTAGCTGGTACTGTTTCCTCTCATACTCTGAATGTAAAACAAAAGAAAAATTTAAAAAACTGTGATTCATTACTCAAAATTATTTTTTAAAGTTTAAGTTGTCTGAGAACCTTTCCATCATCCACTGCATTTATAACTGATATCTTGCACATCATTATGAGTAACAGGACAGTGTCTCTAAACAGCTTCCTCCTCTGTGCCATCCTCACCCTGGTCAAAACAGTTAAGTATCAAACATGGTACCCTGTTACTTCAAAATGACTTTTCTGCTGTGTAATTCCCCTTCAGACTTCCAACATTCAGAAACACAGACACTTTTAAAAGGAGAAGCCCCAGAGGAGTGCTGCATTGGATTTTGCGTGGGACTGGCCTGGATTTTGTTTTTTGTCCAACAGTGGTCTTTGGTAAATTTATCAATGAAACAAAAAAATTCATGAAAATCACTGAATCTAGTAATTGACAATAGAAGAACAGTTTACTAAACAACTATTAAGTGCATGTTACCTGGTTCTGTGCTTGCCTCCTTTGCCTCACTGAAGTTCTGTGCAACAGGGGAGGGGGAACAAACTTCAGCTGCACGAGGTATCTCCACTGGATCTGCATTCCCGTGCACCTCCTGGGCAGTGGAGGGATCCACACTCACGTCTTGTGCAACCCGATGGATTGCTTCCTCAGTCTCAGCTTTCACAGGGACCCCTGGAGGGGTGGAACCCTCTGGGGAAGAATGAGGCTCTCCAGCACCCTCAGAGGAAAGGATTTCCTCTTCAGGCTTCTCTGGTTCCTTCCTGAATGACTCTGAGGATGGTATGGAGATATCCTTCACCACCTGACCCTGAACAGAGCAGTTTACGAGGTTGGTCAGAAGATTTTTACAACTAATGGCCACATCAAACATCTGTAGGCTGTCAGCTAGAGAGATGATCTTGGAGAAGTTGTGCTTGCCCACAGGTAGTTTGCCAGTGTACATCATTTCTAACAGGAGGGCAAATTCCTCAGGGCTCACCACAGATGCATCAATGGAGATGGTGTCTGTGTTGTCCAGCACGGTTTTGAATAGGAGGCTTGCAGCAGCCAGGACAAGCTTGTGGGCCCTGAAGTAAATGGTACCAATGGAAATGGTGCAGTCACAGAACTGCTGCTCCTTGCACAGAGTGTAGAGCTGCTGCAGCAGCTGCCGGCTATAGTTGGGCAGCTCCATGGCATCAGCACTGGCCTGAGGACTTCTCTTTCTCTCTCTTTCCAGAATCTACTTTGTGAGAATCAGCACAAGATCCTAGAGAAACCCAAAAAAGACCATGTTAGTACTTCACAGACACACAGGGAAACACCTTTAATGAAATACAAAAACAAACAAACAAAAAGGCAGTTCACTAACTACAGGGAAAGAATAAAACACCTAGTATATAAAGAATGGAGAAGGAAGAGTAAGAAGGGAGAGAAATAGAGAAACATCAGACTGTGTTTACAATAAATTAACAAGAAAGTTAAGTTAGATTGTTAAATAGTAAAGAAGCAACTCTTGAACCTTTGGTAACCACGAATCTAAAGCCAGCAATGGCAATAAGTACATATCTATCAATAATCACCCTAAATGTAAATGGACGGAATGCACCAATCAAAGGACAAAGAGTAATAGAATGGATAAAAAAGCAAGACCCATCTATATGCTGCTTACAAGAGACTCACTTCAAACTCAAAGATATACACAGACTAAATGTGAAGGAATGGAAAAAGATATTTCACGCAAACAACAAGGAGAAAAAAGCAGGTGTTGCAGTACTTGTATCAGACAAAATAGACTTCAAAACGAAGAAAATAGCAAGACATAAAGAAGGACATTACATAATGATAAAGAGGTCAGTTCAACAAGAAGATATAACCATTATAAATATATATGCACCCAACACAGGAGCGCCAGCATATGTGAAACAAATACTAACAGAAATAAAGGAGGAAATAGAAAGCAATGCATTCATTTTAGGGGACTTCAACACACCACTCACTCCAAAGGACAGATCAACCAGACAGAAAATAAGTAAAGACACAGAGGCACTGAACAACACACTAGAACAGATGGACCTAACAGACATCTACAGAACTCTACACCCAAAAGCAACAGGATACACATTCTTCTCAAGTGCACATGGAACATTTTCCAGAATAGACCACATACTAGGCCACAAAAAGAACCTCAGTAATTTCAAAAATATTGAAATCCTACCAACCAACTTCTCAGATCACCAAGGTATAAAACTAGAAATAAACTTTAGAAAGAAATCAAAAAGGCTCACAAATACATGGAGACTTAACAACACTCTCCTAATTAATCAATGGGTTAACGACCAAATCAAAACAGAAATCAAAGAATATATGGAGACTAATGACAACAACAACACAAAGCCACAACTTCTGTGGGACGCAGCAAAGGCAGTTCTAAGAGGAAAGTATATTGCAATCCAGGCCTATTTAAAGAAGGAAGAACATTCCCAAATGAATAGTCTAAAGACACAATTACTGAAATTGGAAAAAGAAGAACAAATGAGGCCCAAAGTCAGCAGAGGAGGGGCATAATAAGATCAGAGAAGAAATAAATAAAATTGAGAAGAATAAAACAAGAGAAAAAAAATCAATGAAACCAAGAGCTGGTTCTTTGAAAAAATAAACAAAATAGATAAACCCCTAGCCAGACTCATTAAGAGGAAAAGAGAATCTACACACATAAACACAATCAGAAATGAGAAAGGAAAAATAACGACGGACCCCACAGAAATACAAAGAATTATAAGAGAATATATGAGAATCTATATGCTAACAAGCTGGAAAACATAGAAGAAATGGACAACTTCTTAGAAAAATACAACCTTCCAAGACTGACCAAACAAGAAACAGAAAAACTAAACAGACCAATCACCAACAACGAAATAGAAGTGGTAATCAAAAAACTACCCAAGAACAAAACGCCCGGACAAGACGGATTCACCTCTAAATTCTACCAGACATATAGAGAAGAAATAACACCGATTCTCCTTAAAGTTTTCCAAAAAATAGAAGAGGAGGGAATACTTCCAAACTCATTCTATGAAGCCAGCATCACTCTAATACCAAAACCGGGCAAAGACCTCACCAAAAAAGAAAATTACAGACCAATATCCCTGATGAACGTAGATGCAAAAATACTCAACAAAATATTAGCAAACCGAATTCAAAAACACATCAAGAGGGTCATACACCATGATCAAGTGGGATTCATCCCAGGGATGCAAGGATGGTACAACATTCGAAAATCCATCAACATCATCCACCACATCAACAAAAAGAAGAAGAAAAACCACCTGATCATCTCCATAGATGCTGAAAAAGCATTTGACAAAATTCAGCATCCATTCATGATTAAGACTCTCAACAAAATGGGTATAGACAGCAAGTACCTCAACATCATAAAGGCCATATACGACAAACCCGCAGCTAACATCATACTTAACAGTGAGAAGCTGAAAGCTTTTCATCTAAGATCGGGAACAAGACAGGGATGCCCACTCTCTCCACTGTTACTCAACATAGTACTGGAGGTCCTAACCACAGCAATCAGACAAAACAAAGAAATACAAGTGATCCAGATTGGTAAAGAAGAAGTCAAACTGTCACTATTTGCAGATGACATGATATTGTACATAAAAAACCCTAAAGACTCCACTCCAAAACTACTAGAATATCTGAATTCAGTAAAGTTGTAGGATACAAAATTAACACACAGAAATCTGTTGCTTTCCTATACACTAATGATGAACTAACAGAAAGAGAAATCAGAAAAACAATTCCATTCACAATTGCATCAAAAAGAATAAAATACCTAGGAATAAACCTAACTAAGGAAGTGAAAGACCTGTACTCTGAAAACTACAAGACACTCCTAAGAGAAATTAAAGAGGACACTAACAAATGGAAATGCATCCCATGCTCTTGGCTAGGAAGAATAAATATTGTCAAAAGGCTATACTACCTAAAGCAATCTACAGATTCAATGCAATCCCTATCAAACTACCAACAGCTTTCTTCAGTGAACTGGAACAAATAATTCTAAAATTCATATGGAACCACAAAAGACCCCGAATAGCCAAAGCAATCCTGAGAAGGAGGAATAAAACAGGGGGAATTATGCTCCCTGACTTCAAGCTCTACTACAAAGCCACAGTAATCAAGACAATTTGGTATTGGCACAAAAACAGACCCACAGACCAGTGGAATAGAATAGAAAATCCAAACATCAACCCAAACATATACAGTCAATTAATATTTGATAAAGGAGCCTTGGATATACATTGGGGAGATGACGGCCTCTTCAGCAGCTGGTGTTGGAAAAACTGGACAGCTACATGTAAGAGAATGAAACTGGACTACTGTCTAACCCCATACACAAAAGTAAACTCAAAGTGGATCAAGACCTGAATGTAAGTCATGAAACCATAAAACTCTTAGAAAAAAACAGACAAAAATCTCTTGGACATAAACATGAATAACTTCTTCATGAACATATATCCCCGATCAAGGGAAACAAAAGCAAAAATGAACAAGTGGGACTATATCAAGCTGAAAAGCTTCTGTACAGCAAAGGACACCATCAGTAGAACAAAAAGACATCCTACAGTATGGGAGAATATATTCATAAATGACGTATCCGATAAGGGGTTGACATCCAAAATATATAAAGAACTCATGCACCTTAACAAAGAAAAAGCAAATAATCCAATTAAGAAATGGGCAGAGGACATGAATGGACACTTCTCCAAAGAAGAAATTCAGATGGCCAACAGGCACATGAAAAGATGCTCCACATCGCTAATCATCAGAGAAATGCAGATTAAAACCACAATGAGATATCACCTCACACCAGTGAGGATGGCCAACATGCAAAACACAAACAACAACAAATGTTGGCGAGGATGTGGAGAAAAGGGAACCCTCCTACACTGCTGGTGGGAATGCAAATTAGTTCAACCATTGTGGAAAGCAGTATGGAGGTTCCTCAAAAAACTCAAAATAGAAATACCATTTGACCCAGGAATTCCACTCCTAGGAATTTACCCTAAGAATGCAGCAGCCCAGTTTGAAAAAGACAGATGCACCCCTATGTTTATTGCAGCACTATTTACAATAGCCAAGAAATGGAAGCAACCTAAGTGTCCATCAGTAAATGAATGGATAAAGAAGATGTGGTACATATACACAATGGAATATTATTCAGCCATAAGAAGAAAACAAATCCTACCATTTGCAACAGCATGGATGGAGCTAGAGGGTATTATGCTCAGTGAAATAAGCCAAGGGGAAAAAGACAAGTATCAAATGATTTCACTCATATGTGGAGTATAAGAACAAAGAAAAAAACTGAAGGAACAAAACAACAGCAGACTCACATAACCCGAGAATGGACTAATAGTTACCAAAGGGAAAAGGACTGGGGAGGATGGGTGGGAAGGGAGGGACAAGGGGGAAAAGGGGGCATTATGATTAGCAGATGTAATGTTGGGGCGGCACGTGGAGGGCTGCACTACTGAGAGAAGACAAGTAGCGATTCTATAGCATCTCATTACGCTGATGGACAGTGAGTGTAATGGGGTTGGTGGGTGGGGCCTGATGAAGGGGGTAGTTTAATAACCATAACATTGCACATGTAATTGTAGATTAATGATACCAAAATAAATTATTTTTTAAAAAAGACAGTTCACTCATTCTCTCAGCAAATGTTGGTCCATAGGGAGGGGCACTGTGCCAGGTATACTAAATCAATAACAATGATAAACTGTCATGTGTTTAACTATGTGAATGGGACTATGCTTAGTGCTTCATCTAGATGGTCTCATTTGATCCTCACAATGACTCAGGGAAAAGATACTCTAACTTGCCGATTTCACAGATGAGACGGAAGCTAGGAGGGATGGAGAGAACCAGCCTGAGGATAAATAGCCATCAAATGGCATGCCCATATCACTGATTTCAAAGCTGTAAGTAACCACAATGTTATATGTGTTCCCATTCCCAGTGAGCTCTCAGCCAACTGAAGGAGACATATACATACACAGAGATTTGTAACACAACGTCCTCACCTCATTCGACCTATCTGCAGCATTGGACACCAGCCACCATTCCCTTCCTCTTAAAATGCATTTTCCTCTCTTCCTGCTTTTTCTTCTCCTACTACCTCATTGGCCATGCTTTCTGTTTCCTTTGCTGGGACCTCTGCCTCACATTGGCCTATAAAGTTTGGAATGCTCCATGACTCAGTCATCTCACTTCTTTATCTTCTCTCTCAACTGATTCCATACCTTGGAAAAGCCAGTCAACGCCAACAGCTTTCAGATTTACAACTCCAGCTCAAAACCTCTCCACTGAACTCAAGACACATATCTCCAGCTACCCACTCAACATCTCCAATTAGAGGCCTGACAGATTTTCTAAATTTATATTCAAAAACTCTCCTGCCATCCTACCACTTCACAGAAATTCTACCCTTCCAGCTGTTCAGCTCCAAAACCTAGAAGGCATCCTTGACTCCTGTTTTATTTTTTCTCATACCACTTATCCAACCCTTTATAAATCCTGTAGGCTCTACCTTCAAAATATATCCGAAATCCAATTACTTATTACCACCTCCACAGATTCTACTCTGGTCAGTCCAAGCCACCAGCACCTTATATCTGGATTACAGCAACAATCTCCTAATTGGTCTCCATGTCTCCACGCCTTCCCTAGCACTACCCCTACCCCACCTAATTAACTTGACAGAAGTCTTTTTACCACACAGCCAGACCTTGTCACTTCATTGTACTAAAGCCTCTGTAGCTTCTGGTCTCAAAGTAAAAGCAAGCCAAAGTTCTTATCACGGCCTACAGTCTCCTCATAATCTGGCAATCATTAGCTCTCTAACCTCTTCTATCACTCTGACCCTCACCCACTCGCTCCAGGCACACTGCCTGCCTTGCTGATTGTGGAACACACTAAGCACGCTCATCCTCAAGGTTTCTTCACATATGTGCGTGACTGGGTCTCACTTCCATCAGGGCTCTGTTCAAAGGCCATGTTATCAGTGAGGTCTTCTCTAGGTTCTTTTATTTTTTATTTATTTATTTTTTCATTATTTTGGTATCATTAATATATAATTACATGAGCAACATTTTGATTACTAGACTCCTCCCATTATCAAGTCCCCACCACATACCCCATTACAGTCACTGTCCATCAGCAAAGGAAGATGCTATAGAATAACTATTTGTCTTCTCGTGTTATACTACCTTCTCTGTGCCCCCCCCCATGCTACATTATGTGTGCTAATCGTAATGCCCCTTTATGCCCCTTAACCCTCCTTTTGATAACTATTAGTCCATTCTTGGGATCTGTGAGTCTGCTGCTGTTTTGTTCCTTCAGTTTTTTCTTTGTTCTTGTACTCCACAGATAGGTGAAATCATTTGATACTTGCCTTCCTCCACCTGGCTTATTTCACTGAGCATAATACCCTCTAGCTCCATCCATGTTGTTGCAAATGGTAGGATTTGTTTTCTTCTTATGGCTGAATAATATTCCATTGTGTATATGTACCACATCTTCTTTATCCATTCATCTACTGGTCGACACTTAGGTTGCTTCCATTTCTTGGCTATTGTAAATAGTGCTGCGATAAACATACGGGTGCGTATATCTTTTTCAAACTGGGCTCCTGCATTCTTAGGGTAAATTCCTAGGAATGGAATTCCTGGGTCAAATGGTATTTCCATTTTGAGTTTTTTGAGGCACCTCCATACTGCTTTCCACAATGGTTGAACTAATTTACATTCCCACCAGCAGTGTAGGAGGGTTCCCCTTTATCCACATCCTCACCAGCATTTATTGTTCTTTGCCTTTTAGATGGTGGCCATTGTAACTGGTGTGAGGTGATATCTCATTGTGGTTTTAATTTGCATTTCTCTGATGATTAGCAATGTGGAGCATCTTTTCATGTGCCTGTTGGCCATCTGAATTTCTGCTTTGGAGAAGTTTCTGTCCAGATCCTCTGTCCATTTTTTAATTGGCCTATTTGCTTTTTGTTTGTTGACGTGCATGAGCCCTTTATATATATTGGATGACAATTCCTTATTAGATATGTCATTTATTAATATATTCTCCTATACTGTAGGATGCCTTTTTATTCTGATGGTGTCCTTTGCTGTACAGAAGCTTTTTAGTTTGATATAGTCCCACTTGATCATTTTTGCTTTTGTTTCCCTTGCCCAGGGAGATACGTTCATGAAGAAGTTGCTCATGTTTATGTCCAAGAGATTTTTGCCTATGTTTTCTTCTAAGAGTTTTATGGTTTCATGACTTACATTCAGGTCTTTGATCCATTTCAAGTTTACTATTGTGTGTGGAGCTAGGCGGTAATCCAGTTTCATTCTCTCATATGTAGCTGACAGTTCTGCCAATACCAGTTGTTGAAGAGGCTGTCATTTCCCCATTGTATGTCCATGGCTCTTTTATCATTTATTAATTAATCATATATGCTTGGTTTAATATCAAGGCTCTCTAGTCTGTTCCACTGGTCTATGGGTCTTTTCTTGTGTCAGTACCAAATTGTCTTGATTACTGTGGCTTTGTAGTAGAGCTTGAAGTTGGGAAGCGAGATCCCTCCTGCTTTATTCTTCCTTCTCAGGATTGCTTTGGCTATTTGGGGTCTTTTGTGGTTCCATATGAATTTTAGAACTATTTGTTCCAGTTCATTGAAGAATGCTGTTGGTATTTTGATAGGGATTGCACTGAATCTGTAGATTGCTTTAGGCAGGATGTCCATTTTGACAATATTAGTTCTTCCTACTCAAGAGCATGGGATGAATTTCCATTTGTTAGTGTCCTCTTTAATTTCTCTTAAGAGTGTCTTGTAGTTTTCAGGGTATAGGTCTTTCACTTCCTTGGTTAGGTTTATTCCTAGGTATTTTATCCTTTTTGATGCAACTGTGAATGGAATTGTTTTCCTGATTTCTCTTTCTGCTAGTTCATCATTAGTGTATAGGAATGCAACAGATTTTTGTGTATTAATTTTGTATCCTGCAACTTTGCTGAATTCAGATATTAGTTCTAATAGTTTTGGAGTGGATTCTTTAGGGTTTTTTATGTACAGTATCATGTCATCTGCAAATAGTGACAATTTGACTTCTTCTTTACCAATCTGGATGCCTTGTATGTCTTTGTTTTGTCTGATTGCCATGGCTAGGACCTCCAGAACTATGTTGCATTGAAGTGGGGAGAGTGGGCATCCTTGTCTTGTTCCTGATCTTAAAGGAAAAGCTTTCAGCTTCTCGCTGTTAGGTATAATGTTGGCTGTGGGTTTGTCATATATGGCCTTTATTATGTTGAGGTACTTGCCCTCTATACCCATTTTGTTAAGAGCTTTTTTCATGAATGGATGTTGAGTTTTGTCAAATGCTTTTTCAGCATCTACGGAGATGATCCTTATGTGGTTTTTGTCCTTCTTTTTGTTGATGTGGTGGATGATGTTGATGGATTTTTGAATGTTGTACCATCCTTGCATCCCTGGAATAAATCCTACTTGATCATGATGGATGATCTTTTTGATGTATTTTTGAATTTGGTTTGCTAAGATTTTGTTGAGTATTTTTGAATCTAGGTTCATTAGGGATACTGGCCTGTAATTTTCTTTTCTTATGGTGTCTTTTGCCTGGCCTCACAGAATGAGTTTGGAAGTATTCCCTCTTCTACTTTTTGGAAAACTTTTAGGAGGATGGGTATTAGGTCTTCACTAAATGTTTGATAAAATTCAGCAATGAAGCCATCTGGTCCAGGAGTTTTGTTCTTAGGTAGTTTTTTGATTACCAATTCAATTTCATTGCTGGTAATTCATCTGTTCAGATTTTCTGTTTCTTTCTGCATCAGCCTTGGAAGGTTGTATTTTTCCAGAAAGGTGTCCATTTCTTCTAGGTTATCCAGTTTGTTACCATATAATTTTTCATAGTATTCTCTAATAAGTCTTTGTATTTCTGTGGTGTCCACAGTGATTTTTCCTTTCTCATTCCTGATTATGTTGATGTGTGTAGACTCTTTTTTTCTTGATAAGTCTGGCTAGGGGTTTATCTATTTTATTTTCTTGAAGAACCAGCTTATTCTTTCATCAATTCTTTCTATTATTTTATTCTTCTCAATTTTATTTATTTCTGCTTTAATCTTTATTAAGTCCCTCCTTCTACTGACTTTGGGCCTCATTTGTTCTTCCTTTTCTAGTTTCATTAATTGTGAGTTTAGTCTGTTCATTTGGGATTGTTCTTTTTTCCTGAGGTATGCCTGTATTGCAATATATTTCCCTCTTAGCACAGCCTTCACTGCATGCCACAGATTTTGTGGTGTTGAATTATTGTTGTCATTTGTCTCCAGATATTGCTTGATCTCTGTTTTTATTTGGTTATTGATCCATTATTTAGGAGCATGTTATTAAGCCTCCATGTGTTTGTGGGCTTTTTCATTTTCTTTGAGTAATTTATTTCTAGTTTCATACCTTTGTGATCTGAGAAGCTAGTTCGTACAATTTCAATCTTTTTGAATTCACTGAGGTTCTTTTTGTGGCCTAGTATATGATCTATTCTTGAAAATGTTCGACGTGCACTTGAGAAGAATGTGTACCCTGTTGCTTTTGGATGAAGTGTTCTGTTGATGTCCATTAGGTCCATCTGTTCTAATACATTGTTCAGTGCCTCTGTCTCTTTACTTATTTTCTGTCTGGTTGATCTGTCCTTTGGAGTGAGTGCTGTGTTGAAGTCTCCCAAAATGAATGCATTGCATTCTATTTCCCCCTTTAATTCTGTTAGTATTTGTTCCACATATGTAGGTGATCCTGTGTTGGGTGCATAGATGTTTATAATAGTTATATCCTCTTGTTGTACTGACCCCTTTATCATTATGTAATGTCCTTCTTTGTCTCTTGTGACTTTCTTTGTTTTGAAGTCTATTTTGTCTGATACAAGTACTGCAACTCTTGCTTTTTTCTCCCTCTTAGTTGCATGAAATATCTTTTTCCATCCCTTTACTTTCAGTCTGTGCATGTCTTTGGGTTTGAAGTGAGTCTCTTGTAGGCAGCATATAGATGGGTCTTATTGTTTTATCCATTCAGTGACTCTACGTCTTTTGATCTGTGCATTCAGACTATATACATTTAGGGTGATTATCGATAGGTATGTACTTATTGCCATTGCAGGCTTTAGATTCGTGGTTACCAAAGGTTCAAGTTACCCTTACTATCTAACAGTCTAATTTAACCTACTTCATATGCTATTACAAACATACCCTAAAGATCTTTTTTTTCCTCCTTTTTCTTCCTCCTCCATTCTTTATATGTTATGAATCATATTCTGTACTCTTTGTCTCTCCCTTGGGTGACATCTATTTAGTCTTAGGAATACTTCCATCTATAGGAGTCCCTCCAAAATGCACTGTACACATGGTTTGTGGGAGGTAAATTCTCTCAGCTTTTGCTTATCTGAAAATTATTTAATCCCTCCTTCACATTTAAATGATAACCTTGCCGGGTATTCTTGGTTCAAGGCCCTTCTGTTTCATTGCATTAAATATATCATGCCACTCCCTTCTCGCCTGTAAGGTTTCTGTTGAGAAATTTTGATAGCCTGATGAGTTTTCCTTTGTATGTGATCTTTTTTTTCTCTCTAGCTGCTTTTAAAAGTCTGTCTTTATCCTTGATCTTTGCCATTTTAATTATTATATGTCTTGACGTTGTCTTCCTTGGGTCCCTTGTGTTGGGAGATCTGTTCATCTCCATGGCTTGAGAGACTATCTCCTTCCCCAGATGGGGAAGTTTTCAGCAATTACCTTCTCAATGACATTTTCTATTCCTTTTTCTCTCTCTTCTTCTTCTGGTACCCCCATTATGCAAATATTGTTCTGTTTAGATTGGTCACACAGTTCTATCAATGTTCTTTCATTCTTAGAGATTGTTTTTTCTCTCTGTGCCTCGGCTTCTTTGTTTTCCTCTTCTCTAATTTCTATTCCATTTACCGTCTCTTCTTCTACATCTAATCTGTTTTTAAATCCCCCCATTGTATATTTCATTTCAGATACGGAATTTCTTAATGATTCAATCTCCATCTTAAATTCGTTCCTGAGTTCTTGAATATTTTTCTGTACCTCCATAAGCATGTTTATGATTTTTATTTTGAACTCTCTTTCAGGAAGATTGGTGAGTTCAGTTTAATTTGGTTCTTTATCCGGGCTTTGTGGATTTTCGTCTGTATCATGTTCTTTTGACATTTCATATTTCTGTGTGTTGCCCTCTATTGCCCAGAAGCTCCAGTCTCTGGAGCTGCTCAGCCCCTAGAGTGAGGTTGGGGTTGTAGGGGAGTGGAGCTGGTGCCTGGGGGGAGGAAAGATCTGTTTCCTGACCCCTGTCTGTCCTGTCTGTCTCCAGTATCACAGCCAGTGGGCCGAGCACACAGGTGTAATCCTCTGTGCTTGGCGTTTCTAGCTATTGTAGGTGAGGCCTCTCTCTGGCTGGCCTGATGCCAGAGCAGTGGCTGCTGGTTTGGGAGCCAGTGCTGCCAGGCCAGGAGGAAGGCTCAGCAAGCTGCATATCACAGTGGGGAGGCCTCAGAGCTGAATAACCAGCCAGGGGGATGGAGCACCTGAAGCTCCCCAAAGTTCCCAATCTGCTGGGCAGCGTGCGCCCAACCTTGTCCCCCATCCCTTCTCCTGTGCAGCAAGGTCTGTGCAATCCCTGTGCCTTCAGCAGTCCCCTCACTGCTAGGAAGCCTCCCAGACTGCCTGCCTTTCCTTTATCTCAGAGCAGCCGGGTGTGGATCCCATCCTCCACAAATGGCTGGAATCTGTCTCTCAAGTACTCTGCCTGTCCCAGCTCCCCATCCTCCAGAACACCACACAATGGATTTCTGCTCGCAAAAGAGATCTCCAGAGCTACGTGTCCAGCAGTCCCAGGCTTCCTCCCCCTCCCCCGCTCCATTTCTCTTCCTCCTGCTGGAGAGCTGGGGTGGGGGAAGGGCTCGGGTGCCACCGGATCAAGGCTTTCGTACTTTACCCTGTTCTGTGAGGTCTGCTTTGTTCCTGAGGTCTGCATGCAGTCTGGTGCAGTCTTCTTCCCTGTTGCTGTTTTAGGGTTAGTTGTATTAACTATATTTTCACACTATCTGTGGTTTTTGGGAGGAGTTCTCTGTCTCACCTCTCACGCCGCCACCTTGAATCCTTTCCCTTTTTTATATTTTTGTTAACTAAATTAGATAAGAAAATAATAAAATAACTGTAGCAAAATAAGCAACTGAGCAAGGTTAAAAAAATTAATCCGAATTATGTGGCTTACCAATAGATACTAAAAACATGCCTATAAACTTGAGTAATAAAAGGAGACTGGGATTAGTTAAGGCAGAAAATGTTCAAGGGTGATAAAGGCTACTTAATGAATATAAGTTGACAATGTTGAAAGTTGAAATTTTACTGATAGTAATGCTAATTAAAGAACTGACTTTTGGCAAAATGGTACACAGAGCTGATGTAAATGGACCTTTTCTCCCACTTTACCCACATAGAAATGCTGGATAAAAATTAAATATAATAAAAATGCTTTAAAATATATAGGCCTTAAAAAAGGGCAAGGGTACCCACAAGATGTCTAAAATATAGGCCTACCATACAGGAGTTGTAGGATCCAAATTTATACTCTGTATCTTACAGGAATCCTGAGCTGAGAAATTAACATAAAAACTGGTCTTTGACATGCAGAAAAAAAAAAACAGAATACTTTCATAAGCCAAGGCACAGAGATTCACACAGGGAAAAAGAATAACAGGAGAAAATATCAGAGGGGATCTTTCAAGCAGAGGTAGGGAAATTTCTTAAACAAAGCCCCCCCACACACACACACACACAAAAGGGCAGAGGGGATGGGTTTGACTATACTTACATTAAAGGTTTCTGTCAAAGAACTCTAGACATGATTAACAGACAATGCACAAATGGTAGAACCAGGAGATAATATTTGCAGTTTAAAGGCAAAAGGATTAATATCTAGAGTAAGTAGGAAATTCCTGCAAATCTTAGGGGTGAAAAAAAAAATCCAAGGTAGAGGTGGGGGCAGGGGGAGAATGGGCAAATGATATAACTAGGCAATTCCAAGAAGGAGAAGCTTACTTAATTGCTAACAAGTAATAATAGTAGTTCTTATAATGGCAGTAATAGCAACTAACATTTATTTGATGTCTATTGTATTCATGAAGTGCTTATTATATAGAGGAATATGCTTTACATATATTAACTCATTTTATCTTCTTAACAAGCTGATAATAAGGCAGATGCTGTTATTATCCCCTTTTTACTGATGAGAATAAGGCCCAGAGAGGTTGTACAATTTCTCCAAAGTCTCACAATAACATGTGGTAGAACATGAATTTGAATCTAGGGTACCACTGTGGGGTATGTAAATAGATACAGCTATTCTGAAAAAACATTCTGGTAATATTTAGTGAAATATTCTGTGCATATATACCTTGTGACCCAGGAATCATACTCCTGGGTACATATCCTAGAAAATTTCTCACATAAATCCGTAAGGAAATATGGCCCACATGATCACTGGGGCATTATTTTTAGTGGTAGGAAGGTAAGAGGCAATTTAGATGCCCTTCACTAAAAGAATGTAAGTAAATGTATAGGATGTATACTCAGGAATACAGTGTATTGGAAAGAAGCAACAACTGGCTCTTCAGTCAGAAACATGGATAGATCTTAACATGGAGTGTTGGATGTAAAAATAACAACCAGAATGAGATCCAGAGCATAATGCCATTTACATAAGTTAAAAACACTTAATCAAAACAATATTATATATTAGATAATATAAATAAAATAAAACATTATATGTACCCAACAACACAGCAAATATATGAGAGTGGGTGCCTAGTGGGAGGGAAATGGGAATGGGAGTTGGTGGTGAGAAAAAAATACAATTAAACAAAAAAGAGGGCCTATCCCAAGAAATGCTAATGTGCCACAGATGAGGAGGCTCCCTGAACCACCCCAAAAAGGCAAAAAGTAAAAATAAAGCCACATGAGGAAATGAATCACTCTGAAGACATGTCAGTAGATGAAGGAAACAGCACAAACAGCATCCCCAAGAATTGAAAACCGTAAAAATTGCCAAATACTATGAGAAATGCGAAGAGAAGTCATGATGAAAAAACAATATGAAAAAAGGATAGGCAGATGTGCAAAAGAACCAAGAGAACTTCTAGGAATAAAAAATTAAGTCACTGAAATTCATTCACTGATGAATTAAACAGACTAGATAGAGCTAAAGAGAAAATTAGTGACTAGGAAGAAAAGTCTGAGAAAATTACTCAGAAAGTAACAAAGTATTTAAAACAACGTAAATATGAGAGGTTAAAGCGCCTGGAAGACAGAATAAGAAGGCTGCACATGCATCTAATAGGTGGTCCAGAGAGAGACAATGGAGAACATATGGGAGGAGCAATTAGAAGATATAATTTCTGAGAACTTTCTAGAATTGTAGACAGACATGAATCTTCAGAATGAAAACTTCAAATAACAACACAGAGAAAAATAAATTGTAAGAAAAACAAGAAAAAATATTACAAGAGAACAACTGGACTGATACAAAGTTCCTATTTAATCACAATAGATGTTAGAAGAAAATGGAGTAACAGTTTTCAAATATTGAGGAAATTAACAATCAACTAAGAATCTATATCTAGGCTGAAGTAAAATCATCTTCTAAAAAGAAAACAGAGACTGTCACTGAAAGAATTACTGTAAGAGGAAATTGAACAAGAAAAAAGGGATAGGATGTAAGAAAAAATAGCAAGCAGCAAAGAAATTGTTACACATATACACCAGAAAAGTCAAAATCAAAAGGACTGATAACACCAAATGTTGGTAAAGATATGGAGTGACTAGGACTCTCAAACACTGCTGGTGGAAGTGTAAAATAGTACAACTACTTGGGAGAATTATATGGAAGTTCTTACAATAAAAGAATGAACTACTGATACAACAACATGGATATATCTTAAAACTATTATGTCAAGTCAAGCCAGGCACAAAAGTTACATATATATATATATGACTCAGTTTATACAGAAATACAGGCAAAACTAATCTACTGTGATAAAAATCAGATAATGGTTATAGAGATTGTGGGGGTGATGTGGGGACAGAAATTGAATGGAAAGAGAAACAAGAAAACTTTCTGGGTGAAGGGAAATGTTCTACAGCTTATTTTCAGTGGTGGTTAAACAGTAGACATTTGTCAAAACTCTTCAAATTGAGTACCTAAGCTCATTGTATTGTATGTTAATTATATCTCAATAAAAAAGAAATTAAGAAAATTAAGAAATGCATTGGTATACCTACAATGCACTGACTGTTTAAAAATGGTATAGAAAGGGGAGGTTAAAAACAAAGTAGAATAATGAGAACCATTTTAGCTACTCCCACTTATTGAATGTTTACTACGTGCCAAGCACTGTTCTAAATGCTTTGTATATATTAACTCATTTAATCCTTTCAACAACCTATAAAGTAGGTACTCTTATCGCCCCCAATTACTGATAAGAAAATTGTGACACGGAGAGGTACATAACATACCTAGGGTTACACAATTAGCGCGTGGCAAAGCTGGGGTCCAAACTCAGGCAGTCTGGCTCTGAGGTCTGTATTTAAAAATCCACTGCCTCTCTGAAATTAAAAATCAACAACAACATAGAATATGAGAAAAGGCAAACTAGAGTTAGAGTGTCTAAGAGTCAAGAGGATGACAAGAATAATGACTAACTTTAGCCTTTTTAGCCCAAGTGAGGTATGTATGTTAATAGGTAAGGATGTAAGGGAATAGAAGCTAAATAAATACCTGCCAACCAAAGATATAAAAGACAATAAAGAAAACATGATTAATCTAATAGCAAGTGGAAAAAGGGAAAAAGGAAGACAAAGAAAGCATAGTACACTGAAAACATAAGATGGTAGAAATAAATCCAAATGCATTAGCAATCACAGTAAAGAAGCAGATTAAACTTTCTCATTAAAAAGTAGAGATTCTATGATTAGATATTTTTAAAAACAGCTATATGTTGCTTATAAAAGGATTAATGTGTGGGCCTGTTTACACCTAAAACAGTGCCTAGCACATAGTGAACACTACATGTGTTAGCTGTTATTACCGAGAGAAACTGTGAATCACTCTCATTAGTTTTGAAACTAGCCATCTGACATGACAGCTGAAGTATCTATCTGTGAATAAACAATTAAACCATATACTCTTTGTAGACCACTTTCAGGTACAGAAATACTGTTACTAAATAAATATATAATCATGAGGGAAACACTAGTGATTTGGGGGCCTTGAAATGTACTATACAGAGAAGCTAAACTGTACTTTGCTGATCTCACAACTAAAATGTAAAGGCCTCTAGTATCTATGTGTTTCTCCCTAAGTCCCTTTGCAAGGAAGTTAAATTAAGGAGACAGAATATAGCAGTAGGTATAAGTGTGGTGCTTATCAGAGTTAAGAAACTATAGTGGAATATTGCATGTTGGAATCTCTAAGTTATGTCCTGCAGATTTCTATATAGAGGCAATCTAAATTACGTTATTAAGCACTTACTGAAATCACTAGACTTGCGGAAACTGCTAAAGGTCCCAAGGGAAGAACATTTAAGCAACAAAAGAGCATGAGAAAGATGGATGTCCCTCAAAGGAACAATATGAAAGCCTCAAGAAAGGACTATACTTATATAGAATAAAGATACTTAAGAAGAAAAAATTTAATTGGCTGAACCAAGTACTACATTACGACCCAAAACACAAATGGGAATTCAACACAAAGTGGAAACTAGGCCAGCTTTCTAAAAGGAGCACAAGAATATTTATTTATTTACATTTTTATTCTGTCTACTTCCAAAAAGGATTTGAAAGTTTGAAGATTCTTTAAGTTACAAAGAAACAAGAGTAACACATGAGAGGAAACCCAGAAAAAGAAAAGTAAGAACTAAGTCACAGCTGGTAGGAAACATGGAATCCCTTTCATGAACAAGGAGAAATAAGACACAAAGACTTACAGTCTCAATATGCATTATTAATTAAATAAAATAGATGCTCTGAAATCCACAACTGTTGGCAATGTCCTCAGCAAAGCAGTCAAACGAAGGCCTTTGCTGCCACTACTGAAAAGAGAGAGGCTCTGTTCAGTTCCTGAAGAACTAGACCTGCCATTCCCCAGTCTACTGTACTTATTTCCTGTAAGTCTTCAGCCAGCAATACACACATGTCAACCAATAACTATTTATGGGTCAATTGCCTACTATTTACTCAGCACATTCCTAGGTGCTGTGTGGGAGCCAAATGAAATATAAAACAAGATCCTTGTCCACAGGGAGTTTGTGATAAAACAGACCCAACAATGGAATGATGAAAAACAGAACTCTTAAAAGGTCTCAATCCACAGAGACAAGAAGAAGGAAAAGAAGAGAAAGGAGGGGAGGAAAACAGACCAATTCCACTAAGTGACATGGAAAGGGAAAAGGCTGCAGCTGGTAGGTGCAAGTTAGGTATAATTTCAACAGGCAAGGGTGAAAAGGGAAAGAACTACAGATAGGGAGAACTGTGAACCCAGCTGCAGAAGAGGTATACTTGGTATGTATGCTGGAAGTAAGGTATGTGTGTAGGCAACTGGCACTGCACCTAGCATTGGAAAGATATCCAATAAGTAGCTGCCCTCATTATTATGCATGCTGGGCTGGCTAGGGTGAGTCTCTGAAAACACCCATGTAAGAGGAAGTGGAGCACAAGGCTGCCTAAGGTTAGGTAGGCCAGAAAATGAGTAGAGGAATTTCACCTGCTTTGAGGAAGGAGCTTCTGAAATAGAAATAGCACAATTAAAGCAGAGCTTCACCAGTGACAGGTGGGATGGACTAATAAGGAAAAGTGACTAGCAATGGGAAGGAAGAACAGGCATCCTATACATATTGTCTACCAGTTAACAATTGGAGTTCTATGGAGACACTGAACCCACCTCTGCCTGGATTTCTGTATTCCAATATCCAAGAGAGAAAAGCCATTCGACTACTTGATCAAGGGTCCTCTATTCTGGTTCCCCCAACATCTCCTATAGGCACATCTTTCTTATGGTCTGAAACATCTCTCTTAAGGTCAGGTTCAATGTAACTTTATCTGCTAAAAGTATTTTTTTTTTACAGTTGCTATTGGTAATCCCTATCTCCTGAATAAAATCTTCACTTCTGTCTTGATGCCTGGGCTCTGCTGGAGCCAGAGAGCTGGAAGAGACCTTGGAGAGCCCTATTCATTGCTTTCAGCAAACAGAAGTTCATTACTTTATCTATCATGTACTCTTGTCGCATGACCAAATGACCTTAGTCCAATCTCTTCCCTTTTAAGGGAGGAAACTGAGGTCCTGAGAGACTGAGTTGCTCTTTGATCCAAGTCAGCTTTAACCCCATGGCTATTTAGTATCTCACAAACAACCAGAGTCAGGTGAAATAACAGGCACTCTCAACATAATTAGAGCAAAGATCACACATTCAGAGACAAGAAATAGGGTGCTTGTTACACACAAAAAGATGATTTAAAATGTAAGGTATCTAAGGAATTGGCTAAGTTAAAAGAGAACCACTAGCAATTATTTCTGAGAATGCAAGGAGGATTGGTGAGGTTAGAAAAGGGTGACTATAGCTTTTAGCGGGCCCAGATTTCTCAAGTTAAAAAGCAGCAGTCATCTAGTCTCCTACACTAAAGGCTGAAAGGCAGCAATGTACAGTGTAAGGGATGGAGAATTACGTATTTGACATTCCTGGGTTCATAGCAGTATCTTTTCATATGTATTGACATTGTTTTTCTAAAGCTATCATTATCTTCATCATCATCATTCCAGCCCAAATGCTAGTCTACTACTGTTCAATCTTTGAGATTTGTGGCAACACTTGAATGGCCTCTGTGCTTTCCTAAGGTACATTCTGGTCATTAGGAAATCTGGGTAGCAGTGAAGAACTCCAGTATTGAAGCTTCTAAAGCTGCTAAATGGGGCACAAAATTCACCTTTGGCCCTTCGGAAGGCTGTCTAGTGAGCTTTATGGTAGATACCAAGAAGGGATGATGCTGGAACTTGCTTATGTACTGGGACTTAGACCTCATCATCCCACTTATCCATATTTTACAGATGATGACTAAGGCTCAGAGATGTTAAGTGCCTTGTTAAGGGCCAGAAGCTAATAAGGGACAGAACTGAGTCTGTGTCTCAATTCTCAAGACTTGGTTCCTTCCTCTATAATGCAAAACTCTCACTGGATGCCAAGATTTAGCTCCCACTTCTGCAGATAATTCTCCTTTCCCAGAGCTCACCAGCCATTAAGAAGTATAGCTGTCAACTCTTGGTTACTTAACAAGTAAACTTATGGTCTCACCCTGGGGGAACTGGTTGGTGAGCCAACCACATCCACTGCCCCACTGGCTCAGGAGACCATATTTTTCTCAATTACCAATTCACATCTTATGACAGAGTAGCCCTCTGCTCTCTCTTTTCATATTCCATCAAATTATAAAAGAATATTATTTATCAAATAACCACTAATAAAAGCTACTAAGAATTAAATGCCTTATTGTGTTTCTCAGCACTTTTTACATGTTACCTCCTTTAATATTGTGGGGAAGTTGGGGTTCCTACGGCCAGGATCCTCACTGAACTTAAACCACCTGATGATGTAACTGGCCTGTTGCTAGGCTACCGTTTCTACACCTTTAGGCAATAAACTATTATTGAGCTATATAGAGAGCTCGGCCCAGTACTCTAGGTGGAAGCAGAGATGTTAGTGCTCAACCTACCACCAGAATAACAGGCCAGGTAATGAACCCTTGCACTCCAAAGAACGTTTGCTGTCATTTTCTTTGGTCACATTGAATCCATAGTGAACTTGCCCAGGGCTGAAACCCACTGGCAAGACAACTGGCAAAAGTTGGCAGGGTTCACTGTTGACCAAGGAAAAAGACAGGCTGCCCTTATGGGAGGGGTGCTTCAGAGGGCTGCCCCTGTGAATGGGGAGACAGTGGACTGTCCCCCAGTGGGTATGTGGTCTGTGGCAGCTTGCCTCCTAGAGGACTGGGCCCCACCCCAGGACTGGAAGCAAGTGGAAGTGATACCTGAGGCAGTAGGGGTGGCCCTTGGTATAGTAAGTAGGTCTTTTGAGAGACAGAGTGCCCATGAGGCAGCAGGGACTGTGGGTTGGCTGCTTCTCACAGTATTAAAAAAGTCTACAGAAGAGAAGGACATGCTCCTGAAAAAGACCCAAGAAATGGAGGCACAAGAGTGCGAGCTGCAAACTGCTGTGGATTCCCTGAAGAGGGAAATGGCATTGATGTGAGAGGAGGCAGCATGAGAACGCTGGCAGCGAGGTGCCGTTGAAGAGGTAAAAGATTCCTTACAGAATGAGACGGCATTGCTGCCAGGTGCTCTGAAGGAGGAAAAGGCCTTCAAGGAAAAAGACGAACTCCTGAGGGAAGCAGAGGCGGAGGTGGCATGAGAACATTAGCTGCAAAGCATTGAGATGAAGGTAAGAGAGCTGCTGAAGACTGAGCTAGCATTGCTGCGAGGCACAGTAGAAAAGGTAAAGGTTGTAAGAGAAGAGGCACTCAGGGGAGGGGAGAGAAAGGTGCCATCAGCCCTAGAAATGGAGGAGCTGGGGAAGGATGAAGGGGTGGTGCCGGAGGCACTGACCCTTCCTGTATTGAAAGCACGCCCAGTTGTTGTAAAGAAAAGAAAGATCCAGTAGCTGCAAGTTCCCCAAGGAGAAGAGTCGCCCCCTCCCCAGTTCGTGGAGCACTCTATGCTCCACCCCTGTACTCAGGCTGAGCTGGTGGATTTGGGCTCCGGGTTTAGGCAGAAGCCCTCGGAGTCAACATCAGCTTGGCTCCTGTGTCTGTGGGACGTAGGGGTGCATGGAATTGTTCTTTTGGGATCAGAGATGGGAAAGCTGGCTTCCCCTACAGTGCAGCCCGCCTTGAGGCAGCAATTACAAAATGCACATCAGACCCGAGGGAGTCACTCCCTCCTCGATTGGCTTATGGCTGCACTTTGTGCTGTGTGGCCCAATCAGGGTGATCTACCATCCTCTCCGGTTAGATGGCAGATGTATGCTGAACTCCAACAGGTGTTATAAGAGCTAGGCATAAGAAATGCCATCTATAGTCCAGAGAATTATGGCCCAGATGAAGAGATTTTCACTACTTGGATGAAAAATATTGTGCTTCAAACGGCTCCCACATCCCTCTTTGGGTCTCTAGTGGCCATTCTTTCCCCTCACTTAGGGCAGCCCATAAGCAAGGTGACACATACAATAGCAGACTTAGGAGAGGCTGAAGCAATAAGAACATGGAAAGAAATAAGGTCTGCTACTCACAAGAAGAAGTTAAAGGACCCCATGAAGGTTATGAGGATCCAGATGTGGGCTGATTTAATACAGGCGGGAGCAAATGGAAGGAAATTAGATGGAAAGTCAAATAGGAATTTACTAAAGCTATGGCAACAACTGAAACCTGAGCAGCAGTTCCAGCCATTAAGACCAAACAGACAGAGTCAGAGACAGAGCCACAAGTCCAGCCTGTTTGTTTGCAAGACTTCCTGCTGGAAAGCAAGCCAACCTCACTTGAGCCCACACAGGAATATAACAGGGGAACACAGTTTGACTGAGGAAAAGGTCAAGGTGTCTGCACTGAGGGACCAGGGGGGGACCAGAGGCCACATGTTGAAATAGCTATCCCTTGGTCCCCAGTGAATATACAACGTGTCCTGGCTCTGGTGGACACAGGGGCTGAATGTTCACTGATTCATAATAACCCTAAGTGGTTCCCCGGGACCCCCACTATCATAGATGGATACTGGGGGAAGGCTATCAGAGTGAAAAAAGCTCAAATCCCTTTGAGAATAGGGCATCTACCCCCAAAAGAGTACACTGTATATATATCTCCTATCCCTGAGTATATTCTGGGGATTGATATCCCACAGGGTCTATGGTTGCAGACCACTGCCGGTGAGTTCAGACTGAGAGTACATGTGGTGAAGGCAGTTCTGAAGGACATGCTAGGCACCCACCCATAGCTTTGCCTCTGCCTCGGCAGGTGACTAATACCAAACAATACAAACTGCCTGGAGGGCATAAAGAGATTGGAGAAACTCTCCAAGAGCTGGAAAAGGTGGGTATTATAAAGCCCACCCATAGTCCTTTCAATTCCCCAGTGTGGCCAGTAAAAAAAAGCCACATGGCTCCTGGCATATGACTGTGGATTACAGAGAACTGAATAAAGTCATATCCCCTACATATGCTGCTGTCCCCTCTATTGCAGGCCTGATGGATACCCTCAGCCATGAACTAGGAACTAGGAACATACCACTATGTGGCAGATCTTGCTAATGCCTTCTTTTCCGTTGACATTGAGCAGCAAAGTCAGAACAGTTTGCCTTCACGTGGAAGGATGACAATGGACTTTCACCATCCTTCCACAGGGATACCTCTACAGCCCCACCATCTGCCATGGACTTGTAGCCCAGGACTTGGCTACATGGGAGAAACTGCCAATGGTGCAGCTGTACCATTATATTGATGATGTCATGCTTATGTCCGATTCTCTTTCAGATCTAGAAGGTGTAGCACCTAGACTGCCGCAACATTTACAGGAGAAAGGATGGGCTGTGAACATTATCAAGGTTTAGGGACCTGGTTTGTCTGTCAAATTCTTGGGGGTCATCTGGTTGGGTAAGACCAAGGTTATACCAGAAGCAGTTATAGATAAAGTCCAAGCCTTTCCTACCCCTACAACTGTAGCATTGCTACAGGAGTTTCTGGGTCTTCTAGGCTACTGGAGAGTGTTTATCCCACACTTGGCACAAATTCTGAGGCCCTTATACCGGTTGGTATGAAAGGGCGTCAGGTGGGACTGGGATGAGACATGTGCATCTGCCTTTACTACAGCAAAACGGACAGTCAAGGCCGTGCAGTCCTTGAGTGTGATAGACCCATCAAGGCCCTGTGAGCTGGATGTTCATGTGACTGAAGATGGTTATGGCTGGGGTCTCTGGCGGCGGCTTGAATGAACTCGCCAACCTATTGGATTCTGGTCACAACTCTGGAAAGGGGCAGAGGTACGATACACTTTGATAGAAAAACAACTGGCTGCCATGTATCACGCCTTGCTGGCTACAGAACCCATCACTGGAATGGCCCCAATAAAGGTAATAACCACCTATACCACCTTGTGGTGGGTATGAGACTGGACCCAAAAGCCAAGGAGTGGTGTGGCACAAACACCCACACTGGCCAAGTGGGGTGCTTACCTACAGCAGCATAGTGCCCTGTCTAGTAGCCCCTTGAGTGAAGAAATCTAACACTTATTGGGGCCAGTGACATATACTAGTGAAAAGCAGGAAGAACTTGTTTTTGAACCATTAGTAGCAGAGTAGCAGAGAGTCCCTATCGGGAGGGAAGAGCCCCTATACCTAAAGATGCATGGTACACAGATGGCTCCAGCCGTGGGCAGCCCCCAAAATGGAGGGCCATAGCTTTCCATCCTAAGACTGAGACAATATGGATGGAAGATGGTGAGGGGAAGAGTAGCCAATGGGCAGAGTTGCGGGCTGTGTGGCTTGTGATCAGCCAGGTGTCCTCCCCTATAGTTGTCTGTACTGACAGCTGGGCTATCAGGGCTTGACCCTCTGGCTATCAACCCGGTACCATGCCAACTGGCTGGTTGGTCACTGACCCCTTTGGGGGCAAGAATTGTGGCAAGACTTACGGGCCTGTGGTCAGACTAAAATAATTATAGTATACCATGTGACAGGCCATTTGCCACTGGCAACCCCAGGAAATGTTGTAGCAGATAAATTGGTTAAAAGGAAAGCCTGCCTCCAATGTAGCCCAATGGTTACATCAGTGTTTATTGCATGCAGGGCAAAAGACAATGCAGGCTGTAGCCCGTCGGTGGGGCTTGCCTTTGACCTTTGAAGAAGTTAGTAGAGCCCAGCAGGAGTGTGTAGTGTGCTCCAAAAGGGATTTACACCGAGTTCCACAGCAACATGGGATAATAGCTAAGGGGCCTATACCCCTCATCAGGTGGCAGATAAGACTATATTGGGCCTCTACCTGTGTCAGAAGGATATCAGTATGACATGACTTGTGTGGGCATAGCTACTGGACTTCTGGTTGCTTTTCCTACCTGTTGTGCAGACCAGCAGATGACCAAAAGAGGCCTGGAGTGTCTCTTTGCCACCTATGGCCAACCACAGATAACAGAGTGATCAGGGCACCCATTTTACTGGACATACACTGCAAGAATGGGTGTGACAGCTGGGAATAAAATGGAAGTTTCATGTGCCATACAATCCTACCACAGCAGGTATGATAGAGAGGCACAATGGCTTGTTAAAATCCGGACTAAAGTCAGATACCAATAGTCTGTGGGGATGGTCATCTGCTTATGGACTGTGCTATGGTGTTTGAACGAGAGACCCCGAAAGGGAGCCCTGAGCCCCATAGATATGTTAACACATACTGCTGCCTCCCCTATACAACTGCAAGTACAAACCAAGGAAGAATCACTGAAGCTGAGGTTCAGTCACCAGAATAATATCTTGCTGCCAGCACCAACTGCACTGAACCCCAGAGACTCCATTGAGTAGACGTGCCATGGACCTTTCAACACATGGACCAATGATGGCTGGCTCTCCTGGCACCTTGGGGACAAGGCCTGGAAGCTGCCTTCTGTGTATCCCTGGAATAACAGCAGAGTGGCTGCCAAAGGTCACAGTAGTATATCCTGAACGGCCAGAAGGTAGGAGCATCTTACCGGGGAGTTTTGTTTTATCATTATGGCCAGTGCATGCACCTCCAGTAGCACTATATATAGACCCTTCAGTAACCCTCAAGGGGAAAGGAGTAAAAGTATGGTATACTAGACCTGGAAGGGACCCCCTCCCTACTACAGTCCTATCACAGGACCACTCACTTGCATGCATCCTACCTGATGGACAAGATTTACCTATGTTGGTGTCATTAAAACATGTGTCTTATCACCCCTAAGATCTTTGTGGATTGGGAACTTCCTCTGGCTTGAGGATTATTATTTTTGTTAGGAACCTCCTCTGGCTTGAGGATTATTATAATTTTTGTTACCTGTATCAAAATCTTGTTGTATCTTAATTTTTGTTATTATCTCTAAGTTGTTGTTATCCTCTGTTGTGGAATCTTGTTACAATGCTCCAGCTTTCTCACACAGGGATCACTGTGGAAAACTAAAAGCATGTAGATTGTAAGGTGAGAATCCTGGAGGGGTGGCATGTGAGGAAGCTGGCGTTCCTATGCCCAGGATCCTCACTGAACTTAAACCACCTGATGATGTAACTGACCTGTTGCTAGGCTACCACTTCCACACCTTTAGGCAATAAGCTATTACTGCACTATATAGAGAGCTCGGCCCAGTGCTCTGGGAGGAGGCAGAGACGCTAGTGCTCGACCTACCGCCGGAAGAACAGGCAGGTAATGAACCCTTTCACCCTAAAGAACGTTTGCTGTCATTTTCTTTGGTCACATTGAATCCATAGCAAACTTGCCAAGGGCTGAAACCCACTGGCAAGACAATTATTAACAACCTAGCAAAATAGTTCAATCCAACTTATAAATAAGTCCCAATAATGGAGAAGTAAACTGACAGGCCCAGAATCACACAGCAAATCAGCAGAGGAGCTGAGAGTTTAATCCAATCTGCCTGGACCTATATCTGATGCCTTTCTATCTCCTAGAACTGATTCTCCAACTTTAACAAGCATAAGAATCAGAATCACCTTGGGGATCTTGTCAAAGAAAAGATTCTGATCCAAAAGCTCTGAGGTTGGGCCTAAAGTCTGCATTTCTAAGCTCCAGGTGATACAGATGCTGCTGGTCCAAGGAACCCTCTCTGCAAAGCCCTATATGACACTGCCTATTCTCAAATCACATATTTTTACATCTAATTATTATTGAAAATGTCTTAAGCAACTCTTCACAATCTATAAAGTCTCAAGTCATCCTCAAATCCTTCCCTTTTGCACCTGCCTTGGCTCCAGTCAGAAAAACCAACTTCATAATAGCTCTGGGAATAAAACCTACAAAACATAGAGAATCCTAATAACCAGGCCTTATGTGAATGGCCTGGCACCAAGCCAAACTCTTAGAATGCATTTCAGCAACCTGCTCTTCCCAGGCTTGCTCAGCTTCCCTGGCTGCTGCCAAAGTAACTAGAGATGAAACTGCCTCTATAGTGAAGTGGTCAACTGAATCTGGTTAAGCTTGCAAGGGCCTACCATGATACACTCAATCAATAATTGCATGCTGAACTGAATACAGTGAAGAGATCTTGGCTCATAACACTGTATATGACCTACTGTGACATTCCTTTCTAGTCACTACACCATTTATCTTCCCCCATAGAATCAGACTCCACTTAAATTCCAAAGCCTTCCACTCAGATTCCCTGAAGTTGTATTAAACACCATTATAAGGCTTGAATTCTTTTTTGTGGTATAAAGTCTAAAACTAAGACTCAGTATTATATGTTGCTTTGATATTGGGTAAAATCAGGAGGGCCTTATATGGCTTAACCATAAATTCCACTACCCACTCTGCTCCTGTGAATAAGGTCCCCTAGCCAAACAATCCTCCTTATCAAAGGAATCAGGTACAGCTCCTTCTTATCCCTTAGTGGGTTTCAGTTCCCTGCTAGCCCCTCAAATTATTCCAACACAAGCCAATTGTGGATAAAGTGTAGGTTCCTATGGCCAGGATCCTCACTTGAACCTAAACTACTTGATGATGTAACTGGCCTGCTGCTAGGCTACTGCTTTCACACCTGTAGACAATTAGCTATTATTGACTGAATCACTATATGAAGCTCTGGGTGGAGGTAGAGACAAAGGAGGATTACAGACCTGCAGACTGTTGGTGCAGATGTAATTCTAGTGCTTGACCTATTGCAGGGAGAACAAGCTGGGTAATAAACCCTTTCACTCCAAGAATGTTCCATTGTCATTCCTCAGTCTCACAGAATCCATAGCGAATTTGCCCGGGGCTGAAACCCACTGGCAGGGCACCAATCATACCCTCTGGCAGAAACCAGGAGGCACCTCAACCTACTGATACTACAAAACCTGTCTCCCACTGACCCTGGTTGTTTGCTCTGTTCCTGAGTGCAACCCCATGTGGCCCTGAGTGGCAGGCTGTGAGTATATGTGACTAATAAACTGCTGTCAATATCATCCACCAGTGTTCAGTGTTATTTGTTCAACCATTCCCATAACCCCAGGGTAGAAATCCCTCCCTCATCTACAGGGTGAAGAGGAGGTGATTAAAACATCTTTTTGCCCAATCCACCTCTGGTCTCGGCTTTTTTCTATATCCTTGAATCTCTTGAATCCCTTTGGCAAGGTTATCACCTGCTCTGTGATGGTAATAATACCCAGCATTGTGCTAAGCCCTGTCCATAAAACTTTCCCATTTAATTTCCCTTACATCCCTATGAGGCAGATACCATTATTATCTCTAAAGTACAGATGAGGAAATTAATGTCCAACAGGTTATGCAACTTGCCCGAGACCATGCAGCTAATAGGTCTGAGCAGAGCTCCAGTGCAGATCTTTCTGGCTTTCTGTTCTAAACTACTACCTTAGTCCTGAGAGGATTTGTGGGCTCAATGCTATCATTCCTCAACCTCTCTCATAGACAGAGACGTGCTCACGCTGGATGGCCTGATAGTAACACCTGCATTTGAGGCACCTTGTTTCCTCTGCTGGTCCCAGCAGATGGATGGAGATGTGTATCTGGGAAAGAGAACTGTTGAGTTAGGCCAGCTGGCTAGCTAGTTGCCAAGAGACTTCCCTTGATGGCTTGAACTTTGTTACCAAAAGGTCTAATCTGGTTGTCAATCTTGCAGGTACCAACACCCTATCCTGTAAGTCTCACAGTTAACTGGACTCATATATCTGATAAGGGTCTAATATACAGAACATATAAATACAGTATGTAAGAATATGGTATCCAGAACCCTTACAACTCAACAATAAAAGGACAAAAAAGCCAATTAAAAAATGGGCAAAGAATCTGAATAGACATCTTTCCAAAGAAGATATACAAAATGGCCAATAAGCACATGAAAGATGTTCAACATCAAAAGTCATTAGAGAAAATGAAGATCAAAACCACAATGAGATACCCTCATTGGATGCTATGATAAAATAAACAAACACAGGAAATACAGTGTTGCTGAGGATGTGAGAAATTAGAACCTTTACACGCTGCTGGTAGGAATGTAAAATGGTGCAGCCACTATGGAAAACAGCTTGGCAGTTCCTCAAAATTAAACTCAGATACATATGACCCAGCAATTCCATTCCTAGGTATACACCCAAAAGAAACGAAAATATGTGTCTACACAAAAACTTGTACATAAATGTCCATTGGAACATTACACATAACAGCCAAAAAGAGGAAATAACCCAAATGTCCATGAACTGGAAAATGGACAAAAATGTTATATATACACACAAAGAGTATTATTCAGCCATAGAAAGGAATGAAGTACCAATACCTGCTACAACATGGATGAACCTTGAAAATATGACAAGTGAAAGACGGCTGACACAAAAGGCCACACAGGATGACTCCACTTTTAGGAAGTGTCCAGAATAGGCAAATCCATAGAGATAGAAAGTAGATCAGTGGCTGCCAGAAGCTGGGAGGAGCAGGGATTGGGAGTGAATGCTAATGCATACAGAGTTTTTTTTTGGAGTGATGGAAATGTTCTAGAATTAGAAAGTGGTGATGGTTATATAGACCATTTGAACTGTATACTTTAAAACAGTGAATTATATCTCAATTTTTTAAAATTAGGCTCTTGAAGATTTTTAATAACATGGGGAAAAGCTCTCAATATACTAGAAGGAAAAAAAAACATGTAACTGTATATATAATTCAAATTTAGTTTTAAAATATATGTATGTGCATGTATACATTTGCATTAAAAAAGACAGAAAATATATCAAAATGCTAATAGTGGTTATCCCTAGGAAACCTAGGTAAGTCTGTCTGGTTTCAAAACTAGTTTCATTTCCAATTTCCATACCATTCACCCATTAAAGTTTTATTTAGCTCCTACTATGTACCAAGCAAAATTAAGTAAGATACAATCTCTGCCCACAAGGAATTTATCTTAAGGTTAGGGTGGGATTTGAACCCGAGTCCATGTACTGGGAATGGGGAGAGGACTCACAGCCTCTTTAAATTAAATGCTATATTGTCGAACTGTATATTTTCTGGGGGAGAGGGCCCACAACTGTCATGAACAGCAGTGTAGCTTAGTGGTTAAAGGCTGGCGCTAGAGCCAGACTAGCTGAGTATGAAGCTTGAATGTCTAATTGCAAACTGTGTGATCTTGGAAAAATTACCTAACCTGCGTGGGGCAGTTTCTTCATCCACAAAATAAGGATAATAATAACCTCTCTCACTGGGTTGTCGGAAAATTAAATGGTCAACATATTTAAACCACCAGTGCTATACACTAGGGACATAGTAAATGCTCCAAAAATTAATTACATGTAGCTGCCATCATCATCACCACTACTACCACCTCACCACCAGGTTCTCAAGGAGGTAGAGAGAGAGCAGAGTAAGGACCACTAGATTGTTTTCCACATCTCAAAACTGGCAGCTAGCATCTGATTCTTAATAAGCCTAGAATAACCATTATATTAAACTAATTTCTTTTTCCAGAATCTCTCAATTTCTAATGAAACTCTCCTTTTAAGGTGTGCTATAAAATACAATGAGGCAAAACATCAAAATGTTCAGGCTAACAAACTGCTTGTGTCCTCTTATCTTCTAATTCATAGAAACAAGTGATTTTTCAAGGTTATTACAATGGAAGGAGGCTTTGAGAGACTTATCTGCCTTTCCCTGCCTTTCCCGCCCATGCTGCTCTGATCCAGCTGTTCGTCCAAGATGACTCTTCACAGACCAAACCACAAAATCTCCTAAGCAACACATTTATCTAATGAGTGACTGGGGATTGTTAACTGCATTACACCTAATGCGACTCTTCCATCCTAGAGCCAAGAGTCTCAACAAGCAATCAGCGCTTCAGTGCCTTCACACCCAAACTCTTCAAGGACCCCTTGGCTTTGACACTGCTACGACAGCCATTTTGCTCTGACCTGAAAATATGGATGAGTTCTGAGTTTTCATCAACTTGATTATGAGAATCTGCTTTTCTTCCACAGGACATAAATCTGGACCATATAGTAACACGGTACCAAATTGCAAATTCAAAGATATCCATCTAACGTAAAAACTTAAGAGGTAGGCAACTAAAGAATACCAAACCAGGCCTTTTGACTAGAGAGGCTGTAAGCTTAACAGAAAAAGTCTGGAGCACAGGCTCTAGAGACAGACAGCCTAGGGGGTGAATCACAGCTGTTACCCTTTTATTAGCTATATGACTTGAAGCAAGTTGCTTAATTCTCTGGGGAGATTTTCTCATCTGTAAAATGGGGATAATATTAGTGCTTATCTCATGGAGGAGTTTGAATGCATAAATAAGCCACTGCATGTAAATGAGTCAATACATATAAAGGACTTTCCTATAACACTGTAAATAAGCATTAAATGTTAAAAAGTTGCATAAAATAAAACTCCCAAAATATGTGTTTCTCAGTTCTTACTTTGGGTAGTTCACAGATGAATTTTTAAAAAATCACTCTGATGCAATCTCTATCAAAACACCAAGGTCATTCTTCAACAAACTAGAACAAATAGTTCTAAAGTTCATGTGGAACCACAAAAGACCCTGATTAGCCAAAGCAATCCTGAGAAAGAAGAATAAGGCTGGGGGAATTATGCTCCCCAACTTCAAGCTCTACTACAAAGCCACAGTAATCAAGCCAATTTGGTACTGGCACAAGAACAGACCCACAGATCAGTGGAACAGACTACAAGACCCAGATATGAACCCACACATACATGGCCAATTAATCTACAATAAAGGAGCCATGGATATACAATGGGGAAATGACAGCCTCTTCAACAACTGGTATTGGCAAACTGGACAGCTACATGTAAGAGAATGAAAGGGATAATTGTCTAACTCCATACACAAAAACTCTAAACTCAAAATGGACCAAAGACCTGAATGTAACTCATGAAACCACAAAACTCTTAGAAGAAAACATAGGCAAAATCTCTTGAATATAAACATAGCAACTTTTTCCTGAACATATCTCCTCAGGCAAGGGAAACAAAAGCAAAAATGAACAAATGGGACTACATCAAATTAATAAGCTTCTGTATAGTGAAGGACACCATCAGCAGAACAAAAAGGCATCCTACAGTATGGGAGAATATATTCATAAATGACATATCCAATAAAGGGTTGACATCCAAGATACATAAAGAGCTCACACACCTCAACACCCAAAAAGCAAATAACCTGATTAAAAAAATGGGCGGAGTATCTGAACAGACACTTCTCCAAAGAAGAAATTCAGATGGCCAACAGGCACATGAAAAGATGCTCCACATTGCTAATTATCAGAGAAATGCAAATTAAACCCACAATAAGATATCACTCACATAGTTAGGATGGCCAACATCCGAAAGACAAGGAACAACAAATGCTGGAGAGAATGAAGAGAAAGGGGAACCCTCCTACACTGCTGGTGGGAATGTAAACTAGTTCAACCATTGTGGAAAGCAACATGGAAGTTTCTCAAAAAACTAAAAATAGAAATACAATTTGACCCACAAATTCCACTCCTAGGAATTTACCCGAAGAAAACAAGATCCCTGATTCAAAAAGACACATGCACCCCTATGTTTATCACAGCACTATTTACAATAGCCAAGAAATGGAAGCAACCTAAGTGTCCATCAGTACATGAATGGATAAAGAAGATGTGGTACATATACACAATAGAATATTATTCAGCCATAAGAAAACAAATCCTTCCATTTGCAACAACATGGATGGAGCTAGAAGGTATTATGATCAGTGAAATAAGCCAGGCAGAGAAAGACAAGTACCAAATGATTTCACTCATTTGTGGAGTGTAATAACAAAGCAAAGCTGAAGGAACAAAACAGGAGCAGACTCACAGACTCTGAAAAGGAACTAGGTTGGGAGGGAGGGAGAAGGGGATTAAAGGGCATTATGATTAGCACACACAATATAGGTAGGTCATGGGGAAGACAGTACAGCATGGAGAAGACAAGTAATGACTCTATAGCATCTTACTACACTGATGGACAGTGACTGTAATAGGGTGTATGGGGGGGCTTGATAATATGGGTGAATGTTGTAACCACAACATCACTCATGTGAAACCTTCATAAAATTGTGTATCAATGATACCTGAATTTTTTAAAAAATCACTCTGCCTCTCCACTTATATAAGTTACATATGTATCTTCTATGTATCAAATATTTCATTTTTTTTAAAAGAAATTAATTTATAGAAAACAACATTGCCAGTTTCACAGAACTAGTCTGGAGTGGAAATCAGCTAGCAAAGGGAGAGAAAATAGTGTGGGTTAGGCCTCTCATAACATAGAGTGCTGGGCTATATTCTGAGAGAATTCATACAAAGCCTTAAACTCATTGAAACTTAGTAGGAGATACAAAGGACTTTTGAAATCACCTGGACCAATTCCCACTTTTATAGACAAGGAAACTGAGACATTAAGAGCTTAAGTATTTTAAGATCTTCCAATTCACTAATGACAGAAATGAGACTCTTCTTCTTTGCTACCTTAATTATCTTTTTTTAGTAGAAAGCAATGAGGAGGATATTTTGGAAAGGGGGAAGATACAGTTCAGAAGGGTTAAGACAGCGACCTAACAACAGCAGCTAACACTTTATTGAGTGAATAAACTGAAGATTTATTATATCCCAGGCACTGTGCCAAGCAGTTTACATGGTGGCCTTACATAATTTTTGCAAAACCTGTGAGGTAGTTACTATTATACTCCACTTTCAACTGAGAAAGTGGAGGCCTAGAGAGATTAAATGACTTGCCCCAGATCACAAAGCCAGTAAGTGGTAGAGTCCATGAATGAACCCACACTGTCTGACTGCAGAGCCAGAACTCTTACCCCTAGGTACTGTCCAAGCTTGAGAATTTTAAAACCAATGAAGCTCTAAGACTGGAAACAAGACAAGGATGCCCACTCTCCCCACTTTTATTCAACATAGTTCTAGAGGTCCTAGCCACGGCAATCAGACAACACAAAGAAATAAAAGGCATCCAGATTGGTAAAAGTCAAACTGTCCCTGTTTGAAGATGACATGATATTGTACATAAAACACGCTAAGGAATCTACTCCAAAACTACTAGATCTAATATCTGAATTCAGTAAAGTTGTGGGATACAAAATTAATACACAGAAATCTGTTGCATTTCTATACACTAACAGTGAACTAGCAGAAAGAGAAATCAGGAAAACAATTCCATTCCAAACTGCATCCAAAAGAATAAAATACCTAGGAATAAACCTAACCAAGGAAGTGAACGACTTATACTCTGAAAACTACAAGACACTCATGAGAGAAATTAAAGAAGATACCAATAAATGGAAACAGATCCCATGCGCATGGATAGGAAGAATTAATATTGTCAAAATGGCCATCCTGCATAAAGCAATCTACAGATTCAATGCAATCCCTATCAAAATACCAACAGCATTCTTCAATGAACTAGAGAAAATCATTCTAAAATTCATATGGAACCACAAAAGACCCTGAATAGCCAAAGCAATCCTGAGAAGGAAGAATAAAGTGGGGGAAATTATGCTCCCTGACTTCAAGCTCTGCTACAAAACTACAGTAATCAAGACAATTTGGTACTGGCATAAGAACAGACCCATAGACCAATGGAACAGACTAGAGAGCTCTGATATAAACCCAAGCATATATGGTCAATTAATATATAATAAAGGAGCCATGGCTACACAATGGGTAAATGACATGACAGCCTCTTCAGCAGCTGGTGTTGGCAAAACTGGACAGCTACATGTAAGAGAATGAAACTGGATTATTGTCTAACCCCATACACAAAAGTAAACTCAAAATGGATCAAAGACCTGAATGTAAGTCATGAAACCATAAAACTCTTAGAAAAATACATAGACAAAAATCTCTTGGACATAAACATGAGCAACTTCTTCATGAACATATATCCCCGAGCAAGGGAAACAAAAGCAAAAATGAACAAGTGGGACTATATCAAACTAAAAAGCTTCTGTACATCAAAGGACACCATCAATAGAACAAAAAGACATCCTACAGTATGGGAAAATATATTCATAAATAACATATCCGATAAGGGGTTGACATCCAAATTATATAAAGAGCTCACGCACCTCAACAAACAAAAAGCAAATAAGCCAATTAAAAAATGGGCAGAGGAACTGAACAGACACTTCTCCAAAGAAGAAATTCAGATGGCCAACAGGCACATGAAAAGATGCTCCACATCGCTCATCATCAGAGAAATGCAGATTAAAACCACAATGAGCTATCACCTCACACCAGTTAGGATGGCCACCATCCAAAAGACAAACAACAACAAATGTTGGTGAGGATGTGAAGAAAGGGGAACCCTTCTACACTGCTGGTGGGAATGTAAATTAGTTCAACCATTGTGGAAAGCAGTATGGAGGTTCCTCAAAACACTCAAAATAGAAATACCATTTGACCCAGGAATTCCACTCCTAGGAATTTACCCTAAGAATGCAGCAGCCCAGTTTGAAAAAGACAGATGCACCCCTATGTTTATCGCAGCACTATTTACAATAGCCAAGAAATGGAAGCAACCTAAGTGTCCATCAGTAGATGAATGGATAAAGAAGATGTGGTACATATACACAATGGAATATTATTCAGCCATAAGAAGAAAACAGATCCTACCATTTGCAACAACATGGATGGAGCTAGAGGGTATTATGCTCTGCTCAGTGAAATAAGCCAGGCAGAGAATGACAAGTATCAAATGATTTCACTCATCTGTGGAGTATAAGAACAAAGAAAAAACTGAAGGAACAAAACAGCAGCAGACTCACAGAACCCAAGAATGGACTAACAGTTACCAAAGGGAAAGGGACTGGGGAGGATGGGTGGGAAGAGAGGGATAAGGGGGAAAAAGGGGTATTACGACTAGCACATATAATGTAGCAGGGGATGGGGGGGCATACGGGGAAGGCAGTATAACACAGAGAAGACAAGTAGTGATTCTATAGCATCTTACTACGCTGATGGACAGTGACTGTAATGGTGTATGTGGTTGGGACTTGATAATAGGGGGAGTCTAGTAACCATAATATTGCTCATGTAATTGTACATTAATAATAGCAAAATAAAAAATAAATTTAAAAAAAAGCAATAAAGCTCTTGATCCTTGAGTCTTTCTCCTACTTTATTTTTGTAATTTCTCTGTTAAAAGGCAAAGATACAAAATAGTTTTTTAAGTAAGAGCAGGTAACATTTATTTAGAGCCCACTTATTCCATCCTAAATGAGGCACCATACACACATTCCTCAAGCTCCCCGACTTGTCCAAGGCCATGAAACTAATAATGGGGCCCCCGGGGGACGCAGAGTCTATGCAGCCCTAGCATGGTTTCCAAGGCCCCATTCCACAGCCTAGTCAGTGTCTACTTGACTGTCTAGCAGGTCTTACTGAACTCAGCTGAATGCCCCTAACTGAGACTTGGCACTACGCAGAGAAAAATTCAGCATAATCCCAGCTCTCAAGGAGTTTATGGCATAGCTAGGAAGAAGAGACGACTTTCAGCTTAAATTATTCTTTTCCTATACCTTTGCAGTGAAGTAGCAGAAACACTGGACCTCCAACGTGCTGCATTACTCTTCTATGACACCACTCAGATCACCCAACTTTCAGGGCACCTCTGTGTACACTTCAGAGATGAACTCCATTCTACTTCCTCCTAGTGCTTTAAGCTTTTTCTTTTGTCTTTGAAGAAGGGGAAATTATTTTCATCTCTACTATTCCTCTCGTCCACCATCAGGGAGTCGGACAAGTGGGTTAACTTAAGGAGCTAACAAAAAAAAAAACGCAAAAGAGGATATCTCTTCTATTGCCTTTAACTTTGGGAAAGAGCCTATGGGATTCCACACTATTTGCTCAAAAACGTTCAAAGGAAAATTTCATCCTGAACATTCTGCTGCCCGGGAAAAAAAATCTAGAACTCTAGGGGCCAATTATTCTGCTGTCTTGGACTCTGACCTTAGAAAGTCTCCCTCTGGTGTGAACCTGACTGGAACTGAAGACAGCTGACAGCAGAGTGCCAGCTATATGAGCAGCTTGTATCTAGGGTGGTCAGATTTAATGACTGCCAGGGTTTCAGAGCATCATTCGAAAGTTAGATTGTCCCACCAAACCCGTGACTAAATGAGTAAGAACAGTAAGTTTTACTGTTATTTAAGTTTATAAGTTCCTACTATGTTCCCAACATCATGCAGGGGCTGGGTAGTCAAAGCAGTGGCAGGCCTTTAAAAATCAACTAATACTGGATTGCTCTAACCAAACTAGACAGAGAAGGCAAAGCAAGAGCAGAGCACATAAAAAAGACAGTAAAAAGGCAGAGATGGGAGAGCTTACTGTTTGCAGACAGTAAGGGGAAAAAAATATTTGTGATGTGAACTAAAAGACAAATACACTACCACCAGTTGGAACTTAGAAGAGTAGCTTCTGGCTGTCTCTTTTGTTTCTACTTTCCCTAGCCAGTTAGGAGTTTAAAATTTGAAAAACAATCTTAATAAGGAGCTAAAGAGTTGGGTTCTAAGGCTGACTTTAGCTTTGTAACCTTGAGTTACATAACCTTTCAAAACCTGTTTTCTCAAATGTAAAATGGAGATAACATGTGTATGGGAGGTCATAATGCTATGTATGAGCACTTTGTATGTTTGACATTTCCATAATAAATTTTTTAATGGGGATTCTAGTATCCATTGCTTATCTACTGTGAGGATTACAAGAAATAATTAGGTAACACACCTAGGACAGTGCCTGGCACTTTTTAGGTATTCAATAAATGATAACTACTATCATCAACATGGTATTTTTTAAAGTTCTGGGATGAGGATAAGGAAGAGAACAAAATACTATCAACTAGTAAATGGCTGCAGATGGAAGACTTGGGGAATATCTCAATGTCTGTAAACAGGACAGCCTTTCCAAATACAGGTCTTACAGGCTTCTAACTCTTTCATCCACTTTCATTTTCCCCTTGCAGCTTTATTCATCCATTCAGCAAACATGTACATAGTACACAGAGCCTAGTACTGAGAATGGGGAACAAGTGAGCCTGTTTAAAAGTTTATCAAGTTGTTGGCATCACCACACAGAGAAAATAATTACATCAAGTGACTTAAGGACAGTATTTGACTATACATCTCAAGTAGCATATAGTCTAGGGGCAAAAGAATCACCCAGAAAACTAAAACAACATTCAGTAATCTAATGGTCCATGTGTAGCATGGCATTGCTACTGGAGTGGTTAATAACACTGCCAGGGAAATCCAGCAGCCTCAAAGCCCAGAGTGTGGCCCACTTGTCCTGGGAAGGAAGAAGTTCTGTGGCCCACTGAGTGTTGCAGACTGGTGCTCCAGTATAAGGGGGAGAAGGGAGGAGAGCGACTGCTAAGAGATGAGGCCTGGGACAGAAGCAGTCAGAGCCTGAGAGCAGCACAAGCCAAGCCAAGGAAGTGCACTATCCTGAGGACAGGCAAGCCATCCAGGAGTTTTAAGCATAGCAGTGACATGTTCAGATCCGGCTTTATAAAGATCACTGACAACAGTGTAGAAAACAGATTGGAGAAGAGCAAAGCCAAAAGCCAGCTGGCCAGCTACAATGCTGTTGCAGTAATCCAGGACAAGATTATAGTAGCTTTAACCAAAAGAGCAAGGGGACATCAACAGGCTTGTAGCCTAAACAAATGTGTGCTATTAGCGGGAAGTGAGTAGAAGAGGGGTACAGATTGAGAGCAGGGGAAGAACATGGGGCAACTCCCAGGTTTCTGCCTTTGGCAACTCTGTGAGGTGGTGCAGTGAGACTAAGAACCAAAGAGAAGAACCAGATGGAAGGAAAATGGTAAGCTGACTGCTGCCAGAGCACCTGACATCATCTTTCAGAGCTAGTAGGGACAAGGAGCTAAAGGAATCAAGAAGGAAGCCATAATGGTCAGGCGGCAGCCCTAGAAAGCTGAGAAAACAGAGATGAAATCCGTGGGCTAGATTAGCTCTTGAAATATTTTCTCAAAGTCAGAAATAGAATCACATACTGTTCACTTTGCTTTAATAGTTAAAAAATTCAAGTAATTAATATTTGGAGCCTCAAAAGCCATTACTTACACTTGCAATCCTTTGTTTCTAATATCTTTCATCCTTCTTGGGCCTTTCCTTCATAAAACATCCTCTATTGTTTTTCCCAGGCCCAGACTCCTGGGTCTATAGCAGAGGTCACTCATGCAAATATACACATAAAATCTCTGATGTTTAAATGTAAGCAACTAATTGTTAAACATATGGGCCAAACAAACTGTGGTCTGCAGTGGTTTTCTACTGAGGTCCCATTTTCACAAACTATCCTAAGATGAAGATTTAAAAGCTATTTCTTTCCTTCCTTTTATTTCCTTTGGGTACTAATAAAACTAGAAATTACACCTATAAATTGACTTTGTCAGAGCTCCTAGTATTAGATAAGTTGAGATAAATGTAGCTTCAAAATAGAAGCTCTTTATTTTCACAGATAGAGGGAGACCAGGACAAATGCAGGGGAAGCATCTCTCTTCCTTTACCCCTCTCCTCCTTTTTCCCAACTCTGAGAAACTGACTCTATCTGCAAGAAGTTCGTGCATACAGCCAAAGAATTAGGCTTCTAGTACTCTTCCTTCCACCTGTCAGAAGAAATAAATATGGCACCTGCTAACCAGGTTGCAGAGACAAGATGCCCCATTTCACCAGCCTCGTGTAAAATAATGACAAAGATCTCTAAGGCATCTAGAAAGCACCCCATTGGGTAGATATCTCTGTTATACATGAACATTCAACTATGCTTGACCACTTCAGATAGGACACGAGGCCTTTACTTCCAAAACTCCGAGGTCAAGGCCACAGAGCAGTAGGAATAACTGATTTCAGGGGGACTCTCATTACTACTTGGAGTCAGTGGTATTATGTGACATTTCATTGTTGCCTCTGTCTTTTTAAGGATCAAAGACCCCTCTGAAATCTGATTAAAGAAATCAGCTCTCTCCCCAGAAAAATGACATTCACACAAATTTGCAGGCAAATTCAAAGGATTCGTGGATCCCCCACAACTCAACCATTTACCCTAGATTAACAATCCCTACCTTATGTGCACCAGCTATAATGTAGTTACTTCATCTAAGGCAATGAAACACTCGGTGTCATGATTTTGCGTTAAGTAACAACATTAGGGAAATGTAAGGAAAGCTAGCTTTCCTTCCTAACCCTTCTCTCCCTTGAGGGTTACAGAAGTCTCAAAACTGCATGCTCTCTGCAAATGAAATATCACACCCTCTGCATGAGTTAAAGAAAGTGACAATCTCAACTCTGAATTTAAATGCCCTTAATATTTCATTCTTTTCTCTATGTGGTTATAGCTTGCTTTCTCCACATTATCAAAATGATGGCTTTAGAAAGCAGGCTATTGGAGATCCAGAAAACCATAAATTCCAATTCAATTTCCTTGTGAAAATCAAAGAGCTCACTCTCTTGAAGAGCTGAAAGCGGCTGAGGGGTCACTGCCTTCCCCCAGGGCGCTGGTACAGGCAGTACTCCAGAAGGCTAATGTAAATACTCAGTATGAGGCAACAGGGCATACCAATTTGTTTTTCAATCTATTTTATTTCAGTTCAAAGCTTCTTTGCAGACAGTCCAAGAAAACAAGCTACACTTTGGTTATACTCAGTCTTCCTCAATCTCCAAGACAGTTGAATATTGCCAAAGTATGGCTCGCTTTCCTGTGCTGCCTGTCTGCAATGATGCTGTGAACTGAAATAAAATAGATTGGAAAACAAATTGGTATGCCCTGGCTCTTCCTGCAGTTTTATATTATCCTTCAAAGCTAGTGTTACCACCTACTCTTTACTGGAACCCAACAGACCCAAATCACAGAGTAAAACTGCAATACTTTAAATGTGAAGGTCCCACCCAAACCTAAAATAGCAATTTAATTCAGGGCTTGTTGTTTAACATTGCATTAACATGCCACTCTCTGTCCAGTTCTTTGCTCCATTTGCTGGACTGGATTACATCTTCTGATGACATGTGCAATCTGGTTACTGGATACAGTTTAAAGCAAAACTTGACATTGCTGATCTTATATAGTTCGCTCGATTTATTACTGCCTCTGTAAATTTTTCATGTTCATGAGCCCAAACGTCATCTTATTTTTACCTTATTCAAAAAGTCTGCTGCTTGCTTTAGAGCATTCAGTGTCCTGCTTAAAGCATGCAATATTATTTTTTAAACTTTTAGAGAAATCCCAAAGTCATTTGCAAACAAATTTTGAAATGACCACTAACTAGAAGCACCCTGTAATTTTCTTAGAATGCTTTAAAAAAATGCAATTGCCTGCGAGAGGAATACATATGATTTCAAGTTTAAAATTCTTGACATGATGAAAAATGCTCTGAGTAGACAGCTGTATAATTTGCTAGAAAAATTAACAACTGTTTGGAAAAGTTTCCCTCTTAACAGAAACACTAAGAAAAAGTAAGATCTGTTCTTCTCCCCTCAAAAGAGGGAAACATATACAAAGGAACCCTCAATTTTGTAACACCGAGTTTTCGTTATTATTTAGCACTGAAAATAAGTTTCCAATTGGAGCAAAACTTGGTAAGTTTTCTCTAACTGGAATTCGGCAACAGGTGTAACAAGAAAACACCAAACCTATTATTACATTTTGTCTCACTTAATCCACACAACAAAGCTTTGAGGAGATACCATTATCCACATTTCACTGATTAGACAGTTATTAATCTGTAACTGGCTCAAGAGTATGCAGTTCTATCAGCAGTAAAGCCAAGTTCAGGGCCAGGGACTCAAGAGCACAGGGCTGTGAACCACAGCACAAGCACTTGCTTCTTTCAGTCCTCCCAACACCCCCAATTCTTGCCACTTCGCAGTCTCTGATCCAACTGAGCTCTTCCTCCCCACTTCTCTCTCCTTCCCTTTCTTGCTGAGCTCGATCCTTGTCACTCAAAAAAATTTTTAGCTTTAAACTACCCTTCTAAAGGAAGGTGTGTCAGGGCCATCCTGGTAAAAGGGGTCTCCCAGATTAGCATTCTTTGTTTCTTTCATAGCAGGTGCCACAATTGGGAATGACTGTTATTTCTTTACTGTCTTAAGACACTAGGTTTTAGGTCCATTTTGCTCGCCCTGGTGATCACAGATCCTAGCACAGTGGTGCTTGGTACACAGCAGGCATTCAAATATTTGCTCAATAAATTGCCTGGATTTGTTTATTTAATATTTACCAGATGCCAAATTGTGGACACTGGCTAGCTGCTGAAACAAAAACAGGTAAAGTATGGTTCCTGCCCTTGAGGACCTCCTTATCAGGTAGAAAAGAAAATATGCAGATGGAATACAGGGTGGTAAGTGTGATAGTTTAGGTTCATATTCCCAGCTTCCTTATGCATTAACTATGTAACTCTGGACATCTCTCCTGTGTTTCAGTTCCTCATCTTTAAATGGCAGAGTACTACATATGTCACCGTGTTGGTTTGAAGATTAAATGACAGCCCATGTAAACAGATGCAGTCCTTGGCAGGCAGGAATCATTCCATAAATATTAACTAATTTTATGATTGTGATGCAATGACAAGTGTCCCTTAAGTTATCTTTGTTTACTTGTATACCATCCACCCAAGGCCCTATGGAATTTAAGTTCGGTTGAAGGGCAAAAATCATGTTGACCTTACTCATCACTGTATTTCCAGGGACCATCCCTAGTATTACAGTAGGTGCTCAACAAATACTGAATGGTTCTGAATACATGCATGCAAGCATGGGGTGTTCTGAAACCACTTGTTAGTTAAACTAGTGACGAATAGCTGGGTTTGGGAACTAATGCCCTAGATGAAAGGTGCCTGAAGTGGGGTGTGGTGGAAATTTGATGACTTAGCCAAGTAGAGAAAAATTTTACCTTGGGGTCGTGATTCAATCTCCATAAACCATACAAAGATTTGGATACAATTTCAAGGAAGAACCAGTAAGCCCCAAGTTGAGACTTCGAATAAAGTCCCAGTCACCAGGCGGAGGGTTCCCAGGAATGAGCCCAATTTGCCAGATTTATAATCTGGTATACCATTAAACAGCTTAACCTCTGAGAATCAGGGCTTCCTCCTCTTAAGTAGAAACAGGCCAGTCATTTATACAGAATTGTCAGCACGAATATGCGGGGTCCGAATACAAATAAAGCAACTGGCTTAGTATAGGAATTGGGTGGATGGTACTATTGCTATTCAAAGGGAAACAATTCCCACTTTGAGTAACAGATAAAAAAAGACCAGAAGAGATAATGAAGCCAGAGTGTTTTGTCACTAAAGAACTTTAGATGCATGGCGCACTTGTAACTCGAGTTTCCCATTCCGTGAGACGTGACCAGAAGAATCGCTGGACAACACTGGCCTAGTCTACTTGGGTCTAAAGCAGGGGTCGGCACACGTCTCCGAAGGGCCAAATATTTTTGGCTTTGTGGGCCATGCGATCCAAGCCATGGGATACCTGTCGCAACTATTCCACTTTGCCCTTTTAGTAGGAAGGCAGCCTACTTATTTTTAAGCAGGCAATACATAAAAATGAACGTAGCTGTGTTCCAACAAAATTTCACTGGTAGACACTGAAATTTGATTTCCTACAATTTTCACAAATTACATGAAATGCCCCCCTCCCCAACAACCATTTAAAAATGTAAAAACTATTGTTAGTTCCCGGCAGAAAAACGTGTGGGGAGTTGGGGTGTGGGGGAATTGGCCCAAGGCCACAGTTTACCGACGCCTGGTGTAGGGATTTGGCAGAAAAGGGAAGTGAGACCGCCGAGTAGCAGCGAGGCCAGGCCTCCGATCGCGCCGAGCAGGCCCCAGGCAGGGGCCAGGCCGGGCGTCCCAGTGGGGGCCCCGCGGCCTCTCCCCCCACAGAGACGGCGGCCGAGACCGCACTAGGGGTGGGGGCCGCCCGTAGGGGTCCTAGTCCCGGGGCGGGGAGAGGCGGCTGGGACCTCGGAGAGCCCCACAGAGTTCACCAGGCAGGAGGGTCTCCGCGCGCCCCTCATTTGGGGCGCCACTCGGGCCTCAGCTGCAAAAAGGGTCTCCACGTTGAGTTCCAGCCCCGTTTCTATGGTTACCTGTTCAGCACCGATTCAAACTGCCGTTCTTTATTGACAGCGCCATAGAGGACACGAACACTCCTGCCCGAAGGGAACAATAAAGCTTTCTCCATTCAACAGCGCCAGAGACGCCAGAAAGCGGCCATTTTGGGGCCGGCGCGGAAGGGCTGTACAGGGGAGGGGGTGGCCCGGCCTGCCCCGCGCACCGAAGTCACGTGCTGGGGGCGGGGCCCTGGGGGCGGGGCCTACTTCCCGCGCGCTCCGCACCAGTGCTAGGGTACCGGAGCAGCGGGCAGCTGGCCTGTTCTCCGATCCCTGACCCTTGGCCACTCCCTCCGCTCCCCGCACTCCTTAACGAAAGTTCTAATGGGGTTCCACGGCCCCTCTCTCAGGCACCACTACCGTTAGGCTCTTGTCACAAGAACAGCTGATAAGTAGACCCAAAAGCGTTCTTCACATTTTTCCAAACTACGTTCACGTGCAAGGCGGAGACGTGACCGGAGCCGCGTCCCCAGAAGCATTCTCATTGGTCGGGAGGTTTGGCACCGCTCGGAAGTGATAGGCTAACAGACTCATATTAGCCAATCGTGGTGTTTAAGGCATTTTGATCCCGCCTTTCCCTCCTCCCGCTTTTAGGATTTAGAGGTTTGGGGCCGTAAAGCGTTCCCAGCCTTCCACTTGCTTAGCTTCCCTCCTTCACTCTGTTGCACACTGTGCGTTACGCTTTGGAGCTCCCCTTGCCACCTTCATACAAATAGATAAGTCAGATCCAGATAGTATCAGACAAATTAAGTCACATCAGCGCTAGCTCACTGAATCTCACACTGTCGCTCTGTCACTGACACGCAGCCAATTTTTTCTGTCACTGCCAGTCATGCCACCCAAATCCAGTTGTCTCGGTACAACGTCGAATTCCCTCTGTGGTTACAGCTGTTACATCCACAATGTCAATATTCAGTCGTTCTGAGAGCTGTCATTGTCAGACTGACTCCCACTCTGTCACCGTTTTTAAACACAAGTTCAATCTGGGCAAAACTCACTTGCATTGTTACTGTCATTCGTTCCATCATTTTTTACTGTCATTGTCTGATGTGCGACCACTGTCAATGACCACAAACTTCAAACAGTTCTGTACAATATAGCAATTGGACTCTGTGTCCAACTGTCACCCTTTGGGTTGTTTTCACTGTCATTGTCATTCAGCTACTTTCACTGCCACATAGTGAAACCAGTATTTAGCAGGCCCCTACTGGGTACACAGCTGTCCTTGTTGCTGCCCAATTAGTCACTTTCACTATTATACTCACACATCACTGTCACATTCGGGCCAGACACTGTGGCAGACTTGGGTTTCTTTTGTAGTCATGGAGCCCCACCACAGCTGTTTCCATTATCTGCATTCTCCTTTAGAGAGGTTGCCAGATTTAGCAAACAAATACCTAGAATAGTGCTTGGCACACAGTGGGTGCTCAAAAAATATTTATCACATTAATGGATCTTTTAAAACACAGTTTTATTGCCAATATACTGTATGTAAATGTGAGTGGCTTGAGGTTCACTAGTGTCAAACAATAGGAATAAGTTGGCAGGCACAATCTGTCCTCCCTGTTTCACTTAACAAGGCTCTGTACCCTATAAGGACGAGAAAAGAGAAAGTGTGGGAGATGTGGCTACCACATACACTGAATTCCTGGGACATGGTTACAAAGAATAGGATTTTTTAAAATTCTGTATTATTTTAAAAGGAATATATGTTTGTTGCAAAGCATTCAGAAAATATAGGAAGAACTCTTTCCTTCTGAGGGCAGTTTGAGACATAACAAGGAATGTCATCCCTCAACACTCACCCAAAGCACACACACACATAGTCAAAGGGTCAATGGCTGCAGTTTCTCCATAACTGTTTACTTGAGGTTTTGCATTATGAAGCATTCCCAGGGAACTGCCTTGCCTGTGATTCATGAAGAACAGCATAGGGTCATAGGAACAATGGCTCTGACTTTTGGCTGGCCATCATGTGGGAGAACAAGAAAACGACTGGACCCTCTAAGGATCTCATCTCTCAGGAGAGCCTCAAGGGTCTTGGAGAAAAAAGTTGTGCTTCCCAGTCACCAGAAGGACCCAGTCCTGATCTTCAGGGGAAGGGTACTTGAGAACTTTTCCTACTTTTTCCTACCTTGACAGAGAATGTTTCCAGACCAACGCCTGAGGTAGCTTCAGCTAAACTAGCAACTGTTTCTGGAGTGACTACTATGTGCCGGGACCACGGAGGTGAACAGAACACGGCCCCTGCCCCAGGAGGAAACCACACAGCCACAACAACTTCTACTGCTAATAACAGTGGGCAGCATTTATGTTGCTCTCACTCTCTGCCAGATACCATGCCAACCCTACCTAGATTATCTCATTTAATTCAGATAACCACCCAGTGAGGTAGGTAACATTATTACTCTCTTTAACACAGGAGAAAACAGACTCAGAGAAGGTAAATAATTTGCTCAAGGTGACACAACTACTATGCAGCAGAATTGAGGTTTAAACCTAGAAGCCAGACTCCAGAGTCTTCACTTTCTCCCCTGGAATAACGTCTTGCAGTTGTTGTTTTTTTAATATAATTTATTTTATTATCATTAATCTACAATTACATGTGCAATATTACGGTTATTAAACTACCCCTTCATCAGGTCCCCCCCACCACGTCTTGCAGTTTTTACAAAACGTGTTCATGATAAAGAATTCAGGGATTATAGAAAAATACAAAGGAGATTTAAAAACAGAATCACTATAAATCCTACCACTTAGCAGTAACATATCATTACAGATGAGCGTTTCTCCATCTCCGGGCATATATATATATATATATATGTGTGTGTGTGTGTAGGTAGATGGAGAGATAACAATGATAATAATGACAGTCCCCCTGTAAGTACTAAGTGCTGGACATTATTCCAAGTGCTTTCCATGAATTAACGCATTTAATTCACTCAGAGAGATGGAAAGACATAATTTTATTAAAATGAGCCCATGTAACATATTCAGGGGTCAAATCAGCAGCCAACCACCTGGTGATGTTTTTCCCCAACTCTGGTTCTTTCCTCAGTCCTTGCTGTGTTCTCTTCGCCTTCCAATCAAATCCTAAGCCCAGAGTCCTTGGGCTGCAGAAACGGAGTCTTTAAATAGCACCCTTTGTACAGCTGCCGCCTGGTCAAATGTCTCTGCTGTTCCCCAGGGCAGTGCTGGTATTTGTAGAAGTGAAGTTTGCTAGAGGCTCAGCATATGCTTTTTATTTGTTAGGTAGGTATCTGGGCCCTGGCATTCTTTTTCCTGGCTTTCTAAGTGCTATAATTTCACTACCCTTTTCTCAAACCCAAATGAAGCTTGGTCTTCAGGTGTTGCCCAGTGGAGACTAGAGAGTGTCAGACAAGGATGCCGTTGGAATTTGCTGAATGGCTCAGAAAGGTCTGCCGTCTGCCTCCTGCTCATCCATTTGGGATGACAAAAGACCTGGAGGAGAAGACTGCTTCACTTCCGAGGGCCGCCCAACCATTGGAGTCTTGGGCACTTCCCTAAATCTGGCCCTACCAGTATTTTACATGTGAATAAATCCCTTGCCTCAGTTTCCCCTGAGACAAAAAGCATTCTTGCATTTAGAATGATGAAATCAATATCTCCACTGAGATGGAGAAGCCACAGAAGCTATGATTTTCCAGCTAAACCTACTTCTGTCCAGCTCCCTAGCTCAGAGAGGACAGTCCACCTACCAATGCTCAGGTCAGACACCTGGGAGTTGTTCTTGACGCTTCTGTCATTCACCAGTCACCAGGGCCTGTTGATTTTAACTTTAATATACTCTCTGCATTTCCATAGCCAAAAACCAATGGACCTTTACCTCTCACTTCCTGTAATATCCTCCTTCTTCAGCTTCTTTTGATATTGTTTACTTTGTTCTGCAGACAGAAAGCCAACATAGTCTTTCACATCATTTAGAATCAACTTTGTTAAATATAATTTACATACAAGAAAATTTATTCATTTAAAGTGGAGTTTTGGCAGTTATATACACCCGCATAACCACCACCATATCAAGATATGGAACATTTTTATTTTTTAGAGCAGTTTTAGGCTCACAGCAAAATTGAGAGGAAGGTAAATAGATTTCTCCTATTCCCCCTGACCGCATAGCCTCCACCACCAGAATGGTATATTTGCTATGATTGATGTACCTACATTCACAGATCATTCACACATCACCCAAAGTCCATAGTTTACATTAGGGTTCGCTCTTGGTATTGTACATTCTATGGATTTGGTCATATGTACAATGGCATGTATCCACCATTATAGTATCATACAGAGTCTGATACTGCTCTAAAAATCACTGCTCTAAAAGTTCTGTGTCCCACCTGTTGATCTTCCTTCCCATAACCCCTGGCAAGCATTGACCTTTTAACCATCTCCATAGTTTTGCCTTTTTCCAAATGTCACAGTTGGAGTCATAGAGTATGTAGCCTTTGCAGATGGGCTTCTCTCACTTAGTAATGAGCATTTTAGTTTCCACCATGTCTCCTCATGGCTTGATAGCTCATTTCTTTTTAGCCCTGAGTAATATTCCATTTACTGGGATATTTACTGAGGTCTGGATGTACCCCACTATAGTTATACATTCACCTACTGAAGGACATCTTGGTTGCTTCCCAGTTTGGGCAATTATGAATAGAGCTGCTATAAACATCTGTGTGCAGGCTCTTGTGTGGACATAAGTTTTTAATTCATTGGAGTAAATACCAAGCAGCACAATTGCTGGATCATATGGTACAAATACATTTAGTTTTGTAAGAAACTGACGAACTGTCTTCCAAAGTGACTGTACTATTTTGCATTCTCACCAGCAGTGAATGAGAACTCTGTTGCCCCACATCCCCACCAGCATTAGGTGTTGTCAGTGTTTTGGATTTTAGCCATGCTAATAGGTGTGTAGTGATATGATGTGGAGCATCTTTTCTTGTGCTTACTTGCCATCTGTATATCTTCTTTGGGGAAGTGTCTGCTAAGGTCTTCAGCTTATTTTTAAATCAGGTTGTTTGTTTTCTTATTGTTGAGTTTCAAGAATTCTTTGTATTTTTTGTATAATGGTCTTTTATTAGGTTTGTCTTTTGCAAATATTTTCTCCCAGCCTGTGGTTTGTCTTCTCATTCTTTTGATAGTGTCTCTTTCACAGAGCAGAGAAGTTTAACTTTAATGAACCCAGCTCATTGATTCTTTCATGGATCATGCCTTCTTTGTTGTGTCTTAAAGTCATCACTATACCCAAGTTCATCTAGATTTTCTCCTGTTATTTTCCAGGAGTTTTGCAGTTTAAAATTTTACACTTAGGTCTGTGATCCATTTGGACTTTATTTTGTGAAGAGTAATGTCTGTGCCTAGATTAATTCTTTTGCATGAAGATGCCCAGTTGTCCCAGCACCATTTGTTGAAGGTATTTTTGCTCCGTTGTATTGTTTTTCTCCTTTTGCCACATGTCAGTTGACTTTATCTATGTGGATTTTTTCTGGCCCCTCTATTCTGTTATATTGATCTCTTCTTTTGCTAAACCACAGACTTGATTACTGTAGTTTTACAGAAGTCTTGAAATTGAGTAGTGTCAGCCCTCCAACCCCATTCTTTTCCTGCAATATGGGGTCTTTTGCCTATGTAAACTGTTGAATCAGTTTTTCAAAATTCACAAAATAACTTGCTGGGATTTTCATTGGGATTGCATTTACTCTATAGATCAAATTGGAAAGAACTGATATCTTGAAAATATTGAGTCTTCATATGGAATTTCCTCCATTTATTTACTTCTATGATTTCTTTCATCAGACTCTTGTAGTTTTCCTCATATAGATTTTGTACATGTTCTATTAGGTTTATATGTAAATATTTCATTTTCGGGGGTACTCATATAAATAGTAATGTATTTTTAATTTCAGATTTCAACTGTCATTGATGACATATAGGAAAGTAATTGACTTCTGTATATTAACTTCATATCCTGCAAACTTGTAATTATTTATTAGTTCCAGTGTTTTGGGTTGATTCTTTCAGAGCTCCTAAACAGGCAATCATGTCACCTGTAAAAAAGGCATTTTTATTTCTTCCATCCAATCAGTTCTCAGACCTTTGGACTCTGAATTATACCACTGGATTTCCTGGTTCTTCAGCTTGCAGATGGCATAGCATGGCATATCTCAGCCTCTGTTATTGTGAGAGCCAATTCCCATAATATATCTCTTCTTATATATCTACCATCTGTATCTATATCTATATCTATACCTATACCTATATCTATATCTGTATCCATATCTATGCTATTGGTTCTGTTTCTCTGGAGAACCCTAATGCATCAATATATAAGTTTTATACAGAAGCCATTAAAAGAGATAATGGAAGAATGACTGTATTTAAAATAGCAACAAAAGATTAAATACAAATGTATAAACGTAAAATATTGGTGAAAGATACAACAGAAAACTTGAGCAGTAAAACATATGATTTCTTTTTTTCAGTATAATATTTAATACTTTTTATAAAAATATAGTTGATAATTGGACTACTGTCTAACCCCATACACAAAGGTAAACTCAAGGTGGATCAAAGACCTGAGGTAAGTCATGAAACTATAAAACTCTTAGAAAAAAATATAGGCAAAAAACTCTTGGACATAAACATGAGTGACTTCTTCATGAACATATATCCCCGAGCAAGGGAAACAAAAGCAAAAATGAACAAGTGGGACTATATGAAGCTGAAAAGCTTCTGTACAGCAAAGGACACCATCAGTAGAACAAAAAGACATCCTACAGTATGGGAGAATATATTCATAAAAAACGTATCTGATAAAGGGCTGACATCCAAAATATATAAAGAACTCATGCACCTTAACAAACAGAAAGCAAATAATCCAATTAAGAAATGGGCAGAGGACATGAATAGACACTTCTCCAAAGAAGAAATTCAGATGGCCAACAGGCACATGAAAGATGCTCCACATCGCTAATCATCAGAGAAATACAGATTAAAACCACAATGAGATATCACCTCACACCAGTGAGGATGGCCAACATCCAAAACACAAATAACAACAAATGTTGGCGAGGATGTGGAGAAAAGGGAACCCTCCTACACTGCTGGTGGGCCTGCAAATTAGTTCAACCATTGTGGAAAGCAGTATGGAGGTTCCTCAAAAAACTCAAAATAGAAATACCATTTGACCCAGGAATTCCACTCCTAGGAATTTACCCTAAGAATGCAGCAGCCCAGTTTGAAAAGACAGATGCACCCCTATGTTTATTGCAGCACTATTTACAATAGCCAAGAAATGGAAGCAACCTAAGTGTCCATCAGTAGATGAATAGATAAAGAAGATGTGGTACATATACACAGTGGAATATTATTCAGCCATAAGAAGAAAACAAATCCTACCATTTGCAACAACATGGATGAGCTAGAGGGTATTATGCTCAGTGAAATAAGCCAAGCCGAAAAAGACAAGTATCAAATGATTTCACTCATATGTGGAGTATAAGAACTAAGGAAAAAAAAAAAAGTGAAAGAACAAAACAGCAGCAGACTCACAGAACCCAAGAACGGACTAATAGTTACCAAAGGGAAAGGGACTGGGGAGGATGGGTGGGAAGGGAGGGGCAAGGGGGAAGAAGGGACATTACGATTAGCAGATGTAATGTTGGGGGGGCACGGGGAGGGCTGTACAACCCAGAGAGGACAAGTAGTGACTCTATGGCATCTCACTATGCTGATGGACAGTGACTGTAATGGGGTTGGGGGGGGAACCTGATGAAGGGGGTAGTGTAATCACCATAATATTACTCATTTAATTGTAGATTAATGATATCAAAATAAACTTATTAAATATATATATATATAGTTGATACACAATATTATATTGGTGTCAAGTATACAACATAAGTGATATGACAGTTATCTGCATTATTAGATGCTTACCCCAACTAGTGTAGTTACTATCTGTCAACATATAAAGATGTTAGAGAATTATTGACTATATTCTCTATGTTGTACTTTCATCCCCATAACTAATTTATATTATGATTGAAATTTTTGTGCCTCTTTATCCCCTTCACCTATTTCACCCACCCACCCCAATACCCCCTCCCCTTGACAACCATCAGTCACTTCTCAGCGTCTATGAATCTATTGCTATTTTGTTTGTTTTGTTTTTAGATTCTACTTATAAGTGAAATCATATGGTATTTGTCTTTCTCTGTCTGGATTATTTCACTTAGCACAATTTCTCTGGGTCCATCTATGTTGTCACAAGTGGTAATATTTCTTTCCTTTTTATGGCTGAATAATATTCCATCATGTATATGTACCACCTCTTCTTTATCCATTCATCTACTGATGGACACTTTTGTCCATATCTTAGCTATTGTAAATAATGTGACGGTAAACATAGGCATATATAAACATTATTTTTTCAAGGCAGAGATTTTTTTTTCTTTGGGTAAATTCCTAGAAGTGGAATTGTTGGGTCATATGATATTTCCATTTTTAGTTTTTTTGTGGAACCTGCATACTGCCTTCCATAGTGACTGCACCAATTGACATTCCCACCAACAGTGTAGGAGGGTTCCCTTTTCTCCACATCCTTGTCAACACTTGTTATTTCTTGTCTTTTGGATAGTGGCCATTCTGATCGGTATGAGGTAGTACCTTACTGTGGTTTTGATTTGCATTTCCCTGATGATTAGCAATGTGGAGCATCTTTGCATGTGCCTGTTGGCCAACTGAAAGACATACAATTTCTTAATAAGAAGGAGACTAAACATCATAAAAATACTAATTCTCAGCAAACACATCAACAGGCTTTTTACCCCCTGCAACTAAGAAGCTGATTATAAAGTTTAAATAGAAAAATAACCAAGAATATGGAGAAGCAGCCCTATCAGACATTGTATTCAGAAACCTCAACAATTAATATGAGTAATGAGCACATGAATGAACAACCAAACCAATGAAACAAAATAATAAGTCCAGGAATAGATCAAAATACATATAGATATTTAGTTTACGCTAAAGGTTTGAGAGTAAAGATAAACTTTATAATTCATAGTTCAGGGATAAATGAATAATAATTTGAGAAAGAAGTTTCATCTATACCTCACATCGTATACTAGGATAAATTAAAAATAGGTCAAAGATTTAAAGCTAAAAAATTGTAAACATTAATAGTAAAGTTCTTTCTAATTGACTCAAAATCCAAAAACCAAATAAGAAAAGACTGATCAATTTAACCATATTTAAGAAAACTATAAACAAGGTCTAACTACAAATGAAAACCTGGGAAAATATACTTGCAATTCATATTACAAGGGATTAATTTCCCTAATACATGAAGAGCTCCTAGAAGTTCATAAGAAGAAGACCAAAAAAAGTCTATTGGAAATCTTAGAAAAATGGGCAAAGACATGAAAAGGTATTTCACACACACACACAGACATGAAGATGGTCTATATATGCACAAACACCCATTTGTAATATGAGCAATGCAAATTAAAACTACCCTGAAATATTTTTTTTTAACCTATCAAACTGGAGAAAATTCTGGAAATTCAACGATGTGATGGTAAACAGGCTCTTTCATTCTTTGCTCTTTGGAATACAAATTAGTACAATCCCTATATAGATTAACAATATTTATAATGATTTAAAAATGCATTTTCTCTTTGACCCAGTAATTTCACTCTGAGTATTAATTTTATATATGTACTTCATGTGTACAAAATGATGCTTATATAAGGTTATTCTGAAATAATTCTTAAAATAGAAACAAAATGGAATTCACACTGAAGGACCCTTGGTATATTGTGATGCGTCCATTCAGTGAAACATAAGGCAGCTTAAAATTTTTTTAAGTGAGGTGCTTTCACATCCTAATAGGGAAAGAACTACAATATATATAGCTAAGTTGAAAAAGCCGTATCTAGAACCAGGGTTCAACAAACCTTTTTTTGTAGGGCCACAGTAAATATTTTCAGCTTTTTAGGCCATATAACCTCTGTTGCAACTACTCCATTTGCCATGCAACCATTGTAGCATGAAAGGAATCATAGACAACACGTGAACAAATGGGTGCGGACAGATTTGGCCTACTGGCAGTAGTTTGTCAAACTTCTACACTGTGTATGTAGTTTGTTCTTTTTGTTTAAATAGGTGTGTGTGTGTGTGTTGGGGGAGATAAGAATATATATTTAGTCTTCCTTGTATTTGTATAAAAGCATTGGAAAGATACATATGAAAAATAGAGTGTGTTTCAGTCAGGGGCCAATCGGGAGACAGAAACCATGGACATTTGAACAGGGAAACTTTAATATAAAGATTTATTAACTAGTATAATATTAACTAGTACAACATAAAGAATTATTAACTAATAAAGGAGATTAACTCCTAAGAGGAATAGAGAAACCTCTAAAGCAGTGTTGTCCAATAGAACTTTCTGCAATGATGGACACATTTCTGTGTCTGCACTGTCCAGTGCAGTAGTTGTTTGCCACATGTGGCTATGAAACTGTTGAAATGTAGCTAGTGTGTCTGAGGGACTGAATTTTTTATTTTATTTTAATTAATTAATATTTAAATTGGCTAGTAGCTACCACACTGGGCATAGATTTGGGGAGTAGCTGCTACTAAGGCTGAGGGAGTGTACTCAAGGAGGAACAAACTTGGAAAGGCCCTTCATCCCTCCAAGCTAAGATTCCCACCTCATTGGAGAGGGTATGGCTGTAGCCCACAGGATGCTGGAGTGTGTGTATTACTGGGTTCCCTGCATACCTTTGACAGAGAAGCTGCCTGCTAGTAAGAAAGCCATCTGCTGGCAGCCACACTATAAGAAAGCCAGAAAGAAAAGCACAATACCAGAAGATAAGCCCCTTCTTCTTGCAGTTTCCCTCAGTGCCCTCTATTGCCAAGCTCTAGCATTATTCCACCTGCTAAAGGAAAAATGTTGATAGGGTCAAGTTCTAGTGTCACGGAGCAACATAAAGAAGAGTGGATTTGGAGCTGAGAGGCAACAAATGATAACTGGCACAGGATGGATGGTAACTGGGTAGGAGCAAAACTTTTCACTGTATATCTTTAAATATTATTTTGAGTTTGAGTCATGTAAACATATTACTTACTCAACAAATTAAAAACAAGATAAAAAATGTAATCTAAGAAAATATAAATCAAAAGAAAGCTAGTACAACAAAACATCTATACCCACAAAAAGGGCCACATATATCAGTAAAAAGAACTTTATGCTGAGAAGACATAACAATTAAAAACATATATGCACCTAATAATGTAACTTACAAATACATTAAACTACTGATAGACTTACAAGGCAAAGTGGGTAAATTTACAGTGGTAGTTGGAAATATTAATACACCTCTCTTAGAAACTGATAAAGCAGAGAGAACAAAAGCAAGCATATAGAACACTTGAACAGTTAATGAGTATAGGCTAATATGAATAAATGCATCCATAAACAGAGTACAAATTATTCTCAAAATCACATGAGATGTAAAATGGATCACATACTAAGCTACAAAGAGATTATTAGTAAGTTCCTAAGAATTGAAATCATAAAGATCAGTTATCTAAATCAAATGCACTAGAAATAGAAATTAATGAATAAAGCTGAAAAAAACTCCACATGTTTGAAAATTTTAAATTACACCTCTAAATAACCAAAGGAGTAAAGAGGACATAACAAGAGAAATTAAGAAATACTTAATATTAAAGACAGAGATATATACAATCAGTGAGATGTTCCTAAAGCCTTTCTTATTAGGAAAATATCTTTGAATGTCTTTCTTAGAAAACAAGAAAGTACAAATAAAATGACATAAATATTAAAGCAGTTAAAAAAATAAATAACAGAGTAAACTCCCTGAAGAAGAAAGGGAATCATATACAAAAGCAAATGTCAATTAAATGAGCGGAGGGGACAATTAAAACCAAAATTTGTTTTTTAAAGAAAAGAACCCTAAAACTAAGATAGGCAAACTCTTTGCAAAGACAGAATAAATAAATTATGTAATAAACATGAATACATAAGGGTAGCTACAGCAAAAGTAGAAATTTCAATTTTTTTTAAAGCTATTAAAATAAAACTTTAAACATACAAAAAAACATAAAAGAGTTTTGTTGCATCAAGATGTTTGGGGCTACAAACAGTAAAAAAGAAATCTATCTGAAACCACTTTTAAGAATAAGAAATTTATTATCTTATATAACAAGAAACACAAACATAGGGTAAATCAAGGACTAGTTAACTGTACCTTCATTAAGTCATCAAAGTCAAGTTTCTTTCCATCTTCCTACTTTTCTATCCTCAGTGCATCAGACTCATCCACAGACTAGCTCCCCTCCTGGACACAAGATAGCTGCCGCAGCCCCAGGCTTCACATTATCACAACTATAATTATAGGCAGAATGTTTCTTTCTGTGTTTTCCATTTTGTCAAAGAAAAAAAATCTTTTCCCAAAGCCCCTCATCTTCTACCACATGCTCTTCTGCCTAATTGCATCACATACTCACATCTAAGTTAATCAGTGACAAGGAAAAGGGGGCCACTATGTTTGGCGCTGGCCAAATCTGGGTCACTCTACAAATCACTCTCTGAGGCTGGGATGGACTATACTCTCCTGAAATCTATGATCCAGTAGAGAAAAATAAAGGGATAGTGAAATGACGGATAGGGAAGCAGTCAAGAGTGTCTGCTATTTTTATGAACAGCCTTATGCCAAACATTTTTTTTGAAAACAAGCACAATGTGTAAGGTCATGGAAAAATAGGAAATTTTCCCATTGACACGAGAAGAAAATTTTTGCACAAAATTTTTGCAGATAAATGCTACCAAACTTTTAGAGAACTAGTTCCTCTGTTATTCCAGTTTTTCAGAAAAGAAGGGAGAATTGTCCAACCAATTTATGAATCTAGTTAAACCTTGATATTATACCAGATATGGATGGTATGAGAAAAGATAATTATAGGTCAGTTTTACTTATAATTATAGACGGAAAATTCCTAATTCAAAAAACCCCAGGTGAGATTTAGTTTAGGAATATACAGGTGACTTAGCATCAGATAAATCTATTCAGAAGGTTCAGATTAAAGAAAAATATAAAATATTTCAATAAATATAAGAAAAACATATATTTGTGATTAAAGTAGCTCTCTTAACCTGACAAACATTCCACATAAAAAAACTTAGACATTCTATTTAGTGAAAAAAATGTAGATTTCCAATTATTATGGAAACCAGACAAGTATACTTCCCAATTCAACTACTATCCAATGTAGCACTGGGAACCTGGTATATAATAGATAGCATCACAACTCAGTGAGGAAAGAACGAACCATTTAACAAGTGGTAGTGGAAAAACTGACTCATAACATAGGAAAGTAAAAGTAACCTCCTAACATACACTATAAAAAAAGAACAAAACAAATCAAAACATCTGCAGATGGATTAAACACCCAACATGAAAAAGCAAAGCTATAACAACTGTTAGATGAATAATGTAGGCAAATGTCATTGACCTTAGGGTTGGCAAGAATTTCTTAGGGAAGAATACACATGGATTTGACTACTCCAAAATGAGAGATTCTGAGTACATCAATCAGATTGAGGTTTTGCTGCAAGAGAAGTAAGCAGTCTGTGGATGACACCAGGGACCCTTCTGCATCCTTAGTATACGCCTCCAAATTCAAGATCCAGTACTTGAACCAGTAAAAAGGAGAAGAGGAAAGAAGAGACCTCTTTCTCTTTAAGAATATTTTCTGTAACACAGAGGCATTGAACAACACACTAGAACAGATGGACCTTACAGACATCTACAGAACTCTACACCCAAAAGCAGCAGGATACACATTCTTCTCAAGTGCACACAGAACATTTTCCAGAATAGACCACATACTAGGCCACAAAAAGGGTCTCAGTAAATTCAAAAAGATTGAAATTGTACTAACGAAGCTCTCAGATCACAAAGGTATAAAACTAGAAATAAATTGTACAAAGAAAACAGAAAGCCCACAAACACATGGAGACTTCACAACAATGCTCCTAAAAAATCAATGGATCAATGACCAAATTGAAACAGAGATCAAGCAATATATGGAGACAAATAACAACAACAGCACAACGCCTCAACTTCTGTGGGACGCAGCGAAGGCAGTTCTAAGAGGAAAGTATATAGCAATCCAGGCCTATTTAAAGAAGGAAAAAGAATTCCAAATGAATAATCTAAAGTCACAATTATTGAAACTGGAAAAAGAAGAACAAATAAGGCCCAAAGTCAGCAGAAGGAGGGACACAACAAAGATCAGAGAAGAAATAAATAAAATTGAGAAGAATAAAACAATAGAAAAAATTAATGAAACCAAGAGCTGGTTCTTTGAGAAAATAAACAAAATAGATAAACCCCTAGCCAGACTTATTAAGAGAAAAAGATAATCTACAATATAAACAGAATCAGAAATAAGAAAGGAAAAATCACGGACACCACAGAAATACAAAGAATTATAAGAGAATACTATGAAAATCTATATGCTAACAAACTGGATAACCTACAAGAAATGGACAACTTTCTAGAAAAATACAACCTTCCAAGATCGACCAAGGAAGACACAGAAAATCTAAACAGACCAATTACCAGCAACAAAATTGAATCAGTAATCAAAAAACTACCCAAGAACAAAACCCCTGGACCAGATGGATTCACCGCTGAATTTTACCAGACATTTAGAGAGACATAATACCCATTCTCCTTAAAGTTTCCAAAAATTGAAGAGGAAGGAACACTTCCAAACTCATTCTATGAAGCCAGCATCACTCTAATACCAAAACCAGGTGAAGACACCACAAAAAAAGAAAATTACAGACCAATATCCCTGATGAACATAGATGCAAAAATACTCAACAAAATATTAACAAACCGAATTCAAAAATACATCAAGAGGATCATACACCATGATCAAGTGGGATTCATCTCAGGGATGCAAGGATGGTACAACATTCGAAAATCAACCATCATCCACCACATCAACAAAAAGAAGGACAAAAACCACATGATCATCTCCATAGATGCTGAAATAGCATTCGACAAAATTCAACATCCATTCATGATAAAAACTCTCAACAAAATGGGTATAGAGGGCAAGTACCTCAACATAATAAAGGCCATATATGACAAACCCACAGCTAACATTATACTTAACAGCGAGAAGCTGAAAGCTTTTCACCTTAGATTGAGAACAAGGCAAGGATGCCAACTTTCCCTGCTTTTATTCAACATAGTACTGGAGGTCCTAGCCATGGCAACCAGACAAAATAAAGAAATAAAAGGCATCCAGACTGGTAAGGAAGAAGTCAAACTGTCACTATTTGCAGATGACATGATACTGTACATAAAAAACCCTAAAGAATCCACTCCAAAACTATTAGAACTAATATTTGAATTCAGCAAAGTTGCAGGATGCAAAATTAATACACAGAAATCTGTTGCATTCCTATACACTAACAATGAACTAGCAGAAAGAGAAATTGGAAAACAATTCCATTCACAATTGCATCAAAAAGAATAAAATACCTAGGAATAAACCTAACCAAGGAAGTGAAAGACCTATACCCTGAAAACTACAAGGCACTCTTAAGAGAAATTAAAGAGGACACTAACAAATGGAAATGCATCCCATGCTCTTAGGTAGGAAGAATTAATATTGTCAAAATGGCCATCCTGCCTAAAGCAATCTACAGATTCAATGCAATCCCCATCAAAATACCAACAGCATTCTTCAACGAATTGGAACAAATAGTTCTAAAATTCATATGGAACCACAAAAGACCCCAAATAGCCAAAGAAACCCTGAAAAGGAAGAATAAAGCAGGGGGGATCTCACTTCCCAACTTCAAGCTCTACTACAAAGCCACAGTAATCAAGACAATTTGGTACTGGCACAAGAACAGACCCATAGACCAGTGGAAAAGACTAGAGAGTCCAGATATTAACCCAAGCATATATGGTCAATTAATATACAATAAAGGAGCCATGGATATACAATGGGGAAATGACAGCCTCTTCAACAGCTGGTGTTGGCAAAACTGGACAGCTACATGTAAGAGAATGAAACTGGAACATTGTCTAACCCCATTCACAAAAGTAAACTTGAAATGGGTCAAAGACCTGAATGTAAGTCATGAAACCATAAAACACTTAGAAGAAAACATAGGCAAAAATCTCTTTGACATGAACATGAGCAACTTCTTCATGAACATATCTCCCTGGACAAGGGAAACAAAAGCAAAAATGAACAAGTGGGACTATATCAAGCTGAAAAGCTTCTGTACAGCAAAGGACACCATCAATAGAACCAAAGGGTGCCCTACAGTATGAGAGAATATATTCATAAATGACATATCCGATAAAGGGTTGTTGATATCCAAAATATATAAAGAGCTCACGTACCTCAACAAACAAAAAGCAAATAAGCCAGTTAAAAAATTGGCAGAGGATCTGAACAGACACTTCTCCAAAGAAGAAATTCAGATGGCCAACAGGCACATGAAAAGATGCTCCACATCACTAATCATCAGAGAAATGCAATTAAAACCACAATGAGATATCACCTCACACCAGTTAGGATGGCCAACATCCAAAAGACAAACAACAACAGACGTTGGCGAGGATGTGGAGAAAGGGGAACCCTCCTACACTGCTAGGTGGAATGTAAATTAATTCAACCATTGTGGAAAACAATATGGAAGTTCTTCAAAAAATTAAAAATAGAAATACCATTTGACCCAGGAATTCCACTCCTAGGAATTTACCCGAAGCATGCAGGATCCCAGATTCAAAAAGACAGATGCACCCCTATGTTTATCACAGCACTATTTACAAAAGCCAAGAAATGGAAGCAACCTAAGTGTCCATCAGGAGATGAATGGATAAAGAAGATGTGGTACATATACACAGTGGAATATTATTCAGCCATAAGAAGAAAACAAATCCTACCATTTGCAACAACATGGATGGAGCTTGAGGGTATTATGCTCAGTGAAATAAGCCAGGTGGAGAAAGACAAGTATCAAATGATTTCACTCATGTGTGGAGTATAAGAACAAAGCAAAAACTGAAGGAACAAAACAGCAGCAGACTCACAGAACCCAAGAATGGACCAACAGTTACCAAAGGGAAAGGGACTGGGGAGGATGGGTGGGAAGGGAGGGATAAGGGGGAAAAGGGGGCATTACGATTAGCACACATAATGTGTGGGGGGCACTGGGAAGGCAGTACAACACAGAGAAGACAAGTAGTGATTCTATAGCATCTCACTACGCTGATGGATAGTGACTGTAATGGGGTATGTGGTGGGGACTTGATAATGGGGGAAGTCTAGTAACTATAACATTGCTTCTGTAATTATACATTAATGATAATCAAAATTAAAAAAAGGAATATTTTCTGCAAATTTCCCATAATACTTTCTCTTAAATCCTACTTGCCTGAATAGTCATATGGCCATACCTGCAATATATGCTGGGAAATGTAGTCTTCATGCCAGAAAGTCTTGTGCCAGGTTAAAAATCAGAGTTTGTTTTAATTAAGAAAGAAAAGGAGAGCTGTTGTTGGGGACAGCTGGTAGCTATACAACAACAACAAAAAAAAATCGGAGAGTTAACTGGTTATTAACAGACTGGGAGAATATATATTCACTGACATTAGTGTTTGAAATGTACAGAAAATCAGGGGAGAAAAAAAGGAGGGGGAGACCTCTGTATAAAAATGTGGGAAGGAAAGAATATGGCAAGCAATTCCCAGAAGAGGAAACGAGAAACCAGAATAGCTAATAAACAGATAAAAAGATGTCTAATCTTATGAGTAATCAGAGAAATGTAAAGTGAGAAATGGATACTACTTTACATCCAAAGATAAAATAAGGGATAATATCAAACTGCTAAAGATGTGGGGGAAATGCAACTTTTATGCACTGCTGGGGGAGTGAAAATTGGTGCAGTCATTTGGAGAGCAATTTGGAGGTATTTTATGATATGGGCAAAACCCTCATCACTTTCTGCTGCAAATCCTATCTTGTGTATAAACCTCAGAGAAATTATTGCTTAAGTACACAAAGGGATATGCTCAAGAATGTTTAATGAAACATTGCTTTATAAGAACAGAGCTGGAAATAGTTTAAATGTTCTTCAATATGGAATTGCTAAATAAAATATGTATGAATGATGGAATATAATGCAACAGTCAAAAGAAGAGGACTAGATTTCTATTAATCAGCATGGATGGATCTCAAAGAAGCTGAATGAGATATATAGCAAGATATCACTTATGTACATTAAATATGCCCACATAACAATACCATTTGTTTATATAAATGCATATGCATACATTTAAAATGTAAATGCATTTATAAGTGTAAGTAAAATGGACAGAACACCTGAGAACAGTGCCTATGGGGGAAGAGGAATGGTTTGGAAATGGAAGGTGAACAACAACAAATAATAAATTGAAAAATAAAATAATAATAATATAAAAATAATGAGTATGGGCCAACCTGGGGCAAGATTAAAGTTCCTCAGGTGTAGATCTGGGCTCAATTTATCTTTCTAGCCACAAAACACCCAGTTTTATAATCAGTTGCTCTGTGTTTCTTGAATGGATGACTATTCCCCAAACATAAAATCACTGGGTCTGATGGGCTACAACTTGGGATTTGTGTAATGATTCATATGAATATTTTCCTCTTTGGGGTTTGCATCATTTGCCTCCAACTGTTTAATCTCATCAAGTAGCACACTCACAGTGTCAAGTTATTTCTTGTGAGGCCATTATCATTGCTGGGTTTTTTTTGTTTTTCATTTGAAATTGTGTTTCTGAAGTATCTCTTCCCCTGCAGGTTTGGAGCCATCTGTGATAAAGGAGGTACTTAAGATTTCAATAACAACAAAAACAGATTAACTAAAGGTTTGTCTTTCATGTTGAGCATATTTCTGTTCAACTTTCAGGCAACGCACTACAAAGAGTCTTTATTTTGTTTCAGTCCGTTGAAAGTGAGGCCTTGCTACAGGATGAAATGCATTTGTTCTCTTTTCAACTGTTTTTCCAAGTGTGGAAAGCTCTTCCTTCAGACATCCACATGGCTTCACTTATGTGTCTGCTCAAATGTCATTTTTTTGGAGAGACTTTTCACTGTTTGTAACAGAATCTCCATTATTCCCTACCTTCTTTATTCTGCTTTATTTTTCTTCATGGCACTATTTATATCATATTGTAGGCTTATTCATTCATTATCTATCTCCCCACACTAGAATGTGAGCTCCATGAGAACCCTGTCTCCTTTGTTCACTGCTCTATCCCCACACTGGGAAAAGTGCCTGGAACAGAGAGAGCGCTCACTAAATGTGCATTGACTGCATGAATGAGGAATTTCTGAAAAGTTTTGTATACACTTCTCCCTCATATGCCTATTCAATTCAGTATATTTCTTATAATGAGCCCAATAAACATTTCTCTCTTTTGCTGTTACTCTCTCCACCCTGTCTATGCATTTATTCATCCACTATTTATTGAGCTTCTACTAACCAGGTACAGTGCTAGGTGCTGGGGGCATTCTATGGTAGATGAAACAGACCATGCCTCATAATTTTCATTTTTGCTTTCAACAATAGTGACGTCACATTTCTAAGACTAGCATACATACATTCAAAGTCTATTCCACACCAAGCATAGCAAACTTGTTACATCCATTGTCTTTTTCAAACCTCGTAACAATCCCATGAAGTTGATGAGTGTCTCAAAATTTCTTTCCCATAAGCATGTAATTCATGAGCAATAAATAAAAACAGAATTTCTTGCAAAGGCGGATAAAGGCTTCCAGGGAGTGCCATACAGGGAACAACTACTGGGGTGGGTGCAGAGCTCCCCACTCTTCCTACCTGCTCCCCAGGGGCTGTTGATGCTCTTTTTGCATCAAGCACACCTTTGCCTTCAACTTCACAGATTTATTTAGCAACCTGTCTTATCACTCAAGGCTTTTATTTAGAAGGAAGGCAGACATGTATGGTCATGAAGGCTTTGAGGTATATTTGAGTGTGATGTCAAGCTCTTCTATATACCATCGCTCTTCCATTCCATACTCAACACTGCCTCCTCATGACAAAGGACTTTTGAGACACCCTGGCATCTTTTACATAATTTTAGGGACAAGGAAATTGTTGGACAGAGAGGTTAAAACACTTATTCATGGTGAGTAAGTGGTTGATACAGGATTCATACGCTGGCCTGTCTCCCTGATGCATGTTCTCATTCACTGAGCTGTGCTCACTCCAATGAGACCATCTTTACCCACTGAGGCCTCTGCCAATTTCCCTTTCATACTTCTCTCTGAGGGCAGGCTCATTAACCTGGGAGTCAAGAGAACTAGATTCTAGTCCTGGTTCTGCCCCTAATTTACTGTGACCTTGGGCGGTGTGTTTTCCCCTTCTGACCTTCAGTTTTCTCATCTACAAAATGAGAGGGGAAAGATGAGCATCTTTCATGCTTTTAAAAATAACCCCTTTCTTCAAATGAAATCACATAGAGAAATACAACATAGAAAGATGTAAAACAGGTGAGCATGGAGCTTCTGTGGTTAATCTGGAGTTGGGCAGTTCTGATCTCAGTCTACGTGGCCCTCCCCCACTACTGGGGAGAATCATGGGTGGGCTCCAGGGAAACCGTGACCTTCCAAAATTGTGTGTTGATCTGTGTGTGGGCATGTGCACATTTTTCATCAGTCTCAATGGGTGATCCCCGTTACAAAGTGACGATGATGACAGTGATAATGATCTCCACCATAACTGACGTGCTAAAGCACTTTACATGCATTAACTAACAACCTGATGAATAGGTTCTAATGCTAGAATCTCCACTTTATAGATGAGAAAACAGAGGGACAGAGTGTTTAAGTCAATTGCTGAAGATTGTACAGCTAATAAATGCTTTTCTAAACATCTAGGTTTTTGTAAGGATGACTAATCTACTCTCTTTGGCTAAGAATTATATACTCAGAAAACGTTTACTGTTTCTTATAGGATATTGTTTCATTACCTATGATATTTTGCCCTCAAGCTGTTGCCCTTTTAACCAGGCTTCGCCCAGGACATATATTATATAATGGTGGTTTCTCTTAGGCTGTCCAGCTTCTTCTCTGCCTGACTGTTCATGCCTTCTCCATGCTCTAGGACAATGCTTTTCCAAAATTTGTCCTGGGAACCTCACCTTGGGATCACCTGGGAAGTTACAGGTCCTCTCTGATCTGAATCAGGGTCTCTGGTGTGCGTGTGTGTGTGTGTGTGTGTGTGTGTGTGTGTGTCACAAAACAGAGAGTATAGAGGTTGGAAGGTTCTGCTTATGAAATCCCACTGCCTGTCTTCCCTGCCCCAGGGCGGCCTTTGTACAGAGGGTGTGGGTGTGAAAGGTGCAGCAAGAGTAACAGGAAGGGAGGGATGTCATGTTATCTGGCTCTCCATCAAGCTTTGTGCTAAACACCATCTTTGCTATTTTTTATACTTCACAATAACTAGAGGGGGGTAATATTGCCCTCATTTAACAGAAGAAGAAACCAAGACTGAGAGGTTATGGAATGTTTCTGAGTTCACACAGCTGGGAAGCAGAGAGGTCTTTTCTACCTTGAAGTCTTTTCCTACCATTAAGTCATGAGAATATTTTCCTATAATATCTCCTGGAAGTTTGATTTTGCTTTTCATGTTAAGACCTATAATCTCCTGAATTTTATGTCTCAGGGGCAGGGGGAATGGTAGGAGACAGTCTTTTTCTATATAGATATTCAATTTTCCTAAAACCATTTATCAGAAAGACCTTCATCCACTCCTTTGTTGTAAATCTAATCTGCATGTAGGGGAGGGTCTATGTCTGGGCTCTCCCTTCTATTCTGTGTTTGTCTATCCTCATACCCACACTTCACTCTCTCAGTTCCTGGAGCTTTATAACAAGTCTTGATGTACAATAAAGCAACTGTTTTCTTGTTTTCCAAGATTCCCCATCTTCTCCTGGCTGGGCCCCAACTTCATTCAGGTCTCTACTCAAACCTCCCTCAGTGAGGTTTCCCCTGACCCTCCTATAGAAAATGGTCATTACCTCCATCACTGTCTATCTCTTTCTCTGCTTTAATTTTCTTCCTAGCACTTATTACTACCTGAAATCTATCATGCTTAGACTTGTATATTTCTTGATACAAATGCACTAGAAGGTAAATGCTATGAGGGTGGGACTTTTTCTGTCTTGATGATATAATGAATAATGTTTGGCACATGGTAGGCTAATCATTAGTTACTGAAGAAGTGAATGACTGACTGACAATGAATGAATGCATGAGAGGGGCTTTTAAGCAGGGAGATCATATCCTTATTTTAGAATGATTGTACTAGTTGTAGAGTTACAAACAGATCACAACAACAGGATAAGGTTGTAGGCTGCTGGGCAGGCTGCTAGATGGCTAATAGGTACCCGGGCTTGAGCTGATGGTGGCTTTGATCAGGAAGACAGTGAGGGGTGGTAGAGAAAATGGACAGAGAGAGACTTGGGAGGGGAAAGCTCCATGACTTAATGATTGGGTGCTGAGGGACAGAAAGGAGTCAAAGATGGTCTCCCTAGTTTTGATCTGGACAACTGGCTGGTTGTGGCTGGTTGTGGTGCCACTTACAGATTGTAGCTGTAACCTGTTTACAGCCAGAGGTGAAAACTCAAGCCCATGAGAATGATGTTGGGGTTGCCCCAGGGACTCCAGAAGACACTAAGGACTCATGCCCCCTTTACATCCACCTGCATCTTCTAGGGAGCAGAGGGGCGGGGATGGATCCCAACAGAAATGAGGAAAATGCCTGCAGAGGAGGGAGCAGCTGGGCATAGATGGTGTCAGTGAAACAATTTCAGCCATGCAGGCATTTCAAACTTCCTGGCATTCACACGATCAGGCTTTCTTAGGACCCTGGAAGAAATATCACCCAATAACTAGTAAATACCCCTGGCCTCCCAGAGATGCAGTGCTGCCAATGACCTTAGTGATAATGACCTTCAGGGGAAGATCCAAGAGAGCCCAACACCAGTTGGAGAAACTCTCCAGCCCAGGGGCTGTAGCCACATCAGCTTCACAATGCATGGCTGCCTGCCTCTCTGTCCTGGGAGCAATTAGAAATTTTCTTCTGCTCTGAGTGTGCCAAGATGAAACAGGTAGAGATTTGCTGCAGGTCTGCCTTTGGCCAGCACCCCAGTTTTTAGTCTGGTGACTCTCAGGATGCAATAAGACAGCTGGTCTCCATTGTAGATTCAGTTACCAAATGGTGAATGAATTCATATTCACAGCAGCACAAAAGCCAAACTCAAGCCAGTCTCCAAGACAGAGGCTATCCTCAGGTGCCATTGATTTGGGTCCTGCTTGGCAGTTTGAGCGAGCAGTGGTTTCTTTATGCCATGAGAACCTCCCTGGCTTGGCTGCTTTTTAACTGAGGGGGCAACCATCCCAGTGGAGGGGGCTTGCTACCCTGCCCAGGTCAGGGGCATTGCAGGGAGTATTTGGTTCACCCAGACACACAACCCTGGTCTCCTTGTTATGGGCCTTGCAAAGGATGGCGTATTTTTTTTGTCTGGTCTCTAGGCCTTGGCACATGCTGTTCCTTCAGCCCAGAAGGCCTTTCCTGCTCCTTCTTTACCTGGCCAACTGTTCTTGTCCTGAAGGGCTCAGAACAACCATCACTTGCTTCTCTGTTGCTCCTACCTGCTTGCCAGGTGTCCCTTCTCTGGCTTCCATAGGCCCTGGGCTCCCCACTCCTGGTGCTAATAACACTAGTGTCTCTCGGTATCCACTTGTTTTTTTTATCCTGTGTGCCTAACAGTGTCTGGCATGTGGCAGGCCCCCAGTAAATGTTTGTGGAGGGAATGAAATAAATTTACAATATTGTTTTGGTAAAAAAGAACTGGAAGATTTAAACTCTGTAAATGACCTTAGAAGGAATAGGATTCCATTGGGCCAACTGATAAGGGAGAAATCTGGATTGGAAGGTCAGGAAGTGGGCTCTTGCCTGCTCTATGATGATTTCTTTCTCTTCTTTTGAGACTGGCAGTACAAACTTCATTTCAGAGACCTGGGATCGAGACTGTGCTCAGCCACTCGTGGGCTGTGTGCCCTTGAGCACGACAGCTCCTCCTCTACGATTTGGTGGCCTCCTTCCTGGAGTAAAATGGTTGGACTATATACACAGAGCTAATATATCTAATTTTGAGTTCTTAACAAGGGCCAGGCACTGTTCTAAGCACCATACATGCATTACTTCATTTAATCCTTATAAAGACCCTACAACATGGGTAGCAGTTTCCTCATTTTCTTAATGGGGAAACCGTAGCACAGAAAGGTCAAGTAACTTGCCCCAAATCTCACAGCCAGTACTGGATGGAGCTGGGGCTTTTATCCACCAATCTGTTCTCAGAGCCCACCTCTCAACCCCAAAGCTGAACTGCCTCTCAGCTGGATGACTTATAAGGTCCATCCCTGTTTTATAGTGGAAACTCAATTATTCTCGAATATTGAAGATATTAAAATTTGGTGTTTTCAGAGCCCATTTTTAACAGGCCACCTCTCTGGGAGAATAGGAATTCAGGCTTTTTTCTCTGCCCCTCATGTTAATTAGAGAGGAAACTGGTTAGGAGGTAGATTCAGGTGGTGGGCAGACCTGGATTGGAACCACAGCCCCACCACTCACCTGCTGTGCATTGTGGGCAAGTTCCTCCTGGGATCTCCGTTACAATGCCTGTTAAAGTGGAGATGGTTCCAGAATCGTCTTCCTTGGTGGCTGTAATGATGAAATAATACACATAGGGTTGCCAGATTTAACAAACAGAAATATAGGATGTTCAGTTAAATTTAAATTCCAGGTAAACGAGGAATAATTTAAATTATATAATATATAACAATCACACAATACAATTATTAATAATTAACATAATTATACTTATATAATTAAGTATATTATTATGAATATCAATGCTTATACAATTATATAATAATTTGAATTATTCCTTGCTCATCTGGAATTCAAATTTAACTGGGTGTCCTGTATTTTATCTGGCAGGCTTCCACACAGAAGTAGCACTAGCAAAGCGCCTGTCCCATAGGAGGTCCTCAGTAAACTTTAGGAGGATCTCTGCTGAAACCCACCACTTTATTCATTTAAGGAGGCCTGGACTGTGGCTAAAATCCGCATTCACCCATGTTGGGATGCACCTGACTGGCAACAACTGTGAACCCCTGATTGACCACGTGACTGGACTGTCTGTGCATTTGGGTGGACTGACCTAGGCTCTCAGTAGAGGAGGCTTCAGAGGGCCTTTCTGAAAAACAAGCTGATGTGCGGAGATGTGCCTTTTCCACAAAGGCAGAGTGGAAACTGCAGGCCGCCGGGTCACCAGTCCCAACAGCCAGTGGCCAGCAGGCCTGGCTCCCTCCAGTCGGTTCCCTGTGCAAGGGCGCCATCTTGTGCCAGCATCTGGCTTGCCAGTCTGGTGTGTGGCTCTGAGCAGAGGCTGGACTGTCTCATCCAGTTCCCATCCCAACACAGCCTCCCCTCCTAGTCCGCTAGTCACCGCGCTTTTGCTTTCCCTGGCCCTCTCGGCCGTCTCTACCCTCCATCGACAAGTCACATCAACCTGCTAAACAGCACCTGTGCTGCACTGTCGCGGCTCTCAGGGAGGCGGCAGGTGCGGGGGAAGCAGCACAGATCAGGGGTCAGATAAACGTAGCTCGGGACGCAGAGAAGCCACTTACTAGCTGTATAAACTTGGGAGGATTTGCACAACTCCTCTGAAGCTATTTGCTTTGAAAGGTTGTGATAATAACCCCTGCCTGGCATATCTTGGAGGACTTTGGTTGTGCGTGCAAAAGTACTCTGACAACTGTGAAGTGCGCCTACAATAGCGCCAATACACTATACGTGGAGCCTGTAGTAATAACACTAACAACAGCGACACCTCCTGGACACCCTGTTGCCCCGACTCTGCACGCCTGGAGATGCCTATACCTCCTTGGCTCTGTTCGCCTCCAACTTTCAAGCCCAGGACATCCCTTCCCTGCTGCATTAGGTACCCCAGGGGTCTAACCGGGGATCGGGGCAGGGGGGCGCAGAATGGCTCATGTGAGCTCTGCATCTGCCGGCAGTTACCCAAACTCCCTATGCCTCAGTTTCCTCATCTATATAATGGGGATGATAGCAGCCTCCCTTCTTGTGAGGTTTAAATTAGATCAACGTGAAGCACCTGACAACTTTAGGCAAACTAAATAAATGCTGGTTGTGATTTCCTTTGGATGCTGGCTGTTACTCTGACTGCCGCCTTTTAGGAAGCAGTGCAGAGAAATGGGAATTCACGGGGTTTGTAGCCAGAGAGAAGTGACATTGAGTGTCAGTTCTGTCACCAACATCATCACTATGAGACTCTGGCAGGTGTCTTCATGTCTCTGAGCCAGTTTTCTCCCACATGAAATAGGAATAGAAATAGAATCTATCTCCATGGTTGGGGTGAGAATTAAGATGATGTCGCTTTGTAAAGTGCTCCACTTACGTCTGTCACTACCTGATTGCCAGGTAAATGACAGCTCTGACATTTTTCTTCCTCCTCTTTCAGCCACACCTATTCACCCATCCATTAAAAAACATCTATTAACCTTTTACTATGGGTCAGATCCCATGCTAGTTGCTAGGGACACAAAGATAAATAAGACAGGAGTCTTGCCCTCTGAGAATTGCAGTCTTGTGGAGGAAGAGTAATAAAAAAAAATGACTTCTATTTCCCGAGCACCTACTATGCAGCAGATACTATGCAAGAGCTTTACATACATCCCCTCAGTAAATTATCACAGAAACCCAGGATTTCAGCCCAAGCCAATGACCCCAGGAGCCTTGGTCTCAACAGCATTCTCTCCTGTCTTCCAAGATTGACAGGTAAGTGTGCCAAATGCAGGGGAGAAGGGCGCTATAGAGGTCTGAGAGACACTAGTGGGTGCAGAAGAGGAGGTGCTCAATTCCATGAGGGGAGAGCTGGCAGGTGGGAGCAGTCGGAGGGCTCGCAGAGGTTTTAGAGAGAGAGATGCTCTGGGTGGTTTGGGGGCACAAAGTAGCAGGGCAGCTTTGGGGGACCTGAGTGCTTTGGGGTGGTCAGACCAAGAGTGCAGGGGTTGGGGGAGGTAATGCTGAGGAGGTGGGCAGAGAAGGGGCTCAGCCCATGGAGGGCCTCGGGTATCCTGATTCTGCTGGGCAGTTTGGGGAGTATACATGCCGTAGCGGGTGTGCAGATTGCAAAGTGTAGTGTGTGAATGGAGAGGGAGTGAAGGCAGTGTGGAGGGTGGAAGGAGGAAGCCATGAGAAGTCCTTTGCTTTAACTTAGTCCCGGAGGAAGAGCAGTGGCCGGAGTGGATGGAGAGGAGCAGGTGGGCAAGGAAGGCGTTACAGGGGCGACCTTCTCCCTTCCTGAGCTGACACAGGGTGGGAGGACACGGGCTGCTCCTTCCGAGATGGCTGGGCGGATACTTGCCACCTACCAGGACAGGGAATCCAACAGGGAGAGCAGACTCTGGGAGGGAAAGATGGTGAGCATGTTTTGAGCTGCTGTTCAAGAAGCAACTCAAAACGCCACATTCCAGGCATGGCAGTGTGCACTTTCTTCCCAGCCCACGAGCTCTGTCCAAACCCATCATCCTCCCTGCTTTACAGACGAGGACACTGACGTTCAATCTCTTCCCAAGAACATACAGCTTGTAAATGGCAAGGGCAGGACTTGAACCCGCATCTGCCTGGCTCCAGACCTGTTGGGGATTTCCGAGGCTCCCAGCGTGACACTCGATCCTGCTGGTGTCCGAGTGTTAGAGTTGGACCCTCAGAATCATTGCAGAAGCCCAGGAAGGCATTGACCATGGCCCCCAACCTGTCATCCATCCTCCTGGCCCGAGAGAAACCCTCTGGGGTTTCAACCCTTCTCCAAGGCAGCCTTGGCCAGGCCCACTCTGGGCCATAGCGGCCTGCTGAATGGCAAGGGGGGCTGAGTCCACCATGCCCGGTCTCCAGTCCCCAACCAGACTGCCTCCTCTCGAAGAGCTTTACATCAGATAGACATGAGATACAGGTGCTGCAGATCCGTTTGCCAGTGGGGTTTGGTGAGAAGAAATGGAGTGACAGAAGCGGAAGAAGGGAGGTGTGCTTGGGGGCGTTGTAAGCCAGTGAATTGGAGGCACCAAACAAGTAGTAATAACTGTCGCAAGGTTTACCACGTTTGAGGGCGGTTACTACCTCTAGGTATTGGGCTATTGGTCTTTCTTTACACCTTATTTTGAAACCTGTGCCGTAGGTACTATTATTTTCCCTATTTCAAAGAGGGGGAAACGGGCACAGAGAGGTTAAGAAACCTGCGCAAGGTCACACAGCCATCAAGAGTTTTGAGTGTCACTCTTGCTTCTGTTCCATCTATCTGATGTGTCTGGCAGCCATGGGGCTAGCCAGTGTTAGGGTAAGGGGGGAAACGGGGGTAGGGCAGGGCAGGGACAGAGGCATGCTTGGTGGATCCAACCTCCCTGAACTCCCTGCTGGGGCTGAAGCAGGCGATCCGCTCTCTGGTCTCCTCTCTGCCCTGAACCCCTGTGTGTCCTCAGATGTGCTATCTGCACCCTGGGTTCAGTAACCTCTTCTGTGCAAAGAGAATGTTTGTTTAGGTGGTGTTTGACTTTTTTCCAGATTAACATACGCTATTCTAAGAGCCTTGGGCACAGGGACTATTTGGAGTGTCAAGGAGCTCAGGATGGTGGCACCCAGCTGGACCGGTGAGGTCAGGAGCTGGAATGTGCACCCGATCTGCACCCCTCTCCCCCGGGGTGCAGCACCTTGGGAAAGTGAGGCTCCCAGAAGCCACTGGAGGGCGCTGTGTCCTCACAGTTTCAGCTGAGCTTCCCGCCGATGGTCCAGACCGTCTGCTTGAGGCTGGAGAGAATTGGGAGGCCTGGGGCCAGTACTTGGGAGCCTTCTGGACACAGTGGAGTGCACGCAGGCCATATGGGGCCAGAGGACCTACCCTGTGAAAAGATGGGCAGGGGCAGTGACCGGGAGCCGACGTTCTGGGCCTCTGCCACTGACTCATGTTGACCTTCAGGCAAATTGCTTTGCCTCTTTGAGCCTCAGTCTCAGCAGCTGTAAAATGGGACAGTGATGTCCACAGGCCTGTTGTGAGAAATGCTGTAAGTGGGAGGTGCCATGGGAGTGCTTCCAAGAACTCAGATGTTGTCTATGCAGGAGTATTTTAAGTATTTCTTATTATTTCCATCAAAGAATCATTCGAGAACCCTTGTCCACATAGGAGAGTAACATTTGGTAAGGGCCCACTGAGAACTTGGAACTGACAAGGCACTTTCCCCAGGCTACCGCCTTTAAATTCTTGCTATGGCCCCAGGAGCTACAAGTCAGTATCACCCCCACTTCCTGGTTGGCAAAGCCAGAGAGGTGATGTGGTGTGCCGAGGGTCCCCCAGCCGCTGGGTGAGTGGCATTCAAACCCAGGTCTGTCTGCTTCTACAGCCTTGCCTTCAGCCATGACATGACCCCTCACGCCATGGCAGGAGGGGGTTTGGTAGGCCTCACTAAAGTCTCTCAGGCTGAGGTTTCAGGTGAATGTCCTTTATTTAGTCCTATGGAGGTGGAGGCTCCCTCCCAAAGGCTTTCCCATGAACCAATATGTCCTTGACACGGAAGCACATTTCAGTGGGGTCAAGAACTCCCTGAATCGATTTTGCAATTTTATCTTCGCCTGAACTTGTGCATGATTGTTCTTCCTCCCTGGGAAGCAGAGCTGTCCATGGGATGCAGGTGGTCTCACCGGCCACTTGCTCAAGCTCTCAGTATGAGTCAGTGGCAGACGGGTGGGAGAAGCTCAGCTCACGGTCCACTGGGCTCCCCAGGTTGTTTGGGGTACAGGGTATTTGTTGCGGTGGAGGAGCACGCCTCCATGAGATGGGCCAATTGAAGGGCCTGGAGATGCTCTCAGTTTTTACTTCCTATCTTGATGAGAGATGGACTGTGCTCTTGGCATAACTGTAGATAAATACAAGTGTGGCTTCATTTTCACAAATTCCGTTCTCTTTCTCTTACCTTTCCTTCAGCTTCAGAAAGGTGGAGGGGTAAGGATGGGGAGTGACAGCTAGGTGAACTCTGGGATTTTCCAACCTGGGGGGTTCTTGGAGTTCCAGAGTCATGGAATTGTAGCACCGGGGGGAGCCTTCAAGACCAAGAAGGCCAGACTTTTCAGGGCAGAGATGAGACACCTTAGGCCCAGGGAGAGGTTCAGGCCTGCCCAAGGTCACCCAAGGTCAGTGACAGGTCAGGGCTAGAACCCGCCTTTCTCCTGGTCTCATGCCAACACATTTTGCTCAGTCACTTGCTGCCCAGAGTGTGCTTAGTTTACAAAACTGAGACAAGGAGAGCGGGGATGGGACAGTGGAGGGGACTGGGGAGGCGCTGGCCTTGCTCTCTGAAAGCTCTAGTGGGGAGCTGATTGTCTTCATCTGACATCAGCCCCTGGGCAAATAATGGCCACAGAAAGCAAATATTATCAGAGTAAATGTGTAAACACGGAGCTGGCGGCTGTTTCAGTGTCGGAAATAGGCTGATGACTCCAAGCTCAAGGAGACCAGCCCCCTGATGCAGCCTCCCACCTAATACCGGGGACCCAGGTCCACATGCTTTGTCAGCAGAGGTGGGGAGGGGGGCGGATTCCCTTGAGGCTGGGGGGACAGCCAGAAGGGAATCTGGAACTGGGGAGAGACAGCTTGCCTAGGGATCAGAGGAGAATGTCCAGGGATGCAGAAAGGAAAGAAAACTGCCAATTACTGAGTAACCAGACTGACCAAGCACTTTATAGAGAATTGTATTCAATCTTCCCAGTATCCCTAAGGGACAGGCATTGTTGTCCCCATTTTGTAGATGAAGACTATGAGGCTCAGAGAGGTTGAGTTACTTGCCCACAGTCACACAGATAGGAAGTGAGGGAGCAGAGATATGATCCCAGGTCTATCTACCCTAGTGTTTAAAATCTGGACTAGGGACCTCCCTTTATCAGAATCACCAGGAACATTTGTCAGAAAGGAAATAAGCAGGCCTCACCCAGACCTACCAAACTGGAACCTTGCGGTGGTACTGAATTGGAACCAGGGAGGGGTACTTTTAAGAAGCACCCAGGGAATGTGGGAAGGTCTATGCCACTAATACCTGGCAATAATTGCTCAATAGCAGGAGTTGGCCAACTTTCTCTGTAAATGGACAGGTAGTAAATACTTTAGACTTTTCAGGACTCATGGTCTCTCTCACAACTATTCAACTCTGCTATTGTAGCATGAAAGAAGCCACAGACAATACGTACATGAGTGAGTGTGGCTATGTTCCAGTCAATTTTTATTTACAAAACAGGTAGTGGGCCAGATTTGGCCCATGGAAGTTTGCTGTCCCTTGCCTTAGTGTAAAGCATTGAAAGTACCCTCATAACCTGTCTCTGTTGTTATCTTCCAGCAGCCTTGTGAGGAGGACATGATTATCTCTGTCTACAGATGAGAAGACTCAGGCCTGAAAAGGTTAGATGTCCATGGTCGTACAGGGCATGCATGGCAGAGCTGGGATTCCAGATCTCCTGATTTCCAGTGCTATGGCACTGAAAATTGTGAAAACTGATAAGAATTCCTGGGCCACAGGGATTGTTATTATTTAATGAAAGGAGCTGCCATTCATTGAGCACTTACCATGTCCTAGGCAGAGTCATTAGCTCATGTAAGCTGCTACCCAGGTGTTGAATGTCATTGTCCCTGTCACATGGGGCCATCATAACCTCCCTGGGAGGTAGGAAGGCATCTGTAGTATGTCAAAACCAGCTATCTCAACTGCCCCGTACACCTGATAGGCTACAGCTGGACCACAGGAAGGCGGAAGCTGCAGTCAAGACCTATTTGCCTTTCTGTTCTTGAGTGTGCACACATATGCATGCTACTTGCAAACATGAAGTGTATGTGGTCAGTTCAGTGAGCTCCTGTGACAGGTAGAACACAAAACCAAAAGCCTGGAAATGACTCCATTTTACATGAGATGCTCCCACTGAGATCAGGAACCAGGAAACTGCCTAATGTGGGGAAAAGAATGTTGGACTTCCAGTTAGCCTAGATTCCACACCATACTCTGCCCCGTCTGCTGGGTGACCTTAGGTGTCACTTCCCTTATTTAAAAATGTGTCACTTTCCTAATATACAAAATGTATGGGGAATATATTTGCTCAGTTGTTTAAGCCATTCATTCATTCATGCATTCATTCACAATGTATTAAGCACCTACTAGGTACCAAGCCCAAGCAGACCATTTTGATTTGAAATTCCAAAGGTTTGAAATTCAATCCTTCTTACTCCTGAGCAGGAGTTAGTACATAAATGATAGGATGCCTTGGTAAAAAGTTCCTCTCTCCCTTCTGCATAAAGTAGGTCTTGGCAAGAATGTAGAGTCAGCTCCACCTACCAATCCATTCACTAATCCAACTGTCCATCTATCCATCTTTCTATGGAGCTACCTTTGCATCCCTCCATCCCATCATCTATATGTCTCTATCCATTTTATCCATCCAAGTATTTGCTGAGCACTTGCCATGTGCCTAATCAAGCATGTCTACTACCCCCCCACCCCCAGGAAGTCTCCACTAGTACCCACAGCAACCTGGGGTTTAAGGCAGAGGTGATGGAAAACCTACATTCTAGGTAGAAATAATTCTCCATTCTCAGATTCCAGGAACTTTCTGGAATGTGTTATGGCACTTTGAGAGTGGAGAGGGCCAGAGACTGATATGCTCAGGTTGCACACATTCAAATGTGGCCCCTCCTCCTAGTTTTGTGCTAGCCTCCCTTCCTCTGAGAACACTTGAGGCCCAAGCCCTGGGCCTGTGTGAACTAAAACTAATCCTATGTGAATGGATATGCAAATGTGGTATATCCATTCAATAGACTATTATTCAGCCATGAAAAGGAAGGAAGTAATGATACATGCTACAACATAGGTGAACTTTAAAAACACCATGCTAAGTGAAAGAAGCCAGACACAAAAGACCACACATTGCATGAGTCCATTTAAATGAAATGTTCAGAATACACAAATCCAAAGAGACAGAAAGAAGATTAGAGGCTGCCAGGGTCTGAGGGGAAGAAGGAATGAAGAGTGACAGCTAATGAGTACAAGGTTTCTTCTGGTGTGTGATGAAATGTTTTGGAATTGGAGAGGAGTCATGGTTGCATAGTCCTGTGAATGTAATAAAAGCCATTGGACTGTATACTTTAACAGAGTGAATTTCATGGTATGTGAATTATTTAAAAATACTTAAATGTTATTAGAGAACAGTAAACATTTTAAAACAATATTCCTGTATGCTCCTCCCAACTTCTGGTGACAGAGCCACGAGGGCAGGTAGCATTGGTGCTGTTTTTCAGCTGAAAAACTGGGAGGTCAGAACAGGTGAAGGAAGTGCCAGGACTGCACTGTTACTTAGCAGCAGAGGGATGATGAGAAGCTGAGTCAGACTCCTGGTCAGGTGTCTTCACACCAGGCTCCCTGATGAGTAGACGGTTGCCTCATGAGCCAAACTCCCAGCTCTGTCCATATTTGCTACTTTTAATACAGGGGTCTCTGCATGTGGAGACTGAGCTAGAAGAGGCTACCACCATGACAGTTAATGGCTGCCATTCAAGGAGTGTTACTTGGTGCCAAACACAGGGGAACCATGAGTGTTGTCTTATTTCATTCTCAAAGACTCCAGTTATGAACTTTTGTTGTTAGCTCCAAATCCCCTTCTCATGAGACTCTGATAGTTCCTGGGAAATCCCTAGTGGATGTACATTGCTGGGAGGTCATGCTCCTCCACAATGGAAACCAAAGATATCGTTAGGGGATAGGCATAGAACTTAGGTTGGGCCATGGACATTGAGCAAGAGATGTGAAGGCTCAGGGGCCACTGGAGTGCTGGTTGTCACCAGCCTCTCCCACTTGATCTGGTCTCTGTTGCCCTGCCCTCCATCATTCCTTGCTTTATATCTACTTGATAGACCTGGCCTTTCAGCTTTCTGTAGATTCTGTGGGCTCCCAATATCCTTCTAATAAATTCCCTTGTGCACTTAGGAAAGACAGAGTCAGTTTCTATTGCTTGCAACCAATCACTCTGAACAGTGTGTATCCTTGTAAGATAGATAGTCTTATTTATTTTGTCCATTTTACAGAGGAGGAAACTGAGGCTCAGAAAGGGGAAGTGACTTGCTCAGATAACCCTAGAGCAAAGCCAAGATTTAAACCCAGGTCTGTCTGAGTCCAGAGCTTAATCTCTTAACTTCTACAAGACAGAAGGGACAGCAAACCTCTTCTCCAAGCCAGACACTGAGCTGGGCATATCCTTTTAATAGCTCTATGGGGGATATTATTCCTACCTTAGAGATATGAAAACTGAGTCTCTGGGCAACTGATTTACAGATCCCAGAGCTGAGATTAAAACCATGACTCACCTGACTGCAAATCCTGGGCTCTTATGCCGACAGGGAACTGAGACCTAGATGGTGGCTCTCCGCTCTTCCCCGCTGGCAGGGTTCTGATCACTGCTCTTGGCTTCATCGGCACTTTCCTGCCAGGCCCTAAGCGGTAGGAACTGGACTCAAGCCGGTAACACATGAGCTGGGGCAGTGCCTGCAAGGAATCGTAATCCTGCCCCACAGCCCAGATCCCTATAAATCAGGGGTGGAAGAAGCCACAATATTGATAAGTATTGACTGCTGCCTCAAAAAGAGTCTCACTTGATGCATTTTACTTGTGAAAAGGCAGTAAATGGCAGGGCCCTGTTACTTCCAGCCAGTCCAGCAGAGCTGTAAGGATGCTCTGTCCCAGGTGGAGGTGGGGCCCAGCCTGGCACCACTGGGGCACCTCCATGTCTCGGGGTCACAGGCCACAGCACCAGGTCAGAATGTGGTGCTTTGCTTGGATGGGACTCTGGGGAGGGCCCACTGGGCAGGCTTGGTGGAGAGAGGCGTGGGGCCAGGGAATAGCATGAAGGGGGCCCTAGGCCCTAGGGCCGATTCCTCCAACAGCCCCAGAACCAGCCTTACCCTCAATTCCAAAGCTACTCCCAAACCAGCTTCAATCGAGGCTGGACATCAGCGCCCACCTCAAAACCCCATTCCATCCTCATCCCAGAGCTAGGGTTCCATGGCACTAGCCCTAGCTCTGAACACCTCTGCAGCTGCCCTGACCCAGCCCCGTCCTCAGTTCAACCCGACTTCAGCTCTATCTCAAGCTCAGCCCAAGCTCAAGCTCAGCCAGCCCCAGGCCTAACCTCAGACCCATGGCAGCTACACCCGAGTCTGAAAATTCAACCCTAAGCCAGGCCTGGATCTTGCTCCCATCCTTGCCACACCCTGGTGCTGACCTCAGCCCTGCTCACCCCGAGCCCCGAGGCCAGCCAGTGGTATGCTGTGGTCAAGGAAGGAAGGGGCACCAGATGGCTTTCCTTTGCCTCAGAGTCTGAAACAAATATTTATCAAATATCTCCCATGGGCCAGGCCTTCTTCTAGGTGCTGGGAACATAGCTGTGAACATAAATATTGCCATGGGCAGAGTGGAGAGGTCCCTCCTCCTCCCAGCCTCTCTCCTCTACCTCCAGACTTCCTCCCCCACAAGTCTCTACCCCCTTCCCACCCCCCTCCTTTCTACCAACCTCCATCCTTCCAATCCCAGCCTCCGCCCTCTACCTAGCTTCTGTCTTCCCCCAGCCTCCCATCTTCGCCTCCATTCTCTGCCCTTCCCTTCCAGAGCCAGGAGGCTGGAGCTATGCTTCTGGACAGCCACTACCTCCCTTTGAGATGTGGGCAGGTCTGCCTCTGGGCCTTGAAAAAGCTTCATAACTGACAGCAAGAGAGGGAGGGTCAGACCACCTGGCCTAGAGCTTCCACCTGCTGGTGGCCTTCTATAAACCACTGATCTACACACAGAGGTCAGTGTCTGAGTCGTACGCAGATGCTAGGTTTTCTGGACTGGACTTCCGTGGTAGAGAGCAGGCTCTCGTATTAGGAACAAAGAGATGGTCTCTCTCTGGCGGGCTCTAAAGGGCACAAACTCTCTCTTCAGTGCAAACCTAGAGTCATGTGGTTGAAGGAGTCATGGAGCCCCCACCCTGTGGCCACTTGCCCTGACTCTTCCTTCATCTCTTGGGATCATGTCTTGGAGCCCCATGGTTCAGGCCGGTGATGGGGCTCTGACCACTGCCCTCCGCCCTGGGCTCCCGAGCGTTCTGCCTCTCCCTGTTCAGCCTGAGCCCCCTCCCCTGTCTTTGATGACAGTCTCTTCGGTTCCCCACTTTCTCTCCTGGCACTTTTTGCTGTGTTTCACATTATTTTTCAGTCCCTCTAAGTTTCTTAGGCTCATCTGGTTCTTCCATCTCTCTCCTGTCTTGTCATTTTCTCTGCACATTTTTCTTTTCTGTTTGTCTGTCTCTGCCTGTCTCTCTTCCTTTCAATTCTTGTTGTCTGTCACTTACAACCAAAAGAGTGTAATGGACCTGGAGCATCGGATCAACGGCAGCTTAGGAAACCTGAGGAATTTTAGTACTCAGTACCTAAGAAATTCTTGTGATTTCATTCCCACAAAGTCCATACCCTTATTATCTGTGTTAAGTATAACTCTAGAGACGATTGGGTGACCTTCAGCACATTGTCCCTTGAGACTTATAATGAATCTCATAATCTCACTCTGTCCTGTGAGGAACACAGGGCATACATTAATGTCCCCATTTCCCAGATGGGGAAGCATGCTCAGAGTGAAGGGCGGCCTCTCAGGGCACGCCAGGAGCTGACCCTGAGTCCAGTGCTTTCCTTTGTCCCCCTCATTACACTGTGGACTCTAGCACCGGTCTCACACACTGGGAGGAACATTGCTGTTGGATTCTGGGATGGGCAGGGGCCTCAAAGCTGGGTGGTGGGTGATGTTTTCTGCCTAGCTTCACGATCTGTAGGTCACTGCAGTTTCTGCGGGAACACAGGGAGAATCGATCCCCAATCCACCCCCAAAGGGCAGCCCTGGGGAGAATTGGAGGAGAGGCTGCTGCTCTTCAAAGCCCCGAGAAACAGGAACTTCCTTATGAAAGGAAGACCCGTGGGGAGGAGGGAGGCTGGTGAGGGAGGATAAGACCCTGCCAACTCTTACTCAAGGCATCGGCCCTCAGCTCAGGAGAGGGGCCCGATGAGAGAGCACAGCTCGACTCAGGGCATAGACTTTGGGTTTGAGTGCCGGATGCCAAGGAATCTCTCCAAGTCTCCACCTCCTTAAGGCAAAGGAGGGATGCTGCCCCACCTCAAAGAGATGGCTCTGAAGGCCCTCTGTTAAATGTAGGGTGCAGGACAGTGCTTGTTGTTAGTAACATAGACCATTTATTTTTAATATCAAGAACCCAGCATTGAGCAGAAGTCTCTCTGTTTACCTACTAACTGCATGGTAACTTCAGGGAGCTTGTGATTCTCACTCAATTTGAAAAAGCAGTGGAATTTGAATTTTCTTTTGGGAAAAAAGAACACCCTGGCAGCTAATAAACTATTCATTCAGTCTTTGCAGAAATGGGATGTTGCAGAGTTTGTGTGTAATTGGTAGAAGATGCAAAAATAGGGGTTGTAAGGCATAAGTGCTAATAACTGCCAACTTTTTAATTTTACTGAGCATTTATCATTTGCCAGGAACATTTTAGGTCCTTTATATGCATTTTTCATCCTCACAACACGAGGGGTTTAATGCCTCCATTTAACAGACAAGGAAACTAAGGCTCAGAGAGGTGAGGGAACTTGCCCACTCTTGGGTGATGGATTCAGGATATGACCCCAAGCAGTCTGGCTCCAGAACTCAGATTCTTAATCATGCTCTGTTATTATGTGCTGAGAACTTTGCATATATTATCTCATTGGGTCTCATCATAATTCTGCTAGATCAGAATAATAATTACTATGGCTGGCATGTGTGGAGCCTTTGCTATATAGCAGACCCTGTGCAAAGCACAAGACTTGCATCATGTCATTTCATCTTAACAGCTCTGCAAGATATCCCAGTTTTATAAACGGGGAAGAAGCAGCTCAAAAATAAGGTTCTAATCAACCTCAGAATAGTGTTCAAGCTCCTTTGCCCAGCATTTGAGGCTTAGGAAGCCCCTGAGGCCTGGCTTCCTTCCATGGCTTCATCAGCGGCTTATGCCCCTTACACCCAACTTTCCAGCACTGTTTGCAGTTTGCTGAGAGCATCCTGACATGCTATGTTTTTGAGCCTTTGTGAACCTTCGTCCCCCTACCTGGGATATCCAGTCTCTCTATACTGCCTAACACCTACTTGTCCTTCAAGTCATAGCTGGGATATCACCTCCTCCAGGAAGCTGTCTCTGATTGCTTGTGACCAGCTGGGTGCCTTTATGTTCTCCATTAGACCTCTGCCCCTGGATCCCCAATACACTGTGTTGAAATCACCTCTTTGCTGGTCTCTCTTCCCTACAGGGTAGGGAGCACCACAAAGGCAGAGACCTGTTGTCATGTTCACTGCTGTCTTCCTTGTTCCCAGTACAGCACCTGATGCCAGAAAATGCTCAATTAATACTTCAATAAACAAATAAAATGCATCAAAATAGACTAAACAGCTAATTTCACCAAGTGCTTACCCAATGCCAAGGGTTTTACATGTATAATCTCCTTTAATTCTGACAACAACCTGAAGAAGTAGAGACTATCATTATCTCCATTTTAAAGATGTGAAATTGAGGCACAGAGAGGTCAATTACTTGCCCAAGATCACCCAGCTAGTACTAGTAGAGCTGGAATTCAAACCCAGGTTGCCCTACTCTAGCATTTAAGATAACTAAAAGGAAGTCAAAATACTTGGAAAGGACTTAACTCAAGGTATACTGATTAAAATACAATTATAGTTGAATATTCAAATGAGCAAGTGCTTTTAGAAAAAGCAAGGTAAAATAAAAATCCTTAAAATGCTCAAAAGTAGACAAAATAGCATGGGAAAGCTCCCTAAAAGTTTATCCGGGTCTAATCCCCCAGCATGAAATGCTGACTGAAGCAAGCAGGGAGTCGGGGCACAGGGAGCAAACTGGCCTCACGGGGTGCTCTGGCTTGCTGCCTGGTGAGGAGGCCGCAGGACAGTTCTCCAGACGGGTGGGTGTATCTCATCTCCCTCCCAGCTACCCTTGCTGTCTCCTCCCCTCCACCCTGGCTGCCTGGCTGGCTGGGCAGCATGGTAAGGGGGGCGGGGTACACCTACCCCCAGCCTTGCTCCAAGGGCACATTCTCAGTGCTGGGCCAGGGGCGTCCCAGCCTGTTATCTGTCTGGTTTGAATTAGAAGGTGGCTCTACAGAACCTCAGTCTCATCAGCAGTTTCATAGCCCAGCCTGGCGTCTGCAAGATGGTAACATTTGATTGTTTCCTTGTTTTTCCTTTCTTTCTGATTCCTATCTCTTCCCCCTTTTCTTTATTGTCTCAAAGTTCCGGTTCCTGCCTCAAAAATGCAAAGGCTGCCACAGTCCTATTGGGACACACTCAAGTCACAGTCTCTCCAGGGCCTGCACAGCTCACCAGTCTCTGAGGGCCCCAGGCTGCAGACTCACGGATCCCGCTCCCCGGCAGTACTTGAGGGGAATAAGGGCTGCTTGTCCTGCTGCTCCGCCGCCCGGCACACAGCGCACTCCCACACCTGCATTTCGCTGGGAGCTCAGGGCGCTGCAAGGTTAGCAAGTATTTCTGGAGTCGCTCTGCCTTTGTTTCTCCCCGACCCAGTTTTGAATTCTTACCCACAAATTATTCCTTTACGTAACGACTCAGCTTTTTCGCACCTGTGAAACAGATGGAATAAGAATATCTATTCCATGTATGATGTTGGGCTGAAAAGGAGAGTGAGCAGAAGACGCTTATCCCAAACCAGGCACACAGTAAGCCCTTGATAAGTGGTAAGGCGTCCCCATTATCCTGCTGAGCTCGGGGACAGCCAACTGCTACCACGTGGAGAGCGCCTACCTCAGGGACATCGGGGCGAATAGAGGAGAAGTCTCACCAGGTCAGGCACGCGGAAATGCTCAGGAAAGGGTTCTGGCATTTGACATCATCATCATCAGCTCCAACTTCCCGTTCATCTCTTCCTGCTTTCTCCTTGGCAGAGAATGGCAGGACAGAGAGGAAGGTTGCATTGCCTGGGGTGAACTGTGAATGGCAAGAGCCGAGAGCCCCCTGCAAAGAGAGGGCAGGGGTGCTTAGGGGAATGGCGTGCTGGGTCTGGGGGGAGCAGGGGGGAGGGGAGGCAGTGGAGGGACAGTTAATTTCCAAAGACATGATCAGAGCTCAGGTAACAGAAAGCACAGTGACCAGGGATCCTCTGGGATTCTGTGGCCCTCGCAGCCATCTCTGGAGGAGGGCACTATTACTCCCAAATCCAGCATTGTCATCTCAGGCATCAGGGTGGGATGGGCACGGAGTGGGAGACACTACAGGGTGGGGTCTCTGGGAAATTGCACCCTGTGTGTGTCCACTTGTTCTGGGCAGGACTGTCTGTGCCCGGCAGGGCTTATGAAGGCTGTGCCAGGACACGGGCTGATGTTCTCTTGGGACCCTTTTGCCGACCCCTGTGTGGGTGGAGGAGCGGTCACTGGGCTGCTGGTGGGTCCAGGCTGGCACGGGGAGTTGGGAAGTCTGGGTTTCAGGATGCTGGAGAGAAGACTCGTCTCATGTGGCGGCCTCCTGCTGCAAAATGGGCACCCTGCAGGCCTCATCTTCCCCCACCCCACCCCTCAGTAGCCTCTGATAAAGCTGACTTCTCCCTCTGGCTTCAACACTCCAGGACACCCCACTCCCTTGGTTTTCCCTCTACCCTATACTCCTTCTCAGGTTCCTTTCTGGGATTTATCTCTTCTTCCAAACCAATAAATGTTGGAGCACCCCCAGGCTCCTCTCCACCTGCCGCCAGGTGGCCTCATCCAGTCTGAGGGTGCAGGTAGAGTCTCTACCTGCTGCCAACTCCTAAGCGTGTGTCCAGGCCAGACTCCCACTGAGCTCCAGACTCCTACATCCAGCGTCCCGCCTAGAGTTTCCCGCATCTCAAACCAGATTGAGTTCCTGAAGCCTGATCTTCCTTCAGGCTTCTGCCCCTAGGAAATGCACCACTGGTTGCCCAAGCCCAAACTCCCGGAGTTCTGCTGATGCCTCTCTCCCCCACACCCTGTATCCCATAGATCCACAGGTCTGCTCAGGGCTAATGTCCCAAGAATCTTGGCTCCCATGGGCACCCCACTGCCTCCCTGCTCTGGTCCCATCAGCTTGTGCCCTGTCGCTAAACTAGGCTCATACTCTTCCTTGCTTCTCCTCTTCCCTGCTGCCCTCCAGTCCAGTGACCCCTCAAAAGTTGACACTAGATCTTGTCACTCCCCTGCTAAAAATTCTCAAATGCTTCCTGGTGTAGATGTAATCCAGTCCTACCTGGCAGCCAGATCCCTATTGTGTACTACAGGCTTCTGACTGCCTCTTAGCCCTGCTGCATCTCCTATACTCCTGCCCCACTCACTCTGGACCAGGCTCACTATGATCCCAACACATTAGCCTCCATGGTGGTCTTGGCCTTTCTCAGCTTGTTCATGCCTCAGGGCCTTTGCACTTGCCCTTTGTCATGCTTCAGTTGCACTGTGCCACGTGTTCCCAAGACTTGCTCCCTCTCTTTGTTCAGATCACTTTTCCAAAACTACCTTAGCTAAGACGCCTTCTCTAAATGACTTACACTGGCTCTCCAGTCTGTTCCAGCCTGCACCCTGCTTTATTCTTCTTTGTAGGACTTACTTCTACATTAGATTAGATCCTGTGCTTATTTGTTTAGCATCTTTATCTCTTAATCAATTGTAAATCAAACTGTAGAGACTTTGTCTTGTTCACCACTGTCTCCTCAGTGACTAGCACCGAGCTCGGTACATAGTTGGTGCTCAGCAAAAATGTGTGGGATTACTGAATAAGAATATCTACCAAGGCCGGGCAGAGAGAATGGACTCATGGGACCCCTGGCACAGTGCATGTCTGTCAAATGAATTAATGTGTAGTTGTTATATTTGCCTTTATGACGGCAGCTCCTTGAGGGCAGACCCAATCTTGCTCCTCTTGGTATTTCCCATGATGCTTTACTGAGCTGTGTGACCTCAGGCAAATTATGTAACCTCTCTGGGCTTCAGTTTACTTCATCTGTAAAATGAGAACTATAATGGTATCCATGTCAAAGGATTGTTGGGAAGATTAAATGAGTTAATATATGTAAACAATGGCTGGCCCAGAGTAAGTGCTCATTAAACATTATTAGCATCCTGGTTTCACATGTAGTAGTTGCTTCAGTAGCTGTAAGGCAGGGGACTGAGCAGAACTGAATTACCTTGAGCTGAGTCCAAAGAAGCTTGTTTATATTGACCTTTGCTTTTCCCATACTGGGACCTGGGGAATTGTCTGATAACATGAACAGAGCTGAAATTAGAAACCACATTATGCCGTCAACTCATGCTGCACTTGTGGTCAGCTAACCCCAAAGCCTTTCTTCACAGCTATATTGCTCAGCCAGCAATCCCTCATCCTGTATTTGTGGGTTTCACTTTATTTTTTGTGGTCTTGTGCTTTTTTTTTTATGTTCCAGATTATAAAAGTAAGATATGCCCACTGTGGAAAGTTTACAATGAGCATAAAATTACAAAGGGCAGGAAAGGAGCAGGTTACAAATCAGCACGAATGGCTTGAATCCACTTGCAGAGTTTTTATATATTTATAAAGAGAGGCAGAGATAGGAGTACAGAGAGTGAGAAAGATGCTTAAAAAGATGTTCACTGAAATGTTTGCCACAGCTGTCTTCTATGTGTCTGTGTTCCACATGATTTTTAAGTCTCCCTTATATTTTTCCTCGATGCTGTTTGAATTTTTATGAGAATAAACATGTTTTAGCTTTTCAAAGCCACCATGTTTTGATAATAATTATTTTAAAATGGAAATCAGATAATTTAGCTCCCCTACTTGAAGTGCTTTAAGGGCTCTTTATTCATTCAAGAGATATTCACTGAGTGGGTACTAAGTACCAGGCTAGGGCTCTTTCCTTCTCCTTGCTCCCATCATATTTCAGAGTATTGTTCTTTATAGGTTCTGGATTCAATGTCTAAATATTAAACTTAGAACTTAGCCTGTGTGAAGGCAGAGCTCTGTATAATGTCTGTGCCGGACCTGTACACTGCCTATCCCCAGGGCCTAAAACTATGCCCGGCATGTTCATCTATGAATGAATGTTTAAAAGCAGAAATAAAGAAGTAGAAGAAACTCTTTCCTATTCCCACCACCTAGAAATTATTGTTAGCATCCTGGTATGTGTCCTTCCAAACTTTGTTTCTATTTTCTGCATGAATATAGTGGAAAACACATTTTTGCATCTTTCTGTTTTTAACCCAGCAAAACATAAATAAACATTTCCCATGATATTTAGGATTCCGATTCTTCTTGAAGGTACAGCAGTGGTTCTCAATCAAGGGGACGGTGCCCCCCCAGGTGGCATTTGGCAATGAATGGAGACATTTTTGGTTGTCATCAGTGGGGTGGGGGGGACGACATTGCTACTGACTGCTGCACACCCTGCCACACACAGGGCAGGCCCTACAACACAGAGCCACCCTGCCCGCCATGTGGGTGAGAACCCTGTCTTGCAGTCCGTTGTGTAGATCTGCAAGATTTGACTTATCCAGTCCCCTCTTGTTGGAAATGGAGCTGTTTCTAGTCTTTCACTAATGCAAATAAGGTCGTGACAGTTTCAGACATAAATCTCTACTCATATTCTAGATTATTCCCTTAGGATAAATTGCAATGCTTGATTTTTGGGAACTTACATGAAGGACAACAGTGACCCTGAATGAACTTCATTTTGTCCATTTCAGCTGGGTAGTCCAGCCCCTCTGGGCATTCTGTCCTCTGCCACACTTGTGGTCTCTCCTGGCTGTGAGTCATGTCAAAGGAAAATACCCAGATTCCATGGCCAGGGTGCTTTCTGTGATGAGGGCTGCCCTAGCAGTACCTCACCTGTCTTAGTCACTTAGGGCTGCTGTAACAAGTTGCCACAGACCGGGAGGTTTAAAAAACACACATTTATTGCTCACAGTTCTGGAGGCTGGGAAGTCCAAGATGGAAATGCCAGCGGATCCTTGTCTGGCGAGGACCCTTTCCGGATTTGCAGATGACTGTCTTTTTGTTTTAACCTCACCTGGCAGAGAGAGAAGGTTCTAGTCTCTTTCTCTTCTTATAAGGGCACTAATCCCATCTTGGGGCTCCACCGTCATGGCTTCATCTAAACCTAGTCACCTACCAAAGGCCCCACCTCCTAATATCATTCCATTGGGGGTTAGAATTTCAACATTTGAATTTGGGGGTGGGGACACACACACAAACATGTAGTCCTTAACATCACCTGTCCAAGATTTCAAGCCCTTCTGTGGGACAAGCCTGGTTAATCATCGTCTCACAAATGTTATCTGACATGGGAGTGGAAGGGCAGGCTTGGAGCAAGGATGCTGTTACTTGCCATCACTGAGTTACACCAACAAAAGCCCTATTGTTCAAGACAGTTTGGACACCTCTTTGAGAATTGTTTTTGGGATATACAATGTCTTCCTTCAACAAGAAGCATTGCTGTGTGGACAAATACAGCCTATGCAGAATAGTCATTCATTCAACAAATAATTACTGAGCCTCTGCTATGTACCAGGCACTATTCTAGGCCCTAAGGATGCAGAGATGAAACAAGACAGAGAGAGCCTCTGCCCTCATAGAACTTACACTCTGGAACATACAGTCACATACACAAATGATATAAAATATAATATCAGGAAAAAATATAGCAGGGACAGGGACAGAGTGACAGGACGAGGAGTGCTAGTTTAGACAGGAGAGTCAGAGATGACCTCTCTGAGGAGAGGATGTTTTAAAGTGACCTGAATTTAAGAGCGCCAATGAGCCCTGGCAGTATCTGAGGGAATAGCAAGTACAAAGGCCCTGAGGCAGGAGTGTGCTGGTGGGCAAGTGTGAGGAACAGCAAAGAGGCTGGTGTGGCTAATACGCCAGGGGGAGAGCCAGAGGAGATAAGGTTAGAGTGGCAGGTGGTGGCCGCATCAAGTAGGTCTTGAGGGCCAGGGTAAGGACTTGAGGCTGTACTTCATTGGAGGGTTTAAGCAGGGTAGAAAAGAGATCACATGTCTGCTTTTAAAGACCCCTATGGAAGATGGATCATAGGAGGCAAGACTGCAAGTGGGGAGCCTGGGGTTTGGGGTTGTAATAAGCAGGGGAAAGATGAGGCAGGTGGGACCAGGGAGACAATGGTACAGGTGGTGTGAAGGTAGAGCTGGTGGGTTTTGATGGATTGCGTGCTGGGGAAGGGATAGAGAAAGAGGAATTGAAAATGACTGACAATTGGAGTTGAGAGGGAGCTCTAAGGGAGCTATGAGAGGTCTCTGCTGGGATCTGCGTTCCTGTGACATGCCCACACATGATGGAACTCTAAGAAGACAGCCAACTCCTGGACAGCTGGATGCTGATCAGCTGGCAGAGCCGGGCGTGCTCTAGGGTGTGTGAGTGTGTGTGTATTTTCGACCTTGGGCTTTCTATCACTCTTAATTTGGTGCCTTGGGACAGGCCGCCCACCCCAGGCCCATGAAACTGAGCCTTCCAGCCAGAGGACTGTCAGGACAGGGGCCCGCCTGGCTCTGGCCCAGCCACGGGGGTGGTTTGAGCTGCTCCTCTCCTGCTGCCTTGGCCGGGCAGAGTGAAGAACTCCTGACACCTTGGTCTGGGCTCTCAGGAAGGCTGCTGCCTGCCTGGCCTCGAATGCTGGGCTTGGCAGCATCATCTCAGTGGACCTGGCCTGCATGATAAAGAATAAGTTAATGCTTCCGTTAAGGAAAAAAGTCTACCTTTATTGTTGGTTGGTGAAATGGAGTATGGGAAATGTTTGCTTTGGTTCCAGAGCTGGGAGGAGAGGGGTGTGGGGAGCAGGCATGCAGAAACGTGAACAGTAAAGGTCAGGACAGGAGGAGCAGCTGTCAGGAGCTGCCCCCACACGGGCTTATGGAAGGGGTCCTAGACGGGTCCTCTGTGCTGGAGGTTGCCAAGGGTTACTCGGTGCTTCTGGAGACTCGGCTTTCCGAAGTGGCACGCTAGATCAGCCGGGGGTTGGACACAGCTGGACTCTACCCTGGGTAGATGTCACTGTATGACTTGGGGCAAATCCCTAACCCTCACTGGGCCTTAGTTTCTTCACCCATTAATGAGAGAGTTGGTCACAAGGGCCTCTTAGGGTCTCCCTCATCACCACTGCCTAGGATTCACTTGACTTTGGGACAGAGGCTGTCCCTGAGTTTGTTTCTGACACCATCACCAGATGTGTGGGGAAAAGCAATGTGCTCCATATTTCAAGAAAGGCAATGCTTAATTCTAAATATGATAACTCCTAGTGGTGGAAGTTCATGCTACAAGCATCCTCTATCCTACTTCAGAGAAGCTGGGGCATATTTAACTATGTCAAAGTCAACTTGTTGGGGATGCCTGGAGAGTGAGAAAGCAGGGCAGGATGGGGAGTGGAGCTGCCATGGTTGAGGCTGGAGAGACCTGGAAAGAGCGGGGCAGACCCTGAGAGAGAGAGAGAGAGAGAGAGAGAGAGAGAGAGAGGAATGTGTATACACGCGAGTGCACACAAGTTGGGGTGGGGTGGGAGATTAATGAACTTGAGTTATGGGTTGCACTTCAAGGTTCTGATACTTTTAGAGGGTTTTAATACCAGATATCAGGGCTGAGCCATGGATCAGGGTGGACGCCATCCTGGGCTAACACCAGAGCCCAGAAGTGCACCCAGGAGGAGAGGGCTGGACTCCATCCCCAGCGGGCGACAGCATGGCGCTGTGGGTCTGTGGCTTCGGACTCTGAGGCAGCAGGTCTGCCACCAGCCACAACTCTTCCTGAGCTACTCTGGGCAGCTGACTTCACTTCTCTAGGCCTCATTTCTCTCTCTGTCAGAGGGGAAAGGAACAGTCGCACCTCAAAGAGCTGGGGAGAGGATTAAGTAAGATGGGGCTCCATGTTTCAGGGTGCCTGGGCTCACTATGGCTGTGGACTGTTTTCACAAGGACAGGAGGCCTGTCCAGCAGTCTCTGCCCAACTCCTAAGCTGGGCCAGCTGTCATCATGCGTCCAGGCCTGGGGACAAAGCTACAGAGATGGACTATGGGAGTGCCTTAGGTGAAGCAGAGTCCCACCCCTGTCCTGGACCCTCCATGTGCCCTCCTCTGGGCTTCAGGTGCAAGACTGGGGATGCTGGCAGCCTCCTCCTCCGATGGCTCCAGAGGCCAGGCCCTCACGCTGCTCCCACAGACCCTGCCTTGTCCCCAAAGATGTATCTGTCTGCAGAGTGGACAGGCTCCCTTGCCTCCCCGTCAGGTTCCAATGTGACCAGCTAGTGATTCACAGCCCAAAGCAGAATGCTTGGCGCCTCCTAGCAGACAATGCTCATCCCATTCCCAGGCCCTTAGAGGAGGCAATCAATGACAGGGTGTGATTGGGGGCCACCCACCCACCAAATTATCTTCTTTGTGGATGCCTGAAATTCCACCATTAATACTTCAGTCTTTTGGAGGACATTATTGCCTTATCTCAGTTTCATTCTTCCAATATAAGCCCCTTGGGATATATAACATACCTGAATATGGATGAACATGTCGAAACATTTTCCTTCCCAGCAGGAGGGATCCAAATTCTCAGGCTCCAAGCTGAGCCCTGTTTCTAACACCCAGCATGTTCAGTCACTCTGCAAACATGATCCAGTCCCTCCTATGTATTGCACCCAATGCCTGGTACAGAGGTGAGCCAGACATGGTCTTCTCCCTGAGGCACACAGTAGGTCCTCCCTAAATGTTAGTGGAAGGCATTACTTTCTGCACCTCTCCCATCTCACTCAATGCTTAATGCCTAGTGGGAACTCATTAAATATTTCTTGAGCGAATGAATGAAGCTCTACAGCTACAAAAATAAGACTGCCCAGCATGGGTAGTGTGAGCACATGGACTCTGAAGCCCACTGCCCGAGTTTGTCTTCTGGATCTGCCACGTAACAGCTGTGTGACCTTTGGTAAGTTTCTGCCTCTTTCTCTGCCTCAGTCTCCCCCTTGACAAAATGGGAATAACATTGGTTGTTATGAGGATTAACTGAGTTAATCTTTGTCAAATACTTAGAACATTTCCTGGCACATAATAACCACTATGTAAGCGTTTGTTAAATAATGAAGACTCAACAAACATTATTGAATACACATGGAAGGCATTCGGTAATGTTTGTTGGCTGGTCTAAGGGCGACGCATGGCAGGAACCATATTTTACTATTTTCTGTATCCCCCGAGGCTGGCACGGTATACTCAGTAAACGTTGGCTTACCGGACTGATCCTGTCCTCCTGGGCCCATCCTTGCTGTTCCAGCCAGGAGCCGTGTGTGTGGGAGGGCTGGCAGCCGCAGCGGGGCTGGTGCACTTTGGCAGCCCGGGTTCTTAGAGATGTAGTCGTAAATCCAGTTGCTGTCAGGTCCCTCTAGCAGGGCTGTTTTTTTCTGCCTCTCTGGGTGCCGACAGAAACTGTCAATACCGAATCGATCTTTACAAGGCAGAGACTAATGTGTGGGGTGGTGAAATGTGGTGTGGAGACAAGCAGGAACAGCCCATACTTCTCACAGCCTCCTCACGGTTCTGGGCGTGTGCCTGGCGCTTAGTAAATGCTCACTAATGGTGTCTGAGCCTGGTTCGAAGCACCCAGTCTCTTCTTGACCCCCAGGCACACTAACAGTGTGTCAACTCCAAGCCTTTACTTGGGCTGCTCATGCAACTCAGAACAACGTTTCAGATCCCTTCTAAATTCCTTCTGCCCTTCAGGGTCCAGCCTTGTTCACATGGGGCTTTTCCCTAGATCTCTGCTTGGTTTTTGTTCATTACTTACCCTGCCATGCAAACACCACCCAGACCCATCAGACTGCTTATTGCTCTTTTGTTCATCCATTCCACAGACATCCACTCAGAGCCTAGAGGGTCACTCAGCCAACTCCCACCAAGGCTCTACTCCGTGCCGGGACCTGAGGACACCAAACTCACAGTTTAGTGGGGAAAATGGTAAGTAAATAAACAATCACAGTTATGCAAAGGAAAGATGGAAGCTGTGTGGGGCCACAGCACATGGAGCCTAAGCCAGTCGTGGGGACAGGAAGGCCTGGGTTAGGACGTTAGGTTTAAGGGGAGTGTCCAAGAATGAACTTGAGTTAGCAGATGAAGGAAGGCAGTGCAGATTTTACACTTGATACCAAGGGCAATTGGGAAGTTTGAAATGGAGATCAGGTGATGATGGGATGTCAGTTTTACATACGAAGTGATGTTGGTGTTTTAAAATATAATGGTGTTTTTAAAGGTTTTTAAAAAATCATCTATGTTGAAGTAAAATTTACATATACACAAATTCATGAATTGAAAGTATACAAGTCCATCATTTTTCACAAAGGCAAGTTGTGTAATCACCACCACCATTAGGACATAGAACATCTCCATCACCACCAAAGTTTCCTGCTGCCCCTTGGCAGTCCACCCCTTCCCCCCACCCGCCCATTCCCAGGCAGCCACTGATCTGACATCAGATCTATTGATGTGGCTTATCTAGACTTCCTATAAGTTGAATCACACAGTATGCAGCCTCCTGTTTCTGGCTTCTTTCACTTAACACAATGCTTTTGAGATTCCCCCATGTTGTGGTTAGGGCTGGTTCCTTTTTACCGTGGAGTAATATTCCACTGGGCGGCTGTACCACAATATGGCATGCTTTCACCAGTTGATGGACATCCAGGTTGCCACTAGGCTGCTTTTAATTCTCCCCTCCTCCCACCCTAAGCATGTTGCTTTGCAGCCTTTCTACCCCAAAAGAAAGTCCAGGAAGCTTATTGCCTGGGGAATAAGTATTTTTTAGGACAAAGAGACCAGGCTGGCTTTCTTAAGTTTACAGTGAAGGAAAAGTATTGAAAGTTAGCCTCATGGAAAGAGAAAAGGTTTTTTTAAACTGTCCAAAACTCCTTGCATTCACAAGCCAGGCCTGACCAACTTGGACCTGAGAGCCTTAGACAGAAGGAACTGCATAGGATACAAGAAAAACAGCCACTGCAGAGAGAGAACTGGGAGCCCCTCCTTCTAGAAGGAAGGAGAGGTGGAAGGACCAGCCTGGGGTAGACACTCTGCCGCTTTGCTGGGAGAGGGGAGAGGACAAGGCTCCAAGGAGGATCTCACACTTCCTCTAACTCACCAACTGTAGGAAGTGACAGGTCCCAGGAATTGGGCACTTTACAGTATTTAAAGAAGTACTTCCTTAAGTGAGAGGCCTGGATGGCACAAGAATGACTTGGATGCCAAATGAATGGGCATTTAATACCAGTATAGGACGAAAGCTATTCATTTTTCTCCCCAATTTTACTGAGTTATATTTGAAGTATAATATCCTACACAGATTTCAGCTGTATGATTTTGGTCAGTTTTGACATATGTATACAATTATGAAACCATCACTATAATTGGGATAAGAAACATTTCCCTCAATCCCAAGACCACTGATCTGCATCCATCACTATGAATTGCTTGCACTTCCTAGATTTCTATAAGCAGAGTCATATAGCATGTATACTTTTTTGTCTGGCTTCTTTCTCAGCTTATTTTGAGTCACCCATGTTATTGCATATATCAATAGTTTATTCTTTTTAACTGCTGAGTAGTAGTCCCTTATGTGGATATACCACCATTTGTTTATCCACCCACCTGTTGATAAACATTTGAGTTGGCCCCAGTTTTTAGCTATTATAAATAAAGCTGCTGTGAACATTTGCAAAGGTTTTGTGAACATATATATTTCTTTTTCTCTTGGCTAAGTACCTAGGAGTGGAGTCATATGGTAGTATATGTTCAACTGGTTGAAAACTGCCAAACTAATTTCCAAAGTGGATATTTCTCATTCCCACCAGCAGATTATGAGAGTTCCATCTTCACCAGTACTTGGTATGGTCAGTCTTTTTAATTCTAGCCATTTTAATAGGCATGAATAATATCTCATCATGTTTTTAATTACCTGTTCTCAGGTGATTAATTACTTTTAACATTCTTCATGTGCTTATTTTCCATCCACGTATCTTCTTTGGTGAAGTGTCTGTTCAAATCTTTTGTCCATTTTTGTTGTTTGCTCCCTTATTGTTCTTGAGAAATCTTTATATATTCCAAATTCAAGTCTCTTAACAGATATGTGATTTGCAAATGGATTCTATCAGTCTGTGCCTTATCTTTTCATTTTCTTAACAGATCTTTCAAAAAGCATAAGTTATTAATTTTGATATAGTCCAATGGATCCATTTCTTCTTTCATGGGATGTGTTTATGGTACTGAATCCAAGAAACTGTTATCTACCCCAAGATCACAAAGATTTCCTCCTGTGTTTTCTTTTAGAACTTTTATATTTTTATGTTTTATATTTAGGTATGTGATCCATATTTATTTCATTTTTTTATATGGTGCAAGATACAGCTCATAGGAGAAAGCATTCAGTTTTGCATCATTAAGTATTCTGTTAGCTCTAGATTTTTCACAGAGTTGGTCCTTTTATCAGGCTAAGGAACATCATATTTTCATGGCTTTTTGTATATTGATAACTTTGGCTTGCACCCTGGACATTGAATGTTATGGTGTTAGAGGCCAGAGTGTTACTGTCTTAGGAGAACATTGAGGATTTTCTGTGAGTGGCCAAACAGCCTGGCTGGGTTCAGACTGTAAGTTCTGTATGGCTCCTGTGAGTGGTGGTTTGAGACCTGGTTCAGTTCTGGGAGGCTTTGCCACTTTGCTTTGGATATGTCCAGTGTTTGCGTAGTTGCAGGTTAGTCTGAGACAGATTGGATCATTCTAAGCTCAGCTCAGTTTCCTGAGCCCTGTCCTGATTTGAGCTGTGTAAGAACCATTTGAGAAAAACGAGGCAAAAATCAACCATCTCATCTGGGAGAAGAGGCATTCAGGGCCCACAGCCATGTAGGTATGCAGGGGGCAAAGGCCACTGATAGGGTACTCGTTCCTCGCCAGCTGTGAGGACTGAGGGAGGCCTAGATCAGTGGGGCTGGAGGTGGGAGGCTGTCTAATGTCTCTGAGCCACACAGTGGAGACATGAGGCCAAAGGCTGACCTCCCCAGCCACACCCTGGCTCGGGCTGAGGTCTTCTGGTGCCTGGCCTTCCCCCTCCCCCATGCCCCCACCCAGATGACAAGCACTGTGACTCAGACTGTCTATCTTCATCCTTCCATCCCAGGGCCCAAGGGCATGTGGTGGGGGATGGAGGAAGGGAAGTCTTGCAAGGAAGGAGCAATCCCTTCTCTCTGGGTGTCTCTGGGATTCATCATGAATGAAGTCAGCAGAGTCCCAACTACTGATGTCAGGGAATAATAGTTATAACAACCCACGTTTATTGAGTGCCTACTGTGTGCCAGGCACCATGCAAAGTGCATTACATGCATGCTTTCCTCGACTCCTGGTAACAGCCCCAGGAGACAGGGGCTGAGATGATACCCATTTCACATAGGAGGAAACGGAGGCTCTGAAAAGCGAACTCCCATGCCCAAGGTCACACAGCTGGTAAATGGTAGGGCCCCTGAGAGGGGGGCCCTCAGAGTTGGATCCATTACTCTGCAACATGGGGTGCTCCAGCAATTGAACCAACTCCCCAAATGCTCTGCCAGTCTCCTGGACACTTTCTATCCTTCTAATACCACCTGCAGGTGCAAGAGCCCTTCCATGGGATGCCCAGAGGAATGGGCTAAGCCTAACCCCCAACCCAAAAGAGAAGAAGAGGGCAGATTCCCAGGGGCCCTTAGGTTGAGCAGGCCCCTGCCTCCAACCGGAAATTAACTCAAAAGGAGAAGGGAGCCCTCTGGATGCAGAGAGGTTGGCTGATTGTTTTCTGTTCTTCATTAAGTAACAAAGGGGAAAACCAACTGGGCATGGAGTATGAGCTTCCCCACCAGCACTGCTCTGGACTCCCGAACATCTTTATCCACTTACCAGGGGATCCAGGAAATTCTCCTTCAAGCCAGTTTTATTGGAGATTTTGGAAGCAAAGCTCACAGCCTCCCAATCAATAACAGATGAACAATGCTCACATCACATTTTTTCCAGAGGACGTTTGGCCCGGTCTTGTCCCGTTTGAAGGGCCTGGCCTTGGACGTTCCCATTCCATCAAACATTGCTGGGAAGTGAAATTCAGGACAATTCTAGAAACCCCAGTTATCATCAACATGTAGGTGTGGTAGGAAGGGGTATCCTGGACTGGGCCAGGCCCAGGGAAGTCCTGTGTCTAGCAAGGGTTGGGATTTGGCCCACACAGCTTCCCCTTGCCTCTCTTCTCCCCCACCTCCTCCCTGGCTTGTCTTCCACATGTGCTCAGCTGGGGCATCCAATCCGCAGGCCATAAAGAATCAATCAAATCCAGTCCTGGCTGAGCCAGGGGCCGTGGCGCCAAAGTGATGATGGAGGAAGGGTAGGCAGCCGGGGGTATCAACACACCCCAGCTGTGCAGCAGCAATTTCAGCAGAAACCTTCTCCCCACCCAACCCTCCACACCACACATACTTGGCCCTGCAGAACAGAGTCCAAGAATGGCGACCAGGACCACAGCTGGAAGGGCAGGATGGCAGGGGAGGGGAATGAGAATGGTAACATTACAGGGGGATGGTAACCCTTTTACCATCAGACCACCTATAGCACAAGGGGAAGCAGGGTCCACAGTTCCTTTTCCCTCATCTCATCACTTACTGAGCACCTACTCTATGCCACGCAAGGAAGTATTGATGAGCAAGGCAAACGCAGGCCCTGCCCAGCAGAGTTGACAGTCTGGCAGGTTCATCCAGCTGCTCTGGCAACATCACAACTCTCACAAGAGAGAAAAAAGAACAAGAACAACCTACACTTTGGGATACCTCGAGGGAGGGTAGCTATTGCCTGTGCCATGTGGGATGTTCTCCCCCTCCCACAGCCAGCTTATCCGTCTCCTTTGCTGAAGAAACCCTCTTGCTGGAGAAACTGCTAAGTATTTTGGTCCTGCAACAGTCATCCCCATCCTCTGGCAAATATTTTTTGTGCACCAGTGACATTCAGGGGCCCTGAGCAGACATGTTCTGTGGAGGCAGAAGGCAGGCCAGTGATCAGAGAGCATGCTGGTGGAAAACACATGGCAAAGGCTCTAGGAAAGCTTTGGTCCATGGAGAGGGAGCCCCATGCCACAGGGTGGAACTCACCCAGGTCCACAAGCCACACATACTGGTTCAAGCCTGGCTCTGCCTGCCAATCACTGGGTCACTTTGGGCCCATCTGTATCTGGATCCCTCTGGACCTAGGCTTTACCATCAGCAAAATGGGATGGTAGATAGGTGTTTCTTAGTCTGTGGGGCACTTGCTTCAGAATCATCCTGGGGTGAGGGGACTTGGTGAAAATGCAGATCCCTGGGCCCCACGGATGACCTCTGGCAAAGGTCCTCAGAAGGTGGGTCTGGGAACCTGCATTTGTAATCCACTCCCCTTGGGGATTCCGATACCCTCAAGTTTGAGCCAGACCACTGGACAAGACTGTGTCTAAGTATATAGCAAGCCTGCCCACTTGGACTTTTCTCTAAAGGAAGTGGGCTGATGGGAGCTCAGGTGGCCGGGGGAGACTGCGCGGAGGGTACGAGCTGAGCCTGAGAGCATAACCGCCAAAGGCTTCACTGCCGTTGCTCATCAGACAGCCTTACCAGGCCCAGTGCTAAGTGCTCTGGGTGCATTAGCTGATTGAACCATTGTGACAGCCCTGCAAGATAAGAGCTCTTATTCCCATTTCACAGGAAGGCAACTCGGGCTTATCCAAAGGAGAGGTGATGTGCTTCCCTGAGATGTTTGAGACAGACTGAAGAATCTTCCCTAGGAATGCACCCCTTCATTAGGCTGCATTCTGGAGCGACAGAGGAGACCTTTCAGGAACAGATGGTGCTGACATCTGAGGCTCAGAGAACAAGAATGGATTGTTTCCTAGAATGTTTCATTCACTCCTGCATTCCTTCATTCAGTTATTCAGTCCCTGATTCAGTCATTCACTCACTCATTTGTTTGCGTGCTCCTTCATTAATTCAGGTACTTACTTATTAATTCTTTTGTTTAACCACTCTTTCTGTTTGTAGCAGACTTTATTTCCGGAATGTGTTAATCAAGACACTTTCATTACAAGTGGTGGAAACACAACTCAAATGGGCTAGTGATATGTGTATCTGAAATGTCCAAAGGCGAGGATACATCCAGCCTCAGTCATGACTAGCTCCAGGTGCTCAGATATCATTGCCAGGAACTCTCCCTACACCCTTTGGCTCTGCTTTCCTTTGTATCGACTTCATTCTCAGGAAGGTCTGATGTTTTTCTTCCTCTATACTTGTAACGTTGCCCACCAGCAGCTTCAGGCTTGTGTCCTATTAGGTTAGCCATTCCAGCTGAAGGATGCCTCTTTCCTAAGTGCACAGCAAAAATCCCAGAGAGGTCTCTTATTGGCCTAGCCTGGGTCACATGCTTATCCCTTAACCAATCACTGTGGTTGGAGGAGTTAGGGCTCTGATTGGCTAATAGCGGCCCCCTCAACAAATTGCATAGACTGAGCATGGAGGAAGAGTAGTATTCCCAGGGAAACTTGAGGCACTATTACAAGAAGAGAAAATGGATCCTGGGTGGGCAGAAATTAAGAGGTACCTTCCACATAAGGGTAAGATGTTTGCATTGTACTGGGCTCCTCCCACCCAGTGGAGGTGGGGAAACAGCCCCCTTTAGTTTGGAAATGCCAAGCCGTGATGTCCTCCCATGACTGAGATGATGATACCAACAGCTACCCCTCCATGGGCATTCATTCTCTGGCTGGCTACATGCTATCTAGACAGGCCCCTTTCATCCTGCCAGAGGGCAGGGGGAGTGCCGCTCCCATTTCACCCCCGGGGAAGCTGAGGATCAGAGACGTCAAGGATTTAAGCTACTGCGATGGCTAATTTTCTGTGTCAACTTGACTGCACCAAGGATTGCCCAGAGAGCTGGTAAAACATTATTTCTGAGTGTGTTTCTCTGTGAGGGTGTTTCTGGAAGAGATTCGCGTTTGAATCAGTAGACTGAATAAAGAGGACGACCCTTGCCAATGTCACTGGGCATCAGCCAGTCCTTTAGGGGCTTGAATAGAACAAAAAGGCAGAGGAAGGGTGAATTTGCTCTCCCTTTTGAGTTGGGACATCCCTCTTCTCCTGCCCTCAGATGTCAGTGCTCCTTGTCTTTGGGCCGTTCAGACTCATACTGGGATTTACACCGCAGGCTCCCCTGATTCCCAAGCCTTTGGATTCAGGCTGCATTACACCACCAGCTCTCCCTTTCCTGGGTCTCTACCTTCCAGAGGGTGGACTGTGGGCTTCCCAGACTCTGGGATCACACGGGCTGACTCCTATAATAAATCCCTTCTTATATCTCTGTATCCTCTTGGTCTATTTCTCCAGAGAACCTAACAGTAAAGCCACAGTCACAGCTGCCCAGTGACACAGCTCAGATTTCAATTGATGTCTATGCAACGGAAGAGTCCGCGCAGCCCAACTCTGCCTGGAGAAGATGAATTCCTGCCCATAGGTGAAGTTCAGTTCTATGTGCGCTGGGAGTGGGAGAGGGCAGAGTTGTCAATTTGGAACTAGTCAGAAAGAAGCTTCCACGGTTACTGGACGTTTTCTGATATTCACCGCAGCCGAATGAAGTCCAGGTTTCTGTGGCACTGGGATCCAGGCTGCGTGGGGACAGTGCTTAGGAGGGCCCACACCCTGCAGGATGCATCTTTAGCCTCCCGGGTTGTAGGGTAACCGAGGTCACCAGGCAGCTGGGGAAGTGTGGAACTAAATGTTTGCAGAGCATCCATCGTGTACCCAGAACTGAGTCAGGCTGAGCAGGGTACCAAGAAGCCCAACTGCCGTAATCATTGCGGGCAAAGATTCTTAGCATGTTAGCAAGTGGCTTCCAGAGGCCATCTCATTCAGGGCTGGCAAACTCAGATGGCTGTCAGGGCTGGTCAAGCGACATTCACGGGGACAGCTGGAGGGGCATGAGGCCTGGTATGGGAGGTGAGTCCTGGGGAACACTGACCCTTCTGTAAGTGGGGATGGTCACCACTCAGGATCTGCCTTGTGGAAGTGTGGGCCCTGTGCTGCTACACCCTCTGATTTTTCTGAGAAAACCTAGAAATCACCTTTTGTGAATGCCTCCAGTCTTTAAAACATAAGCCTGAATTTTTAAAGACATTATGTAGGCTAAACCAACATGTCTGCTGGTCTTGTAACCTCACCTCACTTCACCAGTAGGGATGCTGAGGCCCAGAGAGGGGAGGCAATGTGCCCAGGGTCACACAGCTGGAGTGAGAACCAGTTCTTCTGCCTTCCAGGCCTGTGGTCTGACGTAGGCCACTGGGTCCCCTACCTGTATGTGCCCAGCACGTGGCAGTTTACACAGTACTTTTGTACCTGTACCTCTGTCAATCTCTACCTTATTCCAGGAGGAGGCAGAGGGAGACAATCACCTCCACTTTACTGATGAAGAAGCAGAGATGCAGAGGAGCTAAGTGTCAGGCCCAGATCCCACTGTCAGTAAAAGGAATGCCAACACCTGGCCCCAGTGCAGTGTCTGCTCTCCTAGTTTTTTGCTAAATCTTGTGGCCTGGGTTTCAGCTTAAGTCGGGCCTTCTAGAAGCCTGAAGCCTCTCAGGAGAGAGAGGATAGGGTTAGGAGACAAAACTCAAATTAAGATGCTCAATGGAGCACAAATGTGTGAGACAGAAAATGAGGGGAAATAATAGCAGCAGCTGACTTGGGTCAGGTACAGGGCTGAATGTCTGCTGTGAATTACCCATTAGGTCTGCACAAGTGTACCCATGAGGTAGGTACTCCTATTTTACTGAAGAGGAAGCTAAGGCACAGAGAGGTGAAGAGACTTATCCCAAGTCATTCAGAGGAGGTGACAGAGCTGGACTTCACACCATATCTGCATCCAGAGAGCCCATGCTCTGGAAATATTACCGGGAATGGGCAGTAGGTTGACACCATCAGGAAGGATGCACTGGGCCCCCCTGGAATGTGCCACTGGGTCATTCCAGTGGTGGATCAGCATGAGCAAATGTTTGGAGGCAGGAATATGCATGTTGATTCAAGATCAGCAAGGAACCCGCCAACCAAGGACGGCAGAGCTAGAAGAGTACTCGGAGACCATGGGACTCCAGCCCTTCTATGTCAAGAGGACACTGATGCCAGAGAGGTTTAGACCCAAAGCCACAGAGCACCTTAGTGGAAGAACCAGGGCCAGGACCCAAGTATCTCAACTCCCAACTGCTTTCCTGCTGCCCCCCAGCTTTTCTCTCAGTGCCCTCAAGTGTTTGAATTTCCATATACGGGACTTTCCCAAGGCCAGAGCCCACAAGTGTCAGAATCCTGCCTGTTCTCCCTCTCTATTGCCTCAGGACAAACCCTTCCAAAACTTAATGGCTTGAAACGACAACAGTTTTATTGTCTCTCAGGTACCTGTGGGATTGGCTAGGCTCAGCTGGTGGTTCTTCTGCTCCACATGACCTCAGAGGAGGGGTTGAGTCAATCACCAGTGGCCAATGACTGAATCAATCAGGTCTGGGTAATGAAACCTCCATAAAAGCCCTAACTGAAGGGGTTTGGAGAGCTCCTAGGCTGGTGAGCACATGGAGGTGCCAGGAGGGAGAGCATGGGATCTCCACACCCCTTCCTCATACCACATACCTCATCTGGCTGTTCATCTGTAACCTTGTAATACCGTTTAAAATAAACTGTAAGTTAATGTTTTCCTGAGTTTTGTGAGCCGTTATTGCAAATTATTTAAACTGATTTATAGCTGGCATGAAAATTAATAAAGGGAAGCCTCACTGAAATCGAGTCTGGAGGCCAGCAGGGGGAGCTCTCACACCCTGTCACTTCTTGTCAATTGCAGACCCACCTGAAAATCTTACCCTGCTATAGATACAACTTTAGCTACTACTTATTACCCCAGGAGGAGGAAGATGGGTTTTTCTCCTCCCCCAGCAATAGCTCAGCCAATGAGAGACTGTCACAACTCAGCCAATGAAAAGCCACATTTCAAACTCCCAGTTTACTCCAGTGGGTTTTAAAATTTATAACTGCCCCTCCCAACTCCACCTTTTCCGCTATAAAAGAGCATTTCTCTCTCCTTTGTTTTCTGGACTTGCCTGTGGTTCTCCTGTAGCTTTCTTGTCTGGAGTTGTAATTCTCCAGACAAGAGTAAAATAACTGAAAGTTTTACTTGTATTTTTATTTTATTTTTAAGGTTAACACTGGTTTATTAGAAGCACAGGTGACAACCTGCGACTTGAGACTGGCATCTGAAGTGGGGGGCAGTCTTTAGGGATGGGCCCTTAATCTGTGTGGTCTGTGCTAACACTGGGCAGTTAGTGTCAGAATTGAGTTAGACTGTAGGACACCCAGTTTGTGTCCTCTGAAAACTGGAGAATTGTTCCATGTGAAAAGGCCTACACACCTGCTATCAGAAATGTTATGAGTAGAGGAAACAGGAAAATTTTCCCTTTAGGTTCCAACACAAGAGAAGTTGTCCCAGAAGACATTCTAAGAGACCCAGGTGAAATCTACAAGACTTCTGATCCAACCCAGGTTCAAAGGGAGGGGACTGCCCTGGGTGTGAACATTGGGAGGGGTTCATCTTGGAGAAGAGCTACTGCCCGACCATTCTCTACACCCCATCCATTTTTCCCATTCTAGTCTCGAGGACTCTGCTCCCCCATTTCCTCTCCTTGAAGTGATTCTGTCCAGGTCATCTAGGTGCTTTGAAGGGCATGAATGCTTAGTGGTACAGCATCTAGGAGGTACTTAGTAAATATTTGCTGAAGGGAGGGAGGGAGGAAGGAAGGAAGGATAGGCTTCCTGTAGCAGTCAGGGCCGCCGTCTAGCCTTCTCCATGGACCTCCCCCACATCTTTTCCCTGCTTTAGGCCTTTGCGCTGGCTTTTCCTTCTGCTTGGAATCTTCTTTTCCCCAAGTTTCCCATGACCAGATCTCTTATGTTACCCAGCTCAAAAGTCCCCTCCTCAAACAGGCCCCCTTTAAAGTCACCCGATATCATCACCACTACTAGCCACTCTCGAATTACCCTGAATTATGTGTCTCAGAGCACTTCCACCATCTGAAATAGTCTCATTCATTGTAGTTTCGTAAGTGTTCATTATCTGTGTCCCTCTTTCCCTCCCTCTGGACCAAGGTTTCTCATCCTTGGCGCTGTTGATAGTTTTGGGCCAGATAATCTGTTGTTGGAGGGAGTGGCATCCTGCAGATTGCAGAATGTTTAGCGATATCCCTGGGCTCTGCCCGCTAGATTCCAGTAGCATCTCCTGCACGTTGTGATAACCAAAGATATCTCTAGACATGGCCGGAAGTTCTGGGGCAGGGGCGTGTGTCTGTGTGCGTAAAATCCTGCCTGGTTGAGAACCAGTTTTCTAGACCACTGGGTCTCACGCTTCAGCTGGATCACCATCACCTGAAACATTCAACACAGATTGCTGGGCCCCACCCCAGACTTTCTGATTCAACAGATCTGGAGCGCGACTAAGAATTTCCATTTCTCACAAGTTCCTGGGTAATGCCGATCCTGCTGGTCTGGAAACCACACTCTGAGAAACACTGGTCTGAACACTCTGTAAGAGGTAGGAGATTGTCTGTCTTGTATCCTACGTGCCTATGACAGCAGCTGCACACTGTGGGCTCTCATAAATATTTTTTGAATAAACCATCTTAAAATCTCAGGAGTAAAGAAACCACTCCCGGGGAATTTACAATGAGAAGTTACCTGGTTGGGAGAAGGAGAGATTTCATGCCTTTAGGGAGAGGGTGTGAGAGAGAGTGTACCAAAAATTCCCAATAGTCCTGGTGTTTTAGGAAGGGAGTCCTTACTATCCAGAGGAGGGACAAAGATATCAGGGCTTCAGACGACATTCTATAAATCCATGTGTCGGCTGGCTTTGACCTACGTGGGCTTATAGATTTGGCACCCTGTGTTGGATTTCTCTGGCAGTTCTCTCTGGTCCATTTCTTGTATCACTGAGGAATCCTTTGCTGTGGGAGCAGCAGGCAGCAGGATGACCTCCCTCAGGGGCTCCAGCCTCTCTGAGAAGTGATGCTTGCCTCCATCCTTTGCTGCCTCACAGCTGAAGGACTCAGTGGAGGACTTCAGAAGGTGACAGGTCCACAAGGTGAGACAATTCCTCATACGGCGATCATACTATTAATGATCACAACCAGAGCTGACATTTATGGGGGTTTATTATGGGTCATGCAGAGGCATATATATGCATGACTTTATTTAAACCTCATGGTAGCTCTATGAGGTAGGTATTTGTTATTATCCCTGTTGTACAGATGAGGAAAACTAAGGCTCTGACAGGGTACATCCCCTGCCTAAATTTGAAGAGTAGTAGAAGAGGTGAAGCTAGGATCAAAACCTAGGTCTTTCTGACCAGACTCTTGGTCTTAACCTCTACACCAGTTTTGCAAACTGCTCTGACAGATGCTCAAATATGTCAGGGCAGGGGGGCATTAAGGGGGCATGGTTCAGTGGCTTCCCTGCTGCTCCTAGATACTACCTGCAGGCTCCGGCCTCAGGGCCTTTGCACTTATGGGTCCCTCTGCCTGGAATACTCTTCCCCCAGGTATCTGCATGGTGGACTTCCTGACATCCTGAAGGTCTCAGATCAAATACCACCTTCTCACCTTGGGCTTCCTCACCTCCATACTTAAAATCGCAAACCACGCCTACTCCAGTGCTTCCCATCTTTGCCAGCTTTACTCTTCTCATTGTCACTTTCCTCCATCTGACACATTCTGTAAACATACCATCTACATTTACTGTCTGTCTCCTCCCTCTGGAATGTCAGCCCCTTTGGGGCAGGGAGTCTGGTTTATTTTGCTCATTGCTGTATTCTCAACACTTGGAACAGTTCCCCCGTGGATATTAGGAACTCACTGAGCACTTGTTGAAGGAAGGATGGGAGGGAGGGAGGAAGGAAGGGAGGAATAAATGGAAATTCTCAATTCAAAATGAACAAATTTTCCTCACTGCAGAACTGCTCAGAACTTTTATCACACTGATGTACTGAAAATTTAGAGAAAGAGACATAACTTCTGGCATTTCTCAAACTGACTTGATGACAGTCAACCTCAATTATCCCAAGGCACAGACTTTGATCCTCTGTCCTCTCAAGCTGTCTCATCTCACCCCTACCCTGCCTCCTACATAAAATGCACACCTAGGTATCGGGGTGCATGGACACCTGCCCACACACCCATCTGCTGGCCATGGTGGAGATCTGCTGCTTGACAATGTCGGCCTGCTTGTGGAGATGTGGCCTTTGCATGGGCTGATTGACAAAGGCAGAGAAAGGCCAGCTCACCTTTGAAAGAGGCCACTCGCCAGGCAAAAGCAGGGTGGCCTGAACTTGGGACAACAAAACAAGGCAGACAATGGATCCATTAGAAGCAGCTGGGAACAGCAGGGGCTGTGAGACTTGGCTTTCCTGCACCAGAAGGACAACACGGAGCTGGGTCACTCTGGGACAGCAGTTTCCATGTCCTTTTGTCTGCAATCAGAGCCAACAGCCCAGGAGCCAAAGGACTCCAGAAATCAAGGACCCCTCACACATCCGACTTGTGGATTCCTGTCACCCAGCTGGACCTTCCCAGACAGCCAGCCCTAGCCTGGGAGCCTTTGCCATTTTCTTCCCCTGCAAAACCACCTTTCCATGGGATGCCATCATTTAAAGAGAAGTGGTGTCAACAGCATACGCTTTTGAATCAACAGGCCTTGGTTCAAATCCTGGCCCAGGCCATGACTGCCTAGTGGCCTTGGACAAGTCACTTCCCCACACAGCCTCTATAAAATGGAGCAATCATACCTAACTTACTCTTCCCCTCTAGTTCTCCTACAGTCAGTCAGATTCATTCATTCATTCACTCATTCTACACATACCATGCTGGGCTCTTGCGACTCACAGCAATCATCCCTGGGCTCCGACATCCCTCAGCGTCCACCCTCCCTCGTGTGGTCCAGAGAAGGAGCCCTGGGCCAGGCATTGGCTGTGGCTGGGTCCTTCTCCTGGTCTTGGTTCTCCTATGCTGCCAGGGACCTGCTGGGTCGCACCCAAAGGTATTGGGGCAACATTTTCCTTTCTTCTTCAATACCTTTTTTGCAAAGAAATAAGAAAACAAAAATCTCAGTAGATGCACTTGTAATATTTTGTGTATATCCCACTAGTTTATATGTGTGTGTGTATGTGTGTGTGATACAGATATATGTTATAGTTTTCCTAATGCTTGCAATGTGCCAGACTTGGCATGAAGCTAATTAAATACATCGTATTCTTTAATCCTTCTGATGACCTTATGATGCACGTACTATGATCATGCCCCTTTTCTATATGGGGAAACCATGGCTCAGAGAGATGAAAAGCTTGCCTGAAGCTGCACAGCTGTTAAGTGGTAGAGACCCCCCAACAGGCAGGCAGGCAGGGGCAGGTGGGGCAGAGCTATTTGTGTGGACAGAGAGGGCAGAAAATGGTGCATAGATGAGGTGAAAGGGACCTGAAGTCTATTTAAAACATGTAGCAAGTGGCTAGCTAAGTACTACCTGTAAGTGATGTGTGCTCACTATACAAAAATGAAGAAAAGCAGACAAACACAAGGATGGGAATAAAAATGAACTCCACACCCATCCACCATCCAGAAGTAGAGTTAAAATGTTGGCGATTTTTCTCACTCTATTTTCACAACTCCAGCAAATATATTTTGTCTATAGTATCGAATTCACTTTAAAAGCTAGAATAAAGGCATAGTATTAATAATGTAAAGAACCTCAGAGTAGAGAGCACTCCATCACTCCCTAGACCTGGGGTCAATCAGACACAATCCTGATCTGCCCAGGTCGGAAGACATGAGTCCTTGTTCTGATCTGCATGGACTCTCGGTAGGACCTTGTAAAAGTCACTTCATCTGTTTCCTCCCTTTCATAAGGAGGGGATTGGAGAAGACCACTGAGGAAATTTCCAGATCCAGAATGATATGGTTTACCCAGACCCTTGATTTGCAGATGCTTCCTTATTAGGTTCACTGGAATGAGTACATGTTAAAATTATGGAACACTGTCCAGCATGGAGAGTATCTTGCTTAAGGTCACACTGCAAATAAGCAGCAGCAGCATGTCAGAGCCCAGGTGTGTCTGGTTCCCCAGGTCCTTGTCGTTTCCTTTCTGCTACAAGCTTCCAGCAAGCATATGCACTTCTCTCTGGAGAGGTGTGTTTGTGTGTGTGCATGCACATGTCTGGGGCACACATCTGTGAGTGTGCACTGTTCTGTGCATGCACGTGTCTATGGTCATGTGTATGTTCATTTATGTGTGTGTACACATTTTCTGCCTATACACATGTCTCTGTGTGTGTACACCTGTATGTGCATGTCTGTGTCTCGGTGGATGCATGCAATTGTGAGTCATGTACAGGGTGGGATGCTGACTGCAAGGCAGAACTCTGGGCTTGGCTGCCACTGCTGTGCGCGGTGCTACCATGCTGCCTGGAGTGGTGGGAATGACCCCTCAGAGCAAATGGGTATCAGGTCATCCCTCAGTGGCAACCGAAAAAGAGGTTTTCACCCAGACAGGGTGTTACCTGCCCTGGGAATGTTGCTAGGGTAGCCCTCTGTAGAGAAGGGGGACTCCCACTTGGGACTGGGCTTGCAGCTACCCATTCTCTCATCTTTCAGCCAGGGAGTCAACCTGTGAGACACCTCACAAATGTACCTGTGGCCAAGCCTCATGCAGGAGCTCTGGAGAGATAGAGATGGGCAAGGCAGGCATGGGAGAGGGGGTGCCTGTCTAGAGGCCTCAATCTAATGCTGGGGGGAGAAGTGACAGGAAGTGAGAATCCAAAAACATGGTGGGGCTGTGGTGGAAGTGAGAACACAAGTTCTGTGGGACCCACAGGCAGGCTGGGGTGCAAGGGCAGAGCTCCTGAGTGGGCAGAAGAACAGAAAAGGGTGCCTAGATGAGGTGATTTGGAACCTGTTTAAAGAGACTGTTTAAAGCTCATAGTGAGGTGGGTAGGTGAGAACTCTCTCATACAAGTGGTGCATGCTCACAGTACAAAATGAAGAAAGGCAGACAAACAGAAAGAAGTGACTAAAAATGAACTCCAAATCCACCCACCATCCAGAATAAATAGAGATAAAATGTTGGCAATTACTTTTCTATGCATGCAGATGTGTATTCTTGCTAATCAAATTGGGGTCACGCTATCCATATTATTTGGCAACTTGTTTTGCCACTCACTCATGCAATACAATGTTCATGAACATTGTCCACATCATAGGTGCAGCTTAGATGTTCCAAGCATGAGCAGTGAAGACGTGGACCCAAACCCAGCCCCACAAATTGAATCAGATAGTTATCTCTGAGACTCAATTTCTGCCTCTGTACAAGGAAATGAAAATGGGGCCTTCCTCATAGGGCAGTTTCAAGGATTATATGGGGTGATATATATATATAGGTATAGATAGATAGATAGATAGAGCACCTAGCACAATGTTTAGCATATCGTAGAAGCCTAGTATTTTACAGGAGCATTGTTAATAGCTACATACTATTCTAATGTATAGATTTGCTCCTGTTTGTTCAATAAATCCCTTATTGCTGGGTATTTTAGAAGTTCCCAACTTTTTGTTGCTGTGAAAACACAACTGCTTGCTCTGACCACTGAAAGAAGAGTAAGTATCCTTCAAATAGGTGAAGTAGGGGCATCCCAGGCTATAGCGAGAGCAAGCGGCAGCCAGGCACAATAGGAAACATTCCAGCAATGAAGAGGAGGGCAAGGGGAGGATGCAACCTTGGCACTACTCAGAGAGACTATCCCAGCCCACTACATAGGAGCTGTGTGACCCTGGGCAAATTACTTAGCCTCTCTGTGCCTTAGGTTCCTCATCTCTAAGGTGGACATAATAACACCCCCCACCACTGTGGCTGTTAATATGCATTGTTCCCAGAACCATGCCTGACAAGTAGTAAGTGCTCTATGTGTTAGTGATTGTTATTGTTACTATTCCATTATTGTAGAAGGCAGAGGGAGAGGGGCTATTATAGAATAACCTTGCTGTGACAAGGTTGAGCATACAAGAGTTCAGGTGGACTGAGTCCCACCAGAGTAGAGATTTGAGAGCTGCTTTCCCACTGGACTCCTTGTCCCCAGGCTCCAGTTAGAGCAACAGCACCCTGTCCTGGAGAATGGCCCTCCCAGCTTCTCTCCACCGTGGTCCTTCCAACCCTGTCCCTTTTTGACACCCACCCACCACCCCTCCACCTCCTCTTTGTCACCTTCTCCACTCTTTTGCATGGATTCTGATCCTGAGAGTGTGTGTGGTGGGGGTAGTAGACCTTCGTGGTGGTCTGAGGGGCAACTGGACTATTCAAAAGAGACAGAAGAAAACACAGTAGGATCCTTTGCCCCGGAAAAATTAGGCTCCTGCCATCAGACCTCCATTGCTGTGCCATACAACAGTGTCTTCTTCCCACCATGAATTATATGGGAAAGGCTCCTTCTACTGCCTCAGCCTGGGAGACACCAGGCTTCTGGAAGGAACTGGCAATGATACCTCCCATTGACTGAATTCTTTCTGCCCATTACTCCACTGATTCCTCTTGGCAGCCCTGTGAGGGGAGAGCTAGAGTATCCATGCACAGAGTGGGACAGGGACCCACTCAAGGCATCCCATGGCCAGCAAGCCCTGTGTGCTCCTCAGCCTGGACCCGAGTTTGTGACAATTCTGGCTGCCTGGGCTGCAGACACAAGGGTCCACCCCCTGTCCAGCCCCACCCAGGCCCTGCTGGGTGTGGGGAGCTGAGATAGTGGGAGAGATGCTGCCCAGGGCCCAGCTGATAGGGCCTGGGGTGAGGTCAGCGCTGGGAGGCCTCATGGAAGAAGTGAGTATGCAGGAGGCACTGGCAAGAGGGGAGGAGAATTCACTGCTGATGCTGGAAGTCGGAGCTGATGATATGAATGTCCTGAACACCAGAAAGAGACTACCTTGGATGTGGGAAGCTGCAGGAGCCTGTGTTCTTGGAGCCAGATGGCCACATATGTGCAGTAACAATAGCAGTGGTGACAATGACAACTTGCTGAGTGCCTGCTCATACCAGGCACTGTACACGGTTCTCATTTGGTTTTCCCCTCTTTTGAATGGATAGGTTTTCATGCCTGTATTTTTCAGATCAGAAAACGGGCTTAGTGAGGTGAAGTGACTTGCCCAAGGCCTCACAGCTAGAGCCTGGCAGAGCCAGGTTTACTCCCAGGACCGCTGCACTCCAACTGAACTTCTCACCACAAAATCGATTCGGGATCCAGGAGAGAGAAGGCACACATTTCTAGTGGTTTCCAAACCTGTCTGCCTGTAGGCTGATCTTTAAAAGACAGAATCCCAGGTCCGCTTTAGAACTACTGAATCAGCCTACATTCGTAGTGAGCTTCCAGTCACAGAATGGGCCTGCCCTGTGAGAGGGTTGCAGGAGCACAAAGACTGAATAGAGGGTCAAGGTGAAGAAAGTGCTCAGGCTGTGAACCTGAAAAGTCCTGGGTTTTAATCTCCACCCCCCTCCCTTACTCCCTTCTCTACAAACAGGGAGAAAAAAACATCTGTCTTGTAATATGAAGGACTAAAGAGAATATCTGGGAAGCACCTAGCTCACACGGGGGGCTCAGTGAAGTCCGTCCTGATTGGGTTCCAGGATTGAGGGCAAAGGTTTTACCTTCCTTCTCTTTGAATCTTCCATAATAGCACCTGGCATTAGTCTTAAGCCATTGAGTGGTACTCAACCTAGACTTATTCAACAAGTTTTGAATGCATATTTAAAGTCATTTTTTATTAGTCATTGTCTTGCCTGATGGTTTCTGCTCTGGGCAGATTCACTATGGATTCAATGAGACCAAGAAATGACAATGGAATGGGTAAAAGAGTTTATACCCGGCTTTATTCTCCCAGCAGTAGGTCAAGCACTAGAATCATGTCTGCATCCAATAGTCTGCAAGTCCATAATCCCCCTCTGTCTCTGCCTCCACCCAGAGCACTGGGCAGAGCTCTTTATATAGTGACTCAGTCAATAAAAGCTATTGCGTATGGGCGTGGAAGCATTGGCCTAAATTACATCAAGTAGTTTAGGGTCAGGTGAGGATCCTGGCCATAGGAACTTCCATTTTCCCCACAGCCATTAACACTTTAGTGTGAATTATATATAGAGGCACTAATTCCAGGCAATCAGGTGAAAGTTCAAGCCAAACTACTGGGGAACCAGGTCAGGACTGGGGAAAAAGGGAAACTAAAGGAGAGAGCAGGGATGAGGGGACATGTCAGAGCTAGAAGAAGTCTCCAATTCTCACAGGTAGAGAAACTGAGGCTTAAAGGTAGGAAACGAAATGTTCAAGGTGGTGATAAGTTTCTGCCAAGGGCAGAATTTTCTCCCATGATTGCCAATCACTTGCTCTATTCCATTATCCATTAAATCCCTACCCCATCCAAGCTCCCCACCCCTACTTCCCTACTACATGCCTTATATATTCTTTCCAGTGTGCCTTGCCTGAGGGTTTCAGCCCAGGGCAAGTTCACTATGGATTCAGTGAAACCAAGAAATGACAATGGAATGGATAAAAGGGTTTATACCTTCCTTTAATTCTCCTGGCAATAGGTCAAGCACTACAATCACGTCTGCATCCAACAGTCTGCAGGTCCATAATCCACCTCCATCTCTGCCTCTGTCCAGAGCACTGGGCAGAGCTCTTTATATAGTGACTCAGTCAATAATAGCTTATTGCCTGTAGGCATGGAAGCAGTGGCCTAGCAGTAAGCCAATTACATCATCAAGTAGTTTAGGGTCACGTGAGGATCCTGGTCATAGGGACTTCCATTTTCCCCACACAGTAGCACCACAGAGTCAGGACTTACAGTCCATGGAGCTTTCTCACTTTCCCTTTCCAAAGAGCTTCTTGACACCTCTTAGCAAGCATCTCAAACTTAGCTTGTCCAAAATCAGACAGTTTTCCAAACAAATGCCTTCTACCCTAATTTTTGCCAATTCAAATGGCATCATCATCTACCCAGGTGCCCAGGCTGAAAGTATAGATACTATTGTAGGTTGGGTTCCCTGGAAGCAGGGCTTGAGCTGGGGGTGCCCATGCAGTGGTTTACTGGGGATGGACTCTCAGAGGGAAGGGAGAGAGGGAAGCAGGTGAGGGCAGCTAAGCAAAGCTGTGGTCGCAGCTGGAGATCAGCTTCAGCTGAATCCATGGGCGCTCTGGAGGATGAATTGCAATCCAGAGGTAGTCCCACCTTGACATGGCAAGTGGGCCTGCCTTTCAGAGCTTCCTGCGGGTCAGTCATTGCGGATCATGTGTGTGGACTCCTGGTGAGTCAGACCCCTTCAGATTAGTGCAATTCTCCAGAAAAAGAGTGTGAGGAAGTTGGGGTTCCTATGGCCAGGATCCTCACTGAACTTAAACCACCTGATGATGTAACTAGCCTGTTGCTAGGCTACCACTTCCACACCTTTAGGCAATAAGCTATTATTGTGCTATATAGAGAGCTCGGCCCAGTGCTCGACCTATCACCGGGAGAACAAGCCGGGTAATAAACCCTTTCACCCCAAAGAACATTTTGCTGTCAATTTCTTTGGCCACATTGAATCCATAGCGAATATGCCCGGGGTTGAAACCCATTGGCAAGACAAAGAGGGGGTCAACATTAACAGGAGCTGGCGGGTGGTGGCCCAAGCAGCACTGGAGATCCAGGTCAGGTGCCAACATCACATCTCACGCACAGTCCACCAGCAGATACGCTCAGCTCTCTTGAGATGTTCCACTGTGACCAGTGGTCACCACACGTGCCCAATTCTTTCTGGTCCATCTTTCCACTGTCTATTGACTAGAACAACCCATGACCTCCTACCCAGCTGGTCTCCTCATTTCCACTTTTGCCTCCACCAGCTATTTTGCATCCAGCCACCAGAATGATCTTTAAGAAGGTAAATCACATTAGGTCACTATCCCACTTCTGAAACCCTCAAAAAGCTGCCCATTGCACTTGAATAACAACTATAACCCCGAGCTGGGTCTGCAGGGCTCAGATGAGCTGATCTCTCCCTACCTCACTAACCTAATTTCTTACCATCCTTCTCCTCATTTACTACACTCCTACCCACACCCCACCTCAATACATCTAATTCCACATTTATATTACTCCATTTTGGGGTACCAAGTTCTGAATACATCAATGTTTTCTTAATTGCTAATGACTAAAAACACAGCCCCAATGGACATAAGCAAAAAGGGAAATGCACTGGCTTCCATAATGGAGAATACCGCATGTGTGATGGTATCAGGCATGGCTGGATCCAGGGACACAAGTGATGTCACCAAGACTCTGGCTATCTTTCTCTATCTCTTTTTCTATAGTTTTTGGTTCAGCTCCCTCTGTGTGTTGGCTTAAATCTCAGGAAACTTTTCTCCACAGTGTGAGAAAGATGGCTCTGCCAAGCCTATGTTCACAGAGCTTATGATCTGATAGGTTGTTTTCTCCCAGAGTCCATACATCCAAACCTCTTGGTAGGAATCTGATTGGCTGTGTTTGGGTCAACTACTTGCCCTTGGTCCAATTACTATGTCCAGAGGGATGGATACCATGATTGGCAAGGTGGTAGGCACAGTAGGAGTCACTGTATGGATATTTCTATGGGAACCACATGGGATGGAAACCTGGACAGACATAGCAAGAGACGTCCCTTGCATTTTTTTCCCAGAAGTTTTCCTTGGTTCAAATTGAAAAGAAAACAGAAATGATTATAAAAATCACAATCCATAAGTACTATAATTATTGTACACAGGTCATGATCGTGATGTTATAATGTTTCCTTGAAAAGACACAGAAAGGCTATGAGTCCTGGGCAATTTCCAGGGCTAACACTGTGACTCCATGCCTTTCTTTTTCACTCAAGAAATTATCCAAAAGTATGTGAGAACCATGATAATTCTTGAGTCCCCTTTGAGTCTCAGTGACTTTGATGTTTATACCATTAAAAGTGTAAAATTAGTTGAGATACACTTACAGATTATCAAGCACCAGTGCAAAATTGTTATAATGGAAAACTGTTGTTATAGTGAATGAACACAGTAGTTGGGGGCACAATACAATGATTCCCATAGTACATTTCACCAGGTATAGTTATTATGGAAAGGAGAGTTACATAGTCAAATAAAGTCAGGCAAAAACTAGATTAAACAAAACCAATCTAGTTTCTTTCACGCAGGACTTCTTAAAGCCTTTAATATGCTAATGAATATTGTGACTTTCTGCGAGAAATCGTTTGCAGCATTTCTCAAAATACTTTTCCCAAAAAGTTATTTTGGGTATACCATTTGGTGGCTCTTGCATCCCACAGGAAACACTTGGGTGTAAAAAGAGTACAAGATCTAGAGTCAGAACTAGCCTAGTTCTGCCATTAGGCAACTGTGTGAATTCTGTTTTAAGCCTCAATTTCCTCATCTGTAAAATGGGATCATTATAATTACTGCCTTTACATACCCTTTTTTTTTTGCCCTGTTATAGGGTTTATGTATATGAACTCATCTGACAATGTACTTGGTGTATTGAGTTGCTCTCCTCTGACTTAAATTCAGCTCTTTCAGCAGAATTAGCAAAGGATACAAATATTGCTCCTGATGGTGGCAGCTTAAAAGTGCCACCCACACACCGAATTCCCCAGGTACAAAAATCTGATAACCTTGGGAACTCAATGACCTGCTTGCGTCAGACATCTTAAGGCTGTCGTCCAGATAGCTGATGACTCCCATCTCCGTCACTGGAAACTTCAGGAATGGTAAATGTCAATGTCAAATAGCTCTGGCCAACAGGTTGGGGTGCATGTATTCAGGAAGAGGGAGATGTCATGTCAGCTGAGAACAGAAGCCTTCAAGGGACCTCTGTCTAGTAGCCATTGCTATCTAATTATCTTCTGGACCATCTGCCTTTCAACTTTAGAACCCCTTAAGTTACTAAAACTTTAAATGTCACAAGCTTTGTAAATCTTCCTCTATGCATAGAAAATGTGCAAAAAAAAAATTTTTTTAAAGGATGCTGAATTTGGCTGCACCGAAGTTTTGCATTACACAGGGCCTTAAGTGAGTAAGTGAGATGACAGGGGGCTTGTACCCAGAATCTGTCCTTTTGGGATTAACCTCTTCCCTATCCCATGGTATTCAAATGGAGCTGGGAAGAAGCTATTCAGGAGCTGTCAATGGCCATCTTCCCAACCAGGGAAGCCAAGCAGGGATGAGAGATGGATGTAGATGGCCCTGAACCCCAAACCTGGTCCTTCAAAGCTGGGAGCTTTGAAGTCAACACAAAGCTTTTGACCTGTGAGTCAACACATTTCCTTCTTCCCTTAAACTGAGTTATGTTTCTGTTTCTTCAACCAAAAGAGTCCTGATTAATAAAAGGAGTGTTTGAACCACTTAGTCATAAGCAGCTATTCAGCAAATGTTTATTAAGCACCTACTCTAGACCTTCTATGAGCACTGGGAACATAACAGAGCACAAAAGCAGGCATGTCCTCCTAGGCCTATCTGTAGTACAGACACATTGAATGAGTTCATTTAAAAATAATATTTTTAATATGTCAATTACATTGCAAAAAAAACTATTATTTTAAATTCCTGATTATAAAACTAATAGAAACTTACAGGAAATGTTTAAAACAGTAGAAAGAGGACATAAACAAAAAAACAGAGGGAAGGGAAAAAAAATCACTCATAATTCCATCCTCCAGGGACAACCACTGTGAACATTTTCACGTATTTAGTTTTTTTCAAAACAAACAGACTTTTAAAAAATGAAATAGCTTGGAATATAGAGTTTTCCTCATGCATTTCCACAAAAGGCATCATGAATATTTTTCCCATGTCATTAAATATTCTTCAAAACTATTTTGAAAAAAACATGATTGAAAACAGCTGCATTATATCTTATCCCATGGATAAGCAGAATTTTTAAAAATGAAGTTTCTATTGTTAGGCAGGTTATTCCCAACAATACACTGTTATAAATAACATAGAGATGTACATCCTCATACCAAAAGATTTTGCATCTCTTCATTTCATTAGATAAATCTACAGAGGTAGAATTTTGTAGCCAAAGGAAAGGAATAATGTTTTTTGATGCTGATCACAGTTTGTCCTGCAGAGAAGCTATGTCAGTTTGTATCTCCACCAGTTGGATAGGAGCAGGCCCCTTTCTCCTACTCTTTCTGTTTTGGAATTTAGCAGGGCCAAGATTGGGTGAGTTGAGTAAGGCAGTTGCCTCAGGTACAAAACTTAAGGGGGCACCAAAAACTCAGTAATCAAGGCAAATAGTATTTTAATACAATACTTTAAAAAAAATCAAAATTAGTGGAAACAAAATCCATGATGAACAAAATATCAAAATGTTAAACAAAAACGCACTGCCATGAGTCTGAGAGAGAGCGTGCACCTCATTTTACATGTCTCAATGTGATTTTTAAAATATCTTTTCCAGAATGTTAAAGGAGTTGAAAAAGAATATTGAAAAGTTTAAAAGTAGATGTATTAAAACTCACAATATCATTATTTTAAGTTTAAATATTTGAGAAGTATATTCCTATCATCTGATAAAGTATTATATCCCTCAAATACGTTTTCAAGGTTTTCCCTATTTGCTGTTACTTATGACTCTTAACAGAAAACAAAATAAGCAAAGTAGATTTTGAGTTTTGATTTGTGTTGATGAGTTTGTTTCCATTCAAGCCAGGAGAGCAATATTATAATAAATTCTGGTTTGGGTATAAATAAAATATCTAAACTTAATAAAGTTGTGAGTTTTAATAACCTGCTTGTCATCTTTCACTATTCTTTAATGTTCTAGAAAAAGTTAAGCATTAGAAACTATATAAAAGTATGTCTATAGGGGGTGCATGTGTTTCCTTTTGCTTCATGCTCCAGGATGGCTTGGCAGAGCACTGGAATGTAGCCCACTGGTTGTGGACTTAAAAATGGCAGGGTTTTGCTGATGGACAGTGACTGTAATGGGGTTGGTGGGGGGAACCTGATGAAGGGGTAGCATAATCACCATAATATTACTCATTTAATTGTAGATTAACGATATCAAAATAAACTTTTTAAAAATGGCAGGGTTTTCAGATACATTCATTCACTCATTCAATTTTGTGCATATCTTATGCTGGATCCTGGGGAGCAGAGGTGAATACAACATAGTCTCTGCTCTGGAAGAAGAAGGAAGAGCTGATGAGGGTATTAATAGATCACTAATGGACCTGGTCCCTATCATTTACCAGCTCTTTGACCTAGAATAAGCCTTCAACCTTTCCAGGTTCAGTTTTCCCTCTTGTAAAATAGTGATTATAAAACCTCCCACAAAGGGTTGTTGTAGGTGAGGCACTTACTACACTGTGTGTTCAACACTCAGTAACTATGACGTGATGATCACACTCATTTATATGTCCAGGTAATTCAGGCCATTTGTTCTGCAAACAGCTATGGAGCAGCACCAATGTGCCAGGCCTTAGGCTTGGCTCTAAAAATTGGGCTGACAATTTAACCCCTGCCCTCACAGAGTTTATAATCCAGTGGGGGTAGCAGATACACAATTGGCTAAACCACAACCTAATGCAATAAGGCCATGACAAAAGTTGGGTCTTGCAGGATGAGTAGGAGTTTGCTATGTAGAGAAGAGGGGAGAGAGCATTATGGCAAAGAGGACAGCAGGAGCAGAGACAGAGGGGAGGAAGGGCCTGGGAAATAGTGTGAAGTCTGCATGACTCCAAGTGGTAGGTGGAGGGGATCCAGCAGGCCTCTCTTCACCCTTGGAGAGATTCCTCAGAGATCCCAGTGGCCAGGGTGTGAGCTCATCTCTTCCTGTCTGCCTGTGGTCAGTGGCGCTTGAGGTGCTGAGTGGCTGAGGGATTTGATCCAGGTCACAGAGCAAAGGACTCCGGGGCAATTAGTTCAATGAAGACCAAACTTCTTATTTGTTCTTGGGAAAGCTAGAGAAACCATGGCATTTATATTTGTTTTTCCTTTTTATAAATTCCATCCTTTATTGATTGACCCTTCCTTCCACCATTGTGCATGTGGACTGCCCCTGACATTTGGCGATAGATGTGGTCAGAAACAGTTGCCTGTAAATCACATCTAGTCCATTCGGAACCAGTGTGAATCTGATCACTGTTCCTCTCCCTGCCCCACCCCCACTTGTGAACTCTGAGAGGGTCCAGGGGGTCCTGTCCTGATGCCTCCCCAAAGTTGGGACTGTACCTGGCATATGTAGGTGCCGGCCAAACATTTGTTGAATCAACACAGTCCAGGCGACGCTGATGACCTTTCAGGGATGTTTGTCCCCAGGCTGGTGAAGGAGGGGGCCTCTCCCTTTTTCTCGGCATCTTCCCAGTTTCCTTGCCCTCGGTGGGGCCTCCCAGCCTCTCAGTCTGGGAGTTACTGAGCTATAAACAGACACTTAAATGAACGAGCTCAGCCTTTAAAGAAGCCTTTGAAGAAAGATTGCAATGTGACTAATCATCCCCTAATTTATTGGTCTGTAAATTTGCATTTTCCTACAATACATTTTTCTTAATGGAGAGCCCTCCCACACCAGGGACAAAGGCAATTTTAGCCGTGGTTGAGCTTCCTATTTAGAAGTTACAGATTCTTTTCCAACATTGGAATCATTATTGTTTTAATGTCTATCACCAGATCATATGCAGGCAAGGGCCAGGACAGGGTGCAGTGGGTGGGGCAGGGGAGGGGGCTGGAGCTAGGAGGGTAGCTGGGGTTGGGGGAGGGACAGGCAGCTTGGGCCCCCCCTCTTTGCCCCACCCCTTCTCTTGGCCTGTGCATGGAGCCCCTCTCAGATCCTGTCTTTCAGTACCTGGAATCGCTCCCCAATTCCTCCTCCTCCCCACTCTCACCTCCCCTCCCCCATCCCTTGGCCAGGGGACAGGCTCAGGCAGGATTTATGGGGTTGGCCCCTGCAGAGAGGATCCGGGGATAAATCTCAGCTTATTTAGGAGCGTGATCTACATTTATTGCACTTAATGTGATCTTTAACGTGTCCAAGAGGGGCCCATAAATCCCAGGCTGGCCGACTCTGCCAGCAGGGCCCCTGGGCCCAGCCCCTCCCCCTTGCTGGGGCGAGTGGGAGTTCCTGGGTCTGCTGATTCCCTTTGCTTGAGCCTCTGCCCTGCCTCAGCAACCAAGGCTGGTGCTCCCCTGAGCTGCCTGAAGCCACAGGGCCACAGTTGGGTTCTGCCGGGATGCACCCTGCTCTACTGAGGCTGGGGCCCCTGTCTGGGATAGAAATCCTTCATGCCTTTTTGACTAGGTAACTTCTAGGATCCTTTCCCGAGCTAGGCTTAAAACTGCTAAGACTTTGCAATTAACATACTGCAGGCACAGAGGAGAGAGGTGAGCAGAGCAGAGAGAGGGTGCTGCTGTAATAGCATCCTAGAGCATTATGCAGAGGTAGAGGAGAGGCACATTCTAGGAATACTATGATTTACTGTTGTTTTTAAAAATATGAGCATGTGTATATATAATAATAACAAGCCCACCAATGTGGATAGCATTTTCAATTTATAAATCATGTCCCTGCCTATCCTTCCCATTTCCCAGAAGGAACAGTGGCTTGGAGAGGCCACGACTTGCAGATTCACAAGGTTGATAAACAGCAAAACTGAGCTTGGGAGCTGGACATCTGCCTCTTTTCATGGTCCCTCGTTGCCCATATATGCGTGGGTATATGTATATACTACCAAGAGTACATGTGCATGTGGCTATCGCACACAAATTCTGTACACTTGGGAAAATACCATTTGTATTAGTACTTGCTGGGGATAGCAGATACACGAGGTCACCACACAGACCTTTTAATCCTTTTGTCTCTTTTTCCACAGCCGAGAGAAGCAATGCCTTGCTGTTAAGAGTGTCTTATTTGCATGTGGGTGCCTTGGGTGTATCTGTGTGTATTTGGGTGGGATTGGGAAAGAATGGGGACCCATTCTCCTAGAAATGATAAAAGCAACTTTAAGAACAGAATCCAGTAGCCAAAGTTCATTCCCTTTTCTGGGTTTGAGATGACGGTCCCAGCCCCTGTTTTGCCATCCGCTGGCAGCAGGCCCAGCCCCAAGAAACACACCTGTGTACACATCTGCACACACATGTGCATGTACATGTGAGACACAAGGGTACAAAGTCCAGGACCCAGCAGGACTGATGTGATCATCAGGGCTGCCACTTGGGGTTTAGGGTTATATGTTTTCCTTGGGCGAATTTCTAGAAATGGTGTCGTGTCTGTAATAAAGGTTTGCAGCTGAGTGTTGTATAAGAAATACCAGGGGAAAGATTCATGACTGGTGTGTCATTGAATTTAATGGAAAGGTTACACTTCTGTGTATTATTTTCTAATTATACTGTATATATTATACAATCTGTATTCATTGCCGAAAACTTAGAAAATCAGAGTATAATTAAGAAAAACATGTTTTTAAAATCATTTGTAATTCTGCCATTACAAAGAGATAACTAATTTCTAACTTTTCCGAAGTATATCCTATGAAGCTTTTTTCTATATGTGTATATATTTCTTAAAAAATAGGATTACCCAATGAAGCCTATTTTGAAACATTTTTTTTCTTAATGTATTGGGAACTTTCTTGGCTGACATTTCACATTGTCCTCCCCACTGTTATCACAGCACACTGTGCTTCTAGGGCACAGAATGAGCCATGATTTTCCTCCCCAAGCAGACATTTCAGGTCGATTTCTATTTTTCACTCTTATAAACAATCTTTGAGGCTAAACCTCAGCATATCTCATGATAGGTTCCTTAGATTAAATTCCTAGAAGTGGAATGACTGGCTCTAAGGTTGTACACATTTGAGAGGTTTCTAGAAATTCTTGCTGGGCTGCTGTCTAGAAAGCTGTTGCTTGTGTTGGTCAGGGACGGGAGGGTCCACTTGATAATGCAAAGGGTTTTGCTTATAACAGAGCTCTGAGTTCAGGCATGAGCCTTTTGTGAAAAGGAGCTAGGGCTATCCCCTTCCTACTGCTGTGGTATGGGGTGGGAGGCAGGACAGGGAGACATTGAAGAACAGATTCTACCACCCTTTGTTCTTTGCCAAGGACTGGCCCAGCCTTCATGCCACCTGGCGCTCTGTCCCTAACACCATGTCTGCAATCCCCGCCCAGCAGTAGGCATGGGGCAGGAACTGAGTCAACACTGGAGAGCGAACAAATATTTGTTGAAAGGACCAGTGTTTGTTGAATGTTCAAAATTTTGCTGATAGAACAAATGTTTGTTAAAAGAACACTATTGTTCTTGGAAAAGCTCCTGCTGATTCACAGGCTGTTTTCCCTTCTCCGGGGTCCCTGGACTAGAGTGTAAAGTCAGAACCCACCTCAGCAGAGCCACCCAGGGGATAAGAGCCCTGACCATGTTTGGCCAGGCAGCTTCTGGAAGGTGCGCTGAGCATTTGTCATCTCTATGACTCCAGGGGGCAGCACATCCCCTGCCCTCACTGTGTTTGAGACATGTCCAATGAATGAATAAAAAAGACTTGGTTTTAGACCCCTGTTCGACTGACCACTAACTCCTGTGAGGCACAGAGCAGTCAGCTTAACACCTCTAAACTTCCACTCTCAAAGGTAAAATGATGAGACTGGCTTCTCAGTGGTTTTTCTCTTTTTTCTTTAAAGTAGAGCATTTTTCTTCAGACAGATCCCACTCCAAGGGGATTCTTTCCTCCCTCGGTGGAACCCCTAGGGTTCCATGGCACATGATTTGAGAACCCTCAACATCATTTGTTTCTAAAGTCTAGAATAACCCTGGGGAGCCATGACTGGGGCTCACGTTGCTCAACACCAGGAATTTACCCCAGACACAGTGGATCTATCCAAGACACCATAAGGAAAGTAACTTAAATCCCAAGGGAGACCTGTGGATTAGATGAAAGCTTTGAAACAATGTTAAATTTCCTGGATTGTATAACTGTGTGTTTAGTGGTTGTAAGAGAAGATCTTTACTCTTAGAAAATATACACTGAAATACGAAGGCAAAGAGCAGCATTGCACAGCCTATTTTCAAATGGTTCAAAAAAAACATGAACATGTATGTGTGTATAAGAGCGCAATAACACAAAAGTAGCAAAACATTCCAAGTGGTGAATACAGATAAAGGATATATAGGAGCTCTTTGTATTATTCTTGCAACTTTTCTGTAAGCTCAAATGATCTCAAAATAAAAATTCTTTTAAATCATTAATGTTTTTCAGAATGCTTGGCAAAAAAAAAAAAAGACATTAAAAAATGTAAAATATCTCATGGGGGAAAAATAGAAAAGAGAGAAAAGACTCCAAGTGGTGGAGAGAGTAGGCACATCTATAGGCCTGATTAGATTCATCTTCTAAGGGAGTAGGCAGCAGAGAATTCTCCACGTGAAGTGAACTCACTGGCTAGAATTTGGGATGCAGCAAAGGAACCTGGGGCTTGGATCCTTCCATCAGAACCGGAAGTGGCTGGAGTTCATGATATGCTAGCAGTTTGCACTGAGGAATTTTACTAATGAATAAGAGCTACAGCGCTTCTCCATTCTGAGCCTCTCAAGAAGGAGGAGGAGGAGGAGAAGGAGAGTGAAGGTCCAGAGGGTGTATCATGGCAATGCCAAGGGTGGCGGGAGATGGGGTGACAGAAAAGGTTGGAGGTTGGGGGAGCCGTGGAAGCAGAAGCAGGGTGACCACTTGGTGGGGATGTTGTCGAGGGGATTCAAGAGATGCATCTGAGGCTGCTTCTAGCCTTAAGAGAGGCTCGAGGATTCAGAGGGGCAAGACATGCCTCTATTACATGCACATGTATGCGTGCGTGTGTGTGTTCACAGTCCCTGTCCAGCCTGCTGTCACAGGAACAGGGCTCCTGTTCTCAGAAATGAACAAATGCGTGGGTCCATCTGCGTGCATACTGAGCAGCCCACCCGGCGAGGGGCCTCCTGAGAGGTCCTCTGTCGCTCACTCACAATTCTAAAACCCAATAAGCTCCAAAAGCCAAGTTTTCACTTAACTTGTAAGTCTGTAAAGCACAACTTGAACTGTCATGAGGTTATTTATGGTCTTTATTTTTCTCAGTTACTGCAAATATTCATACATTTCACTGTAGAAATATTAATGTGTTTGCATACAGAGTGCTGCTCAGACCCCACAGGGGTTATTATAGACACTATGGTATGTGTACCAAATTGCCCTTCCAAAATCTGAAATGTTCTGAAGTCTGAAACCCCCACAGGTTTCAGATAAAGAACTGAGTCCTGTTACTAGGGTGAAGTATTAGATTCCAGAAGGATGGGGAAACAAGTTACAATGTGCCTATGCGCGGTGTGCATGTGTGTGTATGTGAAAGCTTGATTTGGGTGTCGGTGTCTAGCTATGAGCAAACTGGATCTCTGCCACCAGACAACAGGGTACTTACTGGCTTTAGGTTTCACTCCTTAGACAGCAGAAGAGGATTCATTCAGTCAGTCATTTTCACTTTGGAGAGATCAGTGTGGCTGGTTGAACCCAGCAACGCTAACCCTATACATATAGCAAATTATAGGTAACACGCCAAGGAAGTAGGGAGCAGAGGGAGGGCTGAGGTTAATCGCCAATCCCTGCTCAGCACAGCACAGTGAGGCCTGGAGTGCTGTCTCAGCCATGTCTTGGCCGGGTCTCCTGCTCAACCCCTCCTGGCTCTCTGTCTCTAACCTGCCCCTTCTGCTTCTTCATTTGCTGCAGAACCGTGCTCCACCACACCCACCTGGCACCGTCCAGGTCTCAGAGCTGGTCTCTGGGTGGACAGAACTGGTTTAAGGGCTGGGCCACTCTTGGTTTCTCTCTGCTCCCAGCTCTGCCCTCGCTGGCTTGCCACCTGGAACACCCAGCACTCATCGGCTGTGATGGAGAGACAGAGTGACAGGCCCAGCCCCAGGTCGGGGCCCATGAGCTAGTGTCCTAGCTCCACTGCTGACACTATGTGGCCCCAGGGAAGCCCCTGCTCCTTTCTGGGCCCCTGTCCTTAGTCACCCTATATGCCTCTAGGGTTGCTTTCCTCTTGGGGGACGGATTCCAGGTGAAATGTGTGTAGAGGGAGTTGTAAACAGGAAGCATCATTTGCAGGCAAGTGGTGGTGCCCATGCTGTCTGGGTGCATCTGACCAGTGCAGGGACAGTCAGAAACCAGTAGGTTGGTGTCCTGGGTCCCATCCTCTTGTACCCATTGAAGGACATGTCAGCATCATCCCCTCACCTACCGGTGTTAGCATTTCCCTCACCTCTTCCAGATCATTCCCACCAGCAAAAACAGACAGCAACGTCCCCAGGTTACAAAAAGACTCTCTCTACCAAGTGCAATGTGGTATTCCAGGTTGGCCTGGACCCTGGAACAGAAAAAAGGACATTTGTGGAAAGCTTGGTGAAATCCAAGTAAAATCCCTAGTTTGGTTAATAGCACTGAACCAATATAAGTGTCAGTTTTGACAAGCAAACTGTAGTCATGGAGGCTGTTGGCATCAGGGGAAGCTGTGTAAAGAGAAGATCTTGGCAACTTTCCTATAAATTTAAAATTATTCCGGAATAAAAAAGTTTAGTTTTAAAAAGTTCTCTTGAGTCCACATCCCGTCCCATTCCCTGCATCCTGTTTTATCAGAGCTCCGCAAAAGAACTGTCCACACTTCTGGCTCACAGGTCCTCTCCTCTCATTCTTTCATGAGTCCACACTCCAGGCAGGTTTCACCCCCAACATGGCCCCCAAATTGCTCTTGCCAAGATCTCCAATACCTCTGCATTGCCGTCCAGTGGCCATCCTCAGTCCTCATCCTTCTTGGCCTCTTGGCAGGATGATGGATCAACCCTTCCTCTGGAAACGCTTCCCTGACTTGGCTTGTTCAGCTAAGTTCTAGTTTCGCCGGTCACCTCGCTGGTTCTTGCTTCCTGATCTCCTGCGATGCATTTCCCTTTTCTCTCAAACCTCTAAATGTGGCCTGCACCCCAGACTCAGTTTTGGACTCTCTACACCCATTCCCCGGGTGACCTCACCCAGCTCCACGACTTCAAACCCCACCTACATGCAGAAGGCCCCCAAACCTCCATCCTCAGCTGCACCTCGTGCTCCAGCTGCCTGCTCCTGGCTCCCACTGGGGTGTGCAGAGGCCTCCCCCACTGCACTGCTCCAGCGCCAGCCCCTGAAAACCTGCCCCAACCCCAAACTTGTTCCCCATTCATCTTTGCCATCACACTAAATGGCAACTGCCCCCTACCAGTTGCTCAGGTTCCAAACCTTGAATTTGTCCTTGACTTTTCTTTCTCACACATCCAGGCTATCAGCAAATCCTGTCATCTCTCCACAATACATCTAAAATCTGACCACTCCTCCCCACCTCCTCTGCCACACCCCTGACCGAGCTTCATCTCTCGTCCAGGGAAATCCCAGAATCTTCTCACAGGTCTCCTGCTTCTGCCCTTACCCCCATCCAGTCTGTTCTCAAAGCAGCAGCCAGAGGATCCTTTGAAGATATATCAGGTCAGGCCATCCTCAGTTCCAAACCCTCTAACGACTTTCTATGTCATTCACATTAAGAGTCAAAGTCCTTACTGTGGCTGTCAAGTTCCTACACCACCTGGTCCCCTGTTTCTCTGACTCACCTCCCAACTCTCTTCCCCTTGCTCACTCTGCTCCAGCCACACTGGCCTTCCTCCCGTCCTTCAAATATGCTGGGCATGTTCCTGCCTCAGGGTCTTTGCACATGCCACTTGTTCGCCTGGAATGCTCTACCTCCTCACTTTCTTCAAATCTCTGCTCAGAGGTCCCTTCTCACTGACCACCTTTCATGAACCAGTAAAACTCCCATTCCCTTCCCAGTTTAGACTTCTCTGCAAGCACTCATCATTTTGAGTTGCCCTGTGTCTACCTGCTTATTGCTGATTGTCTGTCTCCCTGGCCAGCCATCAAGTCCAGAAGACAGAAACTCAATTTTGTTTTCTGCTAGGCCCCTTGTGCCTGGGATAGAATCTGGTGGGTGAGATTTTTGGTTTTTTGTTTGTTTTTAAATCAATTCTCATGACTTGAACCAGAAAAAGAATCCTTTGCTGGACTGAATTCAGCCTGAAACATACTCTGCCAATTCTGGAAGGCCTTTCCTGTGGCCACCAGGGCTCAGGTAGCCTGGCCAGCTGGGCTTTGAGCACCATCGTCTCCCTCACTGTCCACCCAAGTGAATCCCCTTTCAGGTGGACACAGGCCCTCCCTGGTGTGGATAAGCACGCATATGACCTGCATGCATGTGTGCACTAGGGGCCTGAGGGTGCAGAGCATGGTGGCTGCAAGGCCCAGGTATCCCCAGGGATCCTGGGTAAGTCACTTGTCTGCCCTTTAAGGATCCCTGTGATGTCCCAGGGTGAGAGTAGGTCTAGGGTGGAGGCCCATGGATTAGGAGTCAAGGAGGCTGCAGGCTTCTCCTTCCCCTTCTCCCCCACCCACCTCAACACTCCCTCTGGCTAGCTGCAGAGTCCACAGGGTTAAGTGTGGAGGGAGAAAAGCCAGAGAGCTGTAGGGACACAGCCTGTTGGGGTTGGGTGGGGGCAGCTCTCCTGGTACCCCCTCTGGCTAACGGTCTGGACCAGCTGCCCAGCGCTGGCTCCCACTGAGGCCCCTGTCCCAATGTGCTCCTCTTGTCTCTCTCCTTCCTTCATTCTTCATCTCTCCGCTTTCTTCCATCTTTGTTACTCTATATCTTCCCCTGCCCCCGCCATCCACCCAACCCTGTTTCCTTTTCTTCTAGTCTCAGTTTCTGCCTGTTCTCTCTGCCTTGTCTCTCCAGCTCTGTGTCTGTCCCCCTTTTTGTCTCTTCCATTTACGTGTCCTTTCTTAATGTGTCTGTCTATGCCTCCCTTCTCTCAAATCCGTGGCCTCTCCCTCTGCCTCCCTCTGTCTCTTTCTCTTCTCTCTCCCTTTCTTTTCTTCTTCTATACTTTCTCCCTGGCCCACCCGTCCGTCCTTACCAGCCTGTCCTTCTGCCACACCTACCCTGCCGCCTCCCTCTCTCTACTCCTGCCTGTCCCCATCGTCTCTTCCTCGCCTGGCCTCGTCTGTCTCCCTGTCACCCTGTCTGTCTCTCCCTCAGCTTTCCGGGAAGGCAGCCGTGATTTACGAGCTGCGGACAGGGCCAGCTGCGGGTGCGGGAGGCCCTGATTACAGTTTCCCTGAGGAAGCTGCCTGCTCGGGGATGGCAGGGTGACAGCGTTTATACAGAGCAGCCCCGGGCTCGGAGCAGGGCTGTCAGCCCTAGACGGATGGAGTGCTGGAGAAGGCCCATTACTTCATTCACACCTCTTCGGGCAAACAATAAAACACTTACACACGGCCTTGACGTGGGCGGGCCTCCCCCCAGAACATTCCCAGCCTGGCCCAGTGTCTGGGCCTCTCTGATGGGAAGGAGTATGGCAGGGGGGCAGGGGCAGTACCTCGGGAGGCCCACCAGGCCCAAGCCCCAGAGAAAGCCCCAGACCCGGCTCCCAGCCCAGGCTTTGGCCCTGCCCTGGGCCAGCTGCTTCTCTCTAAGCCTCAGTTTCCTCATCTGTGAAATGGGGTATGATGCTCACACAAGGACAAATGAGGTGAAAAGCATATATAAACTGTAGAGTGGCACACAAAGTGATATGACCAATATTAATTAAAAATAATGCTCATATTATACAGGATTCTAAACTTGGCCCTGCAAAAGGAGGTATCCAGGCAAGGTATGAGATCCAAGGTATGAGAATACAAGGCTGACATTTGATGGGCAGAAAACTATAAGGTTGGCAAAGTTATTCCCTTTCTTGGCAAAGGCACCCCTTCCCCGAGGCACCCAATTCTGGACCTTCATTCACTATTAACAGCTACCGCTGTGTCCCACCTGTGGGAAGTTGCATATTCCCCAGGAGCAAAGCTTCCAGCCAAAGAGAGGCTGCCCCAGGGGTGGGAGTTCAAGCACCACCCAGGAGGTGGAGAAAGCAGTAGAGCCTGGGGCGGGTGGCTTCACTCACCGGGAACTGACCCTGTGTAGCTAGAAACGAAACTGGAGGGAAACGTCAGTTACGGCACACTTGCTGCAGGCCGGGTACCTGGACCACAAGTGCCGCTGCCTCTTAGCACACCCCTGCCACGTGCCAGGCACAGGCCACGTTCTTCCCACCCATTGCTCCATGGAGGTCCCCCAGCAGCCCTGCAAGGTGGGGACTGTAGCCCACATCTCACGGCTGAGGAAGCTGAGGCTCCGAGAGAATAAGCAGCTGGCCCAAAATCATACAATGTGCTGTACGTGGTGGGACTGGGGCTGGAACCCAACTGTAAAGCCCATGTTCATCCTCCAGGCAAGAAAGGGCGCTTGGTGGGTGGGCTCTGGGGCCAGGGTTCTGGGGCCCAGCGCGGGCTTCACCAGTCCCAGCTGTGGACCTTTGGGCAGGTGGCTCAGCCTCTCCTGGGCCCAGTTTCCTCGTGTACACCCTGGGAACGGTGATAGCAGACACCCTCCAAGGACAGCTGTTGAGAGTCGTGCCTGGTACACAGCCTGTGTCCAATAACCTCGAGGCCTTGGTGAAGGCGCAGCGCGTCCATCCATGAGCCCGAGGCCAGCCCCTGGGAGCTGCCCTGCCCTGCTTTTCAGCCCCATATTAGTCTCTGGTGTCCATCTAACACTGGTTCTTTTAAGAGGGGAGGCAGGAGGCTGAGGCTGGAACATGGGGGATTGGCACACAAATAGACTAAACTTGGGAATAAAATCCTTCACCCCCCCTCCCCCATTCTCTCCCTACCTCCATCCCCCCTAACAAGTCAGAACAAACCTACCTGAGAAAGGAGGGGGCAGCAGAAGCCAATGAACCGAAGTGTTAATCTGTCTCTTCCCTTATACTGAGCTGACCAGTTGATGTCATCACACCCAGCCAGGCCCGTGGTGGATTGCTGAAAGCCCTGGGTCTGAATCAGGCCCACCAGATACTGGGTGTGTAAATTGTTCAATTCCCCCCAGTTACTGCAGCCTCAGTTTCCCCATCTTCAAAATGGGACTGGTCACACCTACCATGATGGCTGCCAAGATTGAACCAGATGATGCAGTAGTGTGGCCATTAATTCAACAGATATTTATTGAGCACCTTCTTTGTGCAGGCAGTGTTCTGGATCCTGGGGATACGGTGACAAACTCAACAAAGTGTCTGTCCTCCAGGAGTGCACATTCTGGTGGGGGGCCTTTCAGGTTGTGGGGGGGCCTGTGGAGAAGATGAAACGAAGAAGCATGAACGGGGTGGGAGATGGCGTCTGTGGCCAGGGTGGTCAGGGAAGGCCTTTCTGCTTGGTCACTTCTCTCTTCCCACCTAAACTGTGAGGACCCTGTCCTCCAGGGGTTGTTCTCCCACGGTCAGCCACCCAGGCTGTGCTGGGCACACCCCCTGCCCGTGCTGCTTTCCAGGGTCCTCTATCTCCTCGATCATAAGTGCCCTGACCAGGCCTCTAGGCAGAGGGCCCAGCCTGCCCCCAGAGCCCACAGGGAACAGAGGTAGATGGAGGTGGGGGGCCCCAATTCCTCAGGGCCTGGAGACCAGACCTCCCCTTCCCAGTGCTCTTGGCCAGGCCTCCGGTGTTGCCCCAGCCCCACCTACTTGAGGATCCCGATGCCTGGCCTTTTGTGGGGAGGCCCCTGGAGAGGGCATCCTCCACTTTGACCAGGGTCACAGGGCAGGGTTCATGCAGAGAGTGCAGCAGATAGAATTGCCTCGGGCCTGAGGGCAGCGGGTGTCATGGCTGGCGAACATGGCGAGGCCTCTGTGAGCACGGGTGACTGGGCGAGGCAGCCTGGTGTCCTGAGTGTGGGCGGCCTGCACAGCCGGTGCCAGAGCCGAGGACTCCAGCTTTGGGGCAGCTGACCACCCGTGCATGCCACATCCCCAGGAGCCTTCCTGGAGGCCTCAGGGTGAATTTACACAGCATGGTCCTCTGGGGTCCCCCATCTCAATGGAACTCACTGAGGCCCAAAAATGACTCTCCAACTATAGGAATTAAACTGTACAAGTCAGACCTCTCTGGACCCCAGGGCAGTTTTGCTATTCTGATCTGCACTGAGGGATTAAGGGCCATGAACTGGAGGCAGCTGCACAGAGGTGAAAAGGGAGAAATGCTCACCTCCTTTAGGCTCAGTCAGAGGAGGCTTATAATACTACATTACACAATAATACAATTAATATAAACATTATCAATAATATAAATATAAATAACACAAAAATATAAAGAAGATTATAAAAGGTGGTTATGATGAGTAACATTTATTGACAGTATACTCTATCTGGGCACCGTGCAGAGCCTGAGGCACATGGCATCTCATCTAGTTCACATACCAAGTTCATGAGACAAGCACCTCCAGTCTCTGACTACAGGTGGGCAACACTGAAGCTCGTTCATGGCAGGTGGGGATCAGAGCTGCGATTCAAACCCAGGCTTGTCCCTCTCACAGTCCATGTACTTACACGGAAGAGTCCTGGGTCTTAGCAGCATGGGAGACAGAGGACATAAGGGTCCAGGGCCACTCAAGCTGGAAGGGGCCCTTATTACGCACATCACCAATGGGAAAGCAGAGGGACTGGGGCTCCCCACCTCCATCTGCCTCTGTCCCCTGTGGGCTCTGGGAGAAGGCTGGGCCCTAAACTCTCATAGATGTGATGGGGAGGGAGCATAGTTCCCTGGACCATCACTTTCTGAAGACTTGCTGTGTTCTGGGCATTCGCCATGCCTGATCTCATGTTATGCCCACACCTACAGAGACACAGTCAACCCTTCCACATCAACAGCTATCAGGTAATGGATCTTCATTAAACGTTTGTTATGCATTCACAATTGGACTGAGCACAGGGGCCAGGCTGGGTGGGTGGAAATAGTAAATGCAGGGGAATGTAAGGCACGACCCCTGCCTCCAAAAGGCCTGTGATCTCTGGGCTCAGACAGCATGTGCTCAGAAAGTTATGCTGGAAGGGGAATTTTCTTAAGTGTCTTGTAAGTATGATCTGAAAATGCTACAGGAGTCTGGAAGGGGTTTCGGGCTCAGTGACCAGGGGATCCTGGAAGTAGGTGCTCAGGAAAGACCTTACAGAAGCTTCTAGTCTCTTCCTGCACACAGACACCCAGCTGCCCCTGACTGCATATCCTTCCTGGGCACTTGCATGTGGATGCTCACAGTATGCTCATCTGTCCTGGATGTTTTCTTCCTCATCAACCTGGAAACACCTACCTTTCCTGCAAGGGCATCAGAGATGGGCCACTTCCCATAGCTTTCCCCATCCCTCCCAACGTTCTTTGGCAGAATTAGTGGCTCCATCATCCTAGATATCATGACTACAGCCTATGTGAACTCCCCCACCTCACTGATCAGTCAGAAATGTGATGGTCTCTCTCTTTCTTCGGGGACATGGTGTAGGTGAGGAGTCAGTAAATAATGAATGCAGAAGGGTTACTTAGCACAGGGCCTGGCACACAACAGCACTATAATAACTATTATTGCTGCTGATATTGTCCATGGGTCATCAGTAATTCTTTTCATTAAGTGGAATTAATGGATAAATGAGAATAGGAAGAAGCATGTGCCTTGGGGCAGGGGAGAGGGCCTGAGTAAGGAGGGCAAGGGCTGGTTGGCTGGAAGGGCCAGGAAGGAACAGGACAGCATCTAAGGGGCCTGGAGTGGTGTGAAGCTCTGCGGATGTGGATGGGGGAGCCTAGGGGGAGGAGGAAGGAGGGAGGCTGTGCGATCCTTCACCCAGATGGATGGTTCCAGCAACGGCCTAGACAGGTAAACAGTGGGGCTGGGGCCAGACAGTGCCCCCAACCCCCCTGCTGGCTCTGTACTGGTGACAACTCCCGCCAAGACTTGATGAGAGGCTGCTGGCTGCTTCTGCCCCCTTGGCCCTGCTAGGGGTTGGGAGGTTTTCCCAAAGTTGGGGGGCCAGGGGCTATGCCAGTGACTCAGCTATACGAGAAATCTCAGGGAGATAGCGAAGAGAGGCCCTTGCTTTCTCTCCATCTCCATGGGAACTGAGAAAGATACCGGTGTGTTGGTCAATGCCCCCTTCCCCTCCTCCAGGAAGCCCTCCCTGACCGGCCTCCTTTATCTCCCCTTCTAGAATTGATCCCCCCGCTGAAGGCCCCAGCATCTATAGCCTGTCCCATTCACTTGACACTTGCTTTAGTGTTTGTACAACCGAAGCTCAGCTCTGCCCTCGCTGGCTGTGTGGCCTGGGCCACTCCGATCTGCAGTCATTTCATCTACTTCATAGGCATAGGAGGCAGCTATTCTGCAAGGCAGATTTTGATCCTGCATCTGCCACCTCCTGGCTTGGAGCCTCAGTTTCTGCATCTGGAAAATGGGGATCACCATAATGCTCACCTCACACTGTGTGAGAGTAAAGTGAGGCATCGGTGCAAAGGGCTTTGCCCAGGGCACAGATGGGACTGCTTTGTGAGTGTTAGCAATTAGTTACCTCTTCATAGATAGGTAAGCACAGGGGCTCACAGAGGCAGTCCCCGCACAGCCCCCAGGCAGGGGCTCAGGGCTCAGGGCTCAGGGCCTTGCTCCCATCCTCCTGAATCTGGGTAGGGGACTCAGGAGGGAGAGGGTGGTTGGGTCTGACACTTTCCCTTGAGGTCCTAGTGAGCCGGTGACCTGTTTGCTCACATTTGCACCACTCTTTAGTGTATCTTTCTGTTCACTCCGTTTTATTCTTTGTATATTGATCATTGCTTAGCTGATCAGTCTAAAGACACATTCTGGCTGAATTTGGGGATGATCAAAAAATATCTCAGCTGTGGTTAAGAGACGGCTGGGGGTGGGTATCCTTTTAAAATGTATTTAAATTACTTTGGAACTCTTCAACACAGTGTTTCTAGCTTTCAAAAGTTTAAGATCTAGGTATCAAAATGGAATTTTAGTTAATTAAATTTGAGTTGCATGTTATTTGAGATGAGGTTTGTGTTTCGTTTCAGGACAACTGAAGAGATGACAGGGAGAGTGGCCGCAGCAGGCCAGGTGCCCGAGCTGCTCAGGCAGCCCCAGGGCCCGAGCCGGGGGTGCTGCTGCGCTCCTGCAGGGAGCTCTCAAGACATCCCAGGGAGAATGAAGCCTGGGGTCCAGGCACAGGCCGCTGCAGTCTTCCCTGACCCTCAAGAGGGGGGCAAAGTGGCACTTGGGGTGAAAACAAGCCATCCAGGGCTCCTGGTGGCCCAGAGAGGGCTGAAACCCAGCCCAACTGAAGCAGAACCCCCCACCTCATCCCTCCACCCTGTCGGTCCATCCATCCGTTCACCTCCCTACTCGTCAGAATCCATTCACCCACCCACCCTTCCATCCATCCATAGAACCCCTGCCCACCCAACCATCCATCACCTCCCCATCCACCACCTATTCATCACCCACTTAACATCTATCCATTTGCCTACCCACCTTGTCATCCATTAATTCCCCCATCTCTCTCTCTCCCTGTTCAGCCATCCAGTCATCTATATCTCCATCCACCCACTCACCCATATACCCATCCAACTACCCACCCATCCACCTTTCCCGTGAATAAATTTTTAGAAAAAGAAAAATAGAAGTAACCGTAATCTCCAGGGGGTAGGAGAGAACAGGGGATGTGAGGACATGAAGAAAGAACCATGCTGCTGAAGGTGGCGAATAAAAGGGTAAAGAGAGAGAGATGCATGAGAAGCTAGGCAGGGCCGGGCTATGCCAGTCCCTGTGGCCGCAGTCAGGTGTGCGTTTGGGGCCTGAGGCCAAGCTGGTGGTGGGATTGAGGTGGCAGGGAAGGCAGAGGCCAAAAGGAACCCCAGGCTCTGGGGTCGCTCTGCCACAACCCTGGTGCCACCACCACCAGTGGCAGCAGCCCTGGCAGAGGCAGGAGCTGGCACCAGGAAGCAGCAGGCCTGGGGCTGTCTTGGGCTCTGCTCCTCATTGTCTCTGTGACCTTCCAGGGCCTTAGTTTCTTCACCGGCAAGACGGACATAATCTTTCTATCTCCTGGATAGTCAGAGGAGCAAATGATGTCTGTGAAGAGCTGTGCATGGGTGAGGCTACCAGAAGCCAAAGAAATCCAGGTAGGCCTGAAGGAGCTGGAGCCAGGAGGGGTGCAGAGAGTGCTGGGGACTTGCCCGGGCTGGCACAGCAGGCGAGGGGCAGAGTTGGCTCCTGGGTGGTTTGAGGGCTCTGGAGGCTGATGACAGCAAGAGGCAAGCAGGCAATCACATCCAGAAGGGATATAATCACCCCACTTATCCAATGAATTGAAGGGGGAATTTCATAACAGGATGTTTCAAAAAAGGTTTCCATCCGCCCCTCTGCCCTCACAGGTGGGAGCCGCCACCCTGGCCCCTCTTCACTGGTACCCACTGTCGGGGAGCGTGAAGGCAGGGGGCCAGGAGGAGGAGCACAAGCTGTGTGACTTTGAACAGATTGGTAACCCCATGGGGAAGAGAACGGTCGGGTGGTTGAGAGTAAATGAGAAAACATGCCCCCTTCTCTGCCCCTCTGTCCTCACTCTGCTCCGGAAAAGAATTTAAGGCTGATGCAAAGTACCTGGCACGCAGCAAGTGCTCGTTCATCCACAACCGATCTTGGAGGGGCTCCTTGGCCCCCTGGCTCAGGCAGCGACCCCATCCCACTTCTCCCCTGGGGCCCCGTGGGCTTCAGGGAATGTGGGAGCTGCAGCTCCAGAGGACAGGGCGGGGGGCGTGTGGGCCCTGGCAGCTGCCCCTGGGATAATCTCTCAGAGATACAAGATGGGCGGTGAAGCATGTGCCGGATTAGGGAGCTTCCCGGCATCTGTAATGACTGTTTCTTTCCATGCACTCATTCATTTAACCTACTTCTGCTGAGCAAAGGTTCTGGCTTCCCTGAGTGTTGGGGGGGCGCCCAGCTGGGGGCCCTTGGGACTCTGACTGGTGTGGACATATGGTTCACTGAGCCCTGGACTGGGGAGCTAGAGGCAGGGTGGGGGTAGGAGGTGGTATCCCAGGGGGACAGACAGAGCCGAGACAGCCCCTAAGTTTAGTCACTGTTTCAACTTTTCACATTTGAACCCAAGACAGCGGATGTCAAATTCAGGCCCCTGCCCAGACTCCCACACCCTCTCTCCCTTCTCTGGGCCCCTCTCCCTCCTCCTTCCCACCCGCCACCTCGCCTGGAGTTTATGGATGGCTCCCAGCCTCCCCTGACACTGTGGGATCCTCACTTCCTGTGTTTATCTTGGAGAGGGATGGGGCTCTCTCTCACCACCCTGGTCGCCTGACAGGGCCACCCCACGCAGGTTACAGCACGCGTGCTTATGGGCAAACGACGCGTGTGTGTGAGTGTGAGTGTGTGTGTGTGTGTGTGTGTGTGTGTGTGTGTGTGTGTGTGTGTGTGCATACGGGCATGAGAGCCTTGGAGTACCAGGTAGTGTGTGCAGGGTCCAGGGAGCCTGGCTGTTCTGCTGGGGTCTGCATGTCACCTGAGGTCTGTGGGAGTATGTGGGCTTGGCGCACCATCTCTGGGTGCCTGTGTGTGTGTGTGTCGCCCTGGGGGCAAGCACTTGAGGGACTGAGTGCCACCAGGTGCATTCTCAGGTACCAGCTTTCTGGCCTCACCACGTCCAGTAGCACTCCCATTTTGCAGGAAGGTTGTTGAGGCTTAACCAGGTGAGATGAACAGAGCAGAGTCAGAGAGTGGCTGAGTGGGCCGGGGTGTCTACAACCAAGGCATTCCTTTTTTTCCCCCTCAATAGCTATGGGGTTTTCCCCAATTAGAAACATAAAAAGTATAATGAGGAAAAATAAAAGAATCCATAATTATACCCGAGAGAACCATTTATGTATATAGACATTTTGTTTTATATATATGCATAACACACACACACACACACACACACATAAGTTGCTTAATTAAAAAGTAGAATTGTATTATGCATACTGCTTCCTTTCCTTTTTCATTCCTTCCTTTCTATCTTTTTCAATTTTTATTATAGAAAAATTCAATGTATACAGAAGTAGAGAGAATAGAATGAAGAACAGCCAACACACGGGGCCAGGCACAGGGCTCAGGGTAGGAAGTCTGGGTGAACCGCTTGTCCAGAAATCGCTCGCTGTCCTTGCCCCTATTTTCTCAGGCTGCATCCCTCGGAGAATTATGCTGACCAAGGGAGCACAGAGGAGGTGGGAGGCCCTGCTCCCAGTGCTTCACTGCTGCCCCCAGAGCAGGGTAGCCACTGCTACCCACCACTCTCCTCCCACCTGCCACACAGCAGAGGGTCCCAGTCGCTCCCTTTTGGAAATGCCAAGGGCCCTGCTCTGCAGCCCAGAGGGGTTTGTGGGTTTCTTTGTGGGGCAGGCAGGGAAGAGAAAGCCAGGGCCTCCTCCCCCAGCATCCCTTACCCTGCAGTTGCTCACACTGGCCCGACAGCCAGCTCCAGCCTCACCCCCTTTGGTATCCCTCTCTTCCCACTCCAGAGGAAAATCTGCTCCCGAGCGGACAGGTGTAGTCATGTTAAGGCATTACTGCCTGATGACCAGTTTGATTTCCTCCACCACAGTGCTCACACATGACGCAAGGCCCCAAGGGGGCTCGGGCAGCAGGGGGCCTGTGTACACCATGGACTGTGACCCAGGGCACAACATTAGTCTCGCTCACAGTCTTCTCATCCGCAAACTGGGGACAGTACTGCACCTGCCTCACTGGGTTGCCGCAAGTACTAAGTGAGGTTACCTGTGGAAAGAGCTTTCCATGTGACACGAGCTAAGGATCCCTGGCTGATGTCACCAAGGGAGCCAGTGCCTGAGCCCAAAGCAGCAAGTCGGCCCCTGTACCCCGAGGAGAAAGAGAGGGGGAGCTTACAGACAAATCGCTAAGCAAATGATGACAAGTTGTTTCAAGTACCATTAGGAAAACGGAGCCCTGGACTGGAGAAGAGACTGGGTTCATAATTGAGGGCCTCCGGGAGGAGGTGACATGTCATCCAGCACCTGAAAAATGAGACGTCTTATGAAGGGTGGGAAGAAGGGTGTTCCAGACAGAGGGAGCAGCATGTGCAAGGTGAGGGGTCAAGTTTGAGGTGGGAGACAACTTTGCTGAGTTTTAGGGACCAGAACGGAGGCCAGAGAGGCTGGAGTAGAGAGAGCAGGTGGAGAGCGGGCAGGTAGTGCGGGGGTGACGGCACCGGAGGCCCTTGTCCTCGTCCTGACTTTAGGCTTTGCCAACGCCCTCCTCCTGGCACGTGAGTCCACTTGCCCCCGCACAGGGCTTGGATGTCCATTCCTTTGCCCCCTACCCCAGTACCTCATGGAAGCTTAGCACCCAGGGCACCTTGAAGGCCCAGAGCCCTGGATGGGGAGGTGCCTCCTCTAGGCCTCTCCAGTCTTTGCAGCCCTGACTCGGCCTTGAACAGAGCGTGCAGTGGGCCCAGGGCCAGGCTCGGGCCGTGGGAGGCCCTTCTCCCTCCCACTTTCATCTGCAGGCAAGATCTCTTTCATCGGATGTGTTGTTTTTAGACTATGTGCTGGTCTGTGGACAGTGAAGGAAAGTTCAGGAACGCACCCCTATAAATCTGTGCAGAATAAAGGAAGGGTCCAAGCCCCCAGGGGCCCTCCCTTCCCCTGTCCCACTGCAGACTCCTTGGGGCCTGCTCTCTGGGGACAAGCTAAGAAAACTAAGGAACCTGGCCGGCGGCAGACCAATTGGAGCTGGAGGAGAACTGGACACATCAGACTCAGCACCAGAGGCGCGGGGATTTGCCTGGCATCAGGCATCAACTTGACAGGCAGCTGGCTACTGGATGAGGCTGCCTGTCCTGCGGCGGAGCCGCTCCGATTGGGTATAAAGTGCCCCTTACATTGAGCTGCAGTCTGCTCCTCGTGCTGATGCCATGGGACCTGGAATAATCCCAGTTCCTCACCCATTTCTCTAGGGATGCTTCCGGAACCCCATGGCCCTGAGTATGCTTCCCTGCCAGCTGCAAGAGGCCAGGCCGACTCTGCTTCCTCTTCTCTTTTCTGAGTTTTCTACATTGAGTATGTGCTGCTTTTTCTATTTTTAAAATTCATTTTAAATAATATTATTTGTGACACCCAAGCATAAGAAAAGCAGATGAAAGTCTCCTCATTCTTCTCCCTCCAAACCCCGCTCTACCCAAGGCCCAGAGGAACATCCTTCCTAACTTCTCCGTATCTTTAGTTACGTATCTGCATAAACACAGAATAGCGTAGAACACGCAGAGCAGGCCACACAGTGGGTGGGTCGACCTTGCCTGCAGCCTGCGCTTGAGTCCCACCTCTCCCCCTCCGCTTGCTCGTCTGCGAAGGAGGCCAGTCACAGCACCTACCGCACAGGATCGTTATGAGGACCGAGTTAATGCACACAAGCTGCTTAGACCCGTGCTGAGGGCACGCGAGCAACCACAGGTGTTTTGCTTTTTAAATTAGAAACAAATGGGATCCTCTGCACACTTCTTTCTGCTGCTTACATTCTTCATCACGGACAGCTTTCCACGTGGGCACAATCAGAGCAACCTCAGCTCGTAAACAGCCGCGGAGGGTCACGCTGGGTGACTGCACTCATGGTTTACCCACGTTTAATACCAGGAAAAGTCACTTTTTGAGAACAGCCCCGGGGTAAGGCCCTTAGGCAGTCTAGTGCCGCTGCTGTTATCATTTTTTTTCCAAAGGAAATCCTTTGGTTCTCTCCTTGGTGGCCCACAGTGGCCCTGAGAAGGCCAGGCCAGCTCCAGGGAGTAGGAACCAGACTCTGACCAAGAAGGCAGCTGGACACAAGCAGGACTTAGCCCGTGGTGGTGGTGGTGGTTGGAAAAGGGTGGGTACAGATGAGAAGTAACCCAGCAATGATGAAGCGTGACTAAGGCCTCTCAGAAAGTGACATCCTGTGGGCAGGGCTAGTCAGGCAGGGAGGGCTTCCTGGAGGAGGCAAGATCTGAGCAGGGTCTTGAGGAGGAAGGGAGCTGGACAGACAGAGATCGGTTTGGAGGAGGCATACTCATGGCAGAGATGAGCCCATTTGGGCTAATGAGGAATTTAGGGTGTCTAGAACTAACAGGCCACCCAAAAGAAGAGGAAAACCTTGACTACAAGGCTGCATGTGGGCTTGCCCAGCCAGCACTGGGGAGCTACTGAATGTTCTGGAGAAGGGGTGTGTCCACCCTGAGGACAGCTTGAGCCTCCGCTGCTTGTGGGTTCTGGAATAGACTTGAGGGAGGTGTAAGGGGCTACTTAGGGGTTGGAATTTGGGATTGGCCCCTGCTTCACTTAATCGAGGGAACCCAGAAGAATGAGGGCATTCCCAGAGGTCAGTCCAGCCTTCAGATCCCTGCTTCACAGAATTCAAACCGTTTCCTTTCCTTTTAACCTGCCGGCTTGCCAGGGAAATCTGATTTTGCAAACATGTTTTCTTAGTCGAGGGGAAATGAGTGCTATGCAAACAATGAAGATAGCTGTGCACGATAAGGGCCTCTGGTTGTTCTGGCCTGAATGGAAAAGACAGACTGGGGTCTGGGTGGCCCTGGCTCCACAGGCTGCCGTAGGCATGGAGAGCACACCAGACCCCGGCGTGTCGGAGCTGGATGGGGCCTTAGCCATTATCTCCCTGACAGATGAGGCTGAGGCCCAGTGAGGGAAGAGACTTGCCAGGGTCACAGGGCATGAAGCGCCTGGCCCTCTGGCAGCGCCCTGCTGGGCTCCAGAGGGAGGGCTGGGTGGGACTCCCTTTCCATCTGTAGCAGGCTTTGCGTGTTAAGCCCATGCTTGGATTCAGAGTCCGGCCAGTGGTGGCTGGCTGGATCCTCTCCAGGTACAAATTCACGAAAGGGGAGGAATTGGGTACTTGGGACCAGAATGGGGGAGCTGAGAGCAAAGAGGTACAGGTGTCTTCTGCCCTGGTTTTGGCACTCAATCAAGAAAAGGGTGGGGGAGGAAGCCGCCCAAGCCATTGTCACAGGGATCATGGAAGACCCAGGGCCCTGCTGTATATCCCAGGCGACCAGTTCTAAACTGGAGTCAGTCTAAGCCCACCTCGAGCCCACCTCACTGTGAGCCCCATGGCAATGTGGCACCTGGAAGCTCAGGGTGACCAAGGCGGAGGGTGGGCATGTGGGGAGGCTTTCTCACAGGGGCACCTGTGGCTGAGGCAGTAGTAAGACACCTTATCGCTACATGAGAATATGAGCCGATTTGTTCCTGGAAAAGTCTGCCTAATGGGCAGGGCGAGCACCTAGGGAGGTGCTGGAGGCATGTGGCCTTCTGGATTGGGGCAGAGAGGGGATTCAGAGGGGAGATGAGGTGTAAGAACTCTCTTCACCTGGACATTAACATCCGTTATGGGTGACCTCATGGATGCCTGCAGGCTGCCGAGGCCTGGGGACGGCTGGGTTCCAGCGAAGTAGCACCAGGTGCAGCAGGCCCAGGTGCTCGGGGTCCGCTGGGCGGAGCCTCAGTCCAGAATGAGCAAGGTTCTTCTGCCTTCTGGGGCGCCTGACGCTCTGCCAGAGCTCTCATAATGCAGTGGGCTGGTGTTTGTTTCATTTTCCCACAAAGAGACCCAATCTCCTAAACTAGCTGTGCAGTGCCCACGAGAGTGGCATTCCTTCCCTCTCCACAGCCTGTGCTTTTTCTAGGAGAAACAGTTAACAGCGGACTTTCTGGCATTGCAGCAGACTGGAGGTGGGGGTCATTGCTGGGCTGTTTGCACTTCTGGAGGCACCCACAGCCTCAGCCAAGGACCGAGGAGGAGTACCAGTTTCCCTGGCAGCTTCCACACACCCATCTGCACCTCCTGGTGCCACTTTGGAGCCAGGGATGTGGGATGGTTTCCCACACCCTTTCATCTTCCAGAGGACCCCTCCACGCAGCACCAGCTGCCCGCAGGGAGGCACAGCCACACCCGTCCTGCTGTCTTTGCTGGGCAGTAAGATGCTAGGGTCGGTTCAGCCAGTATCTCACGTAGCAGGCTGGCAAAGACTCACATCTTGGCCTGACATAACCTTGAATGATGTCAAGCAGGAGCCGGGAGTCCCAAGGCCCCACCTTCCTTTTCCTGGAGCCAGTCCGCATTATGCAATCTCTCTGAGCCTCAGTTTTCCTACCTATAAAACGGGAGATAACACCTCATAGGCCTGTTGTCTCTCTCCAATACCTGATACCAGGACTGAGCAAACTTAGAGACCCAGGGTCACCTGCTTCCTATCCTCTACAGGGCCGGGTTCCCCATCACCTTGCCATCCCACCAGGGCCACCAGGGCCACGGGAGGCCCAACGGTCTGAGCCTTGGCACCTCTGATTACCAGCTTACTTCCCCATGACCTTCAACAAGTCCCCGCACTGCTCAGCGCCCATTTCCTCCCGTCTACAACGGGGACAACAGAGCACCACACTCACGGAGCTGTTTTGAGGATTAAATGAAACTCTGCTCGGGGCCTAGTATTTAGTTGGTGCTCAATAAGTATCAGTCATGAGTGCAGCTGAGAGGAGCCATGAATATGGGGAATGGAAAGTGTCTCATCCCTAGAGAGGCTACATCCATCTCATTTTATTATATCCTAAGTGCTTTTAACAAGGCAAACAGCAGACAGCAGGCAGCTCGCCAGCAAGGGCCAGGAACTCAAGTCCAGTTCTCCAAGCCCCCGGACATCAAAAACAACAACAGAAAAGGCCGAACATCAAAGAATGAACAGCAAGTCCAAACATTTCGCTGTGCTCTTATCTTAATTAAAGCAAGTCATATGAGGGGTTTTTGATGACACAAGTTAAAAAGCCAGGGTCTGGTTTTATTAGCTTTTGCTGACACCCACAGAGGAGTCTGTGACTTGCCCAAGGTCATCTAGCACCCTGGGGCCAGAGTCGGGGCCAAAACCCAGACCTCAGATTCTGGAGCCAGGGCTCCTTCCCTAACCACTATCCCCCCACCCCTGCCTGAGCAGCAAGGATCCACGGTGGAGTGTCAGGAAGAAGCATTATTCATTCCTTCATCCGTACATTCAGTACCATTTATTAAAGACCTTCTATCTTCCGGTCACTATTCTAGGCTCTGGGGACAGGGCAATGAACAGGACACTCTAATGGGGGGAAGGGAAGGAAGGCAGATGTCAGTAAATCATGCCATAAATAACCATTTCATTGTAATTGTTGAAAATGCTGTTCTCTTTGCCCCTTCTCTTTGAATCTGAGCTCTGACTACTTGGTCAATGAAATACGATGGAAGTGCTACTGTAACACTTTCCAAGGACACTCACTTTTGGAACCTGGTCACCATGGGATGAGGAAACCCAAGCTGCCCCGTGGAGAGGCGCCTGCATGGGGAGAAACCAACTGCCAGTCAGGTGAACGCTCCATCTTGGAAGCGGATCTCCCAGCCCCAGCCAACCAGCTCCAGGTGACACCACGCAGAGCAGGAACCGGCTCTCCCTGTGAGCCCTGCCCAAATTGCAAATTCACGAGCAAAACAAAGGATTGGTACATTTTAAGCCATTAAGTTTCAGGGTGGTGTGTTACGTAGCAACTACAACATCACATTTCACCTTCATGGGGTGGGGTAGATCCAGTTATGACCCCCATCTTATAGATGAAGAAACAGAAAGATAAAAAATGACTTGTTCAAGGTCACACAGATAATGAGTGGCAAAGCCAGATTCAATGACTTCAAATCCTGTGTCTTTCCATTCTATACAACAGCATCGGGACCAGCAGCATGTCCGTTAACACCTTCCTGATTCAAAAGCAGTAATCTCCAAAGGTCTTAGGAGGCATGAAAAAGATGGTTGAAGATGGGCTTCCAGCATTCCTAGAGCTCTTCTAAGCACACATGGGGGCGAGCTGTTTTGTAAGGAGAGTCCATGCAGATAAAGATTCATTTCCCTGTTCTGGGCCTCTGTTTCCCCATCTGCTGAAGGGGAATGAGAAAACAGCCCTTCTTCTGCTCAAGCTGAGGCCAGAGATGAGCTTAAAGATAATATCCCCTGTCTTCCCCAGGGCTCCTTGTCCGATGCTAACATTCCATTTGGAAAGAAATGAATAATAGCTGAGACTCCCACAAAGAGAATTTTAATGCGATCAAATCCATGGTAGGCTGGCAGAGAGAAGCAAAACCCACCCTAAAAGCTTTGTATGTAAAGCCGCCTCCAAAATGTATTGCTTCTGAGGCTGGCAACAGTCTGGGAGGCAGGAGTCCTGGGTTCTGGTGACCGCTGTGTGACTTTGGGCAAGTCGCTGTCCCTCTCTGGATCCTCATATGAACAATGAGAGTATGGGCCAGATGAACTGGAAGATCCTGACGGTGTTCAACAGGCAGGGACAACTGATCCAAAAAATTGTGAGACACTGTCCTGGCCCCCACCCCCCACCCCCCACCCCCCACCAAGGAGCTCACAGAATTTAGCAGTCAAGGGACAAATCCCTTGGGTCGTTTCTAGAAGCAGCAATGTAGGTAAGCTCCTCTGGGCAAAGTCTCCTCCTCCTTTTCCTCCTCCATTGTCATCCTTATTATTTATTTGGCTTTCAGATGGGCCACCCAGAGTTTTTTTATAAAGATAAAAATGTTATATAACTCAAGCTCCCACCAGCAACCCAATCCCGTCTGTATGATGGACGTCACACACACAATGGCTTTGTTCCTTCCAGCTCTGACCCTTTAAGATCTCATAAAGTGAGCAAGTGAACGCTGTTGAATTGAAGGTAATGATGCGAATGCAGGCGCTGATGGTGATGACCGTCCCATGGCAGCCCTTACTCTGTGCCAGGCACTGGGCACAGGGCTTCACACACACAGTCTCAGCTCTTCACGATGACCCTGCAAGGCAGTCAACTGTCATTACTGCGGTAATACAGATGAAGAAACGGAGGCCTGGCGAGGGAAGGCAATTACCGCGGGTTGCAGAGTTAGCGAGGGGATTCAGAGCCAGGCAGTCTGCCACCTGAGCCTCAGTTCTGGAAATTAGGGAATTTTGCTCCCTGGTAACAATGACGACCAGCACTGCTACCCCTGTCCCTAACCTTCACTAAGCACTTATTATGCACTAGGCATGTGGCCAGGCTTTACATTTTCTTCTAAAGAATCCATGCTGCACAACAAATCAACCCAACACTTAGTGGCTTAATGCAATGGGAGTTGTCTATTTTGCTCATGAATATACAATGTGGGCGGGGCTCGGTGGGGTCGGCTCATCTCTGTCTCAGCTGGGACCACTCCAGCCCTGAGCGGCCTCCTGTCCTGGTGAGCGCCTCTCCACGTGTTCTCTCCAGCCAGCGGCCACAGGGTGGTCGGATTCCTAGAGGGTGGCTGGAGCGTCCACGAGACCAACACAAAGCAAGGCTCCTCCGACCCGGCCTGGGAGGCCAGCTGCGCCACTCCCGCCACATTCTCTTGTTTATAAGCGAGCACTAAGGCCAGTCCAGATTCCAGGGGAGGAGTAATGAACCCCCACATCCCACTGGGAGGAGGGTCAGAGGATTGGTGGCCATCTTTAACCTACCACCCCATGCCCTCATTTAAGAATCGTTGCAACAACCTGAGATTCATCTCTTCACTCACATTGTGGAGCACCTACCATCAGGCATGTTTGCAGGCCCTGGGAGAGGGCAGTGAGCAGAGATGTTATTATACCCACTTTACAGACGAGGTCATGGAGACCTAGGTTCAAGTGCCAAAGAAAGGGCCCAGCACTTTCTCTGAAGACTCACTGATTCTTGACAAGGGCATGAAGTGGAGGAGCAGGATTCAAACCCTGGTGGGCAGGATTCCAAGTCCAGGCTGCCAGCCCACCCCCCATGCTGCCCCACCTTAGCATGTTCTACATCCGTGCTTCACTGTGACCCCGATGCATGGGTCCCACGGCACCCGGGGCACTCCTTGGGAAGGGCCAGGCTCATGGAGCAGAAGCCCCATTGGCGCTGTTAAAAAGCCAGCCCTGATGAGAGTGGGAGGGAGGGAAGGGCCGCGTGGATAATGGCCCAGCCTGAACCGGTCACCACGGCAACCGCAGGGGCTGTCTGGAGCCAGCAGCCTGCCAGGCCTTGGCCCCACAAAGCCCTGGAGGAAGGCAAGGGGGTGGGCCCGGAGGGGCATAAATCAGGGGCTTCTATACCCCTGACTCCGGGCAGACGATTTATGGGGCTGCTCAGACCCACTGGACGCACTGGGGAGAGAGGAGCGGATCTCCCTGTTCCCACCGCCCCTGGGGCCCCACTTGGTGTGCGGGTTGGGCAGGAAGAGGCGCCTGAGTCTGGGAGCCCCTCCAGGCCACCCTCAGTGCTGCTGGCGGCCCCTGCCCCCACCGGGTCTGCACCGACCCCTCTGTGCCACCACACCAGCAAGCTGCCCCCATGCTGACATCAAACATTTCAAGAAACAAGTCTTATCCTTAAGTGCTCGAGATGCACACTGATATTTTCTATCCTATTCTGTTCTATTCCTTCTGTAAAATGCTGGTCGCAACCCACTAAATTAATGTCATGACTCACTAATGGTTTGCAACCTACAGCTAGACAGACACTGGATCAAAGGAAACCAGAAAGGGAAACTGAGGCTCACTCAGCCCGTCCTCCCTTTACACGCAACTGGAACAGACTTCACATTCATCGACTCTCCCTGCCTCCCCACAAAACACCTGGGTCTGTCTCCAAGGCCCAAGCTTGCTACACTATCCAACCAAACAATACAGATACCCAAGACAGAAACAGCTTCTTTGTGAGGTAATGAACTGTCCGTTGCTGGGGTCATCCAAGCAAAAGTTGAACAGCCACCTGCTTCAGTGTTTAGGGGATCCCAGCATCCATCAGAGAGGGGGCACACCTGATGCCAGTGAGCTTATACAGGATGGCAGGCAGACAAATGCTGACCACTATGCCCAAGGGGGCCCTGAGCCATGGATGGGACGGGAAAGAAGCCGCACGCCAGCCCGCACCAGCCGAGGGGGGCTCAGAGCTTCAGGCTGGTTCAGCGTGACAGAGAAGCAAGGATGTCATCGAGAAGTTGAGTGTGCCTGGTGGGGGCCTGGCAAAGACAGGAGGGGTAGCTGGGCCCATCTAAGCAGGGGGCCCTGGCACCCAGCGCCCTCCCTCCTGGCACCTTTGCACCTGCCTGCCCAGACCCAAAGGCGCCTTGTACCTCCCTGGCTGGAACTCTCCTCCTGAACAAGCCCCACGGTCACCTGCCCACCCACCTCCTGCCACTATAAAGGTCTGCTCCTCCCAGCTCTGCCTCCAGGAGCAAGTTCCTCTTACAGGTCCTGCTGAGATGCTAAGAGTGGCTAATGACAGAGTTTCAGTGCAGCCAAGAGGCCTGGTAGTCCAGATTCAGAGGGACTGGAGTCCCAGTCCCAGCTTGGACACTCACCAGTGCACGACCTTGATTTGAGTAAAAATAGTTCACTTCTCTAAGCCAGTTCTTTCATCAATAAAAAGGGGCAATCATTTCTACCTCGGGATTATTGGTAGGGGAACATGTCCACAGTCATTAAGTTAAAAGAGCAGTTATGTTTCCATGTTTGTTAAAAACAAAAACAAAAAAAACCCTGCATTTACATGTTTGCTATGCATGGAAAAATTTGGAAGGATACACACCAAACAGGCAGTAGAAAGGGTATTGGCAGGAGGAGAGGGGGATGGTTTGTATTTTATACCCTCTACACTCCTAAATTATTAGAAAATTTTAAGTCAATAACTGTGTGTTGATTTTACAGCAATAGAAATTTTTAAAATCTGCTGCCCCTCCCCCCATTATTGTTGCAGAATTAAAAGGGCAAATGTGTAGAGAAGGCTCAGCCCCATCCATGCCCACCCCTCAATTCCCATTCATTCTTTCCTTCCAGGGGTCCTGTTCATTCCCAAGGTTTTTTTTTTAGTGGATGAATTAAAGATACATACATACATACATATATATATATATATATATATATATATATATATATATATATATATATCTTCATTATATATAGATAAAATTCCAATTAATTATAATTCCATCAGACGACTGATGATTCTCCTTCACCACAAAGAACATTTGCTTCCTGTTATCTGGCCTCCGGCAGGAATGAATGTAGAATTCCCCGCAAAGGGGCATAATAATGAAGGACTCCCCTTTCTCTGGCTGGGAGGAGGCCGACTTCAAACATCACACCTACCTTCTGAGGTGCTGTGTTCTCACTGCCACTTGACCAAGGAGGAAAGTGAGGTTCAGAGCTAAGGTCCAGAAGCTTGTGAGGGGCCCCTGTGCCCACAGCGTCTCCAGGGCTTCCACTAGAACGGGATTAGACTATGGCTCGGGGGACCAGAGGGCAGAACCAGGAACAAAAGCATGAAATGCGGGAAGTGAGGCCTGGTTATAGCTGAGTCCTTCAGTTCATTTAATCTTCACAGCAGCCTTCTATCTCCTCAGGGCCTCCACACTGGCTATTCCCTATGCCTGGAATGCTGTTCCACCAAGATGTATGAATTTTGGATTTTCTCAAAATTCAGGTCTCCCCAGAGAGGCCTGTTCTGACCATCCTGGCTCAACTAAGGCCACCCCTGTGACGCCCATAGACCCTGGCCAGCCGCCCATCACCATCTGCCCCCTTCCCTCCGTGGAGCACACTGCTGCCTCCTGGCTCCTGGGCTATATCGTCTGTCTCCCCCGTGGAGTGTCAGTCCCACAAGAGCAGGGCCTGGCCCGTGGGCTGGCTGTGGAGCTGCACTCCGTGTACTTAGAACAGTGCCTTGTGTACACAGCAGGCGCTCGGTGAGGATCTGGCAGACGCTGTTGGTACCCCACACACTTCGCCTCAGCAACTCCTCCTGTTCAACCTGAGGCCCGACATTTCCAACTGCCAGCACCTTCAATTGTCTTCTGAGGGCTTTCCTCGCTGCCCAAGCCTGTCCTGTCCACACGGGCCAGAGTGTCAGGAGTCAGTGTTGCAGGATCACCCCTCAGGCAAGGATAGATGGAAGCTGGTGGACAAACACCCCAGCCCCTTACCCCGGGCTGGGAGGACTCTGGGCATGTTATACCCTGTCTCCCCGAGCTCCCCAGGGCCACCTGCCTCAGTTTCCTGCGATCTGCTGAACACACCTTCTGCCTTTATTGCTTCCTTCCTGGCTGTGTTAGGTTTCTTCAGGTGCCGTGACAAAATACCACAACCTGGGTGGCTTAAAACAACAAAAATGTATTCTTTCACGGTTCAGGAGGCTAGAAGTCCGAAGTCAAGATGTCTTCCGGGTTGGCTCCTTCTTGGGGGCCCAAAGAAAGAATCTGTCCCGTGACTCTCCCCTCGCTTCCGGTGGTCTCCAGCAAGGCTCGGCGTCCCTTGGCTTGCTGCAGTGTAACGCCATCCTCTGTTGTCATGCGGCGCTCTCCCTGGGCATCTACGGGTCTTCACACGGCCATCTTCTCTCTGTGGGTCCTTCTGCCCAGATGGCTGTCATCTTATTAAGAACCAGTCCTTGAATGAGGATCCAGCCGACTCTAATAACGACCTCATCTTAACTGATGACATTGGCAAAGACTGATTTCTGAACACGGTCACATTCACAGGTACCAGGGTTTAGGACTTGAACGTATCTTCTTGAGAGAACACAGTTCAATCCACAATGCTCTCTGTCTCAGTGTCCCCTTCTCCGTGGTTTCTTCCTGGGATCACCGCCCAGATACCCGTGCTCAAATAAATTGCTGTCTTGAGTCTGCTTCTGGGGAAGCCCAGCCTAAGACAAAATACTTGTTGAATGAGTGAATGAATGAATGATATCTGATAGAGCAGGAAACTCCAAGGAGTGGGAGCCTTTGCTCAGGGACTAACATGGATGCTGGGGAGCATCAGAGCAGGGACTTTACCCCAGGTCCGTTATGCCCACAGCCCCCAGGGAAAGAGACTCCCTAGAGAGAGCTGCCTATTACCATCATGGTTGCTTTGAACGGTAGTGAGCTCCCCATCCCTGGAAGGCTGCAAATGTGCCAGCAGGAATCACTGCACAAGGTCGAGAGTTGGTTTGGGTGACCTCAAAGGCCCGACTAGCTCTGACATATGATTCTGTATATTTCAAAAGCATGTGGTAAAAAATCCAGGCCTCGGGGTCAGAGAGCAGAATAACCGTCCCTTGACCTCCCCAGAGACTCACAGCAAAGCCAAGTCTCTCCAGAATCAGCTTTAATTTGATGTCTCTTCTTCTCGTTTATTAAAGGGACACAAAGGAGAGAAAACCACTTGAACTGTCCCCCAGACGGGCTGGCTATAAATGTCTCCAGGAAAGGGCCCAGCCTGGGCTCTGGTGCCCAGCAATTACAGCTGCTCTGAGACCCGCCCAAAAACCAGCCGAGGCACCTCTTTGGTCTCCTCCCTGTCCAGGCAGGTCACTGCCAGCGAGAGTCCCTCATGAGGGGCAGGCTCTGGACCCCAAAGTTCATCCAGGAACTTGACAAACACACTCAGCTGACTCTTGTCTAAGCCCAGGGGTGGCCTGGCCCTGGGGGCCATGTTCCCTGACTTCCTTCCAGGTTACAGCACACCCAGCTGGGAGGGCATGGAGGAAGGACAAATCTCCCCCCAGATGCTTTGGTTTCCATGTGCACCTGCAGCCTGAAGCAGAAGTGGGAAAGGTCAGGTCCTCATACTCCCCCTCAAGGGCTGCGGTAGCTCCCTATTGCCCAGTGAACAAAGCCTGAATCTTAGGTCTGGTTAGAGGAGGAAGGAGAGAGACCTAATAGAACAGCAGTTACAAGGACAGATTCTGGTTCAAATTCCAGCTCCCCCACTTACTAGCTGTGTGACTTCAGGCAACTTGTTGAACTTCTCTGAGCTTCAGTATCCTCATTTGTTTGACGGGTTGATGACAATGGCACCTACTTCATAGGGTTGTGGCAATGCTTAAATTTAGAGCTAACCCATGAAAATTCCTTAGCACAGTGCCTGCCACCTGGTAGTATTCAATAAAAGCCAAGTTTGATACCCACTGAGGACTCTGCGCAGCCAGTACCACACCCACACAAGGCACTTCGCATTGATTATCTCATTGATCCTTACAAGCACCTTCTGAAGTAGATATTATCATTGTCCCCATTTTGCTGAAGACAAAACTGAGATTTCAAGCAGTCAGGCAGCCTCCCCACAGTCTCACAGGAAAGGAGTGGAGCTGGTATTTAAATCCTGGCTTCTCTGACTCCAGGACCTGGGGTCTTGCAGGGCTCTGGGCTGTCCCTGGGCAGAAAAGGCCAGCCTGTGCCTGGCTCTGCTCCAGATGTGCCACTGTTTCCTTCCTTTCCTTTCCTTCCCTCCTTCCTCCCTTCCTTCCTTAAACAACCACGTATTGAGTCCCGGCTCCCTGCCAGATGCTCTCTCCCGCCCTGGGGAGAGGGGCCGACGGACCCACAGGATCTATGCGCTCAGGAGACCCATGGTCTACTGTTCCTTCTGGCTTCCTCCAGAAACATGGTTTTAAACCCCAGAATTATGGAATATATTAATCCTTTCAGCTCAAATGCATCTCTCTAGGAAGACTGTCCCAATCTACTCAATTAGATAATTACAGGTAACATTTTGTAATGTCAGCTATATGCCAGGCATGGTGCTGGGCACCATCCAAGTATTAGCCCCTTGGTGCAGTGGGGTGTGGCAGGCCTTGGCCTTTCTGACTTCTGGGGCATGAGGCACATGGTAGGCCCACCAAAATAAATGCTAATTAATTTCCTGGCCCTTCCCTTAGGGGCAGAATCCTCTGCATGTTCATAAAAACCAAAGTGCTTCCAGTAACTGAACTTGATCTGCACCCACAACCTCAGTCTCCTCATCCACTCTTGGGATCCTTGCCATTTCTCAATTCACCAAGCACATCCACCTCAGGACCCTTGCACATACCCCTCCTTCTGTCCAGACATCTCTTCTCCCAGATACCAAGGTGACTTGCTTCTTCATCTTCAGGTTTCCTATTTTCCTATCTTTCCCTCCTTCCCTTCCTTTTTTTGTTTTTGTTTTTGTTTTTTTGCCAATATTCAATTTTCCCATCGCCATTTGATAAAAAGACTATTCTTCCTCCACTGAATTGCCTTTGCACATTCATTAAAAATCAGTTGTCCATATATATGTGGGTCTATTCCTGGATTTTATTTTCTATTCCATTGATCCATTTGTCTACTTCTGTGCCAATACCACGCAATGTTGATACTGTAACTTCATGACAGTTCTGGAAATCAAGTTCAAAGTTGCCTTGGCTACTGTAGGTTCTTTGCATTTCTATGTGAATCTTATAATCCGCTTGCCAGTTTTTACATGAAAGGCCTGCTGAGATTTAGATTTGGGATTGCACTGACTCTATAGCTCAATTTGGGGGAGAACTGACATCTTAACAATATTGAGTCTTCTAACCCATATCATAGATGTCTCCATTTATTTAGGTTTTCTTTAATTTCCCTCAGAAATGTTTTGTAGTTTTCAGTGCATAGGTCTTACGCACCATTTTTCAGTATTTTATATATTTTGATGCTAGTATAAATGGTGATTTTTAGTCTCAATTTCTGATTGTTCATTGCCAATATATAGAAATATAATTCATTTTGCATATTAAGTTTATATCCTGCAATCTTGCCAACTCAATTATTAATTCTAGTATGCACTGGATTTTCTAAATACAATATCATGTTATCTGCAAGAGTTTTACTTCTTCCATTCCAATACAGGTGCTTTTTGTTTCTCTATCTTCCCTTATTGAACTAGCTAGAACTTCCAGAACAGTATTGAATAAAAATGGTGAGAGCAGACATCTTTGTCTGTTCCTGATCTTAGGGAAAAAGCATTCAATCTTTCACCATTAAGTATATTGTTAGCTGTAATTTTGTTTTGGTTTTGGTTTTGGTAAGTGCCCTGTACCAAGTCGAAGAAGTTCCCTTCTATTCCTAGTTCGTGACGAGCCTTTATAAGAAATGAACGTTGAATTTTGTCAAGTGCTTTTTCTGCACCTATGGGGATGATCATCGAGTTCTTTTTCAGTTCGTTAATATGATGAATTACATTGATTAATTTCAAATGCTGAACCAACTTTGTATTCCTGGGATAAATCCCACTTAGTTATGACTGATGTATTATCATTTTTATGTATTGTTGGATCCAATTTGATAAAATTTTGTGAAGAATTTTTGCATCTTTGCCCATGAAGGATATTAGTTGTAGTTTTCCTTTCTTATAATGTCATTTTCTGGTTTGGGCATTAAGGTAATGCTTGCCTCATAGCATGAGTAGGTGGGTGAGCAGTCCCGAGGGACCACTCTTTGAGGGATGGTCTTCCTGGTTGCTTGTGCCACCAAGGAGAGCCATCCATACCTTCCCTCCTGTTCAGTTTTCTGGAAGAGTTTGTGTTTCTGGAAAATTTGATATTATTCTTCCTTTCATGTTCGGTAAAATTCACCAGTGAGGTTTTCTTTGTGGGAAGGTTTCTAACTATACTTCAATTTCTGTAATAGATGTAGGGCTACATCTCTTTCCTCTGGTCTCTTTCTCTTTGAGTGACCTTTGGTAGCTTGTGTCTTTCAAGGAATTTGTCCATTTCATCTAAGCCATTGAATGCATTGGCACAATGTTATTAGTGATATTCTCTTCTTAACCTTTAAATATCTGTAGATTTTGTAGCGAGGACATCTTTCTCATTCTTGAGAATTTGTGTCTTCTAGGATGAATGGAAGTTTATCAGTTGTATTGCTCTTTTCAATAACCTTGTGGTTTTATTAATCTTTCTCTTGATTTTCTGTTTTCTATTTCATTTTACTTCCTCTCTTATTTTTCTTATTTCCTTTCTTCTGCTTAAAAACTTTAGTTTTAATTTTTCTTCTTTTTCTAGCTTCTTTTGGAGAAAGCTGAGGTCATGGATTTCAGACCTTTTTCTTTGTCTAATACCTAACATTTAGTGCCACAAATTTCCACCTAAGTGGTGCTCTTGTAGCATCCCACAAATTTTGATATGCTATGTTTTCACTTTCACTCAATTAAAAATATTTTATAACTTCCCTTTTAATTTTGTCTTTGAACTTTGGGTTATTTAGAAGTGTTATTTAGTTTCCAAATATAAGAGAGATTTTCTAGAGATCTTTTTCTTACTGATTTCCACTTATTTCCATTGTGATCAGTGATCATACTTTGTGCAACTTAAATCCTCTTAAATGTATTGAGACTTGTTATGGCCCAGAATATACTCTATCTTGTAAGCATTCCATGTGTACTTGAAAAGAATGTGTATTCTGCTATTTGGGGTGGAATGTCAATTAAATCAAGTTGGCTGATAATGTTCAAGTATCCTTACTAATTTTCTATCCACTTCTTCAATTATTAAAATTATTAAAAGAAAGATACTGAAATTTCTGATTATAATTGTGGACTTGTCTGTTTCTCCTCATATTTCTATCAGTTTGGGTTTCTTGAACTTTTTTTTTTTTGTATTTTGGAACTCTCAGGTGCATAAACATTTAGAATTGTTGTGTCCTCTTGATGAACTGACCTCATTATAATCATGAAATGCCCTTCCTTACCCCTGATCAAATTCTTTGCTTTAAAATCCACTTTGAAATTAGTACAGCCACTCCAGCTTTCTTTTGATTAATGTTACAGGACATATCTTTTTCTATGATTTTACCTATAACCTATTTGTGTCTCTATATTTAAAGTAGGTATCTAGGCACCCTAGAGCTGGGTCTTCCTTTTTTTGCCCAACCTAATAACTCTGTCTTTTAATTGAAGTATTCAGATCATTTATATTTAATGTGATTATTGCTATGGTTAGGCTTAAATCTACCATATTTTAATTTCTTTTCCAATTGTCTTATCTGTTCCTTTTTCTCTTTCTTTTCTCTTTCTGCCTTCTTTTTAGACTGATTGATTTCATTTTATCTTCTCGGCTTATTAGCTGTAACTGTTTTGTCATTTTCATGATTGCTTTAGGGCTTACAGTATACATATTTAACTTATCATTCTACCACCAAGCAGTATTATACCACTTCATGAATAATATGAGAACCCTAAAATAGTATACTTCCATTTCTCCTCTCTTAGCTTTTGTACTATTGTTTCCATACATTTTATATATATTTATACTATAAATTCTGCATTACTTTGTTTTTATTTAGTCAGTTATTTTTTAAAGAAATTTAAATACAACAGTCCTCCCCTTATGCACAAGGATACCTTCCATGACCCCCAGTGAATGCCTAAAACTGCAGATAGCACTGAAACCTATGTATATTACGTTTCTTCCTATACATACATACCTATGATAAAGTTTAATTTATACGTTAGGCATAATAAGAGATTAACAACAATAATAATAACATAGAATGATTATAACAATATACTGTAATCAAATAATAGTAAAATAAAATAATGTAATCTTTCTCTCAAAATCTTGTTGTATAGTATTTATTCTTATTGTGAAGATGTGAAATGACAAAATGCCTGCATGAAGAGATGAAGCGAGGTGAATGACATAGGCTCTGAGATATCACGTTAGACTACTATTGACCTCCTGATATGTCAGAAGAAGGATCATTGGCTTCAAAACCAAGGTTGGCCATGGGTAACTGAAACTGCAAAAAGAAAAACCAGGGATAAGGGGACACTATTGAAATAAGAAAAAAAATATTGCATTTTTTGTCTTCATAGCTCTCATTGCCAGTACTCTTAATTTCTTTGTGTAAATCCCTATTCCATCTGGTATCATTTTTTTTCTGCCTTAAGGACTTCTTAAAAAAACATTTCCCACTGTGTGGATCTGCTGGTAATGAATTGGCTTTTGTGTATCTTTAAAAGTCCTTATTTTACCATCATTTTTGAAAGTTTTTTTTTCTTGGCATAGAATTCAAGATCGACACTTGTTTTGTTCTTCCAGTACTTTAAAGATACTGTTCCACTGACTTCTCACTTGCATTATCTCCAACAAGAAATTTGTTGTCACCTTTATGTTTGTTCTTTTATACCTTATGTGTCTTTTTTCTTTGGGAAATTTTAAGATTTTTCTCTTTGACATTGGTTTTGAGCAATTTGATTGTGATGTGACTTGTTATAGTTTTGTTCATATTTCTTGTGCTTGGGGTTCGTTGAGATTCTTACTTAGCTCATTGGAAAAATGTCATTATTTCTTCTAATGTTTTTCTTTCTAATAGTTTTTCTTTCCCTCATCCTTTTTCTCTCTTCTCCTTCTCCATTTACTCATATATTAGGTTGCTTGAAGCTGCCCTGAAGATGAATGATGCTCTCTCCATTTTTACTTTTATGTCTTGTTTTCTCTGGTCTCACTTTAAATAATTTTTATTGATATGTCTTCAAGTTCACTAATCTTTTCTTCTGCAATGTCTAGTCTGCTATTAATCCCTTACAGTGTATTTTTCATCTCAGACATTGTAATTTTAATATCTAGATGCTTGACTTGAATCCCCTTTCATAACTTCTATCATTCTACTTAAAAGCTTTAATTTTTCCTCTAGTTTTTTAAACATATAAAATATAGTTATTATAACTGTTTTGTGTCCTTATTTACTAATTCTAATATCTGTTTCAGTTATGGGTTGGTTCTGATTGATTTTTCTCTCCTTTGCATCTCTAGTAATTTTTTATTGAATGCTAGAGTTTATGAATTTTGTATTTTTGGGTGCTGGGTTATTTTTTATTTCTATAATTTCTATAAATCTGGGACACAATTAATTATTTGGAAAGAGTTAGATCTTTTCAAGTCACTTTGGAGATTTGTTAGAAGAGACCAGAGCAGCATTTGGTATAGGGATAACTATTCCCATGACTGAGGCAAGACCCTTCTGAATTATATGCCCTATAAATTATAAGGTTTCTCAGTCTGGCAGGTGGGAATAGGCACTATTCCAGACACCAGGTACACTCCACGTATTGTTCCCTCTAATGATTTGGGGTTGTTCTACCCTAGTCTTGGGTAATTTTCTCACACGTATATTCTCATGAGACTTGGGGGGATCTTTAAAAGCCCTAAAATTATATACTAAGACCCCTGCATGTGTACTTATCATCTAAGGCCTCCACCCTACTTTCTATGGTCATTCCATACTCCAAACATCACAGCAACAAAGTCCAAGAGCTCACTCTCTAACCCGACACCTACTGAATTTTAAAAGCAAATCCAATGACAATGACATGAATTGGAGCCACTGTAGAACAGCCAGGTATGGTCCTTAGTCACTTGCCTTTGTTATTCTCTTAATACTTTTATCAAAATTACAGGAAATCATTTATTAACATGAGGAGCCCATATAGTATAACAAATTCAATTCTTATCAACCAGAAACAGAATATGAATCTCCCCAAGACATCAGGAGAGAAGCAATTTGCCCCATCATCAATGCCCCAAGTTGAAAGTCTTTTTAAAGTATACCCTGTACCCTGAAGTCATATCACCATTTTTCTTCGTGTATCCAATTTTATACACCTAATGTGCTATATCAGATTTGACAGCATTCTATATTTTCATGTATATAGTGCTTTAATGCATTGTCACATTAAAATGTACTAACTTTAATCAGTATGGGAGAATATATTTGTAAATGACATATCCAACAAGGGGTTAACATCCAAAATATATAAAGAACTCACACGCCTCAACACCCAAACAGCATATAACCCTATTAAAAAATGGTGGAGGATATGAACAGACAATTCTCCAAAGAAGAAATTCAGATGACCAACAGGCACATGAAAGGATGCTCCACATCACTAATTATCAGGGAAATGCAAATTAAAACCACAATGAGATATCACCTTACACCAGTTAGGATGGCCAATATTGAAAAGACTAGGAACAACAAATGCTGGCAAGGATGCGGAGAAAGGGGAACCCTCCTACACTGCTGGTGGGAATGTAAATTAGTTCAACCACTGTGGAAAGCAATATGGAGGTTCCTCAAAACACTAAAAATAGAAATACCATTTGACCCAGGAATTCCACTTCTAAGAATTTACCCAAAGGAAACAAGATCCCAGATTCAAAAAGACATATGCACCTCGATGTTTATTGCAGCACTATTTATAATAGCCAAGATTTGGAAGCAACCTAAGTGTCCATCAGTAGATGAATGGATAAAAAGATGTGGTACATATACACAATGGAATATTATTCAGCCATAAGAAGAAAACAAATCCTACCATTTGCAACAACATGGATGGAGAGCTAGAGGGTATTATGCTCAGTGAAATAAGCCAGGCAGAGAAAGACAAGTATCAAATGATTTCACTCATGTGTGGAGTATAAGAACAAAGCAAAAACTGAAGGAACAAAACAGCAGCAGACTCATGGACTCCAAGAAGGGACTAGCGGTTACCAAAGGGGAAGGGTGGGGGAGGATGCGTGGGGAGGGGAGAAGGAGATTGAGGGGGTATTATGATTGGTACACATGGTGTTGGGGGGGGTCACGGGGAAGACACTGTAGCACAGAGAAGACAAGTAGTGACTCTATAGCATCTTACTACACTGATGGACAGTGACTTCAATGGGGTATGGGGGGACTTGATAATATGGGTGACTATAGCAACCACAATGTTTTTCATGTGAAACCTTCATAAAAGTGTATATCAATGATACCTTAATTTAAAAAAGTAATAAAAAAATTTTAAAGAATAAATAAAGAAAGAAAGAAATAATAAAACCCCTGGCACATCGTATGTGTTTAGTAACAAAAGACATTATTTCTTCATTTCATAAACATTTATGAGCACCTATTTTGTGCTCGGCCCTGTGCTAAGTAGAGGAAGGAGTTCAATAAAGAAGACACGTGAACAAAAAATTATGCTTGAAGTATAGTAAGAGATAGTGTATGAATAAAGTTATCAAAGGACAGGGCTGCGCTGGTAAGTTCCCTATCACTGGAGGGGTGTGAATGGAGAATATGCGGACTATTTTGTTGGGATAAGAATGCATGCATGGTATTAGTCCCTGGCATTTGGGGATGAGGGTTGGGTGGGAGTGATACCTCTAAACTTCAGGTAGAGTTGAGTCCCCTCCCAGCTAGGGGGCTGGGAGGTGGCCACCACGACCCAATTGCAACATCACATCCTAAGATCTGCAGGGCATGAAGATGAGAGCCTGCAGCTGCTGGCACACTCTTGCCTCTTTATAATGCTAAGAATGAGGTCATGGTGACAGGAGCAGAGCTGAGGCATGTTCAGAGATCAGGCCTTAATGATGTGGTTGGGACTGCTAGGCTCAGACATACCTGAAGCCAAACTCCTTGGACTTTGAGGTGCACTGAGCCATAAAATCCCCCCTTCATTTTTCATCTAGATCAGTGTGGGTACTTTTTTCAATTCCTTGTGGTCAAAATATTCCTATAACTGACATGGTAAAGATTGTGAGAAGCTCAGTAAATATTTGGTAGGGAGGGAGGAGAAAGGAGGAGCAAGATGACCCTTTAGAGCCCTTCCGGCTGGAGAGGCTCTGACTTGCGCATTGAAGAGGCTGAACTGGCGGTTGTTTGAGGGACAGGAGACCAGAGCGGGCAAGGCAGCGCCTCAGCGTTCCTCCGACTCCAGTTTCCTTTCCAGGGGCACTTCCTGGTGCATTTAAATGCGCCCCTGTGTGTGAGTGCCTCCAGGGGGTTCCAAAATAGCCTGAAATATAAACAGACTGGAAACCCACTCCTCCTCTCACTGCCTTTCCTCTCTCCCTGGGGTGGAGGTGGGGGGACTGCAGAACCTCTGTTTGAGGATTTAGAAAACATTTCAAATTAGGTCTCCCTTTTTCTGAGTTTGGCAAACCCACCCTGCCTGGGGGACTTTTTCCCCTGAGTGCTAGGCCCAGGTGTGTGGGCAGGAAAAAGCAGCCTGTTGTGCTCCAGCTCTGGGTCCTTCAGGTCCTAGGACTCGGCCGCCACCTGCCAGCTTCCCAGGGAGAAGGACCTGCAGAGGAGCGAGGAGCTACCCAGGTAGGGCCTGGCCCTTTCCCGCGGACAGGGTACGCTCCTCACAGTACAATTCAGTGCAACAACGATTGTTAAGCAGCTACCGCATGCCAAACCCTGGGAGCCACCCAGGAGGGACAAAACCAGGGAATAGAGAATGCTTCAATCTGGGGCTCAGGAGATGTGGGAGCTTGCCGTGTAACTGGGGTAGCTTGTTTCCAGAAATGGTTCACAGCATACCTCCTGGTATTCGCACCCGTGTGCAGTCCCCTCCCGTGAATCTGCACTGCCTCTGCAACTTGCTTTTGACCAGCAGAATATGGTAGAAATGATGCTGTGTGATTTGGGAGAGGAGATGAGAAAAAGCCTCGCCCCTCCCACCTGTCTCTGAGTTCCTACTCTCAGGCGCTCCCTCTTGGAACCCAGCCACCGTGCTCTGAGAAGCCGAAGCCCCAGGGAGAGGCCCCAAGCGGTACTATGGGTCGAGTTGTTTCTCCTCCACTACGAGGAGGGACTGTGCTGGAATCCTAACCCTCTGATTCCTCAGAATCTCCTTGTTTGAAAACAGGGTCACTGCAGATGTGATTGGTTAAGATGAGGTCCTACTGAAGTCAGGTGGCCTTCATCCAATATGAAGGGTGTCCTTATAAAAAAGGGACATTTGGAGATGTACACACAGGGAGAAGGCCACATGATGAAGGCAGAGATTGGCGTGAGGCTTCTTCAGGCCAAGGAACATCAGAGATGGCCTGCAAACCGCCAGCAAAGCCAGAGGCGTGGGACAGAACCTCTCACAGTTCTCAGAAGGAACTCTTGATCTGGGCCTCTTGCCTCCAGAACTGTGAGACAGTAAGTACCTGTTGTTTAAGCCACACAGTTTGTGGCACTTTGCTGTGGTAGCCCCAGGAAACTAATACAGGGCTCTTCTTAGAGTCCATAGCAGCCCCATTAGACATGGACCAGAGAAGTTGTGTGGTTTTCCCAGGGCCACACAGCAGGGTCAGGTCTTCTGCTGTATAGCCTCTTGTGCCCTTGTCTTTCTTTCCCCTACATCCTTGACAAGACTGTGGTCATTTCGGGGCAAAAGCCACTTATCTTACTGATCAATGTGTCTCACTCAATAGCTGGCACAAGGCCTTGCACACAGTAGGTGCTCAGTTTGTGGAAATGAATGTGGGGTTTTCCCATCTCTTCTTCCACCCCAGCTTCCTGAATGTGCCATTTCTGCAGGACCCCTCTGCCTGGCAGCTGTCCTTGACAAAGACTGACCCCACTGGAGATGGTCTCAGGCTGTCATGAGTGTGTCACTGGACCCTTCTTATGCACTGTCTGTGTTGGGCGATGGACGGACGTCTCATCCCCAATCTCGGAAAACAAATTTGGACACCAGAGAAAAACGATTTGAGGGTGATGTCAGTGCTGAAATGGTTCAGACCAAGGTATTCTTAGCAAATGTGGGACCCTTTCCTTACTCAGGAAAAAGGCAAACTTCATTCAAGAATGCACTGAATGCGGAAGCAATGGAGGCGAACCACGGCAACAGAGGGCTGTGCGCTGCTCACTCAGGACCAGGCTGTGTAGGGTAGGAAAAATCAGGGCTTGCTAAATGCAGTGTGGGATTTTGGACTAGACCCTGGAATAGTAAAAAAGCATTAGTGGAAAAACTGGTGAAACCTGAATAGCATACAGTTCAGTTAATAATAATGTACTGATACTAATGTCTTAGTTTTGAGAAATGGACTATGGTAATGTAAGATGTTAACATTAGAGGAAAGGGGGTGAAAAGTACACAAGAACTCTCTGTACAATCTTTGCAACTTTTATGTAAATCTAAAATTCTATTAAACAAAAAATCAGCTCTTGCAATGGCGAAGCGTTTTTCTTGAGATAGGTCAAAGGGAGTTGACTGAATCCCTTGTTGATGAGAAAGTCATACCAAAATCCAGGGACTCTTGCCCTCCCATCCTCAAGTGACCGGGGTTTCTCTGCCACCTGCAGAGCCCCGTCAACATTTGCCGACCTCTGAGAGAGCAGCCTTTGTAACACGGAAGGAGGGACTTGGGGCAGGGAGATGGAGGAGTGCCCCCATGAAACTCCCCCAAAGGTCTGACCTATGGTCCTTGCCCCGTCTCTGCTTCCCACGCTCTGAAGGCCAGGCCTCTGCTTCTGCACCACTTTGGGGTAAGGCTTAAGCAGTTCAGGAAAACGGCTGCTTAAACTTCCCTCTGAATTCAGCGTGGATCTGATTTGGGGACATGGGTTGGGGACATGGGTGTCTCTTGCTCTGGAGAAGATGACCCCTACTCCCCACTCTCAGAGGCACCAAAAGAGGGCCACAGGTCGGCAGGAGCCCCTTCTGCCCCGTTCCTGGCCTTCACTCCACCCACGCCCCCCAGGCGCGCACAGGGGCAGCCGCCAGTCAGCTGCTTCCATCATGTCTGACAGTCAGAGCACAGCCTATGAGGCCGTGACAAAAAGCCCCTCAAATACAGCAGCTCAGCAGGAAGGGGGTTCACTCCCTCTCAAGCCCAGCGGGTAGACAGAAGGTCTGGGGTGGGGGGTGGAGCCCAGTTCCCCACGGTCCTCTAGGGTCCCAGATGCTTTCTATCTTGTTGCTCTGCAGTTTCCTGGGGAGTCACCCTCACGGACATGGTCGATGCCGTGTCACCAGTGTCAGGGTCCCACGGCCTGCAGGAAGGGGAAAGAGCGTGGAGGCAGGCAGCACCTTATCCGAAGGTGATCTAAGGTTGCATGCCACTCACATTCCACTGGCCTCTCCTTGCTGTGAACAAGACTGGGAAGCGTAATCCCTAGATGTGTGTGTGCGCTCTGCCAGACGCGGGAGACAAGGAGAGGTGAGGGACGGCTGGTGGTCTCCAGCGTGAATCTAATCAACAAGACTGTATTATTAATCTCACATTACAGATGAAGAAAGGTAGTGGTAGAGGGTAGTGACTTGCCCAAGCTCACACAGCTGAGAACACAAGCAGAGAGCTGTCTGCCAGCTGCACCCTGCTGCCTCGGCCACAGCTCTCTGCCTGGCACTCCTATCACATGACGGTGCTGGAGTGGGGAGCAGCGAGCCTCCTGTCTCAGCCTCCCCAGATCTGCCAGCTTCTGAGGCCCCCACTCCTCAGCCTCAAGCAAGTAGCTGAACTGCTCTAAACCTCAGCTTTGCCCCCTGCTTCATGGGGTAATAGTTGTTCACAGGGTTGTCATGAAGACTAGATGAAACAGAGCATGTAGAGGGCGTGGGGCAGAACGAAGAACATAGCAAACACTCAATCGCTACTTACCTTTTCTGTTCCCAGCGAAGCCACCGTGCTGCACCCCCTTGCTTGCCACATCGGCTGCTTGAAGGAATTTAGAATTCTGCCAGCCCAGTGTGGTTTTGCCCTAATGCATCCTCAGACATTGTATTAGGTGTGTATTGCCGCATAACACGACTACCACAAACTTAGTGCCCTTAAAACAACACACATTTATCATCTCACGTTTTCTGTGGATCAGGAGCCTGGGCACAGCTTCACTGGGTCTCCTGAAAGACGACAGTCAGGGTGTTGAGCAGGGCAGGAGGGGGTTCTCATCTGAAGTATTCCCCGGGGGACGGGATCTGCTTCCAAGATCACGTGGCCCTTGGCAGGCTTCAGTTCCCTGCAGGCTGTCTGACTGGGTGTGGAGACTGCCCTCGGTTCCCTGCCACATGGGCCTCTCCTTGGACAGCTTACACCATGGCAACTCGCCTCAGCCACGCTAGGAAGAGAGAGAGCTTAACAAGGGGGAAGATAACGATCTTATGTAACATAATCATGGATGTGAAACCCTATCACCTTTGCTGTACTCTGTTGGTTAGAAGCAAGTCATATTTGAGGGGAGGGGGTTACACAAGGAATGATAGAAGGAGGCAAGGATCGTTGGGGGCCATCTAAGCATCTGCCAAGCCAGAAGCATTTAATCAGGTCGCTGCAATTGGTGAATGTACAGCTGCCTGGTACCGTGGCATTAGAGGAGGCTGAAGCAATACTGAGATGTCCAGAGACACAGAAAATAATAGCTACCATTTATGAGCATTTTTGAGCAACTTATGCAGCAGGAACTGTCCTAAGTGCTTTGTAAATATTTGCTCATTTAATCTTTAGAACAACCCTTTGAGAAAGGGGTTCTGAGCACCTATTTAGAGAAGAGGCCCAGTGAGACTGAGAGAGATGGAGTGACTTGCCCGGGGTCACACTGCAGGGCAGTGGCAGAGCTGGGATTCCAGCTCAGGCTGCCTCACATCAAAGTCCTGGCTCCAAACCCCCACAGTGTCTTGTCCAGGGAAGTCAGTTGAAAAAAGATGTGAATCAATGACTGCTGAATCTAGACGTTTCTCTAAAAATAAAAATAAAGGTCAGTCCCTGTCACATGAAGAAAAGATGAAAGAATTGGTGTGTTTGATTAGAGAAGAAAAGGAAAAAAAGGTCATGGTTGCTGACTTCAGGTCTCAGAGGGCTTGTCTCAAGGAGGAAGAACACTTTTTCTGGATGGGGGAAGAGCATGAATGGGGGAAGGGCAGACTCAGAGCGGAGGGAAGACCACGCGGAACCCCTACCCCAGGCCAGTGTCCTTCCCCTTCACGTGGAAGGAAAGACTCATGAGCTTGACTTTGCAGCTGAGCAAATATTTCTGCTTTCCCTTTGCAGGCTGGAGTCAGCCTCTTTTCCAGCCAGCTCCACGGGCCTTCAGAGCAGTGGCCTTGAGCTGCGGGGTGGCGGTCAGCTCGGCCACCCTCGCCAGATGGGACCTGAGTGGGGACTGCTGGCCCAGGACAGAGGGTACCGCTGTCATCCTGTCTCCCTCTTCTGGGGGATGAGTCACCCAGACAACTGCAGCCACTTCCAGGTCTCCCCTAGTGCCCATTCTCCAGGTGGCCGCTGAGTGGTCTTCCTACAACTTAAAGCTCCCCAAGTCTCCCCCTGCTCAAACCCTCTCTGGCTCCCTATTGCTCTCAGGATAAATTTAACTCCACTACAAGGCCCTCCATGATGCAGCCCTGCTTTCCCCCAGGTCTTACCTCCAGTGGCTTCTCTTCCCCGCCAAGCCCCCCACCCCAGCTCTCATCCCATCTTTCATATTTCCTGCTGTTGCCAACACACCGTGCAACTCCAAGTCTCCACGCTCCCTCTGCCTGAACTGCCCTTCTGCCTGGAACACTCCTCTACCTTCTTTAAGAACCGATTCAAACTCCACCTCCTCCGAGAAGCCTTCCCTGGCTCCTTCAGAAGCGCTTGCTGCCTCTCGTCTGTGCACACTGCACCGAGGCCTAATAAGAGCTGACCTTTGTGGAGCACTAACTCCACGCTAGGCTCTGTGCTCAGTGCTTCACATGCATGAACACACTAAGTCCTCCGACTTGGATCAGTTTTGTACCACCTCCATTTTCCAAAAGAAAAAACAGGCATAGAGAGGTTAAGTGCTTTATTCTAGACACACAGACAGTAAGTAGCAAAGCCGGGACAGGAATACCCTCTCTGACTCCAGAATCAATGCTCTTTATTATTTACTTGTGTATGTATTTAAACAAAGCAATTCATGCATATGGTAACAAACATACCCTTCGTAAAGAGTAAAGAAAGAAATGGTCTTTACCCCTCTCCCCACCCCAGCTACATGAGCCAGAAAATTTTTTCCATACTCAGTTTTCTCATCCATAAAATGGGGATGGTGATAATAGCATCTACCTTGTAAGGTTATTGTAAGGATTCAGTGAATCGATGCACACTTAGAACCACACCGGCACATGAACGCTCAGTAGTATTGATTACCATGATTTTTTATCTTAGTTCTTTCTGCTGATCATTACCTCTATATCCCGATATAACACACTCACACTTCTATTTATTTGTGGGTCAGCTTTCGACAATGTCTCTGGATTTCTCTTTATGAAAGGCCAGAATTTCTCCTATTTGTCCCCATTTTCTCTCCCTTCCTCATGATGTTTGACAGTTACATAATTTTCTTCACCTACTCAGTGTCCACGCTGTCCATGCCACGTCACTGTCCTTTGGCGGGAACATGTTTACACATCAGATTGTCCACTCGACTTGACTCCTTGAGGATGAGGCCCTAGGGGGGCACCTTTGCATCCCCAGTGTCGGGCACAGAACCTGGCACCTGCCGAGGGGGCAGCTCTATTCCTGAGTACATAAATACTTCCGGCGAGGAAACGGAAACCCAGCAATGGAAAGTGCTTGGGGCAAGGACAAGATCTTCAGACTTTCAGACCTTTCCACTCACTTCATGGAACAAATTAGGCTGTGGCCTTCTGGTTGTCCTGAAGTCTCACTTATGTCAGTGCGGGAGGCTCAGCCCAGCTAGACACAGGCTGTAGCTGTCCTAACCCACCGGCGAGAGCCTCCTGGCCACACTATCTGGCCAAAGAGAAGGCAAAGGAGAGTTTTGAGGGAAACATGCTGGACTGCTCTCCATCAACTGGAAGCTGGCGTCTGAGTTTCCCTCCCCAGGACTCAGCTGGGAAGGATGTGCTCACCTGGCAGGGGCCAGCGACAGTATCCTTTCCTCTAAGGTTTGAGGGCAGAGTCCCTGACATGGACAGAGGGAGCAGAGCCCAGGGCCAAGCAAAGCCCCAAGCTGCCCAGCCACCTGCACTGAAGGGTTGTCTTGCAGGGAAGACCAGAACCCAGCTGCCCAGGGCCCTCAGCCCCCCTGCAGGGCAGCTGCCACATGGCCAGATGCCCTGAAATGGCCCAGGCTGAGAACATCAGTGAGGAGTGACTCCTCTCACAATCCAGAGAGGATTCTGAGAGCTGGGAAGTTCCACGAAGGAGAACTGTGCTGGAGAAGATGCCAGAGCCAGGCAAGGGTAGGGATCATGCCCAGGAGAGGGTGTGTGGCAGGTATTCTCGATCATTTCTTAACCACGGAAGGGCCCTTTTGCCCCCATGGACTATTCCACTGAAACCCCACAGCAAAGTAGGTAGTAACAGTAGCTGGTATGCTGGCCTAGTAGCAGTGGCCTCACCACAGGCCAGCGCTTCTCTACACTCTGCAGCATACATTCCTTGAGTCCTCACAGCAGGCCTCTGAAATATTATCATCCCCACTGTACAGACGGGAAAAGTGGCCAGGGTGGCCGAATGACTTCCACAAGGTCACACAGCTCACAAGTGGCAGAGGCAGGACCCAAGCCTGGGCAGCATTGTTCTAGAGCCCATGCTTCTTAAACATCACAGTAAATAAGGACACTCTGGTTAAACCCACGGTAGTAGAGAGAAGAGGTGAACCTTTCTACTCAACTGTCCCCTTAACCATCCCCAAATCCCAGCAAACCTTGAGGTACCCCCGTAGAACTCCACAGCTCTACGGGACATAGTTTGAAAACCATGGCGGCAACCCAAAGGCTTGGTCACACCCTATTCTTCTCAGCTGAATCCTGTCACCTGGTTGGTCCTATGCAAGGCAATCTTAGGGTCCCCAGGGCTTAGGCATTGCAGTAACTCTGGGTACCAGGAAGCAGGGTGATGCCAGGGAAGAGCCCAGGCTCGGGAGACAGGGGAGCCATCCTACCACTGCCCAGGATTAATGAAGCTCTGCCTAATTAGCTCTGGCTGACAGAAGTAAAGGAGAAAACTAGAAGGAGGATGGGGCCCCAGAGCCAACCGGAAGCTGGAGAAGTGAGCTCAGAGTGGCTGGGAAGGCTGGGAATGAGAAAGCAGGGACTCTGCCTGTCCCATGTGTCACTGTGTCCCAGACCCCTAGCCCAGGGCTCAGCCCAGAGTAGTGCTCGTGGTATAGCCACTGAATGAATGAATAAATAAATAAGCACCTATTAGCACAAACAGGCTGATTAGGACATTGCTACAACTGTGATACAGAAAGAAAAGAAAAGAAAAAGGCCCCAACTATTGTTGAGTGGTATGAGTCATCACTCGACACTCAAAGATTTAGCAGAGCCCGGTCAACTGCTCAAGCAGGGTTGCGGGCTATACTAGGCGGGAGAGGATGGCCGTGGCTCCCTCTATCCTGGCAGAGGGAGGGAAGCATCTGGCTCCCCTGCCACATCATCACCACAGTAACCCACAAAGGGCAGAGGCCATTTGTCCCAAGGAATACAGAGGTTGGACTCTGGCAGCCCAACCCACCAAATGTCTGCCGTGGCTGCCTAATAACATCGATAGCAATAATCATACTGACATCGGCACTATTTATTGAGCATAAATATATCCCAGGACTGTGCCAAGCACCTTCCATGCATTACTGTACTGAATCGTCCTAACAGCCTTATAGCTAAGACACTCATTTTACCGATGAGGAAACTGAGGCTCAGAGAGACAAAGTGACCTGGCTAAGGTCCTACAGCCAGTGAGTGGTGCTAACAGAACCCAGAATAGACTCCAGAGGCTGTGTTCCTCAGCACTCAGACATACTGCTCTCCTTTGTGTGGTGCAGGGTGAATTTCAGCAAGTGATTCAGGCTCTATGACCCTCAGTTTTCCCATCTGTAAGGCATGGATAGTACCCCTGCCCTCACAGGAAGGTTGCGAAGTGTCAAAGAAACAGCCTGGCTCAGGATAGGCTGAAGGTTAAGTGAGCCCAGCTGAGCAGCCCCCGCCGTCTCAGTTCTCAGCCCCCTGACGTAATGCACTCGGTGCCTTCCCCCAGTGCCTGGGACCCTTCACTCAGCTGTATGGGCTTAGGCATGCCACTTTCCACCCTAGGCCTCAGTTTCCTCATCTGTCCAAGGAGGGGGTTTAGGAGGCCATCTCCAAGGGCACTGAAGTGTTGACAACCAATTTTAAGCAGTAAAATACCAAGGCTTACCTCCGGAAGGCATTCCATGCCGGCTTCACAATGTCCTAAGAACTGGCCAAATGAATGCTGTAAATTTCCCCTCCTCCGAGGACCTCTCTCCTTCCACACCCTCCTTCTTGAAGGCTCACACTTTCTCTGCTTTCAGAGAGATGTTTTTCAAGGATCCCGTGTGGGGGCCCAAGCAACAGCGGTGTGCAGAAACCCAACCCCAGCGGCAATTCAGGGTGGAAAGTGAGTGGGAAGAAACATTCAAGATGGAGGCAACAAGGAGGAGGCCTCTCTCCTGATTTTCTAGCAGCCAGCTTAGGGAGGAAGCCAAGGATGTGGCCCTGGAGGAGTGTAGTCGGCTATTCATAGCCCAGGATCCTCACTGGAACCTGGAGGGCAAGGGCAGGCACCAGAAGCGATCTCACTTGTTTGTGGCACAAACACAGGCTGAGTTGCTAATGCTGCTCTTCATTCACCCCCTCACTTAGCATCAGACCAAATACCATTTTTCCTGGAACCTAAGCAGGTGTCTGAGACCCAGAATGTGGACTGCGAGCTGTGTACAGTAAATCAAGCACTGGATTTGAAGTAGGGCCTAGAACTGTGGGATTTGGCAAAACACTAAACAGGTCTGCTGTGTATGGTTGGTCAGCCTGTGCACTGAACAAGGGCAACTGGGGTGATGAGGGGAACCCATTATGTGCTCTGCTTACACCATGATCGCCCAGAAGGGCACAGTTTTGTAATACACACAAATGTGCTTTATGGGTTAGCAGAGGTCCTGACTCCGAACTTAAATTTCTGCCTGTGTAATGACCCACCCATTTTTCTCTTACAGGAATATGGTGAGGACATAGTCATATAACCTATGTGAATGTACCTAATAATTATTCTTAATGAATTATCACTATTTATACAAAGTCTTGTTCCACAAAGATTTAAAGGCAGATTATGAAATCCATATGGTTAACTGGAAAGTATGAATAATTACAATTTTATACATTGAGTGAATGAGGGAAGGCAAACTGGGGCATATCACACCAGAACTTCCCTTCCTGTGCCTACAGCAGACATCACTAATCAATGAGATCCACGTGCACATTGTCCATGTTCTGAGAGTCAGGGTCCATCTTGGTACAGAGGAAATGAGAAAACTGACACAGGGTTTTATCTCACCTGCCACCTAGTAGGTGCTCAGTAAATGATAATTATTATAATTTGGAGCCAGTGAGGGGGCAGGAGAAGTAAGCTGGACCAGGAAGTCCTACACTGTTATGTGTCAATTTGAGTCCTGAATTAAATGGTGGGCAAAACAGAAATAAACCCTTGGGTATGCACATGTCCACACATGCATGTGTGCGTGCACACACACACATACAATTAGTGCCCATGATACAAAATTATACCAGTTTCTCAGACTTGGTGCAAATTGCCTACACTGAATTGTGAGTGAATTTTTCCCATGGTTCCTCATAATGAGGCCATGTAGTGACTAGACTACATTATCAATGGCAGACTGGCATAAACATATCAGCAGATTTTCACTGGTGACTCCACCCAGAGAGGTGAGAGAGCAAAATCCTAGCAGAGCCCAGTGAACGCCCATATAAATCCTTTCCTCCCACACGCCCAGCTCGTGGGAAGGGTGATGGGAGTATCAGGAACCAAGACTCCGACTCACTTTCTGGTGTCCAGCAGGAGACCTTCAAATGGTCCCCAATCCCTTCTCTAGAGGAAGAGGTAAAGACTGAAGGTGGGGAGGACACCCAGGTCCCCGCCTCCACACCCAGGAGTATTTCTGCTCTCCCACTGCCTTTCCATGGGTTGCTGGAACTCAGCAGTGCCTCCTGGTCCAGCTGGACCCATCAGCAAGCTTGGTGGTTGCCTCTAAGTCCCAGGGCCCAGCCCCACTGGAAACACCCACCAAGAATTCCACAATGGAGGGCAAGACTTCAGCTGCCCGAAGGAACTTCTTTGCAAATGCAAGGAGCACAGGAGCACAGCTAAGGCTTGCTGGGGGGTGCCGCAAGGTCCTTGAGCAGTCCTTCAAGGACAGACCCCTCCTGCCCCATAGCTTGCAGGACAGACAACACATAAGCTTTGGGATCAGGCAAATCTCAGTTCAAATCCCCACCCTGCTGCTTGCTAGCTGTGTCCTCGGGAAACTTAGTTAACCTCCTCTGAGTCTGACTTTCCTCATCTGCAAAGTCAGGTTAATAACTGACTCCCTCATAGAGCCGTTGTGGGGACCATGTGAGATTAAGTGCTCCACAAAGTTAAGGGTTTATAATTCACACTGCTATTATTACCAAAGACTGATGGGTAGTGGGACACAGTGTTGGCCTGGACCGGACAGATCTGAGTGTGAATCGTGGCTCTCATACTACTGGCTAAGTAACTCTCTGAGCCTCAGTTTCCCCATCTGCTAAATGGAAAGCAGGACTACTCCAATGGCCAGCAGCCTGTTAGGGTGCAGCTCCAGTTTGGCCCTGCAGAAGCTGGAAAGCCCAGGGGAGCCTGTACCTCATCTGAGGGAGGCGGGTCCTAAGTGGGCCTGAGGCCCCAGAGCTCACCAGCGGCTCCCCTCCCAGGCCTGGGCTGGGGGAATGTGTAGGAGGGAGGTCCGGGGAGGGGGCCTCAGAGCTGGGAGGAACAGCCCTGGAGGGCAGGCAGCAGCGGTGACCCAGGAGAGAGGGAGAGCTTGGCTCCGAGCTCATCACTCAGGGAGCTGTCTCCCCCAGGCCCGGAACCCTGGCGGCCTGTCCTCCCCACTTCCTGCGTGCTGGGTCAATATTGTGATTCCCACCGTGCCGCCTGCCTGGATGGCCTGGCCCTGCACACCGCCCAGGGTCACGGGGCTGTGGGGAGACAGGGGTACGGAGAGGTCGCTCACTGCCTGGAAGATGACTCAGGACCCAAAGGCTGCAGGCGGTGCAGCGGAGGGCCAGGAGCCCAACACAGCCTCACCTCCACCATCCCCGCCCCATCTGTGAAAACAGGGGCTGTCCGCCACGGGGGAGGCCCAGGAACCCAACATGTCAGAACTGGAACAGCGCCCTACTGAGGCCTGTATGCTCCTCCCATCCAAATGGGTCAGCTAAGTGCCTGGCAAGGGACGGGGCTTACCCAAGGTCACACGGTGAATCTGTAGCTGAAGTAGGACCTGAGGCCCATTTCCTGACTTCAAATCCAGACCAAGCCACCCCCCACGTCTCCTACCCTCCCTCCCCAAGTTGGTCTTACTGTCCTTCTCATCAGCGGGCTTGACGTATTCCTCCCACACCTCTGCGTGAGCACAGGCAAGAGGGCAGGACTAACAGGCCAGGGAATGTGGTGCAAGGCTTCTGCAGGTGAGAGGCGCCAAGAGGATGCCTTTCAAGACACACACAGACTGGTAGTTATGGCAACAGTGGTTGGAGGGACCAGCTCTGAGAACAGGGAAACTGGGCTTCACATCCCCTCGTGAGTGCATCATGTCAGGACTCAGCGCAGCTGTACCTCCCCCAGGCGCCCCTCACTGTCCACCAGACCGGGCAAGCTGCTCTCTCTCTACTGCTCCCGCACCCACATCGGCCTCCCTGAGAAGAACAGGGGGAAGCGGCCGTGGCCGTCTTACCTCCAAACCCTGTGGCCCAGCCTCGTACGGAGGCCACCCCTGGCATTCAGTTGGCGCCAGCTGAGTGAAGGAAGGAACAGACTCGTGGATGGGTTTGTGTCCTGCCTTCCTGTATCACAGGAACTCTGCGGGGCAGAAACTCCACCCCTGCCACTATCACCTCTCCTGGAACCTCCTCTTATTCTTCACCTGGCTACCTTCTGGTCTTTCTTTAGGTCTACACTTAGCTCTCACTTCCTTCTGAAAGCCCTCCCTGACTACCCATTAGCTGGCCTTGCTTTGAGTACCTTACACTCACCTATCAATGCTCTTGTCCCAGAAACATGTAATGGGTTGGTTAATGTTCTTCCCTTCTTGGCTGAACTAGGACTTGAGTCCTCATCTGTGCGTGGGACAAGGACACTGTGTCAACGCTGTGTTTCTAGCTCAGGGCCTGGTGCAGAGTCGGTGCGTGAGGAATGAATGAATGGATTTCTCATGGAATCTGGCCCATGCCAGGGACCTAGTAAATGTTGGCAGGTGGCGATGGTGATGATGGTAGTGGTGGCTGAGGGGGATATCTCCCGTTCTTTTTTTGTCCAGTAGCCTCCATATCCCATTCTTCATCCAATACCAGCTGCCCCATCCCCTTTGAGAAATGCCCTTCCTCCCCAACATGACTGCGTCAATCACTAAACCTTAACACCACATGACCCAGACTTGGCCAATGATTGAGCCCCATTGCCCTAGCAGCAGCCCCTGGCCTAGGAGTGGGCAAGTGACCCAAACAAGGCCAGTCAATGTCCTTCCTTGGGACAGTCATGGATCCCAAGAGAAGGCAGTTCTCTGATTTTGGGAGTGGGGTTGCCAAGCTGGGCTGCTGCTGCCCAACTTCCTTACTCCATAGAAGGGAGAAAGGAAGCTGACCCCAAAGGGAATCAGGGATAAGCAAAGGTACGTGATGGACAGAATCCTGTTGGCCCTAAGACCCCTGTACCTCCCCCGCCCCCTCCCCCAGGCTACTTCCCAGGTCATCAAGTTCCCCTTTTCACTCCAATTTTGAACAACTTTAAACCAAGGAGAAACAGAGAGGAACGGGGTGAGCCAAGTGGAGTCAGGCATGCTGAGCAGGGATCGATCAGCAGACCCAGGGAGATGCAAGGGCCCCCTGCTATGCACGTAGCAGAGACCACGCAGCCCACTGTGGGCTGGGCCAAAGGACAAAGGCTTTGCAGGAGAGGAAGGACCAGGGCAGGCTCGGGGCACTTTGCTGCTGCAAATGACAGAAACTCACACTGGCTTCTTAAACAGAAAGGGGAATTCATTAAGTCACATAACTAAAATGTCCTTGGGTCCCTAGCTTCAGACATGGCTGGACCCAGGCGCTCAGCTGCTGTCGTCAGGAATCCATCCCTCCTCTCGCCAGCTCCAGCTCTACAGCCTCTGGTTGGGTCTGTCCTCGGGCAGGCTCTCGCCAGACAGCAGCGGCTTTCAGCTCCCATCCTAACGGCAACCTCGACCAAAAGCACCTTTCTCCTCAATGTTGCAGCAAAACTCCCAGAATCAATTCTGACTGGCCCTCTTTCAGGCTCATACTCACCCCCAAACAGCCCTGAGACAGTATGGTGCTGTCACTGGCCAGGCCTGGCCACAGGTCCACCCCTGCAGTAAGGCCCCCCCAAACCAACAACATGGAAGGGGAAGGTGCTGCTCTCTGAAGGGGGTGTACACATGGGGCAGGCAGAGGTGAGGGCGTCACGATCCCCAGGACAAGCGAGGTCTTTGGCTGGAAGCTGCTCCCCACAGGAATGAAGGTCTGAGTGAGAGAAAAGGAACTCTTGGGAAAAGATATCAAACCCCTTGGCTGGGTTGGTCTTTGGAGGAGGGGAGACATCCCCCTGAAGGCAAGAGGATGGATGGGAGGACCTCTGGGTTACTCCCAGCCCTGGAAGTTTCTGGTTTGCAGCCGTGACGCCAATTGTCTGCAGCCAGACACATTCCTGGACTTGGCCGAAGGAGCAAAGATGAGAGTCAGCGTCTAGAAGCACCTCCAGTTCCCGTGTCCGCGTGCTCCAAATGTGTGAGTGGGCTGATCCTTGGGCTCCCAGAGAAACGTTGCACCTTTATCTTCCCAGGACACCTGACTTTGGCATTTGTGCGAGAGCCAGTGCCTTCCAGACTGTTGGAAGAAGGTAACACCCCAGGTCTATGACTCTGGGTTGGTCTCAGGGCCCCCTCAGGAGGAGGCTGCAGATGGGGGGCTCAGAAACACCCTGCCCTGTGCTTGGAGAAAAACAGGGAAATGCTCTCCTGTCACTTCAAGGCTACCAGCGTCCCCATACTTCACAGGGCCCACCCCGCCTCAGCCCCCACATCATGACGCACCCAGCCTGGCCTCCCTCTGCGGGGCATGTCCCCACCTCCGTGCATCCCCTGTTCCTATCATCTTTAAAGCCAAGAATAGACGTATCATCAGGCAAGCCGCACACATCTTCACGGCTGAGACACAATGCTTCTCTGAGACTCCATTTCCTCAACTGTACAAAAGAGGAGGAACCTTCCCTGCCAACACCCCGGGATGCTAAGACAATTGAATAGACTGGAGCTGCGACCAGGCTTTGGACATGATAAAGCCTCTAACCAGGGTGCAGTCCACTGATCTCCCGCGTGGACACCGGGGTGGGGAGGTCTGGAATCCCCCTGTGCGCCTCTCTTGGAGTTGGGGTTTGGAGAGAGGGGTGAATCTGTGTCTGGTCTGGAGGCAGGGGGACGGACAAGATGGTGTCTCAAAATCCCTTGAAGGCTTCAGTTGCCTGGCCCAGCCTGGAGATGATGTGGTCAGATTGTAAATTCCCACTGGACTGGGCCCCCAGCCCCTCGGTCATCTCTCCAGTGTGCTTTGAGCATATGAGCTGAGAAAACATGTGCCCAGGGAACCACACTTCCTCTTGCCTCATCTGCTCCGTCACTGGGCCTGCTGCCACCCCCTCCCCATCACAGCTGTGGCCACTGGCCTGGCCCAAGCCACCCTCTCTCTTCTGGATGACTGTTCAGACTCCTCGGGTCTGCCTGCCTCCCTTCCTGCCGCCCTAGCATCCTAAAACAAAACCGAACCAACTAAACAAACTACACATGTATAATAATTATTATATCAATCCCCTCCAGCGATTTCCCATTACTCTTAGAAAAATATCCAAACTCTTGACCAGGGAGAAAAGATGATCTAATGTTTCTTTTTTTTTTTAAGTGTGGTAAAATACACTAACATAAAATATACCCTCTTAACCATTTTTCAGTGTACAGCTCAGTCGTGTTAAATACATTCAGATCATTGTGCGTCCGATCTTCAGATTATTTTCACAACAGAAACTCCATACCCATTAGACAACACCTGTGCCCACCCCCCAGCCCCTGACCCCCACCACTCTACTCTGTCCCTCTGAATCTCACTACTCTGGTCACCACCTGTAAGTTGAATTATCCAGCATTTGTCATTTTTTGATTGGTTTATTTCACTTGGCATAATGTCTTCAAGGTTCAACCTTGTGGTAGCAAGTGTCAGAACCTTCTTTCTTTTTAAGTATGAATAATATTCCACTGCATGGGTAGACCACGTTTTGTTTTTTTACTCACCTGTCGATGAACATCTGGGTTGCTTCCAACTTTGGACTGTTGTGAATAAGGATGCTATGAACATGCGTGTACAAGAATCTCTGAGTTCTGCTTTCGATTCTTTTGGATATATACCCAGAAATGGAATTGATGGATCATATGGTAATTCTATTTATAATTTTTTTAGGAATTGCCTTACTGTATTCCATAGCGGGTATATCATTTTACATTCCCACCAACAGTGCACAAGAGCTCTATTTCTCTACATCCTTTCCAGCTCTTTTGTTGATTTCTGGGGTGTTTCTTTTTATGGTAGCCATCCTGATAGGTGGTGAGATGGGATCTGTGGGTCTCCTGCATGTTATAGGAAATTTGTTTTGCTTCCTAGCACTAAATGCCAGTGCCATGTCCCCCAGTCCTTGTGATAATCAAAAAACACTCACTGGAGAGGGTGGTACCCCCTGGCTGAGAACCACGAGCCCTGCCTGTCTCCCCTACCTCATCTCATTCAACATTCCCCCTTGCCCACCAGCCCAGCCACTCTGGCCTTCTTACTGTTGCTCAGTCATGCCCACCTCAGTCTCACCCCAGGGCCTTTGCACTTGCCATCCCTTCTGGCTTGCATGCTCTTCTGCTGGATCCTCACATGATGGATCTCCTTCTTCACGGCTCAGCTCAAATATCACCTCCTCGGGGAACCCTTCTCTGACCACTCTGTCTAAAGAAGCCTCCTTGCTCTCTGTCATGTGACCCTGTTATACATCACTTAACATCACCTGAAATTACCTTCTTTATTTTGGGGTGTTCACTGCCTCTCTATCAAGAATACAAGTGTCTTGAGAGCAGACTTTGTCTTTCTCACATGTAACCCAACCCCTAGAGCAAAGCCTGGCACACAGCAGGTGCTCAATAAATGTCTGTTGACTGACTGAATGACTGGTCATAGTCAATGTTAGAGCTGGAAGGGAGATCACCCACTCTTGCCACCACTCTGTTCACAGAGGGGGATCACTAGGCCCAGAAAAGGGAAGGGACTTGATCAAGGTCATGCGAGGCCCAAGTCAGGGCCAGTCTCTGGTTTCCCAAGCCAGCCTGACGCTCTCTTCCCCACCTCTCACACCTGGAGGACTCTCATGCTGGGGCTGAGGCCAGCACAGTAGGATCACAGATAGGTGATCCACGTGGGGGGCATCACATGGGCTCCAGCCTGTGGGTAGCCTTTCCACATAGTTTGTTCTTTTTTCGGTGGCCAGATGAAGTAGATGGCTTGTTTGGAGGCTGGGCAGTATGAAGATCCAGTCTTTACATGCGGAACCACTCAGCTCAGTGGTAGGCCCACGAGGGCCATGTGGAACTGAGGCTGCCTGCTGACCTGCTGATGCCCACAAAGCCAACTGCAGAACCGCTGCCGAGCGCTGCCCCGTGGCATAGCCCTCCAGTCCTCTCCCTCTCCTATCTCTGCATTGTAAAGGAGTGTAGTTTAATGTAGGTGCATGAATGGCATAATCAATATGTCTTGCTTCTCTTGAGAAAGGCCACAGCTGCCCAGACATAGCCTTCTTCAGATCTGCTCCAATTCCAATGCACTGAATACTGCATCCTTGGTAGATGGAGCTCTCAGCCAGTGTTAACCTGACATGAGCTGGGAGGTATTTCTCCAATGAGGCAGTTTAGTGTAGAGTCAGGCTGACCTGGGTTCAGATCTTGGCTCAGTGGCTTGAGAGTCAGAACCAGGTTACAGGTTCCTGAGCCAGGGGTTCCTCATCAAGGCTGTCTGGAGGATTGCATGACATAAGGATACATGTAGAAGCCTTACTCCTATCCTGGCACTTAGCCGATGGCTAGATTAGTCACATTCAGCAGCTGGAAAGACTGGAGGGCACTGCCCTCAGTCCTGAGTCTTGCCCAAGCTCCCCTGGGAGTTCCTCCCATTTCCATTCCCAGAGGACTAGACAAGACTCAAAGGCCAGTACACCTACAGGGACTGAGAAATAAAAATGGCATGAATGAAACAATGCTGATAACTTATATAGCATTTCTGGAGCATGGATTACATGCAAGGGGCTAGCCTGAGTCCTCTACAAATGGTCGCAGATGGAATGCCCACAGCCACCCTGGAAGCAGGTACTATTTTATCCCCATTTAACAGAGAGGAAAACTGAGGCAAAGAAAGGCTAATCAAATTGTCCAAGGTCACATGGCTAAAAAGTGGTTGGGCCAGGCAGCCCGGAGCCAAAAAGAAGGGGCACACAAAGGCCATGGGGCACCAGGGGGCTGCCCAACCCAGCTGGGAGGGTCAGGCAGGCTTTTCTCTCAGAACCCGGAGGGGGAGCAGACACTCCCAAGGAGGCCCCCTCACTGGGCATCCCACCTAAAACAGCTATCCCGCCCTCCAGCGTCCCCCACCTGGCTTTGCCTGGCTTTATTTTCCTCATAGTACATAGCGTCATCTGACAAAGATTTATAGGGCCAGAGAAATGGACAGAGGCCAATTAGGAAGGTGGGATATAGTTTAGGATTTTATCCTTGGATCTCTGAGAAGAGAGGGGAAGATGGGAAAGCAGCCCCTACCACACACAAACACACACACACACACACCCCTTACCCCAAACAAGTTTTGACCATCATCCAAGGGCAGCCTTCAATTCATTACCATTGAATCCAGGGCCCAGTCCTCTAGGCTAGGCCGTGGCTGGACCACAGGCACAGTAAGGTGAGGGTAACAGAAGCCTGCCCTTGGGGTGCCCATAATCCTCCAGGGGACACAGACAGGTGAACTCACATGAGCAGTGACCTTCCACAGACAAAGTGGCTCAACCATCAGGGATGCCAGACCCAGGCATGTCTCCACACCTCTGCTCATGCTCTCCCTGCCATCCACCCATCCAGCAAATATTTATTGAGCTCCTGTTGTATACCAGGCATTGGGACAACAGGGATCCTCTAAGACAGGTATGGCTCCTGCCGTCACAGAGCGCTGCCTAGGAAGCACGTGTCCACTCCTCAAAGCCCTCCTCCAAAGTCCTCTCGTCAGTGTGAAGCCCTCCCTGACTCCCCCATATGTTAGTGCGTCTTTTCTAGTACCCTCTCAGCCTCTACGATGTTAGCTATAGAGAAGGGAGAAAGGGAACTACTGGCCCCTGAAAACTCTCTGTGCATCAGACCTCGTTCTGGGTACTTTACCGGCAGTATCCCACTTCAGGCTCTCATCACCTCTGCAAGGGAGGGAACATACGAGAAAGTGGGCTCAGAGAGGTCAACTCTCTTACCTGAGGTCACAGAGTCAGGTCTAAGTGAGAAAGCAGGAACAGGGAACCAAAGGAGTCACACTGCAGGGCTGGCCGGTCCTGTTCTGAGACCCCTAAAGGGGTGGTGGGTCATGTCGCATAACACTGTTCACGGGCCCAAAGCACAGGCAGGGTGCACAGCGGGCAGCCCAGGTGTGGAGGGAGCCAGCGGGAGCTGCCCTGGAGCCCGGCTGGGGCTGCGTTGCCCTCCTCAGGGCCTAGGTGGCGATGTGCACCCTCTGTCTCCCCAACCCCTGCAGGCGTCCACCCTCAGCTACTGGATCCCTGGCCTGGAAGGCACTTCCACCTCCCTCTGCCTGGCAGCCTCTTGGACCAGTTCGCCCTTTGTCCCTGCTGCCTGGGGTCACCCCTCACTGACAGTACCATGGTGAGGCCTTGGGATTGGCCAATTCTCCTTCCCCCAAAATGTTGCCGAGGGGAGGGGAGGACTCACTCCCACAGTGAGACCCAGGAGCCCACTGGCTCAGGTGCCCGGGAGTCTGACAAGGGCCCATCCCTGCATGGTCCCCTTCCTTGTTACTCCAGGGGAGGCCTCCTCACACTCCATAAGGCCAAGAAGACGTCTAGAAAGCTCTGAGGCGTCTGAGCCACTCGGCAGCATCCAGATGGGAGACAGACCAAGACACAAGGGACAGGACTTTGCCCAACGTGCCCCACGAGTCAGATGGGAGCTGGAACAGAACCTAGATTTTCCGATTTGCATCCTCAGCAATTTCCAACAGTTTGAAACTGTCTCTACAGGGCCCTGAGGGCAACCAGAGAAAAATGCAGTCCAACCAGTTATCTGGTATAGTAATAATAAAAATAACAACAACCCCTGTTTCTGTCTAGTGTTCAGCCTTTCACCTGCATTACCTCATTTGTCCTCACACCTGCCAGGAGGTGGGCGCCACTGTCCCTCATTTTATGGATGCCTGGAGGGAAGAGGCTTACCCCAGTTGGGACACAGGCCTGGAGTCTCACCCAAAAAAAGGATGGGGCTGCGGAGAGGCACGAACAGGGTGAGAGGTGAGGAAGGCTGAGTTCTGACAGGGGTGGGGCAGCCAGGTTGTGAAGTGGAAGTGGTGGGGGGGTGATCTGAGCGTTCCTTCCCCTCCCAGACTGTTCCCCCCACCCTTCCCCCCACCGCCACCTCGGCTTCAAAGCAGCAGCCAGCTCTGCCCCAGGCGGCTGTGGCCCCTGGAGCCATCTGGACCTCCACAAGCCACCAGACCTGGTTTTCTCTGCCTGCCCTTAGGCAAATCCCTTCCGCATCTGGGACTCAGTTTCCCCATCTGTATGATGAATGAGCTGGGCTTTGAGATTTGTCTTTTGGCTCTCATGCTCTGACCTCTCTGGGAAAAGGGTGAGGACAAGATCAACAAAAGAAATGAGAACAGTGAAGTACAGCGCGTCCGCCAAGGGTCAGGCACCACGCACTGGCTTCTTCGCTGGTGGCACAGAGCAGCCATAAGCAGAGGCTGCCCAGGAGGTTCAGGGCCAGGGGACACTGTCTCGCCACCTTCCTGGGCCTCTGTTTCCTACCTGTCTAGCGGGGACGATACACCTACCTCAGGCAGTTGTAGGAAGAGCCCAGAGTAATAATGCATACGCGCTTCCCACAGCACCTGCCACATAAGCACCCAAAGTTGCTGTTGTCACCACGGCCATCGTCACCTCACTGTCGCTGCCATCACCATCACCCAGCCCCGTCTTCTGGCGTGGCCCAGCCCCTACAAGGCTCAGCCTTAAGAGGAAGTTCCTGATCGGCATCAGAAAAGCTTGGGCTCTACTCCCAGCTCTGCCATTAACCTACTGAGTCACCGGCGCCCAGTTTTTTCACCCGCAAAATGGGACCGATAAGATCGCTCATGGGAAAGGACCTGGTACAGGGCATGGCCAATGGAAAGCGTCTGATGAGTGCTTGTTTTCTTCCCTCTTTGTTGACTCAAAATGAAATTTATGACAGCAGAGCAAATACACAATAACACTACAGCTAATATTTAAGGCTCACTTATCAGGTGCATGACACAGGCTTAAAGATTTTGCTTATTCCACTCCTCATAAACGACACTCTGAGGACAGAGACATTATGCCCATTTTACAGAGAAGGAAAGTGAGCCACAGAGAAGCACAATACTGTTTCTCAAAGCCTCTAAGACGGCGCACACTCCCCGTGTAAGCACTCATGCGTACTGAGTAGCTGCTGCGTGCCAGGCAGCGTTCTCAGTCCTTCCCTGTGCCGGCTCCTTCCGCAAGGCCACACAGTAGCAACCACCTTCATTCCCACGGTAGGGATGAGAAACCACACTGAGGTGCAGAGCGGTGAAACCATTCAGCCAATGAACAGAGGGCTGAGTCAGGATTCGAACCCAGGTCTGGGTAAGTCCCTCCCATTGGCCTTGTAGTGGCTGTACCACACCCCACCCGGGGCCAGGCATTCCCATGAGACCGCAGCAACCCCCAGGGGTACAGGCCAGACCTCCGCAGCCCAGGAGGTGACAGGGAGGTGAGCCCCAAGAAGCTGGGGGTCTCGGGTGGGGCAGAGCCACACTCTCGCAGAAGCAAGCATACGCCCCCAGCCCCACCACAGCCCAGCCGGGCAGGGAACAGGTGCACAGATCCCGGCCTGGCTAGGTGAGGGGGGATCTCTTTGGCAGCCGCAGCCCTGCATGAACAAGAAGAAACCCAGCCTGCAGCCCCTTGGCCCTGGCAGGAGATTAACAAAACAAATAACCGAGCAATCTCCATTTCAACACTTGGGGAGGGGGGCCGAGTGTCAGGGCCCAGGGGGCGGGAGGAAAACTTAGAGACATTTTACCACCTAAATAACTTTCCCTCTGTTTAGTTTCACACGAATATACACTCAAGTGCTCTCTCTCGCTCTCTCTCTTTTCTTATATTTTTATTTTATTTTTACAAATGCTCAAACTTTCCTGCCACTAATTATTCTTGGCCAGGTTACAAGTCGAAAGGCTGTGTGTATCTTTACTTGACAGGAAGGGGGGCCGGGAGGGAGAGCTCTTATGAACTATTTTGGTTGTGGGTTTGAGGTGGGATTTCTTAGTTTTCCCGACTACACTCTGCCTGGGAGTGCGGGCGCACGCTCAGGTCCCTGCGCGCGTGAGCAGACTGCACCTGCCCTAAGTCCTCCCACCTCTGTGCTTGCCTCCAGCTGCCCCAACAGGGACTGCGAGGTTCTGGTTTCACCAAGTGACTTGGAGTGGCGTTTGGGAAGGAGAGGCTGGAGCCAGGACTGGTGGGTCTCACCTCGTGCCAGCCCTGCAGTCCCCCTGCTGTAGGGTCCTGTCTGCAGGCCTGGAGGCCAGGGCAGAGGTTCCCAGATGGTCCAGCCCTGCCCAGGCCCCTCCCCAGCCTCCTCTCCCCATGCTGCCCCATCACTCAGCTCCAGCCACATCATTTCTCAGACACACGGAGCTTCTCCCACCTCAGGGCCTAGCCTGTGCTCTTCTCTCTCTTTCCGGAATTCCCGCCCCTCCGCTCTTCGGTGCACCCTCCTCCTGTTTATGATCCAAGTCTCAGCTGTATTGTCACCTCAGAAAGGTTGTCCCAGTGACCTCAGCCAAAGCAGGGACCTGTTATTTGCCATCTCGGCCCCTTGTTGGTTTTCTTCATAACACTTAGGCAACTTATTCTACTTTTATTTGTCTATATTCTTGGTTTTTGATTGTCTCATCCAGCTAGAGTGAATGAATGATTGAATGAATGAATGAGGTCCTGGGCCAGCTTTCTGTTCCTCGCGTGGATATTAACCCTGGGCTCTCTATGGCTGCCTTGTTGTGAGGGCTGATCTTCCCCAGGCTGCTTTAGAAGGGAACATAACGGTGCTAGTCTAATGGTATCCAGTGTCCACCAGCCCACTGGGGGTGTCTGTCCCCAGCAGGGAGGGTCTAGGTTCTCTTGGGACTGGACTGCATCACCTTAATGTCTCATATAAAAGCAAAACCACATGGTCACAGCCTCATGAATCAGAGCCTACTTGTGTGCCCAGTGCCTAGGGTTAGGCTGCACTAACTCAACCTAAGTCAGACAGAGTTCATTAAAATCATGCATCGTAAACTGATGGTGTTGGGAATTTTTCAGGGCGCACTCAATCTCCGACAGGGCATAGATTCTGAATTCCATTTGACATACAAGGAAACCGAGGCTCAGAGAGGTGATAGGATTTGCACAAAGCCACCCAGCCGATCTCATCTTCACCTCTGCACAGTTGCCAGTCCTGCTCTGCTTTGATTCATGATCACCATTTTGTCCACCTGCCCCTAGGTGCGCAGGCCAGACCCTTGGGGGTCATTCTTTATGCCTCGCAACCCTCAAACCCACGCAGCCCCGGGTTGTGGGCTCTGCCCCCACCCGGGGCATCATACCTGCTCCGTCTGCTGGCTCCTCGTGCTCAGCAGCGTGTACTGGGATTGTGGTCATCGGCCTTAACTTGCCCAGCCACGGAACAACGTGGGCAAAACTGTGCCCCCTGCTGCTGCCTCAGCAATTGTGTCATTTTGTTAGGATGTGGGTGAGTTTATGGGGTGCTCTGGTGTATAATTACACACTTATTTTATTGATTAGCAGCTTGAGGCTGGAATTTCCTTATCCCTTAATAGAAACCCTGCCCCTCCTCTCCAGCAATTATAATGGAAATTAATGACTACTTACATGTGACTGAGCTCCTGAGCAATAATTTGGGGGCAATTACATGTAAATCATGAGGAATAAAACTATTCTCTCTTCAGACAGGGTGGCCAGCCAGCCTCCCGGCCAGCATGCACTTGCCCTTGTTAAGGTCTTCGGTGGGTCGCATCAAAGTTACGAAGTTATGGGGGGTGCAGCTCCCCTTCCCTGCACCCCAGCTCAGAGCACCGCTGGAGCCCAACAAGCCTTTGTTGAATAGATTCTGTCAGCGTTATTCCATTCAGTGCCTAGTTAGAAAGGAGAGAGATCAGGGGAGTATGGGCTGTGGGCAGAGGTGGGAGAAAGGATTCCAGGCAGGAGAGGGCCCATCCACCTGGCACAGAGGCACGTGTACAGGAGGGAAACACACAGGGAGGGAAAGGAGATGGGAGTGGGGGCGGATGGGGGGAACAGTTTCTCTGCTACATAAACACTGAGTCTCGGGAGCTCTGAGCACACGGCCCAGTGCCTTGTTCGACATATCTGCCCAGCATAGCTCCCCTGCGCAGCACCTGCTAAGTGCTGGGCCCACAGCCTGGAACAGAACAAACAAGAATCCCTGTCCTCAGGAGCTTCTATTCTAGTGGGTGGTGATGGACAAAAAATAAACGTGGAATAGCCTTGGGGTACCAGGTCAGGAACAGACAAAAAAGATCAATGGGATGGAATGAGGGGAGGCTAATCCTAGAGAAGAGGCCCATGAGAACTAAGAGGAAATGTTTTCCCGATCTTGGGTAGAGAAGCCCTTCTTCAGCAAGTTACAAAACCTGAAGCCAGAAAGGTAAAAATGGGTGAATTTAAATACGTGAACATTAATTACGCCTTGAAGAGCAGGAAGGCCTTGAGCAGAAGGGGCAAAGGGAAAGGAGGGGTGAAAGCCACAGGCAGGTGGTGCCCCTGGGCCCACATGGCACCTGGACTGGGGGTGGATAAACAGGGGCCCCTGCACTCAGCCCCACCCTGTCGCCCTCCCGCCACTCCCACCTCCCCAGTGTAACCTGTCCTGTTCATGCCCCAGGCCCCCCAAGAGATAGCTCAGGGGCTGCGGCTGAAGCCTGCAGCTCTTTCTCGGCCCCACTGCCCCCGGCAGGGGCTCTGGGTTCTGATTGCCCCTGGCAACAACCCAGCACCCCTGCTCAGTCCCCCACTGAGAGAGGAGATGGAACGTGTCACCTGGGCCCTGACGAAGCCACCTGTCCCTGTCCTGCCCCGGGTCTGCCTGGACCATCACTCACTGTACCAAGGACTCCACCCGTTCCTCTCCCTGGCGAGCTTCTCAGACCCCATCCCTACCTGGACATCCCGAGGACTGCCTCTCCCCTGCCCCAGAGCTGCCCACCTCCTTGCAGACATGCCGGGGTGTTCTCCCAGATCTGCCAAAAGGCCAGAAGCTCATCTGTGGCTGCACAGCTGGGAGGTGGCCGAGTCAGGATTTGAACTTGTCTCTGGCTGGCTCTAGCCTCTTTTGACCCCTGCACCAGTCCACTGGTGACCAGCCTACAAGCCATGGCTAGACCCTGCCTGAAAGCTGGGCTTCTTTACCCCTTGGAACCAAAGAAAAAGTTGAAATCGTTGGGGCACACAGGTCCTTAAAACACCTGCAGTGGGATCTGGGCACATCAGGCAGGGAGGAAGGAGGAAGAAACCTGTGGGTCGAGGCATAACGAGAAGGAAAGAGAAACAGCAGAGTTTGCGCAGAAAAATGGAGGCAAAACCAGGTGCAGGGAGGCGAGTATGGGCCCAGAGCTCTAGCGGGGTGCCCTGGATCCTGCCCAACAGCACAGGAGGGCCCCACAACACCTGTGCTCAGGGACATAGCCAGGGAAACAAGGCCCTGCAGGAGAAAGAAGACTCCCTGTGTCCCAGGGTTACCAAGCCCTGCAGCCCCAGGCCAGCTGGGAGCCCCCCCCACCCCCAGCCAGGCCTCCTGCTGCAGCCCCCAGGTGTGGAGGAGGGAGTCTCTCCAGGGAAGCAAGGACATCAAAAGGAGAAGAAGCTGATAAATCACCAGCATGGGCCTCCCTCTCTGCTCTCCATGCACCAGGGAGCCTTCTCATAGCAGATCCGATGTGGTTCAAGGACTCCTGGGAGATCCCAGCCCAGTGTGACTCTTCCAGCCACAGCCCAGCCCCCGGGCCAGACTCACACTTTCATCTGCACAGGTCCAACCTACCCTCCCTACCCCTCCTGCCCTGCCAACACACACATGTGCGCACACAGCCCCTCACAGGTGACATGCACAGGGCAAGTGGTTGCCCCCACCCACCACCGCCAGCCTCCCGACCATCTCAACGGACGGTGTGCCTAGGGAACTCTGTGGGATGGTCTCCCCACACCTTCTCCTTGGAAGCCAACATTTGCTCTAGGGAAACTGCAAGGACATGAGCACCAGGGCCCTGCTGAGGGGGGAGTGGGGAAACGTCATGAGGCTACACTGGCCACCATCAGCCCCCCCAGGGCAGAGCTTCCTAGGCATGGGGGCCAGACTGCAGACCTCAATCCCTTCTAACTGCCTGAAGCTTCCTGGGCAGGAGCGGCCTGACGCCATGGTGGGACACTATGGAGTTGGTTCTAATGCCAGCTTCACCATTTCTGGTGTGGCCTAGGGCAAGTCACTGAGCCTCTCTGAGCCTCAGATGCCTCATTTATATATGTAGAGGAACCAGGCACATAGAAAATGCCTCTTTCCTAAGCCCCACCCAGAGTGCTCCAAAAGGCCACCCCCCGACCCATCTTGGGGTTGATAACAGAATAATAACAATAGGGACCCTGCCTAGTCTAAGTTCTGCACATGTGCCGCCTCATTCAGTCCTCACAGCTACCCTGAGAGGGAGGTGCTCTTATTATCTCCACTTTGCAGATGAGATGGCACCACTTGGAGTGGTCAAGGTTGACCTTGGTTGTCCAAAGCCACACCAAGATGCAAACCCAGGTCTGTCTGACACCAACACCCATGTGCCCTTAATTAATGCCCAAAACTGCCCCCTTAGCTCCTCTCTGCCTGCTTTCACCTCACCCTTCATGCCTTCCCGGGGTCATGGCCTGTGACTGAGGCCCCTTTGCTCTAGTCTTCTGGCCATATCAGTGTGTGTGTGCACACACAGACACACCTGAGCAAATGCATGAGGAGGCTCCCAGGTGAGTGTGGCTCTGAATACTCTCCCAATGCCAGTGGCTCCTACATTTGTATCTCCAGCTCTAGGCTTCAGTTATCAAGTCCCCTGAAGACCAATATTATGTCAAAGACAACATCTCTGAAATGGGGCCCTTCCAACCCCCAGTTCTGCCCTCTTCCAAGGCACCACTGCCTCTCAACAGTCTTGCTAGAAGTCTCCTCCCTGCTGCCCCCTTACTCCCAAGTGATCCTCCTCAAAGTCCGACAGTGGCTCCCCTCTCACTCAGAGCAAAAGCCACAGCCCCCTACATACGATCCTGTGGCCCCTATGGTTTTGCTGGTTCCTCTTCTCCCTCCCTCTACTCCTGCCATACTGGCCTCTTTGCTGCCCCTAGAACACCCTAAGCATGCTCCCACCTCAGGGCCTTTGCACTTGCTGTGCCCTCCACCTGGGCCATCTGCCCCCCAAATAGTCCAATGTCTCTCTGCCTCTCATCCCTCAGGTCTCTGCTCAAATACCCTGTCAGAAAGTGTTGTCCTGCCCAGCCAAGTAAAACACCCCTCCCAGCCCCATAGTCCCTCTTCCCTGACCCTGTCTCACTGTTTCGCCAGCACTTGTCACCATCTGGAATGTCACTAATTTGCTTGTTTGTTTAATGTCTATCTCATCCCAGGAGGATATGCTTTCCTGAGAGATCAGGTCTCTCTTCTGTCTTATTCATCTCATATTCGTGCTTAGAGCCTAGAATAGTGCCTGCCACACGGTAGACCCTAATAAATACTTTTTGAAGGAATGAAGGAATGAATGAGTGAATGCTAACATAATGGTGGATTGGAGGATTAGGAAGGGAAAAGAGGAGGGAAGGGACATGCATAGGAACAGGCATGAAAGAGATACACAGACGTGTTCACTCACACAGAGTTGGGTGAGCAGACCATACACACACATGGAAGCCCAAGCACCTGGGTCCACCTAGCAAACATGGCTCAACAGAGAGACCAATAAGCAAAGACAGATGCACCCAATCTGTATGCACTAATACACATGTGCTCACACACAAATGCATCCCCCGATACACACATGCACATGCACCCTTGCACACAGGCCTACCACGCGGAGCCTCTTATCAGCACCCTGCTCTGGCCCTGTACCCCACACTCTGCAGCCCTTCCCAGACAGGGAGAGGAGATTTTCCAGGCGACCTCACAGCGGAGAGTGAAACTCCACCAGCTCTTTTTCAAAACTGATTTGGCTCCAGTCTCCCTTGTAATCTGCTCCCAAATCAGTGCTTACAGGGGTGCTGGCCCTGGCCTGAGGTCAGGACCTCTCACTCTCTCCCAGGAAGTCCCACTGATCAGCCCCCTCCAGTTCCCCGCTCAGCTGTGGCTCCCTCCCCTGACCAGTATAACCTGCTGAGCTAAATTCTTGCTGGGCATTTTCAAACAATTCCAGTTATTTGAGGGGAGGGGTGAGACTATGCTCCTGGGAGGGAGCAGAAGAGACCCCCTCTGGGATGGGGCAGCCTCTAAGTTGCTTGTTCTGCTACCAAGAGCCCCAGACCCACCCCATAGCCAGCCTCCGTTTTCTGGAAACATGGCAAATGCTCAAACCTTCAGGCCGTCATGCCTCCTACAAGTGCCCCTCTCACTTACCCAGCAGCTGAACCCTCCCGCATCCTTCAAGGCCTCAGTCAGATGTCCCTCACACCTCCTGGCTGGGGCACCCCTTCTCTCTGCCCATCCTCATATCTCTGCTAGCCTTGTCTGTTTAGGTGTCTGCCACCCTAACTGGATGGAGGTCTTTGAGGGCAGAAAACACAATGACCCATCTGTACCCACCCACTGCAGGTCCCAGTGCAGCACCTGGCACAGAGCATAGCCCAGGAATATGCTTGTGGAATGGGAGGAAGGGATGGGGAGGGTAGGCAGAGACCTGAACTAGGCGCCAGAGTCCCGATCACTCGTGACCTTGCCTGTGACCTTGAGCAACTCAGCCACCCTCTCTGGTACGCTATTGCTGAGAGCCTGGGTTCACCGAGGCCTGTGAAGGGCTGTGAGGTGACCTGGCCCCAAGGGACAGTGTGGTGCCTTGAGGCAGCTGTCATGGCCAGGCAAAAGCCAAGTGCTGCCCTGGGGTGAGGGAGCGGCCAGAGGGGAGCAGGAGGGAGGGAGACTGAGGGCTGGTGCTGCCTTGAACACATCTTCACTGTCACCAGCACCACGGCCACTAGCACCATCTCCAAGACCACGGTCACCCCCCCCGGCACCTACCTTCCCCATCACCTACCTACACGACTCTTACAGCATCCTGCACACACACACGCAGGCACACACGCACACAATTTTGTTCTCTTCCAAAACAGAACTGCCTCTTGTTCCTCTCTGGATCCCCATCATCCAGCAGAGAACCTGGCACATTTTAGAATCTCCATGTTATAGACTGAAGGAAGGTAGTGCTCAGTGGATGACACTGTGGCCCGTGGTTTAGTCTGTCATCAAGCCGGTGCAGCCAACAGAGAAACCTGGAAGAGGGCAGGGCCCAAGGTCCAGGATGATCCCAGCACCCTTCCTGCGTCACTGTCTTGATCTGGTGGCCCAGGACCAACAGGGCCAAAAAGTGAATGATTCCCCCAAGTCCCCACGTTGTTCTCCTCTAGGAGCGGGGCTGAGCCTCCAGCCAGTCCACTACTCACAGAGCGTGTCAGAAAGCCCAGATCACAGAGAGAGCTTGAGAGTGAGGCTCCAGCTTCAGTTTCCCCGTCTATAAAATGGAAATCATGTTCCTGCCTTTCAGCACTTTTGTAAGGACGAAGTGAGTGACAGCAGGGAAGGAGACCAGCTCTGGGCCTGGCATCTGGCAGGGAGCACCCCGCCAGCCTGCCAGCCCCTCCTCCCCAGCACTGCACAGCTGCTGCCTGGGCGGGCACTGATGTTTCTCTAGGGTTGGGCTCTGGAGGCAGGGGTGCTAACCCTTAAACCGTGTTACTCTTGACCTAGACACGTTCTCTGGATTATCTCAATGGCCCGTGACATCAGCCTTATGAGGAAGTCTGTACCCCCACTTTACAGATAAGTAAATGGGGACTTGCTCAGGGTTATCCAGCCAGGAGCAAATACCCTGAGATGGCTGGCTCCCATAGACCCTTCAGCAGCGCAGGGGGCTTGAAGGGGTTTTGTGAAGCTCTGAGCACCAGATGAGTCCAGGTGCCTAGTCCCAGTGCTGCCACCCTCCTGGGCAGCAGGGGACCAGAGCCCACTAGAATCCAGCTTGAATGCCTGCTAGAAAAAGGGTCTGCAAAGCTCCTTGAATTGGTGAGCCTGGGCTGCCTGGGGAAATTCTTCCTACCATCTATCCTCAGTCAGGACTCAGGGAACTGGGGTGTTGGTGGGGGGCAGGGGGGGCAGGTTCCCTGCTGTGGCCCACCCCCATGCTCAGCAGGGAGACAGGAGGTTGGTGGCCCAAGCCAGGCTCTGTCCCCCTGGACCACTTCCTCTAGGAGATCAAAGGGGCTAGGTCTCCACCACTCCGGCCTGTCCCCCCATCAGGGCAGGAGCAGCTTCCTGTTTGCAGGAATGGGCTCCTGTTGCTATGGTGACAAGCAGGAGGTACCCCTCCAGGTGGCTGATACCAGGCCTTCCCCTATCACTGCAGCAGCTTCTCCAGCAGCTGGGCTGGCAGAACCATCTGGTCTGTGATCAAAGGGACTGCAGGCAGGCGCTGCCCAGGAACCTGGGCAAGACACCCCTTATCTCTCCCAGGCCCGGAACTCTCCAGACTCAGGACACCAGGAGCCCAGTGGGGCAGGAGAAGCAGGCCAGAGGGCGTGGGAACAGACACCTCCTGGGAGTGGCAGGAGCAATTTAAGACTTGCCAGGAACGAGGCCTCAGACTACAGGCAGGCAGGAGGGGTCAGCGGACTGTCCTTACGGTCCTCTATCCCCACGTGCCCAGGCCCAGCACAGTACTCCACTTCTCTGAGCCTTACTTCTCTGCCGCCAAGGGCAATCAAAGCCATGGTTGTGAAGCTCCAAACATGTAAGGCCCATAGGACTTTGGTGGGCACTCGACTGTACTAATAAAGATGTTAGTTACCATTTATTGAGGACAAGCCCTTAGAGTGTTTTTATTCTCATTTAATCCACAAGCAACCTGAGAGGGGAGCCTGACTATCATTCACATTTTACAGAAGAAAAACACTGACGTTCAAAGAGGTGAGGAAATTGCCCCAAAGAGCACTGCTTCTAAGTAGCTCGTACATGTTAGCTGCTAATTCTGCTGTTTTCCTCCTATTATATTGGGCTGGTCTCCAACTCCATTATCTCCCAACAGTCCACCCATTTGTTCATTTTTTAAATTCACTTAATAATAATTATTATTAATAATGGTAACAATTACTAGTGACTTCTGTTAGCCCTTGAGAATAACTAGCAAGTGCTGAGCTCAAGCACCGAGCCAAGAGCTCTGTAGTCTCTGTGACAGCCCTATGGGTCAGAACCGCAATAGGAAAGAGGAGACGGAAGCCCAAGAGGGACATGCATGTACACGTACACGTACACACACACACACACACACACACACACACACACCACCACCACCCCAACTGGACTGAACTTCCATTTCTGGAACTTAACTTCTCTCTGTCTCACTACTTGATGTGTGTCATGCTCTTCTCCACACCTGGAACAACCCATCAACTTACAGTCTGTGTCCAGGCTGTGTCTGGGCTCCTGGAGGGCAAGGACAAGGTCTTTGCTGTTGAATTCCTAGTGCAGAACCTCAAATAGAGGAGACTTTGGGTACGGACACAAAAGCACAACATAATCAATAAAGGACAGCTGTTCAGACTCTCATTCATATAAGCCTGACAGAGCCTAACAGACAATAATCAAGCTCCCGTGTTTTCCAGATTCTCTCCAGAAAAAAACAATCTCAGTCCCTTTAGCATTTCCATATTATAACATTTAAGACCTTGAGCCTCCAGGGGAATGAATGAATGAGTTAATGAATAAATGACTGGATGGGTTCCTAAGTGAGTGTGTTAGTGAGCAAATAAGTTAGTGAGCTAGAACGTGAATTGAGACTTGTTGAAACAATAAAGTAAATGGGCAAATACAAAGATGAGGGTGAGACCGGATGGGAAGAAGAGGAGATGAAAGAACAAACCCATCCAGGGGGAGGGGCACCTCCAGCAGGGTCAAGGTCATGAGAGCTGCTCCGTGGCCGCCAACCCACAAGCTTCCCAGAGAGATGCCCCGACCCCCACCCATAGGCCCCAGAACCATAGACTCTATAGTGTTGGCAAACTGAGCTCATGGGTCAAATCTGACCCACTACCTGCCTCTGTAAATAGTTTTACTGGAACCCAGCCACAATCCCTCATTTACATGCTGTCTGTGGTTGCTCTCAGGCTATGGCAGTAGAGTTGAGCAGTTGTAGCTGGGATCATATGACCCACAAAGCCTAAAATATTTTCTACCTGGCAGTTTATAGGAAGAGTTTGCCCACCTCTCCAGTAGAGCCTCTTGCTGGAGGGACCTGACTGGCATCCTTCCTGGGACCCTTCCAGTGATGACTGGAATTGTCCCCACCTTCAGAAAGGGCTGAGGACCTCGCTTGCACACCTCTGAGCCCTCACCCCCTCTGCAAGCCCCCCTCCTGCCCCAGGGCAGCTCGGGCCTTCAAGAGCTCTTCCTTCTGCTGAGTGGAAATGTTCTGTCCCCCTCCTTGTCCCCACCCTCATCCCGACCTCCCGCTTTGACCACCAGTGTTTACCCTGACCTCTGCCCTGTGTCTCGTTCCCCACCAGGCAGGAAGGCTCAGGCCTGGCTGGATCCATTTCTCAACCAGGGAGGCAAGTGAGTCACCAAGTCCAGAGAGGGGACATCTGCTGGACTCCGGCCCTCAGCTAATCTCACTAATTCTGCCAGAGAGGCCCAAGCCACCCCTGTTGCTTCTTGTTTGCACTCTAGCCTGGCGTGGAAGCCAGCAGGCTTGAGAGGAGATTCACTTGCCCAGAATTGTGGGGTGTTTGGACCCCAAGTGTTTATTTCAAGTTTGGTTTTGCATTCAGCTCCTGGGATGTTTTCCCAAAAGAGCTGGGGAAATCTGGCCTCCGCTGGGCCTGTGCACACACACACGGAGCTGTTCTCATTTGACCCTGATGCAAATTCCTCCGCTCACTTTACAGAAGAACACACCCAAGTTGTCCAGTTTCCAGCCCAGGGCACCTGCTTTCCTGTTGCCTCTCTCATTCTGGAACCTTCTAGAATCATTTAAGAACCACACAAGCCTCATTAGGTTGCTTTAGACCTACTTCCAGTGTGCTCCACTGATGCCTTAGCCCTGTTTCACAATAGGAAGACTGACTCACATTTCAGTGAGTGAGTCACTGATCAGTGTTATTGATCTGTGATCAGAGTCATCCATCCTCACACCTAGGCAGAGAAGTGGGTCCTCAGGGGCAGGCTGGGGGGTTATGAAGCAGGAAGCCCGAGTGCCTAAGCCCAGCGGGAGGGAAGAACAGCGTGCCAGGAAGGAACAGAGTGAGCACAGGCGTGAAGTCTAGAAGGCTTCCCTCCCCACAGATTGTAAGTGGTTTTATTTTCTCTGTTTAATGTGCCCATTGTCTCTGTAACTATCCATGACTACATGGAAAGGAACCAAGATCTGGGGGAGAAGAGGGTGAGAGAGAGAGAAACAAGGAAATCATGGTGGTTATGAACACAGGCTTTGGGGTCAGACTGATTGGGTACAGGCCTGAGACTGCCACTTTTTAGCAGAGCCCCCACTTTCCTCATCTGTCCAATGGGGCTCATAATGCTGAGCTCACAGCGGCTGGATGGTAAAATGTAAGAAAGTGTGTCAAATGTCAGGCCCAAGGTCTGGCACAGCCCAGGTGCTTGGCCAGTGGATGCCCTTTCCTTCTGCATGGCCAGAGCTGGCTTCTTACCAAGGGCCATTTGAATCTAGAGCTTATCTTGCAGACCCAGAGTGAGATAACGTCTAATCACTGTTGTGTGAATCCTTGGCCACCACCAGTCCAACCCAGTGAGGTCCAGGAGAGGGCCATGCCGCCATGAGAGCATACCTGGCCTGCATCTGCCCCCATGGCATCACCTGAGCACATTAATGAAAAATTCACAGCACAGAGCAGAGCCAGACCAGGAAATTGCAGTCACAGGCGCCTTACCTCAGCCCCACTGCACACTCTCTGCTTTTATAGCTCCACGTGTAATAACATAAAAGCATAATTTATTAGAGTATCACTTTAAGTGGAGATGGCAGGAGGGGGTCCATGCCCAGGGGGTCATGAGTACCATACTGACCAGAGATGTCAAGGGAGGGGAGGGCAGTCTCGGGCTCACCCACCTGCCTAACCATCAGGGCTCACAATGCAGCAGGCCGGAGGGCAGGAGTTGTGTCCAGGAGCAGTGGGAAACAAAGGCAGCATAGCCTGGAGACAAGAGCCAGGATGCCTGGGTTTGACTTCTGGCTGTATGACCTTGAACGGGTCAGTTGCCCTCTCTGAGCTGCAGCTGCCTCATCTGTAAATAGGAGGAACCACTGAGAGGTCCTCAGTCCCTCCCTCATCAGTGGCTCTCCTACTAGGCCTGCTCCTCCCAGAGTGAAAGGGACTTCCAGATACAGCAGTACCAGGAAATGGCCCTGGGATTGCCTCATTAAACACGGAGGGGTATTTACACTGGGAGAAACAAATATTTATCTCTGGACCAAGGAGGAGGAAGGTCTTTGGAACCCTAGTCTCATATCTGGCTCAGCCATGCTTGAGGGGAAGGGACCAGGTGGGGGAAAGGCGGGAAGAAAGTCAGAGCGAGGGAGGGCACAGGAACAGAGGCAAGGCCGGGGGTCAGGCAAGCCTGGTTTCAAATCCCAGTTCTGCCACCACCAGAGCATGGATCCTCGCACCTCTGAGCCTCTGTCCTGCCAGGAAGCACGGCTCTAAGAACACTGTAATTGCTCAGGGTAGGCGGAAGTGTCAGCGACGTGATGTGTGCCTGAAATAGGGTAGGTGTCCAGTTATTACGGACTCTGTGCTAGGCACTGTCAAAGCTCTCAAGATCCTCTGGGAAAGAAGGCAAACGAGCAGTAGGTATTTTATTAGGAAAAATGGGGCGGGGGGAGAAAGGTCCCACACAGTGACCTACAACACTCTAAGGAGCTGCCACCATCAGGGAGATGGAGCCATCTAGCACATGGCCAGCACAAAGATTTTAAAAATTAATAAATATGCACAAGATGGCTAACTTTCGACACTGCAGCCCTCTCCTGGCTTTCAATTGGCCCCAAAGGGAATAGTAGATGCGCTGCTTCACAGGAACAGGATGTAATTGTTCAGAACCCAAATTCAAGAGCCTCAGTTTGACCAAAGAATTGTATAGTGTTTCCTACATGGAGTCTGGTTGCTAATGTGGGAGACTTTCTGGAAGCCAGCTGGTTCTATCCACCAAGCACAGCTACCACCCTGGTCAAGCCAACCATCCTCTGCTGCTGATCTATTTTTATAGCATCTTGGCTGGTCCCCTGCCTCTGTCCTTGCCCCCTGTCTCTGTCCTTGCCCCCTGTAGTTGTTTCACAGCAGCCAGTGAGTTCTTGTACCTGGAAGTGGTTGGGGGTGGCTAAGAGGAAGTCCATGAAAGGACTGAACTAGGAGAAATGGACACAAAGCAGGAGGTGGTTGAATGTGGGAAGGACTTCCCAGCTACAGGAAAGAAGCTTCTTCAATGTGCCCTCGGGAGAAACTGCAGAAGGTCTAAGCTTCCAGTCCTGCTATGAAGGGGGGTCAGTTAGCTTCTCCGTGCAGCTGAGGCATAGGGCGAGGCCAGAAGACCCCAGAGCCTTGCAGACACCAGAACGCTGGCAAGCTGAGGGTATGACCAGACCAGACTTGGTTAGACAGGAGCTCAGGCCTTCCCCAAAGCCCCTGGGGCTGAGCAGTTGCCTTCCTGCCAGACCTTATTTATGTAAAGTTATGGTTATTGAGTTTGGTGTTTGTTGAAATGCCTCTGGGGCTCTTCTTCCATGAGCTCCAGGCCCCACTGAGAACTTGTAAGTGACATTCCTCAGCCCAGCTAAAAGGAAGGCAGGAGCCCAAGCTGGAGGAGAGAGTGAGAGGAAGGGCAGCTGGGGACTAAGACCCGGTGGGAGACAGATTCACGCCAGAGCGATGACAGAAAAGGATTCTCAGAGAAGTGGATGGCCTTATGGGAAACCGATGAGGGGCGTGCTGCACCAGGGGCCGGTAACAGTGGGGAGCGGTTAGCACCCCCATGCCTGAAGGGAAAAGGGGGCAGCTCCTGGGGCCCAGACAGGTGGCCACACCAAGAGTTGTACAGGAATAAGGCCAGTCTGGTGACTCAGCAGAACGGAGCTTGCAGGTCCCAGAGCCCAGAGCAGGTCTGGGAGGGGCACAGGTGGGGTGGTAGCTTTCACAGGACCTGGGGCTTCTCCTTCTGGAGGGTAGAGCTTGAGCAGGCCCTACCATGGGTTTGAAACTTCTACTCAGTTTTGAGCCACAGTTCTAGGCCTTTCCAAAAGCCTCCCGGCCATACAAAGCATAAAAGCCCTCCAGGGCCTCCCTTGCAGTGGCTCAAAAGCACAGGCACTGAGGGAAGGAGGCCCTCCGCCCACCCTGCTTTCTAGTGCCCTCTGCTGGGTGTCCCCTTTGCCCTCTGCTCCCATGGAAAGCCTGTTCTTGTACAAACTGGCTCCAATACCACTCACTGTTCATTCCGAATAACTATTTACTCACAACTCATGTGTGCCAGGGACCAATGAATGGCCAAGATCAGCTGAAGTCAGCACTGGCTCTGCCCTTCTGAACTGGAGAAGTTCAGGTGCATGACCTCATCTCCTGGGCCTCCGCTTCTTTATCTGAATAGTCCCACCTCCCTCAGGGGTGAATATGAGAGGTGAATAAGGCCCTGAGCACCGGTCCTGTGTTCAGAGTGCTTGGGACTGAATGCCTGCTGTTATTGTGCTTGGCTGCCTCACAGGGAGGAAACTGAGGCTCAGAGAGGGCCATGACTCACCCAGGGCACACAGACCAAGGGACCAAGCTGGGATCCCAACCTGGTCTCACCCCAAAGCCAGCCTTCTCGTTGCACCAGGCTGCCGCCTTCTGCAAGAAGCCTTCCTAGGTTGCGCAGGTGAGATGAAATGTCTCCACCTCGGATGTGATTCCTATCATTAGAATAACAGCTACCACACACATCGTCTTCCTCTGCTAGGCACCCGTGCTTGAATTCATTTATCCTCCTAACAACTCGCTAAGGTCATTCCTGCTGCCATCCCACTGACGAGGAACCTGGGGCCCAGAGAAGTTAAGTAATATGGCCACAAGAATCAGCAGCTTGGCTCCCAGAGCCTTTGTTTTTGTCCTCAGCTCAGCGCTGCCTCCTTTTCAGGTTTGCTCTGACACGTTCTTCGCTAGACAGGGAGAGAGTCACCTCAGGCCAGGCTCAGCTGGACATCACCTCTCTTCCTCCAAGCTCAAGGGCAGGGCTTCTCTTGGATGTGGTCGGGTTGTGTTTGGGGAAAGCTGATGGGGAAGGGGAGTGGGTAGCAAGAGAAGCCAGGCAGCCCTGCCCCCTCCACCAGACCCACCACTCCAGCTTCCTGACTGGGGGGCCACCTCCTCACCCCAGGGAAGCCAGGCTCTCCTTCTGAAACACCAGTGTGCACCCACCCTGCCCCAGCGGCCCAAACCCTCCAACCCCTGCCGGTCCTCCTAGGAGTAAGCCCGTCTCCCTAGCCTGGCCTCCTGGGGCCCCACAGTGGGGCCCCACCTCCTTCTCACTGCTGCTCCCCTGTATACAAATACCTCCCCTTTCCCAGGACACCCTCACCTGCTTCCCTACTTTTCTAGAAGTATCTCCAGATTAGGAATGGTTCTTTCCATCCAAACACCACCCTCTCCTCTTCACCTGACTCTGTCTGACCCACAGCAAATGTTCAACAGTTGCTGAATCTGAACCACTGGCCTAGGAGAACTGACTTCTGGTCCCAACCTGGTCTCCCTAATTTGTTCAGACCCCTCCCATCCCTACCCCTGAGTCTCAGTTTCCCCATTTGTACAAGGAAGATGCTCTCTGGGGGACTCGGACACTGTGGAGCATTCACACACACACACATGCACACGCACACTCCGGGCCCATGCCAGCCTCTCTGCAGGACACCGAGCTTCTCCGTGGATTGAATTACTGACATTTCATCAGTGGGAGGAAGGGAGGCGGGGCAGGGGAAGGAGCTGTGAATTCCGCACACCAAGCCTGTCCCTGCAAGGCCTGGACCAAATGCCAAGCGTGTCTGTGCCCATCTGCCTCTGGGTTGGGGGTGGAGGTACAGGCAGGGAGGGGTTCCCCAAAACCAGAATGCCAAAGAAAAGGCACCCAAGGAAACAGACACAGACTCACACTCATACTCTTGCCTCACAGACAACACATGTTCACACAGATGCACATGCACACTTAAACACACATGCATGTGTCCTTCACACACAATTTGTGCACATATGTGATACTCTCTTTTCTGCAGTCAACAAATATCCTTTGGGCCAATGAGCTACCCAAGCCTCAACCTCCTCCCTCACTCTTTTGTGAACACAGACTCATACTTGGTCACATCCTCACACACACACACCCTAGCTGCCCACACAAGCTCACACTTCCCAGGGCTTAAGCTGCAGACTCCTTTCAAGGCCCCACAAGGGCTTGGCAACATATTCACATGGTAGTCAAAGCCAAAAAGAGGTGGGAAATCAGCAGTCTAGAAGTGTGCCAGGAAGTTAATTAATAAAAATATTGTGATATTTTTCTGGATTTGGTAATGTTTGTGGTATTTGTCACTTTAAAAGTGTGTGATTTGTTGTGGTTTCTTTGCTCATTTCAAAGACTCTTTCATATTTGTAATTTTTCATTATTTTTTCATAAGGAAGGTCCCCTAAATTGAACACATTTTTGGCCTCACCGAGCCTGAACCTGCCCCTGCAAACACCCAGACGCTCAGTCAGTCACACCTTTCCTCTCTCACACTCACACTGTTGCACATGCGTTCTTGTTCCCACCTACTCTTATGAGTCCAAGGCAGTGCCACCCAGGCGCTGGACACACAGTCTCACCCCTGCCCCCCCCACCTTCTCACTTAGACAGGTGGGCACTCCAGCCAACCTGGTCTCAGGGAGACCCCGTCACTCCATCCTCCCAGGCTTCTGCCCTCTCTGCCCTTCAGACACTTGGCACTCCCTGGCCCACTCCCAGTGTTCACAAAAGCACACTATTCCCCAAGACGCCGGCCACCGACCCTCCCATTCCATCCCAGGAACTGGACCATCCCCACGCCTGGACTCTGTCCCACAGTGCTACTTGCCCACTGCCACCTCAGCAGGAAACCGCCAAAACCACAGAACATTCTGGAATTTCCTTGGAGACCTCATTGCCCGAAGGCACTGGCATTGATAAGAAGACACGAGATTGGAATTATACAGTCCTTTCTGGGTTCACATCCTGACTAATGCCTGCTCTATGCTCACAGGCAAGTGAGTATACCTCCCAGAGCCTCAGTTTCCCCATCTGAAAGTGGGGGTAATAATCCTACCTCATAGGCATGTTGTAAGGATCAACTGAGCAAACACAAGCCAAGCACAGAGCATGACCCCAGAACACGGTGGTGGTCATTCTGTTCTCCTTGCCTGACTGCAGGAAAGCAGGGTGAGAGCCCTGTCCATGTGGGGGGCCGGCCCTCCTCCAGCCCCCACTCCAACTAGCCCCTCCTCCCTGTTGCCTCCACCCCGTTGGCCACCAGCACACCTGCTTCCAAGGGCTCTAATTTCCTGTAAGTGTGAGAATTCAGGTCAGACACGGCCTGCGGCCCGCAGCCCCCCTCCCGGCGGACGCCCATAAATAACCCAGCTCGGCTGCCTGGCCGGGCACAAGACTTTCTCTCCTCGCTAGCATCACGCTGGGCCTCAGCACAGCGCTGCGAGGCAGGCACAGCGATCTGCACTTACACACAGGGAAACTGAGACCATAGCGAGGAATCTGAGTTTGAGATCCTGACTTATGCACTAGAAAGAACCTCCTTTAAGATATGCCCTTCCCACCCCTGCCCGGCCCCCGGCCCCCAGTAAATGCTCTTCCGTCAGTCCCTACCGGCCAATGCCTTACCCCTGAAATCCATCCGTTAGTGCAAACTTTTCCTGTAAAGGGCCAAAAAGAAAATGTGTTAGGAGTTGAGAGCCAGACCATTTTGCAACTACTCAACTGGGTCAATGTAGCTACAGAGAGGATACAGATTAGGGGACATGGGCGTGTGCCAGGGACACATTTTTACAAAATCAGGCAACCAGCCAGATTAATCTGTTTTGCCCACCCTTCATGGGTGCACCAGGCCCGCACCTCACTGTGCAGGAATAGACTCCTAGCTTGTGAGAGCCTGAAGGGCCTGAGAGGTGGAGGTCAGCCCAGCACTGGGCAAAGGAGGAAACTCAGCCCCAGAGAAGACGCAGCCTGCCCAATTTCCCAGCCAGTCAGAGCCAGCCTCCCGACACCTTCCTCAGCCTCATGGATCCCTCCTCCAAGCCCAAGACATGGGGCCTCTTGCTTGCTTCTCTCTGTTCCCTGCTCTGGGGCTGAGGATCCAGTTGGGTGTTTGTCTGTCAAGGACCAGGACCAGGGGTTCCCCGAGCACCAGGAGTCGACACTGGACCATCTCGGGGCCTCCAGTGTCCAGTCCAGGGCCTACCACAATGAGAGGCTTAGTGAGACAATGCAGAATGGGGGCGCCCAACCCGTTCCAGCCCTAGGCCTGCTTCCTCAGCTTTGGGGCTACCGACATGTGGGGCCGGAGAACTCTCTGTTCTAGGGGCAGGATGTTCAGTGCCATCTGTGGCCTCTGTCTCCTGGTGCCACCAGAATCGTGCATGCACACACACATGCACACGCACACACCACCAGTTGTGACAACCAAAAATGTCCACCGACTTTGACAAACGTCCCCTGGGAGGCACAATTACCCCACTGCCCAAGGCTGAGAATCGCCACCCTAAGCCGAGCCGAGGATGAAAGCTGACCCTGGATGAGAAGGTTCTCTTCTTCCCCTTCCCTGGCTCAGCTGGGAAACCTGCAGCCACCCCTCAGGCCTCAGTGTCCACAGCCCAGGATGGGCCCATGTAATGAGCTGCAGCTCAGACTAGAGGGGGAGGAAAGGGAGGGACAACGTGACCACAGCTGCGGATCCAAAAGTGCCGAGGAGACGTGAGGACGTTTCTCTGTGAGGCAGGAGCCAGGAATGTGTCGCCCAGAATGGCCACGAGCCAGAGACCCCTATACGTCCCCAGAGCATCCACCTTTTATTAGAACAGAAAAAGCGGCAGGTGCCAGGTCTCTGAGAGCCTGTTAGGGACCCAGTAAAGCCGGGAGCACTGGGGAGGGGCACACGGGGTGTGGGGGGCACCCTGAGGAGCCCCCCACCTGGCCCAGCCGTGGGCTTTCCGCTCCAGCTCCAACCCCCCTGGTCCCGGCTCTGCCCCATCAGGCTGCCTGCTGGGGCTCCCTGACCTGCATTTCCTCCTTTTTTTAATTACTGCTTTTTATCTTTATTTGATTGGGTTTCTTTAAATTTTGCTTGTAACAAAGCCCAGCACACCAAAAGCTAAACCTGCAGGGCAAACTGACTCACCCTTACCCTCTCCCTCACTGTAAGCAACTGGAGTGAAAGCTGCCTGGGCGCTCTCTCGGGGCCTCAGTTTCCACATCTGTAAAAGTGAGGAGTACCCATGTTCTTCCCCACAGGGAACTGGGGGGATTTGGGAGAATGCGGGTGTGCTAACACTTCATGTTCCCTTCTTCCCTCCCTCCCCCTCCGTCCTGCTCCCGGGTTTTGGTCCACCCAGCAAGCCCATCCTCGCAGCCCCCACATCACCAGGTCACCTCCCTCTCACCCTCAGGGCTCAGCCAACAACTTGAGCCCCCCAGGAGACTCCGGAGCCCACTGCCCCCAGCTGCTCCTCCTCCTGTCCTGTTTCCATGGGCTCCCACCTGGACTTGGACTTAGAACAGCTTCAAAGGCTGCACCTCTTCCAGGAAGCCTGTCTGGATGGCTCATTTTCAAGACAAATCAAGCAGGAATTGCAAAAAGCATTTCTGTGGACCCTTGTCCTCCGCCGGGACATTGTCCACATTCCAGGCCAAGCCCTTTGCAAACACCACATCCTTTACTCCCCACATCATAGCCATGAGTCAGGAACCACTCTCCCCAACTTCCAGATGTGGAAACTGAGGCTCAGAAAGGTTGAGTGACTTGCTCACAATTCATGCATTTCCCACAGCACGAGGTGTTTCACATTCACATGCACATACACTACAGAAATCTGTAATTCTTTTTATATTATTCTTTATATATGATATTATATTATTATGTTATATTAGATAATATATATTATTGTATACATTATATAATTCCTTATATATTATAATACTATATTATTTGTATTAATTATAAATATTTTTTACACCTGCATCAAATCCTTTGTAAAGCAAAGTAGGTTAGATATAAAGAAACTATAGATAGATGATAGGCGAGGACTGATATGAAGTCACTTAAGATGAGCCCTCCTGCACGCAGGCGCACACACACACACACACACACACCCTTGAAATAACGTGGCCCCAGGACATTCCAGAGGCTCACCAGCTCCCTCCACCACCCCCACTGCCTGGGCTCTAGCACAGCCTGATGAAAGGCACGTGCTTCCCTTGACGCTGTCTTCTCACGCCTCTGGGACTAGAACTCTAGCTTCAGTCTCCTTCTCACACCTGGCCCCAGAGCCAGCTTTTCATGGCTGGTAAGTGAGGGTTTCTCATTTTGAACAACTCTGGAGTAGAGGGAAAGGCAGCTGTGGGGGCTCTGGACTGAGTCCCAGGCCACAAGGTAGCGACTTGAGCCCGGCCCTGCCCTGCAGGAGGCACTGGCCAGTCTCAGGGCTAAGGCACCTCCCCGGGAAGCCTCTTCTCACAGAGCTCGCATCCCTCTCCCTTTCGGCTACTCCATCTCTACCCCGCAGCCTCTCCTCAGCACTGGGTCTGCAAAGCACTGTGCACTGTTCTCTCACTTAATGCAGGAGTGTTGTCCCCATCTCACGGATGAAGAAGCAGGGGCTCCACGTCTGGAGTGTGGGATGTGGGCGGGGCAGACAGCCTGGAGCTTCTCCCTTCTGACCCGACCCCAGACCTTGCCCAGGCTGGATCCAGTGTCACCTTCTTCCCAGAAGCCCTGGCTCATCAGGGCTCAGTGACAGCGTGTGCCTAAGGAAGCTTCCCTCGGGGCCCAGGCCATGCCAGAAAGGTCGGCAGCACCCACCCAGGAGGCTGCAGGGAAGGGCGGGAGCCCAGCCGGCTCAGGGGCTCTCTCACTCTGTGCCTCTGGCAGGCGCTTCCCCAAAACAGAAGACAACAGCAGTTGGATGGGTCCTGGCAGAAAAGCCAGAGCAGGAAGGGGTATCGGCTGCCCAGACAGCCCTTAGGGCCCACCTGTGCCAGTCATGATTTCCAGGGACCAGCCAGCCTCTGGTGACTCTCCTGTGCTCACTCCCCCAGGGTATCAACTCATGGGCTGTGCTCTGGGGACAAATATGCCTTCTGGACAATATAACCTCAACACCTGTACTGCCAGGCATCTAGGGAGCTCCCTTTCCCAAATCTTAGCTACCAAATCATCCCTGCCTAAAACCCAGAATCATTCTTCTTATCTTTAGAGTCCTAGAAAATTAGAATTCTTCCCTTAATCTTAGAATATTTGTATCATCCCCTCTGTCCCTACCACCTTAGAGCATGTGGTTTTCATCCTTTGTTGCCAAGATGATGGGAGCCCAGAGTCTACTCAGGCCAGAGGTCTCCAAATAGCACAAAGGAGAAAACTGAGGCCCAGAGAGGCAGAGTGACCTACCCAAGGTCACACAGCAAGACAGCAGCAGAGCTAGGACAGGGACCCAGGTGTGTGGCTCCTCTGTCCATACCTGCGGCCCTGGAGCCCACAGCCCCTCAACCAAGGAAGACTTCCTCTGGGGCCTCAGTCCTGCCTACCAAATCTTCCCACTGAGTCCCAGAAGGAGGTCCCCCACCCCTGCCCTGGCCTCAACCCTCTGGAATGGCCCGTGGGCCACGGTCTAACTCCCAAGCCTTCAGCAAGAGCAGGAGACACCCCTTCCCCCAGTCAGGGTGCCTGGGCCTCCAGTGCCACCCCCGAAATAGCCCGGCTCTCTGGCCCACAGATCAGATTGCAGCCTCCCTGTCCAGATGGGGCGCCTGGCAGGGCGGGAAATGCTTCCCCCCTTGAATTGCCTCCACCTGCTCCCTGCCTCACACGTCAGCGCTTGGGCCAAGTCTTAAATCACAGCCTCCCTCCGGAGGACAAGCCTTTTCTGGAGGCTGTGGGGACAGGAGTGATGGGAGTGGTGCCTAGGGCTGGGGAGGGGTGGGGAAGGGCTGTTTGGCTATTTGTAATGGAAGAAATTTAGGAGGGTTCCAGGGAGAAGAGTGATTTGAGAGTTCTTTAGTTGCTGGGGCTCTGCTGTGTGGTCTTGGGAGAGTCAGCTGCCCTCTCTGAACCTTGGTTTCCCCATCTGTAAAATGGGGACAGTGCTCAGGCCCATCCAGGGGCTGTGATGTAGCAGTGAATAGACAAAAGGCGGGTCTTCAAGGGAACCACAGTCCATGGTCAGCAAACCCTGGTCCAGGCAGTCGGGTTTCACAGCACATGTTCGTGTCTGTGGGCGCTCTGCCATGGGGTACTGCCAGGAGGAGAAGGAGTTGTGCTATGTTATTCAGGGTGGTCCAAAAAAGACTCTCAGAGGATCTGAGCAGAGATGCCCACCCGGGACCAGAGAGGTGGAGGCTGTGAGGGGGACTGGGGGAACCACACACACCTCCAAACCAGGGCTGCAGGAGTGGAACAAAGTTTTCTGTTGCAAGCCCCCAACTGGACTCAGCCCATCAGTCCCAATTCCCCTGAGACTCAGCAGAGCCCAGTCCCTGCAGTTCAGATGAACCCAGCTAGGAGAGGCTGGAGAGGTGGAGGCCCAAGGACCTAGACAGCCCAGGGGTCTCCAGTCTGGCCCTCAGGCAACAGGAAGTACTTGGAATCCTAGGCAACTTCTCACCTGTGGCCTGGGGAGTAATCAGGGACGTCACCTATGAAGGCCACCAGCCTCCAGGACAAAACAGGGTTGGGACCCTGGAGCTTCAGGCACGCAGGTATCTGTGATGGGGGCTCCGGAGGTCCCATGGTGAGGGTCCCATGCTGCGGGCCGTGCCCCCACTACACCAGGGCTTGCAACACTCATGAACTTCACAGTCATCGCCCCACTCGGCCTTCTCGGCAGCCAGGCAAGGCTATGGATGGGGAGATTCACACTTGGAGGCAAAGGGACTTGCCCAAGGTCACATACCCGGGAAATAGTAGAGGTGGCTGAGTCTGAACTTTACATGCCTTATTTTTCAGGGGGAAAAAAGATGAATGCAATTTTTAAAAATCTTATACTTAGGATTTTTTTGTTATTGTTCTTAAAGCAGTTGCTTACCTAACCTTTTTTATTTGAAGATTTTCTTACTTACTTTTTCAAAATGCAAAATAACAGATGCCTTTTGGAACAAGTGACCCGTGTCATGCAAGATGCATGAAGACAGGTTAGTCAACCTCTTCCCCACCCCTGGTGTCAGCAGCCTGTGTTTTTCCTTCTATATCCTTCTCTGGGCCCAAGCACCCTCTGAACCCTCAGGTTCCACCTGCCTTCCAGATGGTTCTTCTTCAGTAAGGAAACATTTCCTAAGAGCCTACGTTGTGCCAGGATTTGTTGCGAGCGCTGAGGAGGCTCACGGCAAAATCCTACCCTCCTGGAGACTACGAGGATGAACACATGAGTAGAAAAGCAGTAGCAGGTCAGCCCCACGAGGACAGGAAATTCAGGTCTGTTTGTTCACGGATGTACCCCAAGCACTGTGAGTAGGATCTGCCACCTAGTAGGTGGCCAATAAATATTTGTTGAATGAATGAATCCACTGAGATGGAGAACCCAGAGTATGGAGCCAGTTTAGGGAGAGTTGATGTTGAACCTGAGACACCCACGGGCCACTAAGGGAGGGGGTGGTCTCGCATCTTCAGAGTTACGTTGGGCTCCGGAGCTTGGGAAAGAAATGGAGCAGGAAGAAGTGTCTGGCTCAAACTCACATGCTCCCCCACGGCACGCACCAAAGCTGTGTGTCCCTCGTGCCACCGCACGCCCTTCCCAGGAACGGAGAGGGGGTCTGAGGGCTGCACCCCCGCCCCCCGGGGAGCCCCTCCAGCCCCAGACTGGCTAACCCTGCCTCCCTCCCTTTCCTAAGCTGCCGCAACAAAAGCTGCCCTTGTAGAAGCCAGGACCTTCGTAATTAAAAAGGAAACATAATAAAGCCTCACTCTGAAGCCAAATCCCCACCCCCGGAGCGGATGCCCAACCCCTGCCCGCACTGCTCATGGAGGACACATGGCCCTTTTGTGAGCCTCAGGCGAGGGCCACTCCTGCCCTGCCCCACCCAGGCGCTGCCCTCCCTCTCCTCCCTTCCCGCGCACCCCAATGGCCCTAGCTTGTTGGCTGAGAGAACCCAGCCTTCTTTTCATGGGTAGGAAATTGGGGCCCTAAGAAGCAAAGCCTGAACCCAGGCCTCCTGACCCCCAGCCCAGCGTCTGCCCAGTAAGTGTTCTTTCTCCTGGGCTCCACGCCCCAGAGCAGGGGACCCAGGCAGACAATCAAGAGCTAGAATTAGGGAGTCCTTCCCAAGCAGCCAAGTGAAGGGGGCCCCAGCAACTGCGTACCAGCCACCCACTGAGTGACAGGATGCTGAGGCCCAGAGAAGTTCGACTTGCCCAAGGTCACACAGCAGAGCCAAGAAGACCTGGGACCAAACACCAGGTCTCCTGGCTCAGCATGAAACCCCTGCATGGAGGGGCCGGCTGGAACTGAGCACAGAAGCAGGGGGGAGCCCGGCTCCACGCATGGGCATCAGGTCTGAGGCTGGAGGAGAGGCTGAGAGAGAAGGAGCCCCCAGCCCTCCTCCTGTGACTGGAGTGGAGACTCCCATAGCGGGTACAAGAACTTCCAGGGGCTTCCAGTGCTGCAGGGCAGGCCTCCCCGCCCAACAGCACCGAAGGCTTGACGGCGAGCTTCCAGGGAAGACCTTCCTGTGTCATCCCATCTGAACTTCCAGAGGCTCAAGAGCCCCACAAGGCCCAGCTCAGAATCTTCCCCCAAATTTGCCAACCCCAGTCACCCTGGCCATCTGAGTGGCCTCAGAGGTAAAGGCCAGAGACAGCTGGCCCTGTGGCCTTATCCAAAGGGGTCCTCCCTTGTCATCCATGGGGCCGCAGCTGGGAACAGCCCAGGGCAGAACTGTGGTACTGGCTGAGCTTGTTTGGCATCCTGCCCAACCCCCCACCCTGGCCCCCGTCTGCCTCACCCTCCTAAGCACCACCCCTAACACCCACACTCACATTCTCCCCAAGCTGTCAGGGAGCTGCACACAGGTGACTGCAGCCAGCAAAGGCTTGCAGGGGCTCCAGGGAGACACCACAGTCCTTCAAGCACCAGGGAATGGGCCCCCTCCGCAGTGGTGCGATGCTAGGGGATGTCTGATGGTTGGTGTACTACCATCATGCATACATGAAGATATCTGGATGACTGTCTGCTTGAGAACTGGGCATCCGTGAATGCAGAGAGACAGGCCTGTGTCTGGGATAATTGTTTAATTAATAAAAATAAACCACCACTATTTATTGAACATTTACTCCAAGAGCTCTGCCTGTTTTGCATTTAAGCCTCCCATCCTTTGGGGGAAATACTCTATAATTATTCCCATTTTACAGAAAAGGAAACTGCTCGAGGTCACACATCCAGTGGGAGGTAGAGTTTGGATTCGAAGTCAAGTCTGTCTGACCACCGCCACTCACCACCAAGGGGTGTATGAAATGTTTGACAATCAGCCCACCTGATCCAGGCTGGTGAGTTCAGTCCTGCCATTTATACTGCTGCCCCTTCAGAACTAAGTGTGGGTGGTGGGGTACAGTCACCCACCCATTCTTTTCACATCAGCCCACTCCAAGAACCCCAAGTGTATGTACATGAAACAGTGACTGTGAGTGTGTGTACACATGTTTGTTCAGGGAGGTGCTAGCCAGGCCTGGGACACAGGGCCCAACCACACTCTGCCATTTCCACCTCTCCCCATGGTCTGGTCCCCTTGGCCAGAGGGAATGAGGAGGGTACACCCTCTCCTGGCCCCTGGGAGCCAGCCAGGGCGGGCAGGGATCAGATAGGTAATGCCTCTTGTAAGAACAAGGGATTGTTGCAAAGGGGAAAGAAGAGCGGGGAACTGGGGGGTCAGTTCAGATTTCTCCTAGGGTGAAAAATGAGCCCCCCGGGAGGAGGCGCCCCGCCTGCCAGGCCCTAATCCCCCGTCATTCTCACCAAAACCCCAAAGAGGAGGCTGTTCACAGGCAGCAGATTCCTGGGATTCATTAATTCGGGATTTGCAGGAGGCCTGCCTGTGGGTCCTCCTCCTGCAGGCGGCAGCCTGAGCGGGGCAGGCGGGTGCTGGTGGCAGGGGGTGCGCTGGTGGCAGAGGGTGCGCTGGTGGCAGGGGGTGCTGGTGGCAGGGGATGCGCTGGTGGCAGGGGGTGCGCTGGTGGCAGTCGGGTGCTGGTGGCAGGGGGTGCGCTGGTGGCAGGGTGTGTGCTGGTGGCAGGCGGGTGCTGGTGGCAGGCGGGTGCTGGTGGCAGGGGGTGCGCTGGTGGCAGGGGGTGCGCTGGGAGCCATGAGGAAACGTATCCCGCCTGAATTCTCAGGGCTTCCTGGCAGAGCTAAGGTTTCCTGGGCTAGTGGGTCATGCCCCAGGCTGCCCAGGGGAGCAGAGGCTACCCCCTCACCCCTATCCCACCCTGGAGACCAGTTCCCAGCTGTGGAATTTGTTTTCCCATCTTTCTGAGCTATAATTTACACACAGTAAAATGAGCAGGTCTAAAATGTACAGTTTGATGAGTTTCAACAAGCATCTATGCCCAGGTAACCGCCGTGATGAAGAAACGGAGCAGTTTCTCCCCGCCAGCTTTTCCTCAGACCTCCTCCCTCTAATGCCCTACCCAGGCACCCACTCATCAGCTTCTTGTCTCCACAGAGAAGCTCCATCTTCAGACCCCACAGTCCACGCTCTGCTGTTTGTGCTCACGGGACCGTGTGTAGGTTCACCCACGTGGCTGCCTGAGATATTGGGTTTCTGTAGGAGAGTTCACCTGAACAGAGGGTTCCCCCTTAAAATCGGTTTGCAAACCCAGGGATCTTCCCAGGCCCGAGGACTCCAGGCTTCTACATGTCCTATCCTGTGGATTCACCTCCTGGATTGTTTCAAATCTTCAACCTTCCTTCTGTGCTCACTCCAGTCCCACGTCAACCCCTCCTCCTTCCACAGCCACCTCTGGCCCAACCCGTCCCACCAGGAGTACCCCCTCCACTGCTCACCAAGCCTCACCCTTGTGTTCCACCCCAGAGCAGATGTGTAAGTCACTCTCCTAGACTCCTCAATGTCTCCGCACTGCCCATAGGAGGAGATCTGAGCTTCTTGGCCTAGTCTTCTAGTCCCTCAGGGTCCAGCCCCTTCCAGACTCTAAACCTCACCCCCCAGCATCTCCCATCACACTCTGAGCTCCCACTCACAGGCAGCCCAGACACTTTGCTGTTTCTCCCTGTTTCTTGCTTCACTGTCTCTGCTCACGCTGTTCCTCTGTCAGGAACACCCTCCCGCAGGAGCTGTCCAGATGCAGCTGAAATGCTGCCATCCCAGGAAGCCCGCCTGACCTTGCCTCCCCTGGGTCAGGTTCCCCCCGAGCCCCAGCCCCGTCACCAAGCCTTCCCTGACAACCCCGCCATGGGCTGCACCCCACCCCGCCTTGACTTCAGCTGCCAGGGGCACTGTCTTGTTCAGATCCAGGTCCTGGGGCCCAAGCCACATAATAAAGCTCAGCAGAGTCCTGCCACCACATCTCCCCTACACTCCCCAGCTTTGGCCTGGCACATACCTGGGCACAAGAAATCAGACTGAATCGAATTGAATCAACCATGTGGCACTGAGGCACAGCTGAAACCCAAGGCGGTGGGATGGGCGGGAAGGAGGGGTCATGACCCGTCCTCCAGGACCGGCAGCTCTGGGTTCAAACCTGCCCCGGCAGTCACATGGCTTGGTAGTTACTTCAACTCCCTGAGCTTCGGTTTCCTCATCTGTAAACTGGATATGCACACAGTATCACTTCCCTGTTTGGGTTTTCGTGTTTGTTTTAGGATTCACAGACACTCTGCATGTAAAGGTCTTGGCATAACGTTGCCTCTGATCGGCACTATCGAGCAGGCAGGGCAGGAGGGAGGAGAGGCAGGTGTGCAGGTGGTGACAGATGGGGAGAGAGGGTGGTCCTCACCGTGCCGGTCCAGCTGCCTCTTCCTGCAAGCCTCCAGAATCCCAGTCAGATATCAGGCCCTGCTTCCAACACTGGCCTTCCTACCTCCTGACTTGGTGGGGAGGTTAGAGGCTAAAAAGATGAAGTGAGGTAGAATCAAATGGAAAGAAATTCAGGCAAAAATGCTTTTATAGCAGCACTAGTCACAACAGCCAAAACGTGGCAAGTGCCCATCAAGGGATGAACAGCTGAACAAAATGAGGTCTATCCATTTGTAAGAAGGGATGGAGTGCTAACACCCACTACGACATGGATGGACCTTAAAAACATTATGTTCAATACAAGAAGCAGCCACATCTATCACATCAGAGAGGACAGTCACGTTATATGATTCCATTCATACAAAATGTCCAGAAGAGGCAAGTCTATAGAGACAGAAAGTAAATGTGTAGTTGCTTTGCAGGGCAAGGGAGGCGGATGAGAGAGTGCAGGACATGAGGTTTCTCCTCATGGGGATGAGAACGTTCTAAAATTGACTTGGTTATGGATGCACTGTCTGTGAATATACTAAAAGCCATTATGTCGTATACTTTAAATAAGTGAAGTGTATGGTATGTGGATTATAGCTCAATAAAGCTGTTTCTAAAAAGAATAGGTAAGGGAACAAGCTTCCAGCTGGAGTGGAAGGGACCTGGTGGGGGGCTCAGAAAGAAAGCCAAGCCCTGAATTTCACAATATCTTATTTTGGTCCCTCACCAACAATGAGAAGAAGGTTGTCATCATACCCATTTTATAGAGGAGAAAGCTGAGGTTCAGAACATGCCACCTAAGATCACACAGCCAGGAAACTGGGATCTGAGATTAGAGATGGGCCTGGCCTGGGCCTGCCCACCTTGCTCTTCCTCGTGCTTCCCCGACACTCCAGGAATGTGAGGCTGGTGTTCCCAGCCTGGCATGGGCTGCCCTCCAAGAGGCTGGAGGGCAGAAGGAGCAGCCACCGTGCTGGCACCAGCCAGGCAGATCGGCACAGGCGTGGGTATCCAGGCTCAGCCCGCACAGCGGCCGCCAAGCCCCGCACCCCAGGTCAGGGCCATGTCCCCACCAGGGGCAAGTGCAAGCAGCTGGAGACACCTGCTCCACCTGACAAGCAGAGCCCAGGGCCCTTCAGGCGGTGTCTGGAGCTGAGGGGGTGGCCATCCGTGAGAGGGGTCCCAGGTGTGTGTCCAACAGGGGACACAGGCCTGGAGTGTGAGTGTCGGGCTAGGTGTTTCTGCGAGACTTCCCCCATGTTACTCAGGGCGCAGGCACAAGAGTGCGTGTGAACATGTGTGGGAGGAACGCAGGAGGAATGCAGGGACGGGTGGGGACGGGTGTGTCCTGGGCCTTGAGAGGAGTGGACGGGCGTGAGCACCTGCAGGTGTGTAAGGTGGGAGCTCGGGGACACTGAGGGTGGGAACATGTGAGCCTGAGGCTGGTGTGCCTGGGAGCCCAGAGGGCACCCTGCACAGGGGGTGATGTGGACCAGGAGCAAGTGAGCAGGTGAGTGGGTGTGAGTGTGGCCACGTGTTGTGTCGAGGCTGTGAGAGTGAGCTGTGCCCTCAGGGGTGCCTCGGGGCCTGCACATTCACTAGTGCCCCCCCCCCCCTGCAAATGGCTGTCACCCTGCAGGGCCTGCGCAGCTGTCTACTCCATCTGTCTTCCTCTCCCTCTTGACTGCCCCTTAGGCCATAAGCAGCCAGAGGACAGGCATGCCCCTCTAGGCCCACCGGCCACCTCTTCCAAACTATGGGAGTACTTGCCGTTTGGGCCTCAGTTCACACAACTTACAATGGGGATGACCCGGGAGGGGGCTGTCAGACATTGACAAGAGTAAATAGCAAAATGCGGGAGAAGAATTCAGCAGCAAAATGAGTGAAAAGAGGGGCTGGCGGGCAGCTGTCTCCCTGCCCCGATTTTGCTCTGGCCACTCACCTCCAGCCGAAGCTCCAGAGGGATCAGGGCTCCAGCCCTCTCCCTGCCTAGGCAGCTCAGACAGGTAGGAGACATCTGGGGTCAGGATCCTCCCTCCTGGATGGGCAAGGGCAGGCCCTGGAAAGCCAGGGCCCCTGAGAAGCTGACGCCCAGAACCCCAGGGGCTCTGCCCTGACAGGGACAGATGGAGATCAGAAGACAGGTGTGGGCTTATTACCAACATGTATTCATTCAGCAAACCCCTTCTAGGCACCAACTCTGTGCCAGGGCCTGTACTGGGCAATGGGGATGCCAAAATCAATGTGCCCCCCATCCCTGGCCTCAAGGGGTCTGGCAAGGGAGGGTTCATGTAAATGGAGGTTTTAATCCAGTGGGGTGTGTGATGGAATTGCAGAAGCCTACAGGAGGGCCCAGCCCCAGCTTGGGGTGGCCTGGGGAAGAGTTCTTGGAGGAGACAAGACTCCTGAGTAGCGGTAAGCCAGGTGTTCCAGGCTGATGCAACAGCTTGAAAAAAGTCCTGGTGCTTCCTGAGCATTTATCATGGGGTGAGTAATGACAGGAGATAAGACTGGAGAGGACTTTAGGTTTGGCATATAGAGTTAAGGCCTGAGATTGAATCCCAGCATGAAATCTGACCCTTAATAATTACCACTTTCATGCATCTCAACAGGGGTCCCAGGATTTGCAAAATGCTCTCATATCCAAGATCTTGGTCCTTGCAGCAATCCTATGATGGAAGTGAGATAAAAAGCCCACTCATCCCTTTTTACCTTGGCCACTAGGGCACTCAAAAGTTAAATTAAGCATTGTCCGCAATACAGACATCCCCAAAGTTTCTCCTTCTATACCCTCTCTAATGTCTCCTTTCTCTCTTGTACTTTATTTCCCTGGAAATATTTTTGTGAATAAGGGGGTAAAGAGGAAAGCAAATCAACTGTCACCTGTCACCCACATATTTTGCTGGGGTCAGGGAAGAGAGTGTGTATGCCCAGGTTCATGTATGAGCATTCATGTGAGGATGTATAGGCAGGGGTCCTAGTGAAACTGACGTGTCTCTGCTTGATGGGGTGTGTGTGTGTGTGTGCTCAAGTAGCTGTGCACCTTTGCACAAGAGGGCTGCCTGGGGCCCATGAACATGCGTGTGCAACAGTGTCTCTGGGCCTGTCAGGGTCAAGGGACACACACCCTGACCCAACCAGGCCCGCCCCTACTCCCTCGTGGTCTCTCTCACTATCCCCTCTAGTGGACCCTCTTGCTAATCTCTGCTGGCACACTGCCAGCTCCAAAGGAAACCAAGGCCCAGAGAGGAGATGTCACCTGCCCCAGATCCTCCCAGCAAGGCCAGAATCTGGGTCTTGTGAGCCCTGGTTTGGGTCTGTACCACCTGTTACCTATCGGACTGGCCCTTCCCCACTGTGTGACCAGGGGCATATCTCTTAACCTCTCTGAGCCCCTGCTCTAAGCTGGCTTCCACAAGACTGAAAGCCATTTAAAGAGCTCAGAAAAGGGGCTTGTTAAATGCTGGTTGATTTTAAACAATGACTATCCCCTCCCTCTAGTTCCCTTCCAAAACAGTTTTTATCTCCACATCTGTGAAGAAGGTGTCTGAAACCTAGCATGGAAAGAGCCCTAGGTAAGGGCCACATGACCTGGGGCTGTGGTTCCCCTCTCTGTGCCTCAATGTTCTCATCTGCAAAATGGGAAGAACAGTGCATGTATGTACATGCACTCTCCTCCCCAAACCTTGCACAGATGACCCTCATTCCATCCTCCCCCAAACAGAAGGAATTATTGCTGTACCCATTTCTTACAGATGAGCAGCCTGAAGCTCAGAGAGGTGAAGCCACTTGCCCAGGACACACAGCTCCTGGTCTGAGGAAACTGACAGCCCACCGCACTACATCCCCACTACCCTACACCACTTCTCTGAGTGGGAAGTCTCTTGTGCACAGCAGGGACTCCCTAAGGGTCAGAGATCTCTGGGTCCCCACCCCTTAGACCCTCAGGAAGGGGGGCATTGGCCTCAGAGGGTTCGGGCCACACCCTGGGAGCTGCTGGGCTGGGCACCACATTATGGGGCCCTGTTGGCCACTTGTGGCGCAAAGCAATTACACAGCCTAATGGGAAGAAAGTGCCAAAAACACGTATATTTACAAACCAGCTGCCACCAAACCCAGCTGCAGCCCAGGATGGTTGCAAAACGCAGCCTGGCAGGCAGTCCGCAGAGCTGGCCCCCAGGCAGGCACTGGAAGCCGAGAACTGAGCAGGGCCACAGCAGACAGGCAGGTGACACTCAGAAAGCGGGCCCACAGGGAAGGCCAGGCAGCGCCGTCCCCATACTCTCAGGGTCCTTGGCCCCTAGAGTTCCAGCTGGGGGGCCAGAGACAGAGCTGGGTCAGAGGGAATCCCTTAGGCCATTTTTGAGGCTCCTTCTGCCTCCATCTCTTCCTATGTCAAGTTCAGCCTCCTTTGTGGGGAGAAGAAGACAAGGGAAAGGTCAGGACTTAGAACATCTCTAACCACCCTCACCAGACACCCCTTACACTGGGACCCTTCTGGCTCGGCTGCTTACTATGTGACTGAGCAAATGACTGAACTCCCTGTGCCTCAGTTTTCACAGCTGTTAAACGACACCTCACAGAGCTGTGGAGGATGAGGTGGCGTGATGTGTGTACAGCCTGACCCCAGGACGCCCGGCACACAGGAAGTTCCTGATAAATGTTACCTGGCCATGTGCACGCAACTGGCTAACAGCAGGCTCTGAGCAAGAGGCCCTGGTCGGTTCCACGGTATAAGTACTGCCCAAGCTACCAACATGACACCCTGAAAACACAAAGCTGGGATGAGATGGGAAGTAGCATGCCATTATGTAGTATTTCCACCAGACAGACAGAAGTAAACAACCTTCAGAGAATAGATAACAGAAAAATAATTGGGAAGTAATGAGCTGTGAATATTACTTTTCTTCATCATGTGATTTGCTTACTAGTAAGTTTATATAATTTCCTTTTCAGTCATGCTAGGCCTAGCAACCAGTGTGCAAATTCTTGAGCACTTAACAGTCAGTTCTTGCAAGCCAGCACAAGCCACCTCCAGCTCGCCACTGAGTTTACTGTACTGTTGTGTCCCACCTCTTGGCCTTTGCACAAGCCATTGCCTCTGCTTGGAATGCCCTTTCCAGCATCCCTTTCTCTATGGCAAACTTCCACTGTCTTTTCATTCCTTTCAATACCATTTTTTAAATCCCTTCATCATGTAAGGTCCATTGAAACCTCACTGAGTCCTCATGAATCTCAGAGGTAGATGTTTGTGGATCCATTTTTCACATGAGAAAACTGAGGCTTGGCAGGGTCTATCGTTTGAACGGTGACCTTCCTGATAACAGGCTGTGACTGGAAACTGCCTTCCACAAAGACCAGGTGGGCTGATGCCTTCCTGGCATGGTCTGAAGAACATTCTGTTTGCCAAACGTACATTTTCCCCTCCTATGCCGTTGACTCAAGCATTGGGCCTCCATTCTTCTGGGTTAAGCATTGCCCTGTCTGGGCAAAGACATGCATGGGCAGCTTGAGTGCGGGAAGCTGGGGGAGGCCCGTGGGATGGGCCAGGAGAGCCAGGCAGACACTGGATGAGCTGAAGAAACCAGCAGAGCTCTGGAACCCACTGCCAAAACCAGGGGGCAGAGCAAGAGGGGAGGGCTGTGCTCAGAGAGGCGCTGACCCACCTCCCAGCCTGCGGGAGAAGCTTCTGGAGGAATGCAAGCTATGAGGGAGGAGGGGGCAGGCAGGCCCAGGCAGTCGCAGCATGGATGGCCCCCTGGGGAAAGTGGTGGGGGAGGGAGGACAAGAGCCAGAGAAGACCCTGGCAGCACCTCGGCTGTGGCAGCCGCCCTGGAAGAAGACAGCCGCAGACCCATCCATCACAGCGCTGGGGACCCTGGCGGGCCCTGAGGCAGAGGCGCGTCCAGTGCACCCAGGGCTGCCCGCTGAAGGTAGATCTGCCCTCCCCAGGCTCTGCTGAGGGGAAGGTGGCACGGGGAAGCCAGCAGGGCACAGCAGACTGAACTGGATTCAAACCCAGACCAATCATTTCCCAGATGTGTGACCCTGAACATGGCACCTCCTAGCCTCAGCTTCCCCCTCTGCAGCCCTACCTCTCGGAGCCAGGGTGGCACACGCAGCTAATGTCCAAAGTGTCCAGCACACAGCCAACCCAAACTGCCCCGCAGTGATAACCGCAGCCACGGGGTCCGCAGAGAGCTGACCAGCACGGCACTGCACTGCGGGCACCCCTGTGAGGTGATACGCCAGTAACTGTTGGAGAGAAGTGTCAGCAAAAGGGTTAAGCCGTGTTCCCAGAGTCACACAGCCCAGTGGCTGAGTAGCTGGAGTCCCCCCGACCTTGGCTCTGCGCCCCCTGCACACAGCATGCTCGCCAGGGACAGAGATACGTCCCATTTCTGAGTCCTCAACCCCAGGTTCAGGAGTTGGCAGACAGCAGGGCTCAGTGACTGTGGGATGTACAGACGGGCCCTCCGGTGTGACCCCTGGTGCCCCACACTCTCAGGTTCCTGCCCCAGAGGTCCCCATGACTCAGGACCAAGTCAGTTTGGGACTCCCACCCAGCAGCCAGGCCTCCCTTTGTCAAAATGGACCCAGCCTCTTGCCCCGAGCCCAGTCCTGGCACTGAGGTGCTGTGCTGCCCCAGGCAGGTCTCATCTCTCTCTGGGCCTCACCAGTGGGTGATGGGGCAGGGAATTCAGATGAGGTAGGAGCTCCAGTCAGCAGTACTTGGAAGAAAAGCTAGAGGTGGGTGAAGGGACTTTCTGCCTAGCACAGACTCGGGCCTGAGCGATGAATCGCTCCCCACCACCTGGCGGTCTCTGCACGTTCCTCACAAAACCCAGAGATGACCCAAGAGTGCCCCCATGCCCCAGCCCTTGGGGGACAGTGGGAAGCTGGCTGAGTAAAGACAGCCCATTGGGTGAGGGGGGGGGCGTGGGGGGGAGGGGAGAAAGACTACAGGGGCAGGAATGCACAGGGAGTGACAGAGCTGCCCCCCACTTGTCACAGGCCCCAGCCCCACATGCACAGAATGCACACACACTCACTCAGAGTCAGGCCTGGGAGGCTTCCTAACGCCCACTAAGCCAATCCCTCCTCCCGTATTCCTTTCCAAGGGCTGGGACCCAGGAGCCCTCACACTGTGCTTCTTGGGGCCTTGGGGGGATCCTCACAAATGCCTTAAGGGCTGCCAAGAAGGGACAAGGTGGGAGAGTTCCAGGAGACAGAATAGCCTCCCAGCTTTTATGGAACCAAGCCCACAGTCACCTGCTTTCTATGCTGAAATCTGAGGTATGGTTTCATTTGGAGAAAGAAATCTGTGCCTATTTTCCATGAAAGCCACCAGGCCAGGCTCCTAAGAGTCTCTCTAGAAAGGGAAGGGGCCACTTTAGTAATTAAATAACACTGGTTTATAACTAGCACCTCCATACTTTAAAATGTATGCACAGAATTTAAGTCTTTTTATTCTTCTCCACTTATTCATGGAGTACCTATGAGCCAGGCACAAAGCACATGACTCTTTGCACATTTTGTCCCATTTCCCATTTTGTCCCATCCTCCCTGCAGGACAGGTGTGTGTTTCTCCCTATCTAGATGAGGAACTGAACAGCTCAGAAAGGTGAGGTAACTTCTCCAGGGTCACACAGCAACAAAGGAGCAAAGCCAAGACCAGAACCTAGGTCTGTCCTATTCCAAACCTGTGCTCCATCTACCAGGCGGCAGTCTGTGGCCTTTGGAGTACACATGCCCCCTGCATATGGCCTGGGCTCTAGAACAGCGGCCCCCTGGGAGGGTAAGACCTGTTCAGCCCATCTGGGTCTGGGTGACAGTGATGAGGTGGGGGGTGGGGGAGCGCTGTTCTCAGTGAAGCCAGGGCCTGGAATAGCTGTGCCAGGTATGCAGCAGCAGAGAAAGGAACTGGAACTCAAGTCAGGGGGACCTGAAAGCATCCTGCACTGACATTCACCAGCTGTGCGGCCTCAGGCAGGATACTTCCCTTCTCTGAGTCTGTTTCCTCGAGTGTACAGTGGGGCGAGAATGCCTGCCTACCTCTTAACAGTAACACAAGGATTCAGGGAGTCCCATCATGCAGAGGGCCTGGCACTGGGTAGGTGCCCAGTGATGGCTTTCCTTCCTGGCTTCCTCTCCAGGACATGATCCCAGGGCAACCCTTGTCCAAGCAAGTGGCCTCTCTGGGCACTGAGATACTGGGACCAGTAGGATCCATGGCACCGCTCAGCCTCTCAGGGCTGCCCAGCTAAGACCCAGTGGATGTCCCCACCAGCACTGGGAGAGGAGGGAAGGAGCTCTGGGGTTACAAGCAGCAGATCCATGAATGGGGGCTGCGTTTCCTCTGCAGGGTGTCTGGGATCCACAGGGGCACTGGCTATCTCTGGGAGAGTCCAAAGAGCTGGAGGGCCATGCACCCAGACATCCTGGGGTGGGAGAGTGGGGGCCTGCTGGCCACAGGAAGCAGCCTGCCCACTCACGCTCTGTCTGGTCACCTCACAGCAACCACCAGAAAGGCAGCCCCTTTGGAGAGAGGGAGTGACTGGGATGAGCCTGGACAGTCATATCAGGACCCCCAGGGCCTGGGACTGTGGCCAGCACACGGGAAGGTTCAGGGGGTGACAGAGGGATGGATGGAGGGATGGATGGGTGGACGGAGGGAGGGGTGGATGATGGATAGATACATCTGTGCATGGACAGACAGACAGACGGATTTAGATTCCGAAAAACCAAGTTATGAACCCTTCAGCAGAGGCTGACCGCGCCTGTCTGCGCTCGCTGGCATTCACCATCCCATGCGTTTCTCATATAAACCCGGGACTCTGCCTGCCAGCCCCAGGACAGTCGCCCTCAGCAGACAGATGGGAGTGGGAGGACAAATACCCCAGACCCTGTGCTGCCTTGCCACTTGGAGGCACAACTCCAAGGCCTGCTCTGCCCTCTGCGAGGATGCCCAGCGGGCCTGAGCCCCAGTCGTCCACAGCACCCTCCATCAGTTTCTCTCCTCTCCTCTCTCACTTTGCCATTCGTCTACCTGTAGTTCCGGAAGTCAATTCCCAGATTAACTATTTACACTGAAATCTTTGACTCAGGGTCTGCTTTTGGGGGACCCAACATAAGACAACCACTGCTGCTGCTTGCCTGTTCTAGGACCTTAGACAAGCCATTTAATTTCCTGTGCCTCAGTTTCCTTATCTGCAGAGTGAGGATACTTCCTTAACATTCATGACTGATCCGTGTGGTGACACTGGATGGGGTCCACCGTGTGACCCACCTCATGCTGGGCACTAAGGGCGCAGAGAGAAGAGCAGCCACAGCCCCTCCCTGGAGGAGCTCATCAAAGGCAGTGGACATGGTGGGCAAGCGTCCGGGCCATGGGACTGGAAGACCCGGAATGGAATCCTAGCTCCCTGTATCCTCACTGTGTGCTCTGGGGAGAGCCACATAATCACTCAGTGCCTCGGTTTACCTTTCTGTCATGTGGCGATCATAACAGAACCCATCTCACAGGGCTCTTGTGGAAAGAAAGATCGCCTAAGAGAACTGGCTAGCACAGGGCCTGACACGCAGCGCTCAGCAAAGGGAAGCAGATCATGATCATTGTCATGACCGAAATGTATAAAGAAATGCAAAAAGGAAGACTGTGTTACTGACAGTTCAGCTGTAAAACAGGCAGGCGGTTGCAAAGAAGAAGCGAATCAGGCAGCCCAAGACTGAGGCTGAGATGAGGAAAACCTCTCAGGCCTTGAGCTCCACTTCCAAGAGGGCGTCAGGAGCCCAGAGGACAGGGTCAGGCCCTTCACAACCCTGGCCCCACTCCCTTCCACCGGCCCCACCACGCAGGCCGTGCTCCCAGCACTTTCCCAAGGGGCCACTCGGATTCCCTGCCTTGTGCCTGCGGTTCCCTTTGCAAGCTCGCCTTTCCCTCCACCAAGAGCTGAAAGAAGCCTCCACGAGTTCCGTGCACTGTGATCCTTGAACAGCAGAGGATGCTGGACCAGCTGCATCATGCTGTCCATGGGCTTGGTAAAAATACAGGGTCCTGGGCCCAGTCCCCTCATACTCTGCCTTAGTAGGTCTGAGGTGCAACACAGCCAGGTTGGGGAACCATTTATTTGGTCCACTACACACCTTCTATTATATATGGGGAGACTGAGGCCCAATTTGCTGACACCTGGGGCGCAAGGTGACACCGCAAAGTGCCCAGACTAGGGTTCCTAATTCCCAGTCCTGTACTCCCCAAGCTTCCTCTCTCCTTCTGGACAACATCTGCCTGGTGGGGCATCAGCATGGCCCCTCTGGGGTCCGGCTTCAGGAAGCACATCTGCCAGGCCCCCGACCCCTGTCTAGAGGGACACAGAGCCTCGTGAGGGGCCACCAGATGTGCAGTCCCAAGACATCTTCTAAAGGCTCTGCCAGCATCTGGCAGGTGGCAAGGCTGGGGTGTGGGGGCGGAGAGGGCCCAGCCCTCAGTATTTAAATATTTGCTTTCTTACAGAATGGCATTCTTTGGAATATTAGCCAATTTGTATAGAATTAGTCAGTGCCTGTTCCCCCACCCCAGCTGCCGCAGGAGGATTCCGGGGAGAAAGACCTGCAGCCGCGCCTGATGCGAGCACTCCGGCAAGTCCCAGCACAGGACCTGCCTGGACAGGGAGGGGAGGCAGGTGGCAGCTGGGCAGGTGGGGATCCCAGATGCACCTCGGGCAGCCTGTGCCCCACACAAATCACCAGCTGCGGCTGCCAGAACCCTTCTCCAGAGCAGCAAGGGTGAGGCCACTGCCTTCTCCCCCATACATGGGCACACACACCCTGGCTGAACAAACTCAGGGCCAGCCCTGGGACCAGTGTCCCCGTGGACCAGCCCAGGTGCCACAGCGGAGGAACAGAGCAAAAGCTATCGAATCCTCTGCCAGAGTTCCAGAAAAAAGCCCAGAGGTTATATAAGAGCTCCATTCAAATCCCAACACTGCCTCTTAACTTGCTGTGTGACATTGGACAAGACACTTCACCTCTCTTGGCCTCACTTTCCCCACTTGTAAAATGGGAATAATAAAAGTACCTGTCGGCAATCATGCATATGAACATGCTTTCGGATGCCATGAGGTGTGTGTGTGCTGGCAGTCAAAGCAGTTATTATCTGGGATTCAGCAAAGAAGCCACGCTCCCTCTGTCTAGAATATATGTGTTGATTTGATCAACAAGCACTTGGTGAGCACTGATCGGGCAACTTTGAGGAAGTTACTCCTGCTTTCTGGGCCTCAGTATCTCCACGTGACACATGGGCAGGTTAGAACACAGACTCTGACATTCCTTCCACAGCCACCATGCTTTGCATCTGTGACAATCATTCATGCAAAATTCTCTTACTCCTAAGAGCAAAGGTCTTCAGAGAGGAGTTCTTAAGAGGTCGGTTTTAAGCAAAAGGAATGGATGTCTAAGAGTGAAATTTCAGGCACTAAGAATTTCAGTGCATGACTAACAGTGAAATCCAAGGCCAGCAGGGACTCTCTTCCTGCATGCCTAGCCTGGGTCACAGGAGCCATCGTGACCTGCTGGGGTACTTTACCTCTCACAGGCTGCGGGGGCCTTGGTCAAGTTATTAAACCTCTATAACCCCTAATCTCCTTATCTATAAAAATGGGGTAATGGTATTGACTTCGTGGCATAGCTTTAAGTGTTAAGGGAGATACATATAATACTCAAATCTCTCAGGATCCTCCCTCTCCCGGGTTTTTTTCTTCGCTCTTCCTCAAGTAACCCTACCCTTTCGCGTTCATTCATTCCCTGACTCAGCACGCATGCTTGCGCTGAGAGCCCACTATGCCCTGGGCATTATTCTGGGAGGTGGGGAATGGCCAGGGGTACAACAGACCAGGCCCTTGCTCTCAAGGGTCTCACATTCCAGTGGGAGGAGACAGACCAAGGAAAGTCAACAAACAAGACCAAGACACAGGGTGACATGAGGGAGTGTGACCACAGGGCCTCTGGGAAGGTCTCTTGGGGGAGGTGACATTCGAGCTGAAATCTGAGTTACAAGCAAGAGCGGCCATGCACGATCAGGGAGAAACATTCCCAAGCAGTGGGAAAGTCTGTACAAAGGCCCTGAGGCAGAGATCAGCTTGCTGAGCTTTAAAGAGCAGAAAGGTCCAGGTGGCTGGAGCGTGGGGAGTGAGCAGCGTTGTTAATGAAGAAGTTCACACGGGGCCGTGGAGGCCCTTACACCTCCAGGCAGGTCTCCATTCTTTCCAGCATCCCTTCACCCATAACGTGGTGGCACATGTGGCCCAGAGGGAAGAGACCTCAGACTCCTTCCAGGAAGAAGGCCAGACACTATAGATTCTCACGAGGCCATTTTAACTTCTCCCAAACCTATGAAAACTGTCAAGTCTTTTTTCAAGGGTGAGGAGCACCAGCTGGGGAGGTGCAAGACCCTGGCCTTCCTCCTAGGAAAAGGGATGGTGTAGGCAGGAATGCAGGCCCCCTTGGAGTCTTTCAGGCCAAAGTCAGATCTTGAAAAGGTGCAGCCCTACGGGTGAGGATTAGACAGGCTACAGGGAAAGGCCAGGATTATGGCAAATCCCCCAGGCACAAAGCCAGGCTGGGCTCCCTCTGCTCTCACCACTGCCCCAGAAAGCCCCCTCAGCTGACCCCACCCCAGTCGGGGGCTGAGCCTTTGTCCCTTCCTGTCTGTCCACTCAAGGGGCTGTGGAAGTGAGACGGTAGGCCGAAGCCCTAGGGAATGGGGGCTTCCAACACAGCCACCCCAACCTCTTTTACCCCCACCCAAGGACCCAAATGCGGACCCTCTCTGCCCTGGCCGGCTCAGAGGTTTCTGGGCCCATAGCCCCCAACCAGTGTACATCCTACAGCCAGATGTGATTCCTGACATGCCCAGTTCACCCTGCACATGTCCCATTCCAAATGGGCAGAATTTTATTCTGCTTTTTATTGAGGTCTAATATGCAAAAATATGTACAAGTCATAAAGGTACAGCTCAGTGAGGTTTCAAAAACAGAATACACCCCTGTAAGCAGCAGCCAGATGGAGAAATCTAAGCAGCATCCAAGAAACCCCCCTGAGACCTCCTCCTGGTCACTCCACCCAGCCCTGCCGAAGAACAACCATGATCCTGACTTCTAGCACCATACATGAGTTTTGCCTGTTTTTGAACTTTGTATGAACGGGGTCACACAGGAGGCGTCTCTGGCTCTGGCTTCTTCCACTCACCACGTCTGTGAGATTCACCCACATTGTTGTCTGTAGGGACAGTTCCTGCCTTCTCATTGCTCTACAGTATTGTGCCATGTGAACATGACATAATCTACTGCTTGTGGGCACTGGACCCATTTCCACCACCACGAGTGTATTAGTTATCTATTGTTACACAACAAATATCCCAAAACTCAGCAGCTCAAAATAACAATAAATACATGATCATCTCATAATTTCTGTGGGTCAGGAATTTGAAAGCAGCTTAGCTGAGTGATTTGGGTTCAGAGTCTCATGAGGTTATAGTCAAGACATCAAGCAGGGCTGCTGTCATCTGAAGGCTTGACTGGGGCCGGGAGACCTGCTTCCAAAATGGCTCGCTCACCTGGCTGTTGGCAGGAGACCTCAGTTCCTTGCCTGGCACTAGATTTCAGTCCCCACAGGACTGCTTGGACATCCTCACAGCATGGCAGCTGGCTTTCTCCAGAGTGAGTGATGTAAGAGAATGAGGAGGAAGCTGCAATGCTTTGTATGACCTCATCTTGGAAGTCACACACTTCTGTCATACTGGACTCATTAGAAGTAAGTCACTAGGCCCACATTCAAGGAGAGAACTAAACCACCTCTTGAAAGGAGAAATATCAAAGAACTTATGCACATATCTTAAAGCTGCCACACCAAGCAACAAGTCCTTTTTGCATCAAGTTCAGTCTCCTTGGTCCCAGGTAATGAGGCCAACATTCCCCCTCCCTATGGTCTGCCCCACTCTCCCTGTCCTGCCAGCACTGAGGAGACACTGTCAGATTCAGGGTTTGGACTCAGCCTCTCTGAGCCCAAACGATTTCCTCCTGTAAAAAAGAGGGATAACAACAGTGCCCGCTTCAGGGGGTTCTGAGAACTGAATTCTATCCAGATAAGTCCCTTATCCCTGAATTCCCATCCCTCGTGGCACTTATAATTCTGGTGTGAAATTGAGCTAAAGGCTTTTAGAAGGTTCAGACTAAGCCAGGTACAGAAAACCCATCATCTTCTCTTCTGCCCAGCAGCAGGCGTGCACGCTGAGACACTCCCCCCCCCCCAACCACGCTTCCTGTCAACTCGCCTGCTGTAGAGCTGAGACCCCCGGTATGTGGGACCCAAACTCCCCTTGGAACCCTGCTCATGCCCAGTCGCCAGCCTGGCCGCCCACCCCCCATCCACTCACCCATCCATGCCTGGCACTGCCGATGCTGGTGACGCGGAACAAAAGCACCAAAGAGCTTCCATCCTCACCGCTTACCTGTTGGCCAAGAAGACAAACCGTGAACAACTCAGTTATCACTTCGTGTTGCGAAAATTGCTGCAAGGGCTGTGAGAGCTTAAACCTGGGCACCTGGTCTTGCTGAGGGGGGAAGGGGAGGGCGAAGGGAGGGGGATGTCTCCCTGGAGCTGGGCTCTGAGGGGTGAAGTCCAGGCAGGGACAGGAAACCTGGCGCCAAGAAGAAGGCTCGCAGTTGGAATTGAGACTGAAGAGTCATTGCAGTGCCCCCTGGAGCGGGAGGGGTGGCAGGGCCTGAGCCCCACAGCTGTCAGGTCTGGCGTTCAGGCCCTGTCCTGAGAGCAGCAGAGGCTGCTGATGAGCTTTGAGTCAAGAAATAACATGACCCATTTTGTGTTTTTAAATACATGAGGAACATATTCTCCAGTGTGGTCCTGATTACCCCCAGAATCCTGGCCATCCCTGCCCAACCAAAGGAACCTGTTTCTTGCCCATTTCCTGGCTGTGTGACCAAGCCAGACTGCTTACCTGCTCTGTGCCTCAGTTTCCCCAGTAGATAAGAGCAGGCCTCCAGGGTTCCTGGGTGAAACTGATGAGGATGGGATGCTGTGTATACATGCCATGATGCTTGAGACCTGAATGCAGGTCCCAGCAGTGGCCCCCTGGCCCATCCTTAGAGGCTCCCAGAGCATCAAAACGGTCCACTTCCTCCACCCCATCAGATCCTTGGCAAGGAAGCTCCTGTACCCTTCGTCACCCCCTATCTACTGCTCCTCCTGTGTCCCCCACCCTCTTCACCCAACTCTCGGGGACTGACAGCGAGGGGACAGAATGTGAATGTCAGCCAGTTTGACTCCAAGCCCATCCACCAGGCACTGGAGGGAGGTCGTAACTGAAGAGAATTCTCACCCTGACCCATTCCCGGCCCACTCGGTATTGCTGTCATGTGTGAGGGCCCTTAGTCAGTGCTGGGCACCGTGCCAGGCACTTTGCATATATATATATCTGATCACCTTTAATCCTCACAATAACCTGGAAACAGAGGTGCTAGTTAAATCCATCTTCCCGGCAAAGAAACCAAGACTCAGGGAGACCAATCATTTGCTCCAGGTCACATAATGCGACTCAAGCCCAGGTTCACCCATCTGTCACAGACACACACACGTGTGCTCATTCACACAGCCACACACGTTACTGCCACCATCACTTCAGTAGGCCGCTGTTTCATCAAACGCTTACTGTGTGTCTGACCTCATTGAAGCCTTAATGCAACCGCCATAAGGAGATCCTGCATCGCTGCTATTGCAGATGGAGAAAATGAGACCCCCGAGAGGTGGGGTCATGTGTCCAAGGTCCTTCAGCAGAGCCAATGACTGAATCAGATCCTTCTGACTGTGCTGGGAGACTGCTTGCGAGGACCATTTCCCATGGACTGATAACACACAGCAGGAACCTTCACCCATCTCCACGGCGACACTGCCTGGAGCTTGGAGACTGAGCATGGGGCCCATCACTACCTCCTGTCCGAGTCCTGTGGTGACTCGGCCGGGACCCAAGGCCCTGACCTGGTTGACACAGCCTTACCCAGCTGGCCTCTGGGGCTCTCTTTGCCCCCATTTACCCCCTCAGGTTCTCGGGCCCCAGTCTCTTCTTCTTTTCTTCTTTCACTCTGAACCAACCAGGTTAAAAACATGCCAAAAATGAGCCCCCTCTCGCTTTAGTGCACTCACATAATGTGTGGCAAAGAAGGCTGCATTAATCGCCCAGGACCCACATTTTTCAGTGACATTAATCTCTAGCCAGAAAAGCCTCTCTGGATGGTTCTTTTCAGTCTGAAGGCACTTAACGTTGGCCAGGGGAGCAGAAGGGGCCCGCCTGGAATTCCTCTCTAACTCCCAAACACCACACCCACCAACCCAGCCCAGCCAGCTTCCCTGGTTATGGCAGGGTGGGTGAGATGCCTTCAGGGAACATGGGGGGACAGAGAGAGGGTGGGGTGGCGAGTGAGCCATGGGTGTGCCAAGGTGTGTGCACATGAAGGTAAGAGGCTGAGTTTCAGCCATTGCTTATTCTATGAGAGAGCAGCTGCCTTCACACCCCCATGTCTGCTTGCTCAGAGAAGAGCATCCGTGTATGTATGCACCAGGACATGCTCACCAGTGACTGAGATACCTGTGTGTGAGTGTGTGTTTGCAGTTGAAAGGGTGCACCTGTGTGTGCATGAGCATCAGTCAAGGGTGAGCATGGGGGTATACATACCACTAAGGAACACGTGGACAGGAAAAAGGCAATTATGTCCATGAGTAGAATTGTGTGTGCCACACTTCAGGTGTACATGTGATTTCTGTGGGCACACACGGTAGTGAGCAAGATGCATACCAGAGTGTCTGCTGGAGCACGTCAGTGAATGTGAGCTGGGTACATCTGACTCTGTGAGTGTGCACAAGCGTGGATAAGGTAGTGACCAGGTCAGGAGTCAATGCCATTCACAGATGCACACAATGCATTCTGACAGACATAACTTGGAAACTATGTGCTGGCCACTGTGTCAGGAAATGGGGAGACAGCAGTGAATAAGGGTGTGGTGCCTTGGAGCCCATTTGAACCCATCCACAGAGCTGACTGTACATCTCTTCCCAACTCCACATTCAGCAACTTCATGTTGGTAGCTTGAAATTGACCAAGGTGGAAATATTTACACCATGGAAATTGGCAAATGTCAAAGCAGGCCTTTCTTTATCCTGAGAGCCTATTGTTAAACACTTAACCAGTATACCACTAAAAAAAACAGTCCATGCTAACAGGAGCCCAGGTGTGCTGATATTCTTGTACATGAATGAGCATTTTGTAAGGGGGCTCCTATGTGCCCCAAAGTGGCTCCTAAGTTGTATGGGATCAGCACACGAGATTGGCAAACATTCAGAGAAGAGGGAGAAAGAGGTGGACTGGGGAAGCTTGAAGGACAGCTGTTTTGCAGCACTCCAGTGGATGGACCCCTATCCCAAGGGCTATTTGTGAAATTCTCCAAAAATAAAAACAACTGTCAAAGAAAAACACTAACTCCCAAACACGAAAATTACCATGATCCTCTCTGAATACTGAGCACTCTCAAACCAAACTGACAGGGCCACTTGGTTGTAAAGGGTGACTCTGGGTCCTGAACCCCAGTGGTCTGACTCCAGAGCCCATGTTCATAGCTATGCTGGCTAGAAGTCAGTAAAGGACACAGAGAAGACATGGCTAGAGAGAAAGGAGGGAAAGGGAGTGTGCTGGGTCAGCCAAGCCAAGAGGAGAAAAAGTTTTGAGAAGCCAATGACCTTTGAGACCTGCAAGAAAGGTCCTTTCCCCCCATTTTACACTAGAGGACCCGGAGACTCCAGCAAGGCAGTGCCACACAGCTAGTCCATATTCAAGCCCAAGTCTGATGCCAGGACACCCAGAAGAGGGCCGGGGCAAGGAGGAAGACTCCAGACCCTTCCTCTTAGCTTCTCAAAGCCCCAAACCATATGCCCAAGTCCTCTGGCCTCCTCAGACCTCAGTTACAAGCCCAGCTGCCCAGTCACACTGACCATGACCCACAGCCAGGCCAGGCCCAGGCCTCTTTGAGAATATCAGCCCCAGCCAGCTCCCAGGGGGCCGAGCACCAAGGGAATCAGGTGGCTCAGGGGAAGGGCCACTGAGACCCTCATCCCCTGGCAGCCCTATCCCCCTCAGCTCCATTGATCTTCCTGGTGGGATGACATCAAGTGATGTTTTTAAAAAGAGGGCAGGAGGCCTTGGGAGCTGACTGGGTGGGGGCAGTGCCGGGCAATTAACCACCCAGTTGAGAAGCCACAGCCATGGGTAACCGGATCCCTGGAGAGCCATTGGGCACACCGTGCCTTTCATCTCCGCCCGTGGCCATTCTGCGTGGGCTCTCCGTGCATCTTCATTAACTCTGGGGCCCAGGGAGCCAGGTGGGGGAGGATGGGGTGGAGGGGTACCTGTGTATCTCTGCATGGACCCTTCTGAGTGTACACAACTGCATGTGTACAGGCGTATTGATGCGTACAGGGTTCAAGTTCATGCCCCACCTCCTTCCAGCTAGGTCCCCCTAAGCAAGTTACTTAACTTCTATGAGCTTCTATGTATAAAATGAGGATAATAATTGTGGTAATAACTACTATGTACGCTTGTAGGGATCAAGCAATGATATTCATATAGAAGTGTCTGGAACCCAGTACATGTTTAATAAGCATACATTCTTATTCCTACTACACGTGGTCAGTGTATTCATCAAGAGGTAGGCAGAATTCTAAGAACAAACCCCAATAATCCTTGTATAATAAACCCCTCTTTGCATGTGGGTAGAGTCTGTAAATATGATAAGATATCACGCTCGTGATCGTGTTCCATCATATGGCAAAAGATTATCCAGGTGGCTAAATCTAATCACGTGAGCCTTTAAAAACAGTTTTCTCCAGTTGCTGGACAGTAGTCAGAGCGACCTGAAGTGTAAGAGGGATTGACACCAGGGAGCAAGCTTCTCCATTGCTCAGATGGAGGGGCCGCAGGTGAGTGCTAAGATTCACCCCTGCCAACAGCCAGCAAGAAGATGGGGATCTCAGGCCTACAGCTGCAAGGAACTGAATTCAGCCCACAGACTAAATGAGCATGGAAGTGGATTTTCTCAAGAGCATCTAAACAGAAGCCCAGTCCAGCTGACACCTTGATGTCATCCTTACAAGACTTGAGCAGAGAAGCCAGCTGAGCCCGTCCCAACCTCAGGTCAATCCACTAGTAGGATTTTGCTAGCTCTGACTTCGGGGAGACTCTGAGAGGCCCTGGTCACTCACAGTGACACACACGTCTTCTTTGGGATCTGGGAACACCTGGTCTAATCTCCAATCCAAAGTTGTCATGGACAGAGGGGACAAAAATGAGTTGTAAAGCAGGCTGAGAGGCACCCTGGGACAGTCTGGCCAAGATCTGCTCGGGGGACTCTAGCAAGTTACTTACCTGCTCTGAGCCTCTGTTTGCTCATCTGAACTACAGGACACCAGCGTCAGCACCACCTTCATCACAAGGTCAACTTGGCTGAACAAATGGAGAGTGTAAAGCCACTCGGGTGGGTTAGAAGAGCTGTCAGCAACAGGAGAGGTGGCAGCCCATCCCCTGAGTAAGCAAGCACTCAGTCTCAGCCGACACCAGGACAGCCATCAGCTCCCCCTCCCTGACTCCCCTCATCTGCTCAGCTCCATGGGTGGCAATTCCACCTCCTCCTCGTTGCCCCTGCCTGCAGTCCAGAGCCTGCATCTCGCCTGGGTGACCATAGAGCCTCCTGGCATCGCTCCTCCAGCCTCAGCCTCCTCTAACCCAACCACCACTCTCCTCTCTCAGCCCACCCAGGGTCCTGTTGTTCTTGGGGTAAAGTCTAAACTCTGCTCCGAAGATTAAGAATCATTTTCTCTTTTGCCAAAACAAGAAAAAATACTTTTATTTTTATTTCTGGTAAATTGGAGCAGCTTTGCATATGTTTATTCCCTGATTTCCTTCTTAGCCAGCTAAATCTTACTCATCTTTAAATTTCTTAACTTTTCACGTTTTCAAAAGGTACCACAGACACATGGAACCAAATTCAAAGGCACAAATAGGCAGACACTGCAAGGTCAGCTCCCCTCCAGCCACTGTCCCCAGCCATCCAGTTCACCACTCCAAAGAAAGCCATTCTTAATAGCTTTTGATGTATGTACCCAGATTTATTCTAAGCAAATACTAGCAAATATGCATACATGTCCTTCTTTATGCAGATAATAGCATATCATACCTGATTTTTTTCAGCTAACAATATTTCTTGGCATTTGTCTGTATTGGTAAAGAGTTGTCTCCTTTCTTGTAAATGGCTATCAATGTTCCACTGGAACAGAAATAAATAACCCCCCTCCTCCTGCTAGACTCAGACTATTTCTCTGTCAAAACAGTATGTCACTGAAATGTCATTTCACACACATATGAGTTTATTTCTGAGAAAAGCTCCTAGAAGTAAGATTATTGGGTCAAAGGTAAAAATATCATCAAGTTGCTTTCCATGGAGGTTGTAACAATTTGCATTTCTATCAGCATTTTATAAGCATTCTTGTCTCCCTATACATTCACTGAGTGATTTATCCAGTTTCATTTTTATCTGATGAGTAAAAAATGACATCACACTGTAGTTGTAACATGCAGTTTTCCTATATGGAGTAGGGTTGATCACCTTCTCATAGTCTTCTCTACAAGCGAGCCATTATTTCCCTTCTCTGTCAATGGTCGGCTCATGTACTTTGCCTATTTTTCTATTGAGTTGCCAGTCCTTGTTATTGATTCACAAGAGCTCTTTATATATGAAGGAAATTAGCCCTTGACCAATTTAAACAACTTAAATCATGTGAATAGTTACTTAAATGTTGGCCCTCATGAAATCATCTGGGCCTAGTGATTTTTTTTTTTAGGGGTGACTATTTCTATTTCTTCAATGATTATTGTTCTGTTCAGATCTAATACCTAGATGTACGGCTAGGTACATTTTTTGTGAGTTATATTTCTTTAAGAATATCCATTTCATCTAAATTCTCAAAAATATTTGCATACTCCTTTGACTTCTTTTGAAACTAGGGTTACTTTCCTATAACTGTTTCTTATTCATTTGTGCTTTTCTATTTTTTTCTGGATTTGATTACATAACATTTTATCTATTTGACTTGGTTTTTTAGAAATAATCTTTATTAGTTCTAGAATTTTTCTGACTTCTAATTCATTAATATCTACTTTTATCTTTATAAATTTTTCTTTGTAATTTCTTAAGGTTTATTTTATTGCCATGTTTCTAACTTCTTAGATTGGATTCTTAATTTATGAACTCTTAATCTTTATTATTCATCAATAAAAGCATTTAGAGCTATGAACTTCTCTTTGAGCTCTGCTTTAGCAATATTCTATGGTTCTGATATGGGCTGCTATTATTAGCTCAGTTTCCTGGATTTCTACCATCTATTCTGATTTCCTTTTTATGCAAGAGATGTTAAAGAGAGAATGGCAAAATTTATCTTTTGTTGTTACTTTGTTGTTGTGAATTGTAAACAGTGACCATTATTAGGAGCAATGGTAAAATTTGGGGTTTTTTTTCTTCTTTCCTTTTCCCCTCCATGTCTCAAACTTATTATTTTATATTTCTTAATGTTTACCTTCATATCTGTAATACGATTGTCTCTATCACTTTATTTTCCATATTTAAATCATGTCTTTTGCCCAATCTCTGAGAGATGAGGAAATTTGTGTATTTGCATGACTCTATACCTTCTTTGCCCCTTTCCCTTCCAGTATTTGTCAGTTATATGATTTCTACACAATCTCATTCATTTCTACATGCTTCATTCTGTTCCATAGTCACGACCCTCACTGTGGTTTTAGAGACAAATGACTCACTTCCCCATGGGTCCTTGCTCCTTTGCCATAGGCTTTCTTCCCACATTTATGTTCACCAGCCTTTCAGATCCTGAGTTCTCAAGCTAGGGCTGGTTCCTACAGACCCCAGCTTGGGAAAGGCTGCTGGTCCACCTGCCTCACAGATGGGGAAGTGGAAGCCCACATAGGAGGTGGCCCCAGTCCCCCAGGCCTGTGCCAGGGATTGAGCCAGCAGAAGAGCCCACATGGCCTGCCACCCTGGCAGGGGCTTGCCCCCCCAACCTGCTCTCGCTCTCTGCCATCCTGCTTTCCTGATCAGGGGATGGAAAGATAGTGTGGGGCCTCCTGCTGGGTTGGAGAGACCCTTTTCCACTGATCTCCTGGAATCTCACCTGGGACTTTGTGGGAAGTGCCTGGCAGGGAATTCACCCCCCTCTCCAAAGGATTAGCAGCCACGGCTGGACCCAGTGGCACAACCTCGGGAGACAGGGAGAAAGTGTGAGCTCATCTGGATGTCGCCCGGCACAACGGGTGGGGGGAGGGGCTCCACCTGTTCCCGATAATCTCTCTAATCCAGCCCATAATTATTCTTTATTAACGGAGGCTGCCTTAGTTACACGCTGAAAGGAAGGTGTCAGGAGTGAAGACACAGGGATCAAAAGCCCTTCACATTTTCCAAAGGGGTTTATTTGCCATGACCAAAATAACCTCTCTAGGAGAAGGCTGAGTTCCTGTCTTGCCCCAGCCCAGAGCCCAGCCTGGGAGCCTCGGACGCGTGTGTCCCAGAAATCTCTGCCTGACTCCCTGGCCTACCAGTCCGCATTCATTAGAACATCTCCTAAGAGTGCAGTTCTACTAGGTCTTCCATATATACGAGTAAATAACCCATGGCCCTGCCCTCCCTGGGGCTTAGCATCTAACAAGGAAGGGGACAGGTACCCCAGTGATTACTATACAGACAGCTAAATGCCACACTGGGGAGGATAGGTGGCTGCAGAGCAGAGGTGGTCCAGAGGCCAGCCTCAGGAATGGGGGTTGTGGGAAAGGCCTTCACACATGGAGGGAGAGATTTGGAACCCCATCTTAAAGTACAATAGAAGGTCCCTCGTGCACAGGGTAAGGAAAGGCCATTCTGCAGGAGGAAGGGTGTGCTAAGACACAGCTGAACTGTGATTCAGTGTGGCTGGAGCAGAGGTTTGAGATGGAGAGAGGTTTGAGATGGAGAGGGTTTGGTTGAAGCCAGAGGGGGACACGGCCAAGCCACATAGGATTTGTGGGTACTAGGGAGTCACTGACGGTTTTAAGCAGGAAGCTAACATGGTCAGATTGTGCTTTAGGAAAATCCTTCTGGCTACAGGGTAGAGACTGGATTGGGGGAAGCTGCTAGGGGCAGGGAGTAGCTCGGGACACTTGTAAGGGCCCAGGTGAGAAATGCGGAGTTTGGAAGCTGAGCAGTAACCACAGGGATAGAGAAGGAGGCAGAACGGGACACCAAGCAGCAGTGCCACAATCCCTCTGACTCCAGGGGCCATGCTGTCCACTGGGACACATGGCCAGACAAGGAAGCAGAATGGCCCCCAGGCCATTTGTGGCCCTGATCCCTGTCACTGCCACTGTCTGTTCAGCCTGGCGCTAGACCTTCGGGGAGCCTGGGGACCCAGGGCCACACTCCCCACCCAGAGCCCCTCACAAATGAAGCATTGAGACTAGAAACCATGAAATCCAAACCCCCAGGCCTCTGGCCTCCCCAGCCCACCACCTAATGTCCCTCCACGCCACACACGCCCCCACTACAAACAACCCCGCTCCCAGCTTCCTCAGGATTGTCCCCGGCCAGCCTACCCCGGCCCACAGCGGCCTCACATCTGCCTCCCTGTGTCCCTGGCGCTCCACTGGCCTCTGTGTCCACTGTCTCTTCCTGCCTCCATCAGTGTCTGGGCTGTCCTCTGCCTTCCCTCCATCTCGGTGAGTCTCAGCTTCAGCCAGGATCCCCGTCTATGATCTCCTCTGTTTCTCTGTGTGTGTCTCTCCCACCTCTCCTTCTCACTCTGTACCTAATCCCCTCCCTGGAACTCATTCAACCCACGATCTGTTCATTCAAACCAACACTGGGCACTGAGTCTGCGCCAGGCCCCAGGCTTGGCACTGGGGGCCACAGAGATGGAAATGGGAATGTAGCTCCAGCCCTCTCATTTTTCCCAGCAGCCCATGCACCAGCGTGAGCCAGAGCAGCATTAAAAGAGAAATCAGAGAGGTGGGGAGGGTACTCGCTGGGTTCTGAGAGGCGGCGATCATATCTGAGCCCCATCACTTCATTCCAGCATCCAGCAAAGGGCTTGGCACTGGGGAAAAGGGTAAGAAAGGAAAGCAACTCGCTCCCTGCCCTCCAGGAGTTCACTGCCTAGTTGGGGGAGATGGGCAGATAAACTCGTCCAAAGGAAACCGGGTCGTCTGTCTGCATCAGGGCTGGGCTAATGCTCACCCCAAGCTCTGAAGTGCCGTCTCATGTGAGGACCACAGGAGCCTGGATGGATACAGCGGGTGCTCTGGAGGCTGGGCCCTGCCACCCAGCTGGCCTTGGCAAGTTACCCCATTCTCTGGTCCTCAGCTTCAGCCTCTGTATAATGGGTGTGTCAGAGTTCCCTTGAGGTTATAAATGTAAAATACACAATACAGAAGCCAATGTACATAAAAGTGGCTTAGCAAAGAGCCAGGAGTGGAGTTCATGTTCAATACATCACACTTAGCTCAGTTCTGATTATTAGTATTCCCTTTCGGCTGTGGAGTAACAGCAAGAGAACTCGGCTAGATGCTAAGACACCCATTTCTGGTCCCTGTCTCACCACCACCTGGCTATGTGATCCCGAGCAATTCCCTTCCTCACCCTGGCACAGTTTCCCTATGAAACCAGGAGTTCAGGTGAAGCCTCCTTCCTGCCCTGCCCCCTAAGGTTTGAAGGGAAGGCCGGCCCCCACGCCCTTCCCTCTGGCCACTCCGGCCTCCTTGCTCTCCCTCCAGCTCCCTAGCATGCCCTGCGCTGGAAACCCTTGCCTGCGCTGCCCCCTCTGCCCGCAATCTACTCCTGCCTGCCTACCATATCTGCATGGCTCCCTCCCTCTGGCAAATTTTACCTCCTCAGAGGGGCCTTTCCTGGACATCCTCATTGCCCTTTTCTCCTTAACTTGCTTGATTTATCTTCACAGCACTTCTCAAAACCAGGTATGTTATACATGATTCTTCAACCTCCCATCCCCCCTCCCGAGAATGCCAACTCTGTGAGACAGGCTGGGGTCTGTTTGTTTGCTTCAGCTGTACCCTGAGACCCTACACAGTGCCCACTGACAGTCGGCACTCAATACATGAATGAGGACTAGGAGAAGCAGTGAATGGTGTGGAGGAATCCCCTGGATGCCAGCTCCCAGCAGCCCTGCAGCCTGAGACTCGCCTGCTAAGCATCTCACAGCCTGGAAGAGCACAGAGCTCCCCCCCATCCCTGCCAGGCACATGCCCCCTGCCCTTGGGGTCATGGACCTGAGACGACCACCCCCTGGCCCCAAAGCCCTCAGATGGTTCCAGGTCAGGGCAGTGGAGGAGGGGGTGAGGGTGGTCTCTGGGCTCCGTCCTTTGTCCCAGGCCCCAACAGAATTTAATTCCAAGGTTCAAAGAGCCTTTGCCCCTTCCCAGATAAAAGGCCACTCAGCCGGAGAGATGAGCTGGTTAATAACGGAGGGGAGGGGGGCTCTGGACAGGCAGGCCACCACTGCTGTCTGCCCACACCCTAGGCCAGTGAATGCTCACAGCCCTCTGCCGCCGTTCCGGCCCACTGCCCCACAAGAAAAGCCCATTAATTTAACACTAATAGGATTTTCAATTTGTCACAATCCTTGAGATTCTGGGGAGGTGGGGAGGAGGAGTGTGGGATTTACATCGAATCTGTGTTATGTTAAAGGAAATCTTTGCAGAAAGACTGGCCTGGACCCTAGACAGTTCCCTCCACTCTAGGGCCTTCAGGCAAGCCTCAGCCCCTCCTGGCCTCAGTTTCCTCAACAGAAATAAAGTTAATAAGACCTACTTCAAAAGGAAGCTCTAGAGATTATATGAGATTATGAAGGAATAACATCCAGTAAATACTGCCTGGCCCGTAGTTGGTACTCTGTAACTATTACCCCCTCCTGTCTCAGCCCCTCTCTCCCAAATCTGCCCCGGGTAGCGCTGGCTGAACAGGCTGGAGACCTGCCCCCCATCCTCCTCCCCGCCTGCCCCCCGCCACTGTGTCTCCAGGTTTGACAAGGGTTCCAGCCAAACACCCAGGGTGGGGGGTGTCTGGGAGACCATGACCTTCTCATCCTCAGTGGGATCAGCGAACTGAACTCCTCGTTGTTCCAGGAGATCCGAGGATTTGGAGCTTCCAAACACAGCGGCCCAATCGAAAGGCCCCAGCCTGTGCCAACCAGCTGCGTCTCAGTTACAGCTAAGAACACACCACACCAGCTGCCCGAGCCCTGTTCTCCAGGCAAATTCCTCCTGCGTCAGGAGATGCCAGGCAGCAGGGACCCTGTCTGGGCCTCCCCCTGGCCATGGGCTCAGCTCGGCACTTCCCCACGGTCTGAAAATGAGGGGCTCCCTGGCATGGGGAGGGGTCCAGGGGCTGGGGGAGACGTGTCTGTTCTTGCTGCTGACGGGAGATTAAGATGGGCACAGTGAAAGTACTGCCTCCAGGGTGCCCGGAGCCAGCAGACAGCATACCTGGCCAGGCCCCACACCTGGCTCAGAGCCACGCACCCCGGGCTCGTTGCTGCTGCTGTCACCGCTCAGGAGAGAGAGGTGGGAAGGCAGGAATCAGGAGTCCACCCCCAAGGCTGGCTCTGGACAGCTGCTTCCTTAGCAAAGCCCTCATCCCAGCCTGCACCAGCCTGGGAACAGGGGCTTCAGCCCATACTCCCTGTGGGCCCCATTGGCTTCTGCCTCCATCCAGGCCCCAATTCCTCAGCATCACATGATCCCAAACCAGACCAAGATGGGAAGGAGACAGAAGGGAGACAAAATTGAGGGTGGTTTCAATTACTCTCAATTTCAGCCAGCACACACCTGCTCAGGTGCAAAGAGAACCAACCGTATATAAAAGACAGAGAAGAAGCAAACTGGTGCTCACCTCATTTTCATGGTCGCAGGAGAAAGCCTGATGGGGACCCCACACCCGGGAACTGAAGCAAGCCTTCTCCGAACCAGCGTGGATGAGCCCAAAGATGGCGGGGTGAATGTCTGTGGGTTCCCAAGCCCAGGTCAGAAAACGGGCTGGAGGCCAAGGACGGTTTTAGAAGGGAACGCTGTCTGAGTGCCCCAGGGTATACTGTGGGACTTCACCACAGTTTCCAGGTGCAATTCTGGAAGAGGCTGGGAAAGAGAGGGAGCCTCCCTCCTGTAGGGAGAGTCGCATCCTGCCCGTGCAGTTGACAAGCAAGGCAGAGGAAGGACTCTGCACCTGTGGGCCACTTGGGCCCACAAATTTTTAATACCATTTTTGCAGGTCCTGAATCACATCCTCTACATCCTTGGGTCATGCTGTGAGTGTCCAGCTCTGCTCGCAAGCGGAAGGTGGGACCCCAGGGAGTTAGTGGCAACCTGTGCCCAGCCAGGAGATGGATCATGTCATCACATGCAAGAGTCCCTGGAGGGGTCCCCTGAGGCAGCATTCAGAGTGCCTCCCACTCCTCTACGGGGCTCTGCAGGCTCTCACATCAAGAATGACCCCCCAGAAAAAGGGGCATTACGATTAGCAGATGTAATGTTAGGGGGGCACGGGGAGGGCTGTACAACTCAGAGAAGACAAGTAGTGATTCTATAGCATCTCACTACGCTGATGGACAGTGACTGTAATGGGGTTGGTGGGGGGGACCTGATGAAGGGAGTAGTTTAATCACCATAATATTGCACATGTAGTTGTAGATTAATGATACCAAAATAAACTTAAAAAAAAAATGAATGACCCCCCAGGCTCCACCCAACTTCCAGCCGCACTCCAGTCTGGCTGTGTGGCCCTAGGTGAGTTGCTCACACTCTGCGCTCTTAGCTCACTGGGTGATAAATGTGAAGGAGAAGGAGAATCAAGAAGGGTCCTCCTGCACTAAAGAAGGTGAATGCCCTTTAGAAAAAAGCTTGGTGAGCCACATTCAGGATGAAGAGAGCAGCCTGCCCCCAGGAATGACGAAATAGTGGCACTTATTTCATTAGCAAAGGTTTTAAGAAGAGATGAAAGCTGAGGATTGGGAGTGTGAGATCCGCCATCCATCCATTCATTGATTCGTGTAACAGCTACTTACTGAGAGCCTACCTTAAGTCTGACCCCATTCCAGGGACACAGAGGAAACCCAGAAACAGACCCTTCTCTCAAGGATCCAGACAAGTAACCAGAAGCCTATCAGGGTCATGGAGGCTCTGCCAGAGGTCACACAGGAGGCTGGGAGGCACGGGAAAGGGGGCCAGTCAAGGAGTCTTGTGGGAGAAGAGACCTCTGGGCAACAACCTGAAGGGCGAGGATGAGGCGGCCAAGCAAAGTGAGGGTGACCAGAGGGATCAAGGTGGGGCCTGACATTTGCAAAAAAAAGTGGGGGGCACATCTTCCTCCTTGCCTCCTGCACTTCTTAACCACCACCAGGCAATATCTCTGCAAAAATGAATGAATGAATATATGAATTATTCATATATTTACTTATATGAAACAAGTAAGTGAACAAAAAGTGGAGGGGATATAGACATACATATTACAGAAAAAGCACCCAAATACCTAAAATAAATTCACATGGGCAGCAAGCACTTTCCATAAGGTGGAGTCAACCATCTGGCTAACTTAGCACCAAATGGAACGGTGCAGGACTCTGACTCCTGATTTCTTCAACAAACCCCAGGAAGAAGATAATGTCTCTGCGTCCTCATCTACTGATGTCGTCTCTGCTCCCACATCCAATTCCCTCCCGTCCAAAAGCCGGGCACCATCCCAGTCACCTGCCTGTTCACCAACAGCACCTGGTCGTCCGCCCCATGCCGGGCACAGGCAGTGATCACGGAGGGTGAAAGCCAGACTTGGTGCTGCACCCTTGATCTGTCCACCCACCTTCGCTGGTCTCCATGATCACCGCAGGAGCCTGGAACTACCTGGTGGATGCTGGGCTGTCGGAGCCTTCCCAGTAAGTCACCAGTCAAGGGCAGGACTGGGCCTGTGGAGAAACATTCCTCTTCTGCTCTCCCGCCCAAACTCGTGGCTAAAGGCATGGCACACGCATGGCTGAAATCCCATCAGTGGCGTCTAGCCAACTGGCTGCCACTTGCTTATTTGGCTTGGAACAGGAAATACATTTTTCTACTATTTATACTGCTGACCTCAGGAATAAACTAATTACTGCTGCAAGCTGCATTCCCACACTGTCCAGCTCACATCTGTAACCCCTGGTTGAGACCAAAGCAGAGGAGGTGCCAGATGGCTGGGAGGTCTGGGGGCACTGACCTGGTGGACACTCCTGCCCTGACCCGAGGTCTTCAGGGGACAGGGAACTGATATCATGAGTCACCCTAGGGGATCTTCAGCTCTGCCCGAGAGGTCTGACTGCTTCTTCCCTTGGCCTTGAGCTAATCACTCCTCTAGGTCTTAGTTTCTTGATCTACACAATAGAGGTACAGTAATGTGGAGCTGAAGGGACTGTCTTTTCGGTGTCTGAGAAAAGTTCCATGTAAATGTGATCACCCCGGGAGACCCATCAGCCTGAGCAGCCCGGCCCCAGGGGCCAGCTGGGCTCAGGCAGGCGCCACATCTGGCCCAGCAGCAGCACCCTCCAGATGTGCCATGGATTCCACCACCGTCTTCAGGTGCTGACGTGCGGAAGCAGGCATCTGCTGAGACTGTTGCCAACAGCGACCAGATCAACCTTGCAAACCGATTATTTGCACCCAGTCAGGCAGCACCATTAAGGAGGGGCCAGGGAATAGAAGCTGAATGAATAAATAGATGGATGGTCAAAAGCAACGATGGCCTAAGTCATAGTACTATTTTCATTGATTTTTTTTTTCTTTGTTTGTTGAACTGAGCAACTGTTTGGCTCAGGGGTCAGCAAACACCTATTAAGGAAGGGCTGGATAATAAACATCTTAGGCTTGGAGGGCCATAGAGTATTCGTCACAACTACTCCACTGCCACGGTAGTGTAAAACCAGTCGCACAACATATAAATAGATGGGCAGAACTGTGTTCCAATAAAACTTATTTATAAAACAAGTAACTGGCCAGATTTGGGACCACCTCTGGATGAATTAGCCAAATAGCTACTAAGTCACCTCAACAGCGTCCCTGATTCTTCCTCATTTGGGCTTCATCTGACGTGTCCTATTCATTCCTCCTGCTAAGTATTTAGCCTCCCCTCCTTCCCACACCACAACTCTTGCCCTGGTCCAGCCCCATCACCCACCACCTAGACACTCCAACAGTTGCCCATCTGCAGCCTCTTGCCCCTTCAGGGCATCTTTTACTCAGAAGCAAGAGAGATCTATGTAAATAGCCAGTCTGACTGCGTCATTCATGCCCTGGGCCCCACTGTCCAGCCTTATGGCTCACTGCCCTCCTCAACTCCCATTCTCAGCTCTAGCCAGACTGACTATTTTTTAGTCCTCCAAACACACCATGTTCAGTTCTCCCTATGCAAGGACAACTTTTCTCCCTCCTCTTTCCTGGCCAACTCTTGTTTATCCTCCAGGTCTCGGGTCAGATATCATCTACCCTGAGCAGCTTTTCTGAGGTGCTCCGCCTTGCCCCTAACACAGAAGTGATCACATTTGTGGCAGAGACTGACATGGGTTCAACAAACCCCATTTCCCTTTTTCCCTGAGCACACAGCTACCACATTTGCCAGCCTCCTTGGGAGTTAAGTGGGCCATGTGACTGAGTTCTGGCCAATGGAGAGAAGGAAGAAGGCCTGGCCTTGATCCTCCCACATGACCCTGCTTCCTCACTCCTTCTCCATCTTCCAGGAGAGGAGGATGAGGACGTATCAGAGCCACAAGATGAAAGGAGCCTGGGTCCCTGAGTCACTGCTTGGATGGGAGCAGCTGAAGAAAGCCACCTGACCAGAAATTCCATGTTGTATTAAGCCACTGACATTTTAGGATTATTTGTTACAACAACTGGCCTACCCTGACTAAACTAATGGAATTACGGGTTTTGACTTCCTTCCCCATTAAGGCCATAAGATGCATGAAGGCAGAAACTTGATTGCCTTATATAACATCATATTCCCAGAATTTAGCACTATGCCTGCATATAGTAAGAACTCAGTAACTGTTCGGTTGGATGAATAAATGAATGAATACAATTTTAATGGGTGGGGGAGGCTATTCTCATCAGCATGGGGACACAGCAACTCAGAGCTCAGGCTTAGTGGGGAGGCTTAGTTTAAAGCCTGGCCTGAGAGCGCAGCCTGTAAGTCAGGGCCAATGTCATCAGCCAGTGGGAGCTGAAGGCAGGGCACCCATCAGAGGCTGGGAGAGGTAGTAACAAGAGTCAGCAGGGTGGGATAGAGCAAGCAGTGGACTAGGAGTCAGGATTCCCAGACTCTGGGACCAGTTCTTCCCTCTGACTCACTGCATGACTGGTAAATAATGTCCTCTCTCAGGGCCTCAGTTTCCTCCTGCTTTAAAAAAAAGGGGGGTATAGAGGGCTTGGGATATAAGCTTTTCAAATGGTTCCTAGTGATAGGACCCTCATTCCCTGCTCCCCCCACCCCCCAGCCCCCACTACACACACACACACAAATTGTCCCTGGAGTGTCAAAGTACAAAACAAATTTAAGCAGAATGGTTCTAATTAAAGCTGGGGATGGGTGTCAGAGCCAATCCCAACCAATGTCCTGAGGCACCTTCTCAGAACCTTGAGCTGCACCCTCTCTCAACCAGACTTCCCATACTCTCTACTAGACAGAAGCTTCCAGATCATCTAGCCAAATGCCCAGACCCTTCTGGAGCACCTCCAGTGATGGAGAGCTCCCTACCTCCCGGGCGGCCCTTAAGGTAACCCTAACAGTGAGATGATCCCCCGACTGCAGTCTCTCTCCCTAGACTGTTCACCCTGAGTCTAAGGGCCTCATCCACACAGTCCAAGCAACCCAGCTAGAGACCGGGCCCTGAGAAGCTGGCCTCTGGAAAGAACAGCAATCACTAACAGACATGGCCAGGCATTTTTCTAAGCACTTTATGTATATCATACATTTAATCCACAGTAACTACATGAAGTAGGCACTATTACTTTACAAATGAAAAAGCCGAGGCATAAGGAGTTCCTGTATTTACCCAATGTCATCCATCCATCAAGTGACAAAGCTGAGACTCAAATCCAGACCGTCTGACCATCTGTTCTCAACTGCTTCCCTGATGTGTAGAAATCTGGCTTCAATAAAAAGGAGAGGACCATGGTGATTAATATCATTAATAATAACAATAGTGCCATTGATAAGATTTGATACTTGCATAGAACTTACTATATGCCAGGCACTTTTATAATAAGCATTTTATATATACTCACTAATCTAATCTTTAAACAACTCTATGAAGGAGAAGCTATTATCACCCCCATGTGACAGATGAGGAAACTGAGGCCCAAAGAGGTGAAGTAACTTATTGAAGGTCACACAGCTAATAAGTGGTGCAGTCAATACTTGAACCCAGGCAATCTGGTTCTGGAGTCTGTGTGTTTCATGCACAATATTACCCTTCAACTATAACAGATATTAAGCATTTGTCATGTTAGCTCCTGTGCTGGGTACTCCAGATGCAGTGCTCAATTACCCTTCTCAAAACCCTACTTGGGCAGAAAAAGCATTTGGTGAAACCCAACACCCATTCATGGTTAAAAAAAAAAAACTCTCAGCAAACTAGGAAAAGAGGGAAACTTCCTCAATTTGATCAAGAACATCCAGAAAAAAACCTACTGTTCACCTCATACTTAATGGTGAGAAATTATATGCTTTCCCCTCAACGGGGGGAATAAGGCAAGGATGTTTTTTCTCACCACTCCTTTTCAATATCATACTGGAAATCCTAGCTAATACAACAAGATGAGAGAAGCAAATGAAAGGTACTGAGATTGGGAAGGATGAAATAAACCTGTCTTAGGTCATAGGTGGTATGTCTATGTTGTCTATGTTGAAAATCCCACTCAAAGAATCAACAAAAATACTCCTGGAGCTATTATATCAAGGATTACAGCAAGGCTTCAGGATTCAAGGCTAATACACAAAAGTCAAATCCTCTCCTATACACCAGCAATGAATGATTGGAATTTGAAATTTAAAACAATACCATTTACATTAATGCCAAAAATGAAGTATTTTGGTGTAACTCTAACAAAAACTGCATGAGGAAAACTACAAGACTGTGATGAAGGAAATCAAAGAAGATCTAAATAAATGGAGAGATAGTCCATATGCACGAATAGAAATACTAATATTGTGGTCAGTTTTTTCCAGCTTCATTTATAGATTCGATACAATCCCAGTTAAAATCCAGACAAGTCACTTGTGGATGTCAACAAAATTATGCTAAAATTTATATGGAGAGGTAAGACAGCCAGAAGTGCCAATACAGTATTGAACAGAAGAATAAAGTCAGAGGCCTGGCACTACCTGACTTCAAGACTTATTATAAAGTCACAGCACTCCAAACAGTGTGATATTGGCAAAATAATAAGAAAATAGGTCAACGGAACAGAGTGGAGAGCCAAAAAGACAATGAACCCACAGAAATGTAGCTAACCAATCTCTGACAAAAGAGCAAAGGTAACTCAATGGAGAAAGGATAATCTTTTCAACAAATGGTGCTGGAAAACTGGACATTCACACACGCAAAAACAAAAAAACCTAGACACAAACCTAACACTAAAAAAACCTAACTCAAAATAGATTATAGACCTAACCATAACACACAAAACTAAAATGCTTCTAGAAAATAACACAGGAGTAGATCTAGGTGATCTTGGGTTTGGCAATGAGTTTTTAGATACAACACCAAAAGCACAATCCCTGAATGAGAAATTTGAGAAGTTGAACTTCATTAAAATTAAAAATTTTTGCTCTATGATAGACACTAAGAGAATGAAAAGATAAGCCACAGACTGGGAGAAAGTATTTTCAAACACTTCTCTGAAAATGGACTTGTATCCAAAACATACAAAGAACTCTTAAGCTCAATAATAAGAAAACAAAAAATCCAATTTAGAAGATGAGCAAAGGCTCTGAACACACGTCACCAAAAAACATATACAAATGAAAGGATGCACACATCATATGTCACTAGGGAAGTGCAAATTAAAATAACAATGAGGTGCCACTATACGCCCTCTGGAATGGCTGAAATCCAAAAACCCGACACCACCAGATTCTGGAGAAGATGTGGAGCCACCAGAATGCTCATTCGTTGCTGGTACAGCCACAAATATAAAACGGTACAGCCACTTTGGGAGACAGTCCGGCAGTTTCTTACAAAGCTAAACATGGTCTGTCATACAATCCAGCAAGCATGCTCCTAGGCATTTACCCAAACAAGTTGAAAACTTTTGTCCACACAAAAACCTGTACATGGATATTTATAGCAGCTTTATTCACAGTTGCTGAAAACTGGAAGTAACCAAGAAGTTCCTCAAAAGGGGGATGGATGAACAAACTGAGGTACCTCCACGTAAGGGAATGTCATTCAACAAGAAAAAGAAATGAGCATTAAGCCATGAAGATATAAGGAGGAAATCTAAATGCATATTGTTAAGTGAAAGAAACCAGTCTAAAAAAGCTACATATTCTATGATTGCAACTATATGACATTCTGGAAAAAGACAACATTACAGAGACTGCAAAACATCCTTGGTTTCAAGGGGTTCTTATGGTGGGAGGAGGGGGAAGAGAGAACGAAGAGGTGGAGCATGGAGGATTTTTAGGGAACTGACACTTCTGGGTGATACTCTAATGGCAGTCACATGACATGCATTTATCAAAATCCAAAGAACTGTCAACACAAAGAGTGTCCTGTAATGTAAACTATATATCTTAGTTAACAATAATATATCAATATTGGCTCACCAATTACAAGAAATGTACCACCCTAAAGCAAGATGATAATAAAAAGGGAACTCGGGGAGTGTGTGAGTGTGTGTGTGTGTGTGTGTGTGTGTGTGTGTGTGTGTGTGTATTGGGGATCATGTATGGGAACTCTCTCTACTATTGTTCAAGTTTTTGGTGACCTAAAACTGTTCTAAAAAAAAATTAAGTTTATTAATTTAAAAGAAAAGCCCTATATGGTTAGGTTATTATTACTCCTATTTTATAGAGATTATTATAACCCTCATTTAAGGAGGGATATTTTATTTACCCTCCTTTGCAGAAGAGGACACGAAAGCCCAAGGAAGTTGCATGCATCCTTCCCAGTCACACTGGTGGAAAGGGGCAAGGTCAAGTTTTGATTAGTGAACAGGTGGCCAGAAACCCCTCAGGGTGTGGTGCTCAGAACCTACCAAGACTTGGAACAGACGCCCATTTGAGTCTCTGCACCATGGCCTTTCCAGAGGATCAGAGCTCAGACCACAGCCCACACACTGAGGCTGCTACGTGTGCACTTATATCACTGGGCTCTCCCTGCTCACCATTCCTCATCCAGGAGGTATCTGGGTAGTCTATCCCTGTTGGGTTGGGTGAGTTGATGTGCAGAACAGAAAGATAACTTAGAGTGGAGATTTGACTTTTGCCCCAGTTGCCATGGCACCAAAAAGACTAGAAATATAAGGTGTTAGCATGAGCTTGCCCTGCCTCCACCACTTCCTCCAGCATGGAAAGTCCCTATTGAATGTGCCCTCCAATGGCATCAGGTCCAACCATCAACTCTCATCAAGGCCAGGATTGAAGGGGCCCCAGTTCATGGAGAGGTGATACCTGCCATGAGAACTGCCACGACCCCCCTTGGACAGGAATCAGGAATGGAGCAGAGGGCAGCTGTCCTGAGTGCCGACGGTGCAGCTAATCTCAGAGAAGTGGCAAATGCCCAGGACAACTGGCAAACCCCACTGGGCAGCAGACCTGGGCTCCTGCTGGGGACTGGATGCCTGTGCCCCCCAGAATTCATGTTGAAGCCCTGATCCCAATGTGATGGCATTTGGAGGTGGAGCCTTTGGGAGATAATTAGGTCATGAGGGTGGAGCCTCATAAATGGGATTAGCGCTCTTATAAGAAGCACCACAGAGAGATGATCTCTCTCCTCCACATGAGGACACTTTAAGAAGAAGGCCATCTGCAGACCAGGAAGAGGCCTTCACCAGAACCTGACCACCTGATCTCAGATTTCCCACCCCCCAGGACTGCAAGAAATCAGGTTCTGTGGTTTAAACCACCTAGTCTATGGTTTTTTTTTTGTTACAGCAGCCTGAACCAACTAAGATGGGCTTTAAGATTCTTGCCAAGAGTCTGAGAGCCATCAGGGATGGAGGAAACACATCTACCTGACGCCTGGTCAGAGACCACAGGGCAGCCTGGAAGCAGGAAGAACCATGGCCACAGAGCCCTGGGCTAGCCCAGGAGGCCTTCTGGCTGGGAGGAAGAAACAGGGAAGAATGAGAATGTGGTAAAACACTCTTCTTTGGCTCTAAGAAGGTTTTTCACCCCGAATACCCACGTTTGAGCTCCTGCGCTGAGCCATTTACAAAGGTCTTTCTTCCACATAATCTTGTTTAAGCTCTCAACAGCCCTGGGAGGTGGGTGTCTTTGTCCCCATTGGACAGATGAGGTAACTGAGGCTCAGAGAACTGAAATCACCTCATTCTCACATTCACACAGGAGCTAATGACCAAAATCTCTCCTCAGAGCTTCTGACCCCACACCCTACTTCTTCCACTACCCCCACACTGCCCAGCACATAGAAAGGGTACAGGAAACCTTGGCAGAGTTTTACCAAAAGGAATGTTGTCCTTCAACCCCACTCCCACAGGGGCCCAGCAAAGGACTATCATTTCCTACCGTGACCCCAATCGGTGAGGAAAGGCAGCTCCATCCACCACCCTGGGTCACCCTCACCCTCAGCAAAACAGCTCAGGCAGTCCTGGGGTGGGGCCACTGAGAATGACCCCATGCCAGAAGGAAGGAGGTCGTGTCTCCTCACTGGCCTAGAGGCCCTAAGGTCGATGGACTTGGCGTTTGAAGGAAAGGACTGAATGGGGTCAGGGCTGTGCCTTATGGTCCCAGCTCTGCCTCTGGCTGGCTCCAAGATAAGGATCAAGAGCCTTAAAATGTTCATACCTTTGACCCTATAATTCCATTTCTGAACTATGGGTTAGATAGATTACAGAATATCAACTCATAAATGACTTTCTTAGTAACTGAAATTTATGTCTAAAAAGATTTTGTAGTAACATGAAAACTTACTCTAATGTTAAGTATAAAATGGAATACAAAATTGTCCACTAAGTATAACCCCAACCATGTACAATAAAATGTGTAGAAAAGAAGACCAGAAAGAGACACACCATGAGGTCAGCACTGATAGGCATGGGCATTAAATAAATATAAAAGAAAAAGACTTCTGTCTACATGTCTACATTTCCAACTTTTCTGCCTTATAAGCTTCCATAAAGGAAAATATAAAATCAGTTTTATTTTATTTTATTTTTTTATTAAGGTATCATTGATACACAATCTTACGAAGGTTTCACATGAGCAACATTGTGGTTACAACACTCACCCATATTATCAAGTCCTTTACACACACACCACTGCAGTCCCTGTCCATAAGTACAGTAAGATGCTATAGAGTCATTGCCTTCTCTGTGCTATACAGCCTTCCCTGAAAATCAACTTTATTTTTAAAATAAAATATAATGGATCAATTATATTTGAATGGATATTGAAGTTTCAATATCAAAAAGACGTCAATTCTCCTCAAACTGATGTGGAAATTCAAAGAAATCACAACAAAAATATCAGCAGGTATTTTGTGTGTACATATAGAAACAAAGCGTAATGACCTGATTCTAAAATCTGTTTGGAAATGCAAAGAACCAAGAACAGCCAAGTCAGATGTGAAGAGGAACAAGCCAGAGGACTTAGGCTACTTACTGCAGACTGAATGGCTGTGTCCTCCCAAAATTCATAGGCTGAAATCCTGACCTTCGGTGTGATAGTATTAGGAGAAGGGACCTTAAGGGGACACTTGGGTCATGACAGCGGAGCCCTTAGGATTGGGATTAGCACCTTATAAAAGAGACCCCAGAGAGCTCCCTCATCCCTTCTGCCAGGTGAGGACATAGTGAGAACATGTCCATCTATGAACCAGAAAGCGGGCTCTCAGCAGCCAGCAAACCAGCCATCACCTTGATCTCGATCAGCCTGAAAGGACCGGTGCTAATTACAATATAGGAAGACTGTTGTAAAGCAATAGCAATTAAGACAGGGTGGGTATTGGTACCAGGATACCACCAGAGACAAACCAACAGAATAGACTAAAGAGCCCAGAAACAGACCCACACATGCGGCACTTGTACAATGTAGGTGAAGTGCAGGGCCATGCAGAAAGGAAGGTCTTTTCAATAAAATGGATCAACTGGGTATCTCTATGAGGAAAAAATCTTGACCCCCCCCTCCTGACACACATATATAAAATTATTCCAGATAAAGTATAGATCTAAATGTGAAAAAGAGAACAAAGCTTCTAAACATAAAAGAGTATCTTCATGACCTTTGGGCTAACAAAAATTTCTTAAACAGGACTCAGAGAGCACTAACCATAAAGTAAAATAATTGATACCCAAAAAATCTGGGTACATTAAGATTAAGAACTTCTAGCTTAAAAGCTACCACACTAACAGAGTGGAAAGACCACTAAAGAGTGGAGAAAATATCTGCAATACGTGTAATCTGACAAAGGACTTAAATCCAAGTATATAAAGAACTTTACAAATCAGTACATAAAGAACAACAATCCTACATAAAAATGGGCAGAAGACACAGACAAATCCTTCACCACAGAGGCTTTCCAAAAGCCATATTAAAATCACAATGGGATATTTTCAAGCCTATAAGAACAGCTCAAACGAAAAGACTGACCTACAGTACTGGCAAGAATATGGAGCAACTGGAACTCTCATTCACTGCTGGCAGAGTGTAAAAGCATACCCCCACTCTGTTAAACTGTTTGGCAAAGTCTACTAAAGCAAAAATATACATCATCCATGACCCAGTTATCTGACCCAGTTATCTGATCTATAGGGATAAATCCAACAGAAATGAGTGACCATGCGCCCAGAAGGTATATATACAAGGATGTTCTTAGCAGCACTAACAGCCAAAAACTAGAAAGAACGCACACGTCCATTAATAGTACAATAGATAAATAACCTGTGGTGTAGTTCTACAATGAACTCTACTCAGCAATGAGACTGAGCAATCTACAAATGCTCATTACAATACGGATGACTCTCATGGACATATGAGGTTGAGAAAAAGAAGCCAGACACAGGAATATGTGCCTTGAGATTACATTTATATAAAGGAGAAAAATAAAAAATAAGCAGGACTAATCTACATTGAGAGAAGTCAGGATGGGGATTTCCTTCAAGGGATGGCTAGAGAATGGAATGGGGTCCAGGAGGCTTCTGGGGTGCCAATCGTGTCTTTGACCTGGGTTCAAGAGAATGTTCAGGAGAGAATGCTCACTCTTCCCTGGTCTTCCTCCCATGCTCCTTCCCACCCCTGAGCTAGAACCCTCTCCCTGGGAAGACTCTCCTTCTGGAACATTCCAACACCAGCCTCCAGACTCCACATTGAGTAACTTAAATAATTTTCTCCAGTTGAGGACCACCTCAGACACTCCTATGACACTCAGCAGTGTGTCTTCACCTCATCCCTTCCCAGTCCCTCCATTCCTCTCCTTCCTTCTCCTCCATCTTCCCTGAACTTCCCAGCTCACACAGACCCACTGCTCTCCATCTTTGCCATGAATGGTCTTTAAAGCCTCCCAGTGGTATCCCAGGCCCCTCTGTCTTCCACCCACTCTCCCCAGTGCAGACGGAGAGACGCATTTCCTTTCTTCCAGGTCCTCAAACACTTCAGCCCATCTGCTTAGCACACCCTTCTCCCCCTGCCCCACCAAACAACTCCACCCCTACTTCAGACTCAGCTTAAATATCATTTCATCAGAAAAGCCTTCCTCAACCCCTATTCCAGCTGGCCAGAGCTCCCTGCCCTTCCCCAGAGTCACGCAGGACACTTGTTACTACTTGATGTTCGTGCTTGTTCCCACTAAATTCCGTGAGGACAGGGACTGTGTGGTGCCCACTGTTTGGCACACAGTAGGTGCTCAAAAGGACTTTAGAATGGTCAAATGGATGAATGTATGAACTACATAGCTATGTCCAGAGTTATTACCAGCTCCTCTATCATATGACCCTCATTCATTTGGTAAGCCTCCCCTTTTGCTAAACTACATTCTAGGAAGCATTTTTTTTTTGAATCATCTACTGACTGTGTCTGCTTCACTCCCCCCAAACCAGACATTTCAGAACAAAATCTACCAAACTTGTGATGGCCTTGAATTGAGCTTTATTACTCAGAACCATTTTGATTACAAGCGACAGAAACAAGTATTAAAAAGGAAAGACTATTGACTCACACACAGGAGTCTGCTTTGGCTTCAGGCAAGGCCAGCTTGCAGAGCGCCACGCCATGAGATTAGACTCACTCTCCCTCTCTCCCCTTCCGGACAGCCTGATCCTCAGGTGGACAGTCTGTCTCCCCATGGAGGCATGATGGCCACCAGCAGCAAGCGGCTGGCCTAGCCTCTCATCAAGCCCAGCTCAAAGACAGCCTCTCTTTCCCAACGAGTCCAACAAAAGTCCCAGAACTTAGTTTCAATGGACAGGCTTGGGTCCCATGTCTATCCCTGAACCAAGCTCTGTGGCCCTAGGGATGGAATGCTCTGACTGGCCAGGCCTCGTCATGTGCCCTTTTCTTGGGGACATGGACCCAGCATGTTGGATCGGTTGCTGAGAGCCCCTTGTATGAATTATACAGCAGATACCATTTATTCCAGGTTTCATAGGTCTGGACAGTGACCCTCTCCTACAAACATCCTGTTTGATCTTCACAAGGATCCTGCAAGGACAGGATTATGATCTCCATCTTAAAGAAACAGAGCTCTGGGCAGGGAATTGACTTTCCCGAGGTCAGTGGCAGAAGCAGGATGAAAAGCCAACTCTCAAGTCCACAGCTTTGGCCAGGCCAACCTCTCCCTGCCTCAGTGATCCCAACCTCCCCTCTCCCAACCCCGGGCCAACCCCACTAGTCTTGCTCTGGGCCAGGACTCAGCACCTCCCAGACACTAGGAGAGCCCTACAGTAAACTCCGCCAGATGAGAAAGGGCACGTCCTGACCTGCCAGATGCCCATCATGTCCTCTGCTCCAACAAGCGGAAGGAGGCTGTCAGGATCAGCCTGGACCATCCCCCACTCCAGTGCCCCTCCCCCTACCTGCCCAGAGCCAGCTGCCAAGGCGGCAGAGGGGCTGCAATGAGCCCTGACCGGGCAGCTGAGGAACTCCAAGCAAGGGCCGGCCCCCTTGGAAGGGCGGGTCCTGGCTACCCTGGGCAGTGGGCTCCTTCCCACCACTGCCGTAGAAGAGTGGAGAAGTTGTTGAACCCATTGCCAACCAAAGCATAAAACAGAAACAAATACCGCGGTTCGATTAGATTCATGTCTTAAACACATTTGCCCTCTGCCAATCCTCGGTCAGACTGAGATATTCCCCATGCCCCCTTCTGACAGTCCTCCTTGAATCAAGTCCAAGAAATGAGGTTCTAGCTCCAACCGTACATATGGGTTTGCCCTTAGCAGTGATAAGAATAACTGCGGCTTCCTGTCAGAAGGCATCAGCTCCATGCCAGGCCCTGTTCTAAGCCCCTAATAGATAATAATTTGGTTCATCCTCTGAACGATTAGCTAAGGTAAGCATTACATCCCCATTTTACAGATGAGGAACCTGAGACACACGAGTGAACCATAAAGCCTTTGAAAACTCATTTCCCTGCCGTGATCTCTGTCCGTGCAGCCTCTGACTGCCGAGACCCCTGTGCGACAGCTTGACGTACTGGCCTCTGTGACTTCAGTGTGTTGTTATGCATTTTTATCTTTGTCTACTTTCATCCTTACCTGTTTGGCAAGAAACCCCAGAAACTTTAAGGCATAGGTGTGGGATAAATCCTAAATTATTTTTGAAACTAATTGCTTCAAATCATGTGTACACTGAATCAACTCATCCAACCAACAGCATCTGGTAGCAAGGCTCGTAGGGAGTAGCCCCGGCAGACCCGGTACAGACGGGCAGAGGACGCAGCACTGCACGGGCCACAGTAAGGAAGCTGGACTTCATCTCACGGCAGAGGGAAGCTGATCGAAAAGGCCACAGTGCCTAGTGGTTAGGCGCGTGGGCTCTAGAGCCGCAGGGCCCAGGCTGGAAGCCCGCCTCTATGAGTCACCAGCTGCAGGACCCTGGATGTGCTACTTAACACCTCTGGGCCTCAGCTGCCTCATCTGTAAAATGGGGCTTGAAATAATACCAACCTCAAGGGTAGTTGTAAGGACCAAATGAGTCTGCCCATGTGAAGTGTTAGAACCGGGCCTGGCACACAGGAAGTGCTCAGTAAGTGCTCACCCTCGAGGTCTCTAAGCCATGCCCACTAGAAAGAGCAAGGACCCCAATTCTTCCACTAGGAAACTGAGGCCAGAGTGCCATGGCCGCCTCCAAGGCCACACAGGAAGTTGAGGCCACTCGATATCTATATACAAGGGACTCCTGGGTGCCAGGGCCTGTGCTGGGCACTGGATTACCTCACTGCATCAGACCCCATTCTAGAGGCGCACACCCAGGAGGGACTCAGGAGGACAACCCAGTCTCCCCAGCCTTTGGGGAAGCTGGGGCCACCCGTCCAGCCGGTCCTGGCAATGGAGGAAGCTGTGATCTGGGGTCATGCACTCTGCGTGCTCCAATTACTCAGCTCTGCACATTCGTGGGGCTATTACTCTCTAATCGAGCTCAGCTCTGCACCCTGGGCTCCAGCCAGCATGTCCTCCATGCAGTGCAAACCTCACCAACACCCGCTGTGCACCCAGCACTCAGGAAAGAGGCCAGGGTGCCGTGTGCATGATCCCACCTTGAGGAAACCCTCTGTCCTCTGCATCCTCCTGGCTCCTCCCCCAAGACAACAGAAGCTAAATAATGTGTGTGAAAGCGCCAGGCCAGGCACTTTATGAATACCCATGTTTCCCATGCAGAACACGTCACTGACAAGTGCCAAGAACTGACTGACTGATCCCACCCAGAGGGAAATAAGGCCCAAATACGTGGGGGTCACAGGATAATTCAGCATGACCAAGCTCTGTCCCATCGGTGGCTTCTCACCATCCTGGCCTTGTGCTCTGAGGTGACAGACTTTGAAATGGGATCCAGGAGCTTGGAGCTGAGCCCTAGCTGTGCTGCTAATTCTGTTTGAGACTTTAGGTCTCTGTATCCCCGTTGGCAAAACAAGGGGTTTGGATTAGGTGCTTATGAGCCATTACAGCCACCTGGCCTCTATTCAAGGCTCATTCAGTGGTGCCGGGATCTGGGCTCAAGATCTCACAATGCTGGAGGAGAGCCCCTGTGCTGGGGGTACATAGAGCAGTCAGTTGATGAAACCTGGAGGGCTTCCTGGGGGAGGTGATGCCTAGGCTGAGTCTCACGGGACAAGTAGGAGTTGCACAGGGGCAAGAGCAAGGATTCCACCTTGAGGCACTGAGCAGTCACATTTGGTTTAGAGAAAACACTGTGACAGCTCTGTAGAGGAAGGACTGAAGAGATGCTTCGAGTCCAGAGACGAGTTAGGGGCAGGTGCTGGGGTCCAGGTGGCCTCCCGGGCTGGAGCTCATTACAGAATGTTCTGAGCCTGGGGGCTGAGGACTCCAAAGGCTGCAGCCAAGGGCCAGGGTCACAGGAGATGACAAGACTGTCAAGAAAGAGGGTACAGAGAGCGGCAGCTGTCGAAAGAGTGAGGTGGGAGAGCACCAGCATGCCGTGGCCAAGGGCAGGGAGAGAGGGGACAGGTGGGGCCTGGGCTCCCCGCTCAGGAGCACAAGGACCCCAAAGGTCTGTTCCCACGTATCTCCTCCGTTTGGCACAGGGCAGACCCATGGCAGGTGCTCAACAGATGTTTGGGGTTTTTTTTTAATCCTTCAAATAGAGAGACTAAGGAAACCCAGGAGAGGTGGGGAAGAATGGGCCACCAGGAGGAGGGAACACCCTCCAGCCTCAGTGCTCTGCGAGGTCAAGACCACAGGGCTCCGTCCCAGGAAGAGCCTTGGTAAGCTTGGCGGGATTGGGGGTGAGGGTTAAGGGTGACTGGCAGGTGAGGATGGGAACAAGTACAGAAAACCCTCTCGAGACCTTCTGATGGAAACTAGACAAGGAAGGGGAGGAGGAGTGGAGGGGGACTAAAGGAGGGGCTGTGGAGAAGGAGGGGACAACAGTAGCTGCAGGGGAGTGTGGGGCCTAGGGAGGGTTTGAATCCCAAATCGGGCACTTGCTGGGTGATCTCGGTGAGTCAAGTCACCTCTCGGAGCCTCAGTGTCCTCAGTTATACGATGGAAGGAAATAGCCCCGACCTTAAAGTTATCAGGAGCATCAGATGAATGAACCATGCAAAGCAGCTAGCACAATGCCCGGCGGTCCCCAGAGAAGGTGCCTTTGTGGTCTTCTCGCCTGAGCCCGACACCAGCTCAGGAGCGGCAGGACACTCATTATCAAATCATTAGGCACATTTACACGCAAGGAAACTGAGTCACAGAGAGATAAGTAGCTCATCAGTCTCTGCTTTCCCAGTCCTGCCCCCGAAACGCACAGGGCAGCGCCCATTCCTCACTGGCGTGGGAAAGGTAAGTCTCTGGCCCAGAGCTGGACACGAGAAACACCTGTGGATTGAATGAATGCGAAAGCCCTCAACAGAAAGCAGAGGAAGGCTTCCCTCCTGGTGAATAAAGAGGGAGCCCGGGAGGCAGCCAAGCGCTGCAGGCATTGGAGCCACGGGATCCCTCTAGTGCAGCGTTTCTCACAGTGGGGAGTCCCTCGGGTTCACTTGGACAGCCTGTTAGAACTCACATTTCTGGACCCCACGCCAGGCCTCCTGAATCCAAATATCAGAGGGAAGAGCCTAGGAATCTGCACTTCTAACCTGGCACCCGGGCGATGCTGATGCAGATGGCCAGCCCGTGGGCCACATTTTGAGAGAATCGGATGGGCCGTGCCTTTTTTTATAGAGAAGACAGGTCCAAAGGGGGGAGGACTTAAGAATGGAACCACAGGAAAAGCCATCCAGGGCCTGACTGATGACCTGGTGTCAGTCAGATGATCTGATGCCTGCAGATGCCCAGGAGGGCAGGCTGGAGGGCAGGGAAAGGAGCAGCGGAGGGGAAGAAAGAAGAGAAAGCACAGAATCTAGCTCACATCTAAGGCACTTCGGATCCAAGAGGTAAAGCCGAGTCCTCCCAGCTGCTAAGGGTCAGGACAGGAACCCAAATCTGTCGGATGCCAGAGGTGACTCCCTAACCACCTGGAAACACTGCCACCCAGAGAAGCAAGAAGACGGTGGAAAGAGGAGAAGAGGAGGGGGCAGCAGAGGGTCTTGCAGAGGCCCCAGAAGAGGCAGGAAGCTGGGCCTGTGTAGAGAGGGGGCAGTGTGCCCTCTGTGCCTGCCCAGGTGGCCAAGCCAGGCTGGCTGCCATGAGCAGGCAGTGCCTGCCCATCCTAGTGCCCACAGTTGCCATGCCGACCCCCAGGCTGTGTTTGCGGATGTTGTATTTGATTTCACACGTTTGGAACTCCAATTACATCATTTCGCAACAGAGGGTTGCCATGACAGCCGGCCCCATGTTCCCGGGTGGCTCACACCTTGGGGGAGGGGGAGGGGCCCAGCTGGCTCCCCCCACCCAACTCAACCCGGAGCCCCCTTGATCGGGGAGGCCAGGCATGTGGGGTTGAGAAGCACCTTAGGGATCAGTTAACATCTACATTTTGTGGTAGGGAAACCAGCCTGGGTGGTGAGTGTGCACCTCCTGACAACTCCCCTTCCAGCAGGCATGCTCCCCTCACGCACCGAGCCTCCTGACGGAGTCTCTGCACACCTGTCTGCCAACAGACTGGGGGCCTAACAGCTGGCACCCGGCACCTAGCCTGGCCCTCTGCCCTGACCCAGCTCCTGGGACTCCAGAGCCCCTGGTCCATACGCTGCATTTGCACACTCACACATGGGCAAGCGTGGAGGAGAGACAGTGTGGCTGGGAAGCCAGCTTTGCTGTCGGACCTGAGTTCAAATGTTGGCTTCCCACTAACCAAGCATGAGCTCTGGACAAGAGGGGCCACCTCCCTGAGCTTCTAGTTCTACATCTGAAAATGATCATAGAGTACTTACCCCTTCAGGCTGCTGCTGGGAGAATTCACACTGTTGGTACATACAGCATGCCCGTTACCTAACAGATGCAATGATGGTGTTAGTTGGAGTTTCTTGTCTCTCTCTCTCTCTCTCGTCATTGCCCTGTCATTGTAGCTAATTTCTGAATTCAGCTCTGTCACCAACCTGCTCTGTGACCTTGGGCAACTGACTTTCCCTCTCTGATCCCCTAGCTTGTAATGCGATGATCTTTCTCCAATGTGCACTCCATCACTGTTAAACTCTCCATCAGTTATCCCTTAATTCCAATTATTTAGCCTCTTATCTGTGGGCTTCCATCTTTTGGGTAAAAGAGAGGTTGCTGGATTTAGTTCAAACCTCAGTACAGGACCCAGCAACCTCTCTCACAAGCCGTGGGAAGGCAGCAAATCCATCCGTGGCCAGAGGCGCCCATCTCTCTTCTCTGTAAACTGAGACTAGTGGCCCTTCCCTCACCTCTGGCCGGTAGCCCCCAGAGAAGATGCAAAGCCTCTCAAAACGGCACAGAACTTTTTCATCATCAAGGCACTGTCACAGCCAACCTTGCAAAAGACCTGTCCCCAAAAACCTGAGAGACAACTATTTAAATTTCCATTTTTCTAGATGAGGAAAATGAGAGCCAGAGGGTGAAGGAGCTACCCCAGATCTTAGGGGGGAAAAAAGTTGTTACTGCAGAGGTCCATGTCCTTGGGGCAGCACACATACATCACTGGGCTTCCTGGGGCAACCGGGAAACCTGCCTACTGTCCCCCAATGCTGTGCACTTCCCACCAGCCTCCACAGCCCTAGACACTTCCCCAGACCTGGAGCCAGGACCAACATAAGTTGTTTCTCTTCCACTGTGCCTCTGACTTGCATGTACTCAAGTTTGCTAGAAAAAATCAAATGGAACCACATGTGCAGGAGACAATTCTGAGAACATGCCCATTCAGCCCAGTCCAGTCCAGTGAGTGTCCTGTAGCCCAGGTTTTGGCTGGGGACAGAACACAGGTTTAGGAGTATGACCCGCCTGGGTTTAAATCCTCACTCCCCACTGTCACATGGCATGATCCTAGCCCCTTGACCTTCAGAGCTGCAGCCTCCTCATCTGTAAAATGGGAATGATAAAGCTCATTTCAAAGTCCTCCAGAGGATGAAACGACATAGCAGGCTCGAAAGGGCCTGGCACAAAACTGCTCACCAAATGTCAACTCCTGCCTTTCCTCCAAGCAGCCAGCCCCATACTGGGGGCGAGGTAGTAGGAGAACTGAGGCCACGGTCCCTGCAAGTGAGGAGCTTATCTGAGGCCAGGCTAATCCTCATGAGAAAACTGAAGACAAGATAGTGTCAGTCAAATGCTGAAACAACGCTGCTGAGAGGTTAAGAGCTCCAAGAAGGCAGATGTCACTGTGTCTACGAGAGTCAGGGAAGACTTCTGGAGGAAGGGGAGGAAAGCTGAAGGATTGCCTGAAAATAGACATGCAAGGGAATAATCACAGGGCAGCATGACGTGCATGGCAACAGACAGGGAGGCAAAGGAGTAGCAGGGAGGCCAGAAGAGACAGCGTAATGACCACGTCACAGACAAGGGGGACTCTAGAGCAGCATCTCGAAGGACTGATGCAGAGGAGAGAAGGGAGAGGTGTCATTGTGAGCACGTGGGCAGATGGGCCAGCACCTGCCAAGACACTGAGGTGTGGGACAGCCCAGACCACCTGAGGCATTACTGGGCAAAAAAGAAGGTGTCGGATGGGAAGATAGATGGGGCAGATCAGGCAGGGCCTTGAAGACCAGGCTAAGAGGTTTAGAATTACTCCCATAAGTCATGGGGAGCCATGCAGGGTTCTATGGAAGAAACTGCCAGAACGGATTTGAGGTTTGGGAGAAACACTGCAAGGGGGGGTTGGGCTGCGAGTGAATCTGGAGGCAGGGGACCGGAGGCATGGTTCTGTAGTGGTCCCCCCGAGAAACAAAAGCTATGAAGGAGACGAGGAATGGATCTGAGACAATTTAGGAAGTAAAATTGCTAGGTCTTTCTTTTATTTATTTGGGTAGAATATACATAACATAAAATGTAGCTCTTACCCATTTTAAGTGTGCAGCTCAGTGGCATTAAGCACATTCACAGTGCCGTGCGGCCATCACCACCTCCGTCTCCAGAACTTTTTATTCTCCCACAACTGAAACTTTGTACCCATTAAACGCTAACTCCCGATTCCCCCACCTGCCCAGCCCCCGGCAGCCGCCATTCTCCTTTCTGTCTCTGTGAATTTGACTATTCTCAGTGCCTCATTTAAGTGGACTCCTAGGATTCCACTTGTCCCTTGGTGACTGGCTTACTTCACTCAGCATAATGCCTCAAGGTTCATCCATGTAGCCTGTGTCAGAATTTCCTTCCTTCTTAAGGCTGAATAATATTCCATTAAGTGGATGCAGCACATTCCGTTTATCCATTCACCTGACAATGGACACGGGTTGCTTCCACCCCTTGGCTATGGGGAATAATGCAACTATGAACAGGGGTGCACAATAGCTCCTCAAGACCCTGCTTCCATTCTTTGGGAAATATACTCAGAAGCAGAATCACTGGATCACATGGTAATTCTGTTTAACATTTTGAGGAATTGCCTTACTGTCTTCCACAGAGGCTGCACCATTTCACATATAATGGTTCCAATTTCTCCACATCCTTGCCAACATTCATCATTTCTGGTTTTTAGTAACAGTCATCCTAATGGGTATGAAGTGGTAAATTGCTAGATCTTGATGAATGATGGCATGTGAGGAGTGGAGAGGTAGGAGAGGAAGGAAAAAGAGGGGAATGACTCTTGGGTTTGCAGCTTGGCCAACTAAGTGCATGAAGATTCACAATCTGAGCTGGGGCTCAGGGAGGGGAAGTGGGCATGAGGATAAACTTGCTGGGCTATTGAGCTAGAGGGTTCTGTGGGACATCCTGATTGAATATCAGAGTCTGTGGGTCTGGGAGAGTCTATGCTGCAGATTGGAAGTCACAAGCATGGGGCATGAAGCCACTAGAAAGAATAAGATTACTTAGGATGTATGGGATACAGAGAAAAAGGGGAGGCCCAGGGGGTCCCCACATTTTAGAAACAATATGATGAAGGCACCCACAAGGGGAAATAGAGGAGAAGCAGCCTGAGAGACAAGAGGTAAGCCAGAAAGCCATCCTGAAACTGCACAGTCTAAGACTGGATTCTGCCGTAAGCAACAGAAAACCCAAATCAGTGGCTTTATCAATATAAAGTTTCCATTTGCTCCTATATAAAAGAAGTAGGGAGAGAGGCAGTCCATCATCAGGAGAAACTCAGCTTTTCTATCTCTTGCTCTGCTATTCATAGCCCTGATTTCCACATTCAAGTTTACTTCATGGTCACAAGATTATTGCTACAGCTCCAGCCATCACACTCATGTTCCAGCAGCAAGAAGAAGAAGAAGCAAAAGCAGTTTTACCTCCTCACTGAGGCTGCCCAGATACTTTTAGAGAGCTTTTCTGGAAGCTCATTCCCACCTTTCCCCATGGCTTTGATTTACACCTCATAAGCCACCCTCAGGTGCAAGGGAGATTGGGAAAATGGCCTTTTAGCAGAGTATATGCTTCCCTGAAGATCTGCGTTCTGTTAGTAAGGAACCAGGAGAGAATAACCAGAGAGGACATCGCTGGCAAGCTCTAACACAGAAGGGAGAAGACCTTTCCAGAAGAAAAAAAAATGGTAGGATGCATTAGCTAAGGCATGAAGGGTTAACCATTGGACTTGACAGTGAGGTAGGTCATTTGCATCGTTGGCATCCTTCTACAGGATGATGGGGGACGAGAGACCCCAGTGGCTGGAAGCATGAAGGGGGGATATGAAGGCATATTAGCTGACCACACTGGGAGGTCTCCGCCAAGGGACAAGCTTGGCTCCTAGAGAGAAGCTGGACTGAGGAGGTTTGGGGTCCTTTATTTTGAGCTTCGAGGACTCAGACATAATAGGCTGCAAGGGCTGAGCCAGAGAAGGGGTGACAGAATTGGAGAGAATATGGGGGTTACTGAAGGTGCTAGGCCCCAGGGGAGGTGGGAGAGACTGAGGTCCAGAAGAGAGTGGAGGGAGCAGCTGTGCACCATGCAGGAGGCCTTGACGGAGGACCAGAGGACAGAAGAAGGTGGCAAGGTGGGGGATGGGGGGGTGTGGGTGGGAGCCCAAGGATATTCCCAACAAGGCCTGGGGGTCCTGATGAGGCAACAGATGAGGTCACCTCTTCCCATGAGTGGGGAGGCCATCCAGGGGTCCTGAGGAAGGGGGGTTGAAGGCCAGGCCAAGTGACAAAGGCCTGGACAGAGGACCACCCACCACGAGACAAGAGCCTGAAAGGAGGTGTGGAGGGTATGGCTGACACTGGAAGCCATGGTCTGTAGTGACCATGACCTACTGGGCAGTGATTTTCTTCAGTGACTCTCTAGTGAGCCAGCAGCAGCAAGAGGAAGGTGCGGTGGTCAGGGCTGGGGCTGTGGGGACAGGCGGGGCCCTGGGGTGCCCAGAGGTCTCAGCGCAGGCATGGAGGCATGGTCACTGCCCCAGAGTAGGGCTTGGAGTCAAGGCGTCAGAAGGTCGGTCCTGGGGGATGACAAGGCCCAGCGTGGCTGGGCAATTGAAGTGAATAGTGTCAGTGGAAATAGAAAGTTCCAGGATGCTAGGCAGGTAATCCACAAGGCCATTAAGGTTGCGCTGGACCATGGTGGGCTGGGGTGGAGGGAAGGGTGGCAGGGAGGCCAGTGGGGGACAGCAGTGGGGGGGACCCCAGCCTAGGAGAGCATGGCGGGGCTAGGAGAGGGCGTCCCCCAGGGAAGCAGGGTCCTAGGAAGGCTGCCGAGCTGGTGTCAGGCAGATGAGGTGGTGGAGCAGCTGGGAGCTGTACAGACATCCAGGGCCTCTACGTGGGACCGAAGGCCCGGGCAAGGACGGTGTCTAGGGTGAGTAAAAAAGAAGGCAAGCGAGAGAGTGAGACAAAACAGAGGCACAGAGAGAAGAGACTCCCCCAGGGCCACACAGGTGACTGAACTTGAACTTTGCCCAGCCACTCAAGCCTCCATGGGTCCCTTCCCCTCTCTAGATGTCAATTTCCCTACCCACAAAGTGAGAGCAGCTGGTGTGGGGCTGGACCTTAGCCATGACCCATGAAGATCAGGGGACTACACAAAGGTTCTTGGGGTGAGAGATCCCCTTCCCCTGGCCCTGCCCTTTTAACTGAGTCAACGCTAACATAGTAGAACTTTAAAATGTTCCACAACTCTGCTGGGTCCTCAGAAGAGCTGAGTCACAGGAAAGGTGGGAGGAAGCTGGTGCTGGACGCAGGTGAGATGGGGCTGCCTCTAGGATCATGGCATGAGCACCTTTTTTCACAAGAGGCTTCATCACCTTGCACACTCAGCCTTGGTAACCCGCTATGTTGATCTCACCCAGCACACCCTCTAGAGTGATTTGTCCTCAACACCAAATGCTCAGTCCCCACCTCCTGCTCTGACTCCATCCCCCTCCAGCAGATGCACTACACCCCACTGAAGCCCTCTTCCCATGGCCAGCCTGCTCCTTCTCCCTCTCCTGCTTTGAAGTCTTCTGTGGCTCCCTATTGCCTATAGAAAAAGTCAAGTTCTTGAAGGTAACCTACTGAATAAGAGAAAATATTTTCAAATAACGTATCTGAAAAGGGGTAAACCTCCAAAATACACAAAGAAATTATACAACTCAATAGCAAAAAACAAAACTAACAATCCAATTTTAAAAGGTGCAGAGTACCTGAATAGACATTTTTCCAAAGAAGACGTACAGATGGCAAACAGGCACATGAAAAGATGCTCCACATCACTATTCAACAGGGAAACACAAATCAAAACCACAAGGAGCTATCACCTCACACCTGTTAAAATGTCAAAAAAAAGAAAAAGTTGGCGAGGATGTAAAGAGAACCTTCATGCATTGTTGGTGAGAATGTAAACTAGTGTAGCCACTATGGAAAACAGTATGGAGGTTCTTCAAAAAACTAAAAATAGAACTAACATATGACCCAGCAATTCCACTTCTGGATATGTATCCAAAGAAAATAAAAACATTAACTCAAAAAGATATCTGCACCCCCATGTTCACTGCAGCATAATTTAAAATAACGAAGACATGGAAAACAACCTAAGTGTACAACAAGGATGAATGGATAAAAAAGAAGTGGTACATATATGAGCAATGGAATATTACTCAGCCATAAAAAAGAACAAAATAATTCCATTTGCAACAACCTGGATGGAACTTGAAGGCATTATGCTTAGTGAAATAAGATGGAGAAAGATATGATTTCACTTATATGTGGAATCTTCTTACACATACAAAAAAAAACATGCTTAGAGATACAGAGAATAGACTGGTGGTTGCCAGAGGCAGAGGGTGATGGGTGGGTGAAATGGGTAAAGGTGAAGGGAGTCAAAGGGTACTAACTTCCAGTTTTAAAATAAATAAGTTATGGGGATGTAATGTAAAAAAAATTTTTTTTAATTTTAAGACCAATTTCTTACCTAGCAGGCCAGGCCCTCTGTGACCCAAACCCAGTGCCCTCTGCAGTGACACCATCCGTGAGTCTTCCTCTCCAATCTCAAGCTTCTCGACCCAGGTCTGGGTCATGCCATCCCCAGTGGGCCTGCCCTTCCCTCTCTGCCAATCCAAATCATACAAACATAAAACCATGGCCCCAATGTCTCCATGTCCTTGAAGTTCACTGTGGCCTTCATTTCCAATAAAATCATTCAAACCCCATGCCCCATACTTCAGGAAGTTCAGTGCCCTTCGAGATATTTCTGAGACTTCCTAAGGGGGTTTGTGGTTCCCATTCCTTTTACTCCTGGTTCTGTTCTTGGCCCTTGCCATGTGTCTACTGCACCCTGCTGTCTGCCAGCCCCTCTCTGCTCCTGTGTGCAGCCTTTCCCCTGCCCACCTCATCCCCAAACCCACAGACACAAGGCCAGATATTGAAGAGACTTTACTGCAGGCTCGGGCAACGGAAAGAGATTTCGAGACCTAGCCAGCAGCAACATCGAAGTCAATGTTCCACTTACTGTTCAGAACATTCCAGGCCCTCCTTGCCAGCCTGCTCCGTGGCTCTAGCTACCCCCATGTTCCCAAGCCCCTCTGTACTGAGGAACCCCTGCTCTGCTCCGCTCTGAGTCCCAGGCTTCCCCGAAATCTCTCTCCAGCGGCCAGGAGATAACTCCCAAACTCCTGCTCCTCGTTATTCAGAGCTCCGTCCTTCACTTTGGGGTGACCTTCTCCTTCCAGAACAGGCCCAGTGAGGTGAGGTGGGGAGACCCTGCACTTTCATAGACAGAAGGGCCTCTCAGGTGGCTTTCCAAGGCAAGCATACGGGCGCCTTCCGTCACAGCCCCATCTCAAGCAGGGAGCAGCTGCCTCTGCTCCTTTATTTAAGTAGCAGTGTTTTTGTTTTCACAGAATAGAATTTTAGTGCCAAGAGTGGAACCATCAATTCCAAGGTCATATAACAGATTAGAGGTCCCCTGAGAGGCAGAGATCAGGATCCCCCCAAAGAAAACCCAGCAATATAGTGCCAAGCCTGGGGCAGAACCTAGTTCTCTGATGCCAGCTCTGGGGCTCTCTGCTCTCCCCTCCACCTGCTCTTCCATATCCAGTACAAAGGGGAGAGGCAGTCAGGAGGGAGCCGATATCTACTGAGCACCTACTATGTGCCAGGTGTGGTGCTAAGCACTTTCTGTGCATTTTGTCATTTAATCCTCCTGAAATAGGAACTGCTATTATCCCCATTGTACAGATAAGCAAACCGACATCTACGAAGGAAGCCCACAGTCAGTGGCCCAAGGTCTGTCAGCTCAGAACTGGAATTACAACCAAGACCAGCTCGTTAAGGAATTTACCCAGCTGAAGGTTCTTATTCTTCATAACAATAAAAGTAAACATTGGTGGTCTCTGCTTCTGCCAGGCAGCAGTATGAACGTTTTACTTCTTTGAAGTGATTCCACTTCTTCTTCACAGTAATCCTAGGAAGCATGTAGGATTATTCCTATTTTACAGACAAGGAAACTGAGCCTCAGAGAGATGATTCAACCCTAGATCCATCTGACTGCAAGCCAATGTTCTTCCCACTCCCTTCCCCCAAGAGTCCTCTCACTGCTTTCTGCTGGGGGAGGACAGGTGTGGGTACCAAGCCTCTACCTCCAAAGAAGGAGGGTTTGAGCCTCCCAGCAATGGGTCAGCTGTCCCACTAGCTCTGACCAAACCAATCATTTGGCCAGGCAGACAGAATGACCAGGCTTGCCTAGGCAGGTCCCATGTTCCACCTCCAAGCAGGAGGAACTTCATGCCATATAGTGGACTTAGAGTGGGCAGGGGAGGGTCCCAGGGGTCCTGGGTGCCAGATCAAAACCCAACCAACTGGCTCCACAATGGGCTTCAGACTCTGTTTCTTCCATACATGTAGCCTAGAGGTGTCTCTGGCTTGGCACTGTGCCTCTTGCAACATACAAGAGTGCCCCTAGAGCAGGGAGGCCCGTGTACAGAGAGGGAGACAGGGAGGGAGGAAGGAAGGTGTGCTTTTTAAGCACTGATAATGTGTGTGACCCAGTGCTGGGCTCTTTCACACAGATTATCCCTGCAAGGAAAGGATATCCTAGCAGAGAGAGCAGCCCGTGCAAAGGCATGGAGTGTGATGTAATGAGTAGGCTAAGGCTCAGGTCTGCAGGCAGGGGAGGCAGTGCAGGGAGGGAGGCTGGAGGGTTAGACCAGGCACAGCCTGACTGAGAAGGGTCTGCAACACTAGACTAAAAAGATGGCCTCTCAATAAAGAACAAGCAGCCACTTAGCACACAGCCCACCTCACGAAGTATGACCCTCCTGGGAAACGCCCCAGGGGGCTCTTCCAGGAAACTCCCCACCGCCAGGTTCACACCCCCCACTTGATGGGGCCTTCATCAGGACACAGCCTATGTCCATCCCCAGCAAGGCCAAAGAAACCAGCGGAGAGAGCCGATCAACAAAGACTGGGGCCCACGTGCCACCTGGCAGCCTGTCTGCAGAGCAGGAAGGAGAGTTCTTAGAAGAGATGAAAAGACAACAGTGTGGATTTTTAAACTAGTTTTATGAAGCTTAAAATGAACTGGAAAACAAAACAGTCACTGCTTTTTAGCTAGAGAAAAACATATAACTCTGTTCTTATTTTTAACTCAACTACAATAATTCTTGGCCTGGTAGCCACAGATTCATTGTATGATTTGCGTGTTAACAAATCTCTCTGCAATTGATTAGTATAAACACTCACCTACCTCCGTAGACTTGTCATCTCCTGGTCAGGTCTGTCTGAACTGAATACGCTACTGAGAGATACACAGCCCTGACCTGTTAGGAGAGAGCCGTAAGGCCTTGGGGTCCAGAGTGAGTGGGATTTGGGTGGGCCTGGAGCAGAGGCCTTAGGACAGAGCTAGAGAAGGTAAATGGCCAGGGAACAACGCAGACTCAAATCACAGCTCCATTTACGAACCATGAAACCTTGGCCAAGTGACTTCACCTCTCTGAACCTTGACCTCTTCATCTGTAAAATGAAGATAACGACACTGATCCCCTCAGAATCATTGTGAAAATTAAGAAATTGGATACAAAGCACCTAGCATGGGGCTTTAGTACACATCATAGGCTGACAGAAAATGGCCACTTTCTTCTCCTTAATCAATCCCACTAGTTGATTGAATCCTCTCTCTTGCCTTACCCAGAATGCCCTCCTCAAAGTCTGCCGGAAGATAACATCCCCTTATAAGGTAAACAAGAGAGGGCTCACCAGGTGGGTCCCAGCAGCCCCAGATGGAGGTGCTTCCAGGACCCAGCCTGGAGCCCACAGCAGGTGGTGATGGCTGCCACCATGTTTGGAAGAAGTAGAGGTGATGACCTGCCTTGAGTCACAACAGCAGAGACAGCAGCTTCCCACCCCAACCCCCAACAGCTCACCGGGTGAGCCCATTTATCTGCAGCATCTCAGCTAAGCCAGTGGCCCCAGCCCCGCCAGGCTGCAGGGCCCTTGATGAAGACACAAGTCGGAACCTGGCAGGCCTCATAGGAAGCAGAACTGCTGGGCTCTAGCCCCTGGGCCACGTGGGGCTTCAGAGGCTGGAGGCCCCTACAGATGGCAAAGGGCTCTGTTCTTCCATTTTTTGACGAGTGTCTGATGGCAGTGGTCCAGTAGCTCACCCACCCTCTGCCCCCACTTCCACCTTTCTCATCAGGGCCAGGACCTGCCCCAGGCTCCTGTTCTCTTACTCACCCGACAGAGGTCACAAACTGCTGGGCCAGGGGCCAGATCCAGGCTGCAGATGGTCTCTGGAGCCAGACTGCCTGTGGTGCATCGTGGTGTGGCCCTTTCTGGCTACGTGTCCTTGGTCTAGCAAGTTACAAAGCCTCCCCAAGCCTCTGTTTTCTCACCTGCAAAATAGAGATAAATACCTCCTAGAGCTGTGAGGATGAGGAGCTTCAAACGGCCCATAATAAGTACACCCCAATTTTGCCTTTTTTTCAAAGTTGAGCCAACATTTTAAAATAAGAGCTCACAGAGAAATTTCTGACTTTCTTGAAAAAAATCAAAAGATTTGGGAAGACACATTCCTTCAAGGTACCAACTGGCCTTCTTTTTGGACAGCTATTCTCAGCCCAGCTGTACTTTAAAATCAAAATAGAATCACCTGCACAGCTATTGAAGTATTTTGTTGCCTGGGCCCCACCCTGAACCAGCAGCTTTATGTTGTAAAATTCCCCTTGTGATTCTTAGGTAGCCATGGTTGAGGGCCTCTGCTTTAGGCAGACTGTGGACTTCCCAGTGGCCATGATGACATTTTCTCTGTATTTGTGGTTTATTTTAATTAGAGAACAATGATTGGCTCTCTGACCTTTTGCAGTACATGGGAAACAGAAGTAGACCCAGAAGGCGATGGGATTTCTCACAGACCTGGCCAACTTAGCTCATTCATGTGCCTGCCTGGCCCCCAAAACAGCAGCTCATGACCCTGGTCTCTGCCCCCTCTTGGGCCAGCTTTATCCACATGTCACCTCAAGACAAGCAACTTCCAGATCTTCATCTGTAATCCAGTCTCCTGTCTTTCTGAACACAACAGGAACCCTTGCTTCTCAGCGCCTTCACCTCCGATGTCTTCCCTGCCCTCTTCCCAGCAAACTTCCACTCATCTTTCACGGTCTTTCTCAGGGCCACCTCCTTCAGAAAGCCCTCCTCAATTTGCCAGGCAGGGATGAAGTCTTCCTTCTATATGTCCCAGGGGCACATTTTCACTTCCTATCTGAACACTGAGACCCAGTATTCATTTCTTTGGGGTCTGCTCCCCACTAGACTGGTAACTTCTCAAGAGCGAGGTCCTATCTGGAGCCCCAAGACCTAGTTTAGGAGCAGCTTCCTTACCTCACAGCCCTCTGTGTTCACTCAGCTTCTCTCCCTTATGACACTCCTTTGCTGGCCTCCCAGCCTCTATCCGTATCTCCAGCCAGCTGCTGCTCGGCCTCTCCTCATCTCTAAGCTCAGGCACGGGATCCGATCAGGCCACTTCAGCTCTTCCCACTGAGTCACGGTGAAAGCCTGGCCCTGGATTCTTGCCCTTACGTCAGGGGCTCATCCTTGTCCAATCAGCCATTGCTCGGAGGTCATGAGGTGCAAACATGGTGTCTTGCCAATGGGTTCCAGCCCTGGGCAAGTTTGCTATGGATTCAGTGTGACCAAACAAATGACAGTAGAATGTTCTTGGGGTGAAAGGGTTATACCCAACTTTATTTCCAGGTGGCAGGTCAGTCACTAAAATCCCGTTCACTCAGAGCGAGTCTTCATGCAGCAAGCCGGTCTCTGCCTCTGGGCCCCTCTGTCCCCACAGCCGTCCTCCGGGCCCCTCTGTCCACCTCTGGGCCCCTCTGTCTGCACAGTCGTCCCACACAGCCGTCCTCTGGGCCTCTGTCCTTGGCACTGCCACCACTCCAGCCTCTGCTCTCCTGCAGCCTTGCAGCCATGCCACTGTGTCAAGCCCAGAGCACTGGGCGGAGCTCTTTATATAGAGCCAACAGCCATGTATTGCCCACAGGTGTGCAGTGAGCTAGTCAACCAGGGCCGGGTGAGAATCCTGGCCACAGGAACTCCCATTTTATCCACACACGGACTCACTGAGCAGGGGTGAGGCTGGGAAAGCTTCCTCTTCAAGGGGTTGTGGCCCCTGCAGGCATAGTGACTGCCACACCCACCCAGTACACTTCCCCTGCTGGGACTCAGGGTTCCCACTTGTTGACACCCTCAATGACCTCACTCCTCTCTGCTCCCTTCCCTCTCTCCTTCCTCAGCAACTCCCCTGAACCTCTCACACCTCCGTGCTCCCACTCCATCCAGAGACAGCTCACATGCCCATGCCTGCTTCCCCCTTCCTCCTCCTCCTCTTGCAGACAAACCTGTCCATGGACTTTAGAGGCTCTCTGGGTTGCCAGATAAAACACAGAATGCTCAGTTAAATTTGAAGTTCAACTATACAATGAATCGTTATTTAGTATATCCCAAATATTGCATGTGATGTACTTATACTATAAAAAATCATTCAGTGTTTATCTGCAATTCAAATTCAGTGAGATGCCTTGTGTTTTTATTTGCTAAACCTGGCAACTCTAAAATGAATCTCCTCCGTGAGGCGGGTGCCAGTGGAATTCACAACCTACAGAAACCCAGCTCCCTGATAGATAATGGTTGAATTACACTGAATATGCCTCTACTGAGAAGGTCTCTCTGGAGTAACTGGATGATGGTCTGAAGGAGTCGGAATTCCAGCGCCACCTCTCCCATTTTAGGGCCTGGAGTGCCTTAAGGAAAAGGGCTTTCTTTGGCCCCTGCAACTGAGGAGTCCAAGGGTGGGCTGGTTCCGCGCGAGGTCTGAGAGCCATTCCGTGCTACCAGGACCCAGCTCATCTCTCTCCACTTCAGCTGTCCTCTCTCCTCTGTGCTGGCTCCATTCACTGATAAGTTTTCCACCAGAGTGTGTCACCTTAGGCTGCTCCAGACCTTTACACCTCTTCACATTTAAATCCTCTAAGCCATGGGGGGGCGGCTCCTCCCCAGCAGCTCCAGCAAAACTCTCGCTGCATCTCTTTGGCTCTGATTGGCTCTTTTCCCCATCCTTGAACCAATCACTGTGACCAGGGGAATCCAGTGTTCTGATTGGCCAGGTCTGATTCACATACCACATCAGGAGCCAGTGGGAGAGGCCAGGCCCTCGGAGTTCTATCAAGGTGCAGTCCAGGAGAGGGAAAGTGGGTGCTGGGAGGGAAGGAAAGATGACCACTGTGGTCCTGCAGGACACACCCCTTTTGCTGTGATTCTGACATTTTCTGAATGTCAGAAAAGGGGTGAGCATCCCTTTCCAATGTAAGCATTTTCCCAAATTTTACATCTGGTGTTGGTTGGATGATAAACTACCTTTTTTAAAACGTGAATTCAGGAATTCCTTGAAACTGTTTTATTCATCACTTCAGCATCAATACACATGTATGCATCCAGCCTGCCAGAGCACCTGATGCCTGGCAGTGCACTATGGTTCTGAGGACCCTTCCCAATTACCCAAGTCTGCCTTCCCAAGAACAGACCCATCGTTCACATAGCCACAGCTTTGTGAGAGATCACCCAGCCTGCATTTAATAAGACTTCTCATGAATCACAGACTCCTCTCGCACCTTGTCACAGCCCCTTCAGCCTCTGAATCACTGAGGACTTTTGGTTGCAAGCAACAGAAATAAACCTTGCTAGCATTTTCCCCCAAATACGTCGGAAGACTCCTGAGAGCTCACAGGATCTCTAGGGGGCTGGAGCACCCAGCTTGGGAACCGAGGGTGCTGCAGAGGTTAGTTAGCAAAAGGTACAATATTGGGTTCATAACCAGAAGAGCACGGTAAGGATCCTGACTTAGGGATGGATGGGTCAGCCTCTTCAGCTGAAGATTCAATTCCAGTTAAGGAGCTTCTGTTTAACTCACATTTAACTAGAGAAGATGGGACCCCTGAGACAATTCCGGGGAAGAAAACCAGAGTGCTGGTCTGCAAGGAAGCAGATGCAGGCAGCAAGAAGCAACGTACATCCTCTACAGGGATGACACACCTTCCAGGTGGTTTAGATGGGGACACGCGCTCCTCAGTCAGGAGTGCGGTAGTCGATTATTTTCCTGTTAGTGTTGCCACACTTTTTTTTTTCTTTTTGGTTATTCTGGAAGCATTCACTTGGATTTTTCCCTGCTCTGGTTTTCTTTATGTTTCCATAATCTTTCAGCTCCTGGGTGGTCTGGTTTCCGACAGGCAGCAACGTCAGCTGGTTCTCACAGAGTCCATGTGCTCATGGAGGAAATGTGGCCTGAACCGATGTCACCCCACCCACGGAAAGGAAGTGACAGCTACACAAAATGGAGAAATGTATGGGTTGTATCCGTACAGATGATTTTGGTTACTAGGAACAGAAAACCCAATTCAAACCAGCCGTAAATAAGAAAGGTGATTTATTGGCTTACTGTTTTTTTTAAGTCCTTCAGGAAAGGCTTGATCCAGCAGCTTAACAGTGCCAGCAAGGACCCAGTTTCTTTCTTTCTTTCAACTTGCCTTTTTTCAAGACCACTCTCCCTATAGTCCCAAGACACCTGCCAGCATTTCCTAAGACAAGGATCACCTCATTCATACCAAGTAAGGCATCTGAGAAGCATCTTTGCAGAATTCCAGCAGAAGTCCTGAGGTCCACTGTGATGTGACAGGTCTGGGTCACATGCCAAATCCTAAACCAATCACTGAGCCAGGTTGTTGAAATACACTTGTTGACTTAGCTCCACTCCTGCCTGGCACCGGAAGTGGAATCAGTTCCTGGAACTACACTGCTCTCCAAACCAAAATCAAGGCTATCCTGGAGGGCCAGGATAGCCACCGACATAGGCCCACTGTATTGGGCAATAACTTACATGGGAATTCGTTGATTAATCATTGTAATTGCAACTCCCATCATGAACTGCATTAAGCGTTTCACATGCATGAGTTACGCGACTTAACAAATCATCAAGAACCCTGGGAGGTGACCTGTTAATCCTATTTTTCAGAGAAGGAAGCAGGTTAAATGTAGTGACTTGAAGTATCATAGCTATTATGAGTCAGAGGCAGGGAATGAACCCAAAATCTATCTGATCCTAAAATCCATTTTCCTAATCTCTGTCCCATCCTGCCTCTCAACTATGTGCAAGGCACTGCTGTGAACACCAGGAACGGAGCACACTCCCTCAGCAGGCCTTAACTAGCACCCACTATGTGTCAGGATCCCGCCAGGCTCTGAGTACTGAGAGGTCATTAAGGAAGAATCCCTACCTTCTGTGAGTCTCATGGCCTAGAAAGGGAGACAAGCATAATGACAACCAACAGGAAGTGCTGTTTATTGCCAAATTGGGCACTTTATATGCACTATTTCACTGAATTCTTAAACACACTCTGGGGAAGATGGTCATATCTCTTCTGGATCCCTGAGTTAACAGAGGGACTGTGAGGTTAAGTCACTCCAGGTTACTTGGTGACTGGGCATCTCTACTTGACCTCACTTTCTGAATGCTAAGGGGTCATTTGTGAAGGTCAGATCAGCAAAAAGATAGCCACATAAGGTACAGGTCCACTGACAAATCAAGGCACACTGTGGGTTGTGGTGGGCCCAGAAGGCTTCCTGGAGAAGAGCTAGTTTGGCTGAGCCGTGGGAAGTAAGGGGACAAATTCAAGGGGCTCAGGATGGCACTGGGGCTAACCACTTCCCCATGTGCTCTGGGTGTTTCTCTTTGCAGTATTCCCACCTCTGGGAATTCCTATTCCAGAATCCCAAACAGGGAAACCTGCTTGACTCTCTCAGCATTCCTCAAACCCCAGGTTTAGTGTAAGAGAATTAATAGTTGTAATTTACACGCCCCTTCTCCATGCCAAGCCTTCATCTCAGCCTTGCAATCACCCTGCAAAGTAAGAATTGTAGGCATCATTTTACAAGCAAGGAAATTGAGTTAGAGACAAAACTCAGAAGTCACGGGGCCAGGATTCAGCCTCCAGGCCTGACTCCAGTTCCTTTGCTTGTCCTGAGACAGTAAAGTTTCCTAGGCTACACAGACACACACACACACACGCACAGTTTTACATATCCTGGCTGTCAAAGGTAGAAGAGGCTGGTGTCCTTCCTGAGTCACGCTCTTCTAGAACCCTCAGAAAATCCATCATGGGTGTTCCCTCAGCAGGGAGCTAGATTCCTCTCTAAAACTGCCACTTGTTTTTCAAAGCCTTAGTGGAGGAGATAAAGACCGACAGAGAATCATAGAGAAAAATACATGATTTTGAAGACAGGCAGACCTGAGTTTGAATGTGTGTTTGGCCACTCACAAGCTGTGTGACCTTGGGCAAGTCATCTCCTGTCTCAGAGCCTTAGTTTCCAGACCTGTTAAATGATAGCTAATAATCCCCACTCCATAGGTTACTGTGCAAGCCAGAAACCCAGAGGCCATCCATCCTTCAAGTGTTTATCTCTCCCCATGCATCCCCCATCCTCCAACCAAGTACTGAGTTCTATTCATTTTACCTCCAAAATGTATTTCAAATTCATCCCTCTCTCTCTCTGTCTCCTATGTTATTTCCTTCATTCAAGCTGTATCATCTCCTGCCTAGGCACTACTAGCCAGCCAACTGGTCTCTCTGTGCCTACTTGCCCCCTTCAATCCATTCTCCATGATACAGCCAGAGAGATCTTTACAGAACATATTTCAATAATGCCACACATGCACACACACATGCATGCACGCCCTTCATTTATGACTTTCCAATGGCTTCCTATTGCACTCAAGAAAACTCCAAAACTCCTACCATCACCTCCACAGAGAGGCTCACGTGGGCTGACCCTGGCATCCTACCTTGCTCATCTCTTGCCATCTCCTTAGGGTTTTCTGCTCTGTTCCCTGTACCTGGAACCCTCTTCCCTATCCCAGGCCAATTAATTGCTGCTTATGCAAATCCCTATTCAAAGGCTGTTTCCTCAGGGAAGCCTTCCTTAATTTCTCAGACCAAATCAAATTCTCCCATTTATTGATCTCACCCTGTACCTCTCCTCTGTAGCACCAATCACAATTACAATTACATAAGTATTGGTTGAATTGGTCCTTGAGTACTTGTCCTCCTCTCAATCATGGGCACATTGCTTTTGCCTCTTTCTTAGGAGAACAACACCCCACCCCCACCCCACCACTGACTGGTCCCAGAGGTGGGTCCAGATTAAGACTGGGTATATGGGTGTTGAAAGAGGAGGGGAGCTATAGGAACATTGGTTGGAGCAGGTATGTTCAGTGCCCCATGGAAAATGCCCAGATGAGAATGAAGCCCCAGACAGAGAACACAGAACCGAGGGACAGAGAGAGGGCAGCTGAGCTTACAAATGTTCTTCTGCAGGAGCACCTGAAAGTCCCCCTCCCTCCACCATGGCCTGGTTTGGTTTGGTTTTCAGTTTGCATAAGCTGGTTTCACCTTCCATACACCAGGTGAGACGAGGCCAATGCAGCCTTTCTAGACTGAAGCTCCATGGAGAGACGAGGACAGCGAGCTTGTCTTCTCTGGTGCTCAGCTCAGAGCCTACTTATCACTATTTGCTGGGTGAACCAATGAAATGGAAAAGATACAGCCCAGGTTATGGGGTCAGAAAGGAGTAGCGATTATTAAGAAATCACACAGACTCTACCAGCTGGACCAGAGCAGAAGCCTCCCTGGCTCCAGGCCCCTCCTCCCTGGGGAGGGGACAATCCCAGCTGCCGTCTTCTGTGACAGCAGGTTCCTCGTGGGCCCTGCTGCTCGATCCTTCCACCTTGCTCCCCGGAGCTGAGGCCTCTAGTTTTCCTCCTTCCCCTCCTGGAATATTCCAGAGCTGACCCATCACCCCAGGTGCACACCTGGGAGCTGAGGCAACTGTTTACCCTCTGCCCTTAGAAACCATCTCCGGCTTGTGGCAGTGGACACCCCACACAGCTGCTCTCTGTCCACAGCCTGGCCGAACGAGCAAAGGTGTTTCCTGCCAGCGGTTGGCACTGCCAGGCTCGGTTTCCTAGCCCTCCGTCCACACTCCCTGCTGCTTCCTACAGCCCCAGCATGCCACACACTCACCTTCGGGTCTGTCTGGGAGCCAAGGGTAGCAGGAGTCAGAACTCCCTTCTTTCTGCCATGCCGCCCAGGCCTTCAGCCAACACCACGTGGACAGTGAGCCCTTGGGCACTGAGGTCACAGACACTTGGGCCCAACACCCCCTTTCTACCTGCAGCTCTATGACCTCAAGCAAGATACTTCATCCTCTGAGGCTCAGTTTCCCCACAGGTAGTGTGAGGATAGTAACTATGAATACCCTTTGAGGCGTTATGACAATAAAGTTAGCAGAGTGCCTGGCACAAGATTAAACATAACTGATTTGAGGGGCCCTGGCCAGGGACTCAACCCTTCCTTCCTGAGGGGACATTAAAGACTCCGTCCTTTCCTGAAGGGACGCTGAGGACTCTGCCCTTTCCTGGGGGGCACTGAGGGCTTCACTCCTTTCCTGAGGGGACTCTGGGCTGGAAGAGCCCTGTCTCACCCAGTGGTGAGTCCTGCTTTTGAGGGCCACCTGCTTATAGTCACCCAGTCAGAAAGGAGCCAGAGGGTCTGTGCTGACGTTACACTGGCATGGCCAACACCTTCACTAACCGGCTGGTGTTTACCTGGGGAGGCTCTGGGAATCCCATGTGGTTTGGAGTCTGAGCTCTCAAGTTGTCCCTCCATGCTGCCCACACGCTGGTGGCCCCAGTCCTCCCGTGACCAGGGCCCCTTCAGGGCACTCAGGAGCCACACCCAGCCCTATCCCTTATCACCCCATCATCACTTTAGAAACAGACTCCATCAGGGCTCCCCCACCCTGCGAGCACTCGCTGTGGAGTCAGTGATCAAGGGTGTTCTACTGGCTGTGTGGTCCTGGATGAGTCGCCTCACCCCTCTGAGCATCACAGGATGGGGAAAACAGTCCTAATCCCCTGGATACCATGAGGATTAAACATGGAAACTTAAGGAAGCTCTGGACACAGCAGCGGGTCCTAAAGAAATGATGAGCATTACGTGGCCAGAAAATGACATATTTGCATCTTCTTCCCCCTTCCCTTGCTTGCTTTCTAAGGAGGGTACAGACTTGAAGCAGAGAAGCTGGGGGAGAAGGAAGGACAGGACGAGGCCAGCGCCAGGTCCCACGCAGGCCCTGGGCATGTATGTGGGAAAAAAGATGGTTTTGCAGCCCCACCGCGAGACTACCTAGGAAGGCCCCAGCCATGGCCTGTCCCCTTCTTGTCCCACCCAGGGCTTAGTGTGTGGTACCCCAGCCCACATGTCCAACTCTGCCCATGCCCCCCATCCATGTCCAGCTGAGCCATGGCCCCCTCGGCCTAGCAGTGCTCACACCCACAGTGCAGTCCACCCCCGGGAGAATGGGCCCAGGGAAGGAGCCCACACAGACCCTGGAAGTGCGGCCGGATATTCCAGCACCCGGAGGGTAGTCCACAAGGGGGTGCGCTATGGGCTCTGGGTGGCTACATCTCCTCGGCCTCTCACTCTGTGGGATGGAGGGCAGGCAAAAGAGGACCAGGGCAGAGTCCAGGGTCAAGGTCATGGCTCTGCTTGCCTGGGTCTAAGGGCAGTTAGGAACTGATTGGATCTCTGGCCTCAGAACACTTAGAGGCTAGCAGACAGAATAGATGTTAAAGAATTTTAAGAAAGTGGTATCTGTGATACAAATGCCTGTGGGGAGAGAGTCTGGCTTTGCCTGGGGGGGTCAACCTCTGATACCCCCAACAGAGGTCCCTGAGGCCCCTCCTGCTACGCAGCCCCTTCCACGGACCCCCCAAGGCAAGATGTTCAGGGAGCTGCCCCTGCAGCTTAGCATCCGTCCTGCCATGCTCTGGACCCCACTGAGCCCCAGGATCCCTACGCCTGCGTTTCCCCAGCCGCAGATTCCTGCCCATCCCAGGCCCGCTGAGTCAGATTCTCTGAGGCAGGTTCCCAAGTCAACATAGTTAACAAGCGCCCTGGGGAGGTTCTGATGCTCCTGGAAATTTGAGAACCACTGTTACAGGAAACACACCCCACTTGTGCATTTATTCAGCAGCCTTTTATTGAGCACCTACTATGCACCTGACAGTGTTCTAGGTGCTGAGGATTCATCTGTGAACAGACACAGCTCCTGGCCTCAGAGACAACATCTTCGTGGGAGAGATGGTAAGACAGATAAATATATGATAAGATAATTCAGATAGTGGTAAATACCAGGGGCAGAAGGGTCAGGGAAGACCCCATGAAGGAGGAGACATCTGAGCGGAAACCTGAAGGGTTCAAAGCCAGGTCTAGCTGCATCCATACCCTAAGCACTCAGCCCTGCCTCCCTTTGTCCGGTTGGCCCCCTGACTCTTGAGGGGCCAGGAAAAGCAAGGGTGATGGTGGAAAGAAGGCCATGCTTCCTCCTCTAGAAAAAACCTTCACACACTGAGAGTGGGGGAAGTGGTGATATCATGCCCACCACATATAAATAGGCCCGTCCACTCCAGAGTTGCCCTGGAAACCTGCGGTCAGTTTGAACTTCGCCTATGGCCGAGCTCCCTGCCACCAGGAGCCCAAAACGGCTGAACAAACTTCGAGCTTCACATGGGGCCGGCCCTCCATGAGTTCAAGGCCGGAGCATTTCTCCAAAGTCAAAACCGCAACAGGAAGGCACAGAAACAGTCCTGTGAAGAGGCCCCGCCCGGCGCAAGGGCACTGGACAGCCTCCCCGAAGGCCGTCGTGCAGTAGGAAGGAGGAGAGCCGGAAAAGTTCCCGTGCCCCAAATGCCTCCCTGCCCAGCGGCCACTGCGCCTGATATCTTGCCCTGCGAGTGGGGGTCTGGGGCTGGACATTGCCCTGCGTCCTCCCTCCTGGAAGAAGCAACGCATTTGGTCCCTGCCACAGGGAGTGAAGGAAGAGGGGCTCTTGTGGTTTAGTTGTGCTGACTGTGTGTCCCGAATTTTCCTTGACGGTTCTGACTTCAGATCATCCGATCCCATTTTCCATTGATGCCATCTGGTGTTGGGAAACAGGACATCCTAGGCGTATAGAGGGAGGGGCCCTGGGCAGGGAAGCTGGAACCCAGGTCCTCGGTTCTGGCTCTGCTCTCCACACATCTTCCTTCCTGTCCTTGGGCCTCAGTTTCTCTACATTGAGGACGGTCATCTAAATCATGTGCAGCGGCCTTCAGGCTGATTCTCTTCCCTAAAAGGAGAGAGGGATGTGGACTCCAGAAAGGAGGTGGCGGTGGCCCTGGGGAGTGGCCGAGAGGGGAGGAAAGGGCCCAGGAGGGAACCTGCCAACCCCCAGTCACCACCACCACCTGCTGCCTCCTTCACTGGGCTCCCAGGCCCCCAGGGAGCTTGACCCAGTCACCCCAAAGCAGATCCGAGCCCGCACTCCCAGTCACCCCAAAGCAGACCCGAGCCCGCACTCCAGCAGGGTAGCAGTGAAAGCCAAGCCCCAGGGCCAGGCCGACCTCCTGGGAGCAAGGAGAGGCTTTGCCAACCCTGCTCAGGCCATCACCCTGGACCTCAGCAGGCGGTGGGACAAGTGACCGGCACAGAGGCCTGAGCACCGTCCACGCAGGGAAGAGCGCAGGAGCTGGGGCAGACAGGAAACTGGGCAGGAATCTTCGCTCCATCTTTTATTCACTGTGTGGCCTTGCCCAGTCCCTCGGCCTCTTTGAGCCTCAGTTGCACCATCTTTGGAATGGGGCTAAGGGTCCTTCTAAGAACCCACACAAGGCTCCCAAGAAATCACACAACTACTCGGCCCATCTCAGCACGTGGCACACAGTAGGAGTTTCAAAAAGAATAATGAATTCCCTCCCCCTATGAAATGTAAATAGAACCGTGCCCTTGATTCTAGACCCAACATTTAACCCAGGAGCTAAAAAACCTCCCAAGAAGAACTGGACTTAATGAGTTCAAAAGTATGATCACCACCTTCACCTCCACTCCTGCCACCAAGTCTCTGTACATTTGTCACTGAGTGAGGTCCCATCCAGCATGTGGTATTACCATCATTGATAGTAACTACAATTTACTGCACACCTACTATGTGCCCCACACGTCACACATGTTCACTGCCTATCACGTTCTCACAGCAAACCTTCCAGCTGAGGAAACCCCCATTTTACAGACATGAAAACAGACTCAGAGATGTGAGGCTCCAGCTCAGGGACCACAAGAGGAGGGAAGAAACTCAGTCCCCACTGTCTGCCTACAAAGCCCAGGCACTGACCACCCAGCTGCCCTGCCTCCCGAGGCACAACCAGTCCAACCAGCCCTGGGTCCCCAGACGACACACAAAAACTGCAAAGCAGTGCTCAGATGATGTTGTGAAGAGCTGAACTGATTTGTCCCTGATGCATTTCAGCAGGTACCTGCCAGCCCCGGGGCCAGTGCTGTGGGTGACTGGATGAAACAATCCCTCGGTCCTATGAGGAGCCCAAACACAGTCACTAAAGCTGCAGGAGAACGGGAGTACCAAGCCATGTTATATGCCAGTTGCTTGTCTACATATGACACCTTCCCTGGTTTAGCCCAGGGCAACACAACTTGGGAGGTGTAGCCGCGGGAGAGAGCATTTCCTGCGTGTCTGCAGTGTGCCCATCTCTTGCCAGAAGTGACACTTCCCTTGCCTTATGCTATTAGCCCCATCCTTCAGGCAAGGAAACCCAGGCTCCCAGGTCCAGTGGGGCTTGCCTGCCATCCACAGCCAGGTGGTAGTGAAGGAGAGCCTCCCGCGCCCGCCCAGGACCTCAGCCCTCAGCGCCCACTGCGCCCTGGGGGCTGGGGGCTGAGTGGCATCCTGGCCACCCCTGCTGCTCTCGGAAGTGCCCTGCGCCTGCACCTTCATCCCCACACCCACGATGCCAGGAAACCCCAGCAGGGGCGGTGAGCTGCGGGTATTTATAGAAGACACACAGAAAAGCTGCCACCCCCATCTGTTTGCCCAACAACGCTCTTCTAGCCGGACACTTGCAGCCCCGCCAGCCACAGACAGACCCTCATCGCCGCCTCATCTATTTTTGCCTCCCCACTTAATTTTGCATCATCCCAGCTTCCAAAATAAACTTCCCCAAACCAGCCAGGATCATTCTGGCCCAGAATCCCTAACGGAGAGCCCCCTTCAGCCCCAGCCCCCACGTCGGGCCATAGGGCACAGCCACCAAACCCAGTCCGGCCCCTTGGCTGCCTCTGGCCCTGATTTAGAAGCAGCTGCTCCTGGCCTGGCGGGTTTCTGACACTCCAGTGCCGGGGTGTCTGCATCTGTGGGGATGCTGGCTGGGCATCTGTGTGCTCCCCTGCACCCCCCAGCCGCCCGCTCACACACACACACGCACACACACACACACATGGAGTCCTACAAGTTTCATGCTCCCCCAGGGCATTCCTTACACGTTGGGTGGCCTCCTCCTCTCTGTTGGTGCTCTGATCCCCCTCATCTCTTCCAGCTTTATCACAGGACCACTGACTCCTCCACCTCTGCCTACCCCCCAGACCTGAACTTATTTAATTCCTCAGACACACCATCTTATCTCCAGGCTTTTGCACATACTATTCCCTTAGCTTAGAACACTTTTCCTCTGACCATTTGCCGAGCTAACCTTACTAACCCTTCAGGCCTGAGCTGAGATATTTCCTCCCCCAGGAAGTCTCCCCTGACCAATACAGGGGAACAGGTGTTCTGGGCCATCCCATCTTCTACCTCAAAGGCCAAGGGAAGCTCAGAAGCCATCCCAGGGCAGAATGGAGCCCCTGTGTTTCTGCCTGGACAGCCCAGCCCCGCCCTGGGCCCTGCACCACAGGTACACCCACAGTCTCATCCCTGGGGAGCAAGTGCTCCTTCCCTGCAGGATCTAGTGAGTCATTCAGCCCACCTGCAGGACAGAAACCAGGGCCATCTCAATCATCCCAGAATTACGATTCCAATTTTATGTTTGCTCCCTTGAGCTGTGGGTTTCTTAGGCTAACAATTCAAAAGGCCACTTAATTCTTCTCAGTGTTTTGCAAGGAATGAGGATAGGAAAGACACTAATGTTTGTCCAGTATATCTATTCCCATTTAAAAGGAAGATGCTCATAGGCCCATATTTTGGATGAAGAAACTGAGGCCTACAGAATTACATCTCATGATTCATTCAGCAGCATATGCCAGGCATGCCATGGCACTAGGAACACAGCCAGACAGGCATGGTCGGTCCCCACTCTCGTGGAGATCATAGTCCACTGGAAGAGACACAGTACACGGATCATCTTGCAAATAACTACTTTATAACCATTTTAGTTAGGCAGACAGTGCTTCAAAGGAAAAGTCCAGGGGTCTGAGAGAGAATATACAGCCAGAAGCTCAAGGGAGCCTTGGATGTGACAGGTAAACAGAGACCTGAAAGGAATTAGCACAGTCAAGGGCGGATTGAGGAGCATTGCCAGCAGGGGAAGAGCCCATGCAAAGGCAGGAAGGCGAGACGGAGGGACAGAACAGATGACTTGCTGAAAGCCGCACAGCCAGGGAGGGACAGGCCAGGGTCAGAGCCCAAGGATAGCTGACCTCAGGGCCTTTGCTTGTTCCTCTCCAGCATTAGGGAGCTGTCTCCATTACTGTCTCCTTGTCCAGAAAGTTGGGTTTCAGATATAAGCATGACAAACAGATTAACATCACGCATTCTACTTGAGAATGTTCAAGAAAATCAAATCCTCTGTTAAAGCACCGTAGCAATCTATTTTTTAAAAGGTTCTAATAACAAGTCAAGAAAATAAACATTCAAGAGCAATTTGGCACCATATGTAGTAATCTTAGCTGTTGATTAGATTCCATGTAAATGAACTGAACCAAATGCCTCTTCTAATTTACCTTGGATATTAAGTCAGACCTTTAATAAAAACATCGGATCTTTTTTCTGAGAATTCAGGATTACAGGTGTCCAAGGCCTTGTAGGAAAACTGAATTCCCTTTGAGAAAAGTCAAGTTCACCCCACCCACTCCTCAGTTCCTTTCAGGCCAATAAGCTGCTTTAGGGTTCTGCAGTGTGCGAGGAATGAGACTGACAGAGTCTTCCTACACCGGAAGAGTTTGTTTCGAGGTTGGATCCTAACAGCAGCTTCAACACAGGCTCATATTCACACTTATGACACAAGGCATAGTGCTAACGAAGTTTCTGTGTTCCCCAGACGCCGCTTTGCTTCCCAGGAACCAGCTTACTTCAGCTCAAGCCATCCAACATTCAAGCAGAATGTTCATCCACAAGAAGTGTTTTCACCACAGCTCCCTGTTTCTAGAAGGAAAGAGCAAGCTCCCAACTGACTCAGTGCAGTGGGGTCAGGGCCCGAAGGAGGAACCAAGAGGATGGAGGCAGAGGAATCAGCCTCCAGGTTTTGATCCAGACAGGAGGAGCGGGCAAGGACAGGCATCCAGTCAGACACCAGCACTGAGACTTGAGGCCAGTTGGTGAGCAAGCCCGCAGACCTGCCAACCAGGGTGCACAGGGGGATCCAGGAGACGGGCAAAGGCGCATGCTCCCTTCCCTGATGCTGGGGACCCCCATCCTCCAGGTGCGTGGGAAGGTACGCACGATTCCTGGGGCTGGGGCACAACAAGGTTAGAACCACCCAGGGTGAAGTGATTACCACTTCCAGTACAGGATTCAGAATCCTAGAATCACAGGCTATTTGGGTTGTTTTTCTCCTTGGTGCCAGAAGCCACCTTAGAACCCTTCTAGGGTTCCTGGTAGAGAAAATGGGCTTAGCCTAAAGCAGGAAAGACTGCAGTTAGACCTGAGGTAGGAATACGTGACCATCCAAGTGACAGCACCCTGAAATGAACTCCCAAAGGCAGTTCTTCATCCGTGAGACTGGAATGTAGAAAGACCTGTCCAGACTGGTGAGGCCCAATCATAGGGGCCCACCTTTCCTGAGTCTGACGACCCCTCCTTCAGAGCAAAGACTCTGCAGTGGGCGTACTTGCAGTGCATACTGAGAGTAACATAGCAAGAGCCACCATAAACTTTTAAATGCTTTTCGATGACTTTATATTTCGTTCATCATGAACCACCTACAAGCATTAACAGGTAATTCTACAACCTAGCATCATCGATGACGTCTCCTGCCCCGTCCAAAAGACTGATGATGACAACAAGAAGTTGACCTGGATCGATGCACTTTAAAGACAGCAGATACAGGGTCAGAGGAACACATGAACTGATGGAACAGTAGCCAACACAGAATAGGGATCCGCTGCAGAGCAACCAGCTTGGTGTCTGTGACAACCAAGGGCATTAAAAAAAAAAAAGGAAAAAAATCAGTGGCCACGTAATTGAAAAGAGATGCTCAGTCAGCTCTGAGCAGCCAGACCAGCTGGCTCTGCCACCAGTTTCCAGACCTGCACGGAAGTACATCCAGGTAACATGATAAGATATCTGGAATGTATTTTGAAGTAATTCAGAAAAGAAAAAGAGAAATGAAAAAAGAGTAGATGAAGCAAATGGGATGACATATTGGCAATTGCTGGATCTGGGTGATGCACGTGAGGGTTTATTACACTGTTGTGCTACTTTCTTGTGTATATTTGAACAATTTCATAACAAAATAGTGTAAAACCACAATCATCTTATAGGGAGACAAGAGAGTTTTTATTCTAAGAATTCTAGAGGTGCACACTGATTCCACAGCCCCCCGGGGGTCTGAAGGTAAAGGGGAACCAGAGGCATGGCCACCACACATCGAAGTAGTCCACCTGTCAATCCACCAGCTGGTCATGGGCTCTGTGTGAGGCTGAGGGCGGGAGGAGAGCCCAGAAAGAGAAAAGTGACCCAAGTCCTGGCTGTACCATCTGCTCACACTGTGATCTTGGGCAACTCATCCCAACTCTCTGAGCCTCTATTTCCCTGTTGGCAAAATAAAGGTTCTAATAACTTACAGTGAGGATTAAATGCGACATGGAGGCATAGTCCCCCAACACAGCCCCTATCACAGAGGAGGATGCTCAGGAAATACTGGCTTTCTTCCTTCCCACAGAGCTCGGTCAGGGGCCACAGGGACATCAGCGAGCCATTAAAGACTTGTGGAAGCCATTCTCCTTCACCCAAGAATGGGGGTGTCCTGTTGCCAAACCTCACCACTTTTCAAGAGAAGCTGGGAATCCTGCTTCTTATATGAAATCTCCCTATCTTAAAATGTTATCAACAAACTCATATATTTAAAAACACAGGGTGCGCCAAGCAAAATACACCTGCAGACCACTGGGGTGTGATTTCTGGTTTAAACCATAAAACAAGATAAAGAGCTTACATTCATTGCAGCTTTACCCAACATTCATTGAAGCTGGGCTGCGTGCTTACAAGGGTTTACACACATTATCACAATGACTCCTCACGATATCACTTACGATCCCCATTGCACAGATATGGAAACTGAGGCTCAGATTTGGCAGGGCTGGAAACAAATATAGGTCTTCCCAAGAACTTGACATTCCACCTTATCCCCTCCCTAGCTTCCTTGAAGGGTGTTTAGGGAGCCAGTGCCAGGGAGCTGCCTAAGTCCACACACACACACACATGGCTGGCTGAGATCGACTAGGCTTCCTGACCCCTTCCTGCTCAGGGCCTCAGGAGGGCAGCTCTGGAAAAGATGGCCGTACAGATCCATCTAGCCAGACTCCAGGGGGCACAGGCCAAGATGGCAGCGGAGGAACCTTCTGCTTTTTATCTCCATCAACAATGCATGCATAGGCTTAAAAATGTTACAGACCCCAAGCCAAGGCCCTCAGTTTCTCCACCTCAAATATCTGGGAAGCTGGACTGGAAATCCCGGTCAACAGCCGACCAGACACTCCAGCACTGGGTGCATCTAAGATTGAGCTGGAGACACACCCGACCATGTTGCTTCGGAACCATTTCTTGAGAGCTGCAGATAATTTAGACAAACTGTATGTGATTCTTTATTCTTTCTCATTAAAACCTTAGCCAGGTTTCCCTTCTTAGGTGAATTTCCCTCATTTTAATAGTAAGGAAGGAGAACTCATTCCAAAAATGGACTGCTCCAAAATTAAGGGATTGTCTCCTTTAACCAAGGAAAAGGAAACAACCAAGATGTGTTCAGATTCCATTTCGTGAGGGGCACTCAATACACTGGGCACAGAGAAGAAAGGCCCCACCTCAGGCCAGCAGGATTTATAGGGACCTTCAGGAGAAGCCTAGAGAAACCCTATGACCTTCCCCTTCCGGACCCAGACATTAATCCTTACATGTGGAAGGCTCTTGTCTGTTGAACAGTTAGTGGGCGGCTTAGCACCCAGACCTCCTGCGTACAAACCCTAGCTGTGCCACTTACCAGCTACGTGACTGTAGACAATCTATTTTACCACTCTGTGCCTCAGTTTCCCCGTGGGTAAAAGGAGAATTAACACTAATAGTGCCTACGTGATAGGGTTGCTGATATATCTTAAAGCACATTAGAGCAGCTCCTGGGTTTCTCCACCGTAAATGGCAATAACAGCAGTACCTACTTCCTAGGTGGCCAGGAGTAAATGGGTTAACACAAGCAAAGCATCTGGAACAGCAGCAGACACATGGGAGGCACCAGATACACATTCATTATTATCATGATATATGATTACATATGAAAGCTATTGACAATTGAACTTTTTAATTAATTTGTATTTATAGCTTCACAACTGAACTGTTCTTGAAAGTTAGAAGAGCATTTCTCAAAGAGACTTTCACATTAAGACTTTCCACTGACTCAGACCCAAGGCCTCCTCCTCTCCCTTATCATGATCAGGGTGGGCCTTTCTGGCCCTGGGCCTCACTTCCCTCCCTCCTCTGCCCAGTTCATTCCAGCTCACAGGACTCATACCCACTGCTTTGTGTGTCCCTAGCACCCCCAGAAGGTGAGTCAGGTAACACTGTCCCCACCTGACAGATACAGACACTGGAGATCCAGCGACTCCCCAAAGGTCAAGGGGCATGTGCTGTGGGACAACGGCTTAAGCCCAAAGGCTGAGCCCCAAGCACAGGGCAGCATGGGGACCGAGCACATGCTCTGGAGTCCTGGATCCACCACTGTCCTTAGGCCAGCCACTCACTTCTTTAGCTTCCAACTCCTCATCTGTGAAATGGGGAAATAACAGTAACTACTTCCTAGATTTGTTGTGAGGATAAATGAGTGACAGCATGTAAAGCCCTTAGAACCATGCCTGGTGTAAGAAGCTTCATTATTTTAACAGAAGGAGACATCTTAGTTTGCCTGCCAGAGTCTTGCTTTATGCCTGATACCCCAGCGAATCTTCCATTT